>OZ023213.1:46825673-46860673 GCA_963995525.1 Escarpia spicata
AGAGAGAGAGAGAGAGAGAGAGAGAGAGAGAGAGAGAGAGAGAGAGAGAGAGAGAGAGAGTGAGAGTGAGAGTGAGAGCGAGAGCGAGAGACCGAGAACTAATGACTAAGAGAAACTCAGTGAATGAGACATTGACATACAGCATCGGCAGTGCTGGTAAATGAGAGGACGAGTCAGTAAATGGACGAGTGGGTGAACGAAACAGTAAGAGGGAGGGAGGTAGGTAGGTAGGGAGGGAGGGAGGTTGATTTTTCAGTCAGCAACATTATATTCATTGAATAACCTTGATAAAAGGTGTTGTTGTTCACGGTGAATGCACGAGTAAAGCAAATTGACGCAGTCATTCAATTTAGTCGGCCAAATACGACCAATGGCAAAACTACACCTGACTGAGAGAAGCCGACAAGATAGATTGAATGAATAAGTGTAGATGAGTGTAACTTGTCATATCCGTTTCCTGTGATTCACCTATCTCTGTATAATATTTCAATGGCTGCTCTTTTGTCTACACTGTGCCACATATGCATATATGCCTAGCAGCATGCACGGATGCACGAACACACGCGCGTTCGCACGCAAACCACACGCTTGCCTCATTATTTGCTGACAGGTGTTCACAGTTATTGCAAGGTTGCGTCGCTGAGTGGGTGTGTGCGTGCGTGAGTGCGTGCGTGTGTGCGTGTGTGCGTGTGTGTGGTGGACAATGTGTAAACGTTGGCGCTTTCCCGACGGCGTGTGCTGACATCGATATAGGCGTGGCGTCCATTGTGTCGCTTTTATCGTTGTCGGCCTCGGTTTATGTGTCGTTTCGGCGACTACCTACATTGAGCATGCAGACTTATATATCACGTAAATTGCTCCCGAGGCCAATGTACTTACCACAGTCCTGCACACACCTCATAGAAGACGCGATAGGGGTTATATATGCCCGCCAGCACTTCGGTTACGACGGATGCAGCGCGTATCTAGATATAGCCAAAGGTGGGGGCGGGGGAGGGCAATAAAATCACCCATTAGTTGTTCTTGATAGCATGTAGTAGCTCTGCAGGTTATATGGGAACATTAAAGATAACATTGCCAAAGGGGCCAATGTCCCCCAAATATGCAACTGGGTGGACGAGTATTGTCTAACAGTGTGAATATACAACATATTATAATATATGATTAACACATAATACAACACACACACACACACACACACACACACACACACACACACACACACACACACACACACACACACACACACACACACACACACACACACACACACACACACACACACACACACACACACACACACACACACACACACACACACACACACACACACACACACACACACACTCACACACACACACACACACACACACACACGCACACACACACACACACACACACACACACACACACACACACACACACACACACACACACACACACACACACACACACACACACACACACACACACTCACGCACGCACGCACGCACGCACACACACACATGCATTCTAATCATAATTGTTACGTCCAATTTGTTATAGGAGATCCTCTGAAACCTTTGATCGAATACCAATGTTTGTGAGAGACAACGTACCGTGATTACATCAAACTACACCTCGCACTGTCACTATATCTCACGGTGACGTCATGTTGCTCCGGATATTTTCGCTGTTTTATTTCACAGACGATATCGATATGTCAATATTTCTGAAGTTGGAAGCCCTCGGTTGACTCTATTCATCAGCTTTCCGGCCACTGTAATTGAGTTAGATTGGCCGGTAGCCACTGACACAATGGAATGGTCGGGTATCCCGGCCGGAGACTCGCGTAACTGGTGTGTCCCAATTGTCCCCGTGTTGCAAACATGGCTAAACACGAGTAGCATTATTTGGTATGGTGCGCAACATTAAGCATATTTTGACCAGTTTGCGTCACCAAATCTGGCTAGACCGAGGTAGTCAGTTTGGGTCACCATATATGGTTGATGCAGACGGTGTAGGTCACCATATATGACTAACATTCAGTCGGCGTAGGTCACCAATGGTAATTGTATGCATCGGTCACGGATTGTCATCCCGAGCGATATTTAAATCACTAGGCAACGACCAAGCTGAGGCATCCGCGAGCGATATCGTATGTAGAAATGAAGTTTAGCTTTAGGCCTGCTACGTTTCGCTAGTATGCAGCAATTGCTACTTGATATGCATTTATTCAAAGTTTGTTTATTTGACGGTATGTATATTTCGTGCGTTTGTGATCAGAAACATCAAACGAGCATCATTTGCCAAACCGAGTTATTCTTATGTGCGCATTTGATCAGTTAATACTGCAACTAGGACAACGTTCAGTGCATCTGATGCAGCAAGCCAGCAACTAGTACAATGCATCTGATTGATTAATACAAAATATAGGACAACGTTCAATGCATCTGATTGGTTATGCAGCAACTACAACAATGGATCTGATTGGTTGATGCCAGACAGTAATCTCTCTCAAAACGAGCATGATGCCATTGTTGTGGGTGTAAACATAGTGAAATATAATTACAGGAAAGATAATTTCATCCGCGCTACAAACACTGGAAGAACATTTCACCACTATCGAAATACAATGTGTCTTGTTTGGTCGAATCCAAGTTATATCCTTCACATATCTAAGCATACAACTATTTCGACAATTGAGTGCGTCCATGCGTGCGTACGTGCGTGTGTCTATGTGCGTGTGCATACACGTGCGGGGGTGGGTGTGTGTGCAGTTGTGTCATGTGAATTGTGCTGGGAAAAGTTTTTGTTCTACCAAACGCGATGTTTATATGTCCTACATACATCAATGTCAAATAATTAACAGCGGCTGCTGTTTTAATAAAACGGATGTCACATTTGTACATTGCAAAACACAACTGTGCCCCTTCGTGTTGTTGTTTGTAAATTGTAACTTTGTGTATTATAATACGCGCACGCACACACACACGCACGCATGCACACACGAACGCACGAACGCCCGCACTCACACACACTGCCACGCACACACACACACACACACACACACACACACACACACACACACACACACACACACACACACACACACACACACACACACACACACACAAACCACCCTTCCGTCCGCTGATAACAATGTATGTAAACCCCAATTTAATTTCTGCATAACAATTTGATTCCCAGAATTGACCTGATTGCCGTGCGATGACGTCATAGTGGCCATGTATGACCCAGGAGCTCTCGGCATCATTCGCATCCAACTGGACGGCGACGACGCCAACGACGACGTCGGTTTCCGTGACTACCACAATGCCAGCGACGGCAGCCCTGGAGGCTACGGCGACATCCCGCCAGAGGTCAGCAGAAGCCACGCCGTGTACAACGGCAACAGTGGCAACGCCAGGTATCGCAACCAGACAGACAGACGCGGCGGACCAAACAACGTGTCACGTGCCTCCAACAACACCACCTACATAAAGGAGAACAGTCGATACGAAGATCCTTCCGACACAGTTAAGGTCGTTTACCACCGCGACGGCGGTAGCTATGACCTGCCGCTAGAGGGCGGCACCTTCGTGTACCGCGATGGCGATCTGGAAAGCAACAGCTTGCCGCCAGGTGGCAGGGGGGTAGCATATCGCCACGACGACCAGCGCCGGTACGACGGGCACTCCGAGGCCCGTCAACACGGCACCGCCCGACATGACACGGCTGGGCGGGGCGGGGGCCGCGACAAACGACACACGGAGAAGCGCTTCCTGCGGGACGTACAACACGAGCTGGAGGGACAGCGAGAGGAATGGCGCTACGAGATCGAACGTCTCCTCGCGAAGGGGGAGATGCAAGGCGCTCCCCCGGCCAACGCCAGCAACCTGGGCACTAACAGCTACGTGGACACGAGCGGCAAAGTGCCCATTTTCAAGGCGTTCATCGACGTGCGTGACTTCTCGCCGCGTAACGTCAGCGTTCACCTCGACCGCATTACGAACAAGGTGATCGTAAAGGCGGTCGAAGGCACGGCCCTCGGCGCTATCACTAAGACGTTTACTCACAAGGTAAGCCTGCCACGCTTCGCCGACGAGCAGCGTCTCGTGTCACGCATGAACAAGCACGGGGTGTTGAAGATCGAGGTGCCGCTGCTGTACCACTTCCAGGAGACGAGCCCGACTTCCGGGGCGAAGATGCCGAAGTCGTTCGTTTACCAGGTGGGAATAGATCATTACTTATTTGTCCAATAGCGCGTTTGATTTTATCACATAATAATAATAATACAAACGTAATTGATCACCGATCTACATCGCCAGTTGGTTTATTAGAGGCCAGTGTTCCCAAAAAACCCGAACGAACACAAAAAGAGGACGTGTGTTTCTTGGATAGGCTTGGGACCAATTACATCACTATGTAATATATTACTATTACATAGTTTCCGTCCTATTACTATAACACCATGCTGAATGTGATATATTACTATTACTACTACTATTACGTTTGAAGCAATTACTATTACACTTGTCATCGGAACTATTTATAGCATTGTACGCGGCATTTATATACACTGTATATTGTACCAAACTATAATATTATTATCTAGAAACTGCACTGTTTATGGATAGAGCATATTTTTCATTTTATTGTTCAGTATTATATAGGAACAAAACACAAACCCTCTGTTGTTTAGGCCTAGTAGTGTGCAGACAGACACTAAGCCCAAATAGGCTTGTGTGAAAAGGATAGTTGGCTTGAGAACCAACATCAGAGAACTGTTGAATCCCTTTAGCCATGTAGCTGTCACACTGTCCCATTGTCTGCCACTATGTAACCGCTCATAACCCCCAGGATGGAACTGACAGAGTGTCTTGACTCGCAGGGGAGCAATCATAAACCTGGTGAAACTAGTGGAATATTCTTTTCCTTGTAAATAATTAAATAACCAGACTGCAAGCAAACGTAACTCAAACTTTGTAATGTCCAATAATAATATAAAAGTAATAGGTCAATTAGTATTACATTACTCCCTATTACTATTACATTGTGTTTTTATTCAACCTATTACATCAATATTTGTAATCGTTTCTATTACATATTACTATTACACCAGGCGTGATCTAGGAGGAGATACTGTTACACTGCTCCGAAGTCAACGTATTGATACATCGATGACATGAGTTGTATGACGTGTTTCTCACCTGCTGTGGAATTTTCGTAAAATGATACAATTTTTCTTGAGAAAATTAACGCGGGAGATGCTCCCAGTCAGATGTTAGCAGAAACAAGAAGATTACGCGACCCGCCATAGCAAAATTGGTATTAAGTTGCACAATTGTGGCATATACTTTGGTAATTTTTTATTCCACTGATTGTAAGCTCTAAAATGACTCCTCGTGTGCTGAAATATCTTCAGTAGTTTTTGGTCGATTGCTGAAAATTAAGTAAACTTAAAAAAGTGAAGTTTTGAGAAAAATTGCTTTACAAATCGGGCATGTGCAAAATGAGTGCCCACCGCTAATATAGAACAGTCTAATCATTCATTGGCACGGTGTTCGGCGGGCGACTGGACCTTTAAATTCAGGTTATACATCTGCGTACGAATACATTTTATGCCGGCTAAAACACGGTACTTTAAAATTACAAAACCTGCAGTTATTCCTGACCATTAATTAAACTGTAACCATAACCCCATCTGTTTTGTGCCCAGCTAGTGTAGTTCCTTCCGTGCTCGTCCCGGTATAACTGTAACCATAACTCCATATGTTTTGTGCGCAGGTAGTGTAGTTCCTTCTGTGCTCCTCCCGGTATAACTGTAACCATAACCAGGTCTGTTTTGTGCCCAGCTAGTGTAGTTCCTTCTGTGCTCCTCCCGGTATAACTGTAACCATAACCCCATCTGTTTTGTGCGCAGCTAGTGTAGTTCTTTCTGTGCTCCTTCCGGTATAACTGTAACCATAACCCCATCTGTTTTGTGCTCAGCTAGTGTAGTTCCTTTTGTGCTCCTCCCGGTATAACTGTAACCATAACCACGTCTGTTTTGTGCGCAGTTAGTGTAGTTCCTTCTGTGCTCCTCTCGGTATAACCTTAGCTTAGGGACGTCTACCATTAACCCGGAAGTAAATGACCGATTTGTCCATAGGTGAACACATCACGTGACGGCGACGAGAGGCTGGAGATCCTCGTCAACACTGGAAGCGAGTACAGCGCACGTGACTTGCTCATTGAGGTATCTGGGTGTTTCCCACACTGCCAAAACTCCAGCATGTTTTGTCACAAGAGCTGGGGTCAAATCCTTTCAATAAATTTAAATGCTTGCTCAAAATCAAATTCCTTTTGATTCAATTCCAATTCCTTTTTTTCAATTCCAATTCCTTCTATAATTGTTTAATGTTTAATTCCAATTTCAGTTACCGCTCCAATACCACATAACGACAACAGTTTGCAGTCCCAATTCTGCAAACCAGTCAAACTACCTGATGTAATTATTAAAGCCAGTCTTGATCAATGGGTCAACACTAAGAAACCACAAGGCACAGGCAGGATTGAATTATTGGTTGAGGTTCAAATGACAGGCTCTTTGAAGTCACTTAAGAAGATTTTGTTTCCCGATGCTCAATTTCTTTTCATTCAAATGGATGAGTTAATAACATGGCTAATAATTATTGGCATCACAAAAAATCTGATGCTCAATTCCTTTTCATTCAATTCCAATTCCTGCTCCAATTCCTTTTGTTTAAAATGTTCCAATTCAAATTCCGGAATTGGAGCGGAATTGAATCGATCAATTCCAATTCCTTTTGGAATTGACCCCAGGCCTGTTTGTCACGTGTGTTTTAGCAGATACTTTTAATGAGTTATTAATAATTTTAATTAATTAGTTTGCATACTTTCATACTTACATCGACTTGTTTGCTCGCTGGGAGAATACGACACGACCATGATCCTCGGTGCAATTTTCTTAATTTCCCTTTTGTTGTAATTATCTCTACCAGGCGTTTATAATTATTCTGCATTATAATCTAATGCAATAATTTAATTATAATTTACATAATTATTTTTTTGTATATTATTAAAGGAATTCTAATACAACATGTTATTACTTATTTTTAATATAAATCCACTGTTACTGAGTGAGTCATGTCCATTCATATCCAGTGTTACTGGTTGTAACGCTGGCAATTTGTAGTGCAAATGCCATTATTATTATTATTATTATATATATAATATTCAATAATATTGCTTTCACATATTTTCTTGTGTATTACGACAACATTATTCTTGCGTGGATGTGTGTATTTTATGAATAATATATATACATCTATATATATATATACATGTATATATATATATACACATATACGCACGCACGCACGCATACACAAATACACACACAAACACACACGCACGCACACACACACACACACACACACACACACACACACACACACACACACACACACACACACACACACACACACACACACACACACACACACACACACACAATCTAATTGAGGAGCTGCCAATGATGAACTGATGTTTTTCTTGAGGTGACGGAGGATAAGAAGTTGGTGATAAGTGCCCGGCGCCGTGCCACCGACACGGCGGGTCGCGCGTGCAGCAAGACGAAGCGGCTGAAGGAGTACACCCTGCCGCCGTTCGCCGACGTTGACGGCATCACGTCCCGTCTCGTCAAAGACGGCTACCTGCAGGTGAACGTGCCGCTCAAGAAACGGCGCGCTACGTCCCGCCGCCAGTAGGTGGCGTGGCACGTCGTAGAGCAAAGCAACACCTGGCGGACTTGTTCGCTGTGAATTTTCAGATCGGTCATGTGAACATCTACCTCTGTAGCGTATCAACACCAAGAGTGGTGTAGTCGTAGATGCGACGTGTGTGTTCAGATGAAACAGGCTTGCGAGTGGGAATATTTTTGTTACGATTTTTTGGCGTCGGCGGTGACCACACGCTTCTCAAACGGCTTCAAAGAGATAAGTAATTTGTTCAATGTTGTGTGACCTGACCTTCCGCACAGACAGACTGTTCATATCACCTGTTCGCTTAAGTGAGCATATCTCACTACGCCTGCCATTTCGAATAACACAAGCATACATGTTTCTATTCGGAACCTGTTTATCCTTGCTTCACCGTAATCGTACGAAGTCAGTGACGTTCGCATCAGGTGTTTGGTGTCGAGAACCAAAAACAGCTTACGCGACGCAATGCCATGTAAACACGTGTTGCCATATCTTTCAGTGCAGTGACGTAGATGTGACATTGTGTTAGCTTGTGTGCAGAAAATAATTGTCTTTAGGAGCACGCCAGCAATGTGTGTACAAATGGCATTAGTACTGTAAAATAACATATTATTTTCTGGAAGAGTATCTATATGCAAGTGTTAAAAATGAGTGTAGACTAAGCAAACACATTATATTATTAGTTAATGCGAAATTGTATATATTGTATAGAGAAAGAGATAGAGAGAGAGAGGGGGGAAGAGAGAGAGAGAGAGGAAGAAGAGAGAGAGAGAGAGAGAGGAGGGGAGGGAGAGAGAGGGGGGAGGGAGGGAGAGAGAGAGAGAGAAAGAGTGAGAGAGAGAGAGAGAGAGAGAGAGAGAGAGAGAGAGAGAGAGAGAGAGAGAGAGAGAGAGAGAGAGAGAGAGAGAGAGAGAGAGAGAGAGAGAGAGAGAGAGAGAGAGAGAGAGAGAGAGAGAGAGAGAGAGAGAGAGAGAGAGAGAGAGAGAGAGAGAGAGAGAGAGAGAGAGAGAGAGAGAGAGAGAGAGAGAGAGAGAGAGAGAGAGAGAGAGAGAGAGAGAGAGAGAGAGAGAGAGAGAGAGAGAGAGAGATTTCAACGCGTAGATATACATATATTATAAATTAAATGAAAGCAGCGATGTTCGTGAAACTGTTTTGTCGAGCGTATTTATGCAGTATATGAGACGTCAAGAAATTGTGCGTATTGACGTTGCCTGCATTGACAATATATTATTGACTACAGTGAGTTGCCACCACATTGCCATTGGTTGCTTTTTGAATACTCTGTTAATAGCCATACTTTTGCTGTATTTGTATTTCCTAAACGAACGAATATAATACCATGTTTGAAAAATCGGTATCCTTAGCCTGTTCAATTTAATGAATGTATTATGCTTTTGGTGTCACTACGTGCATTTGTGTGTTGACATACATTTTCTACAAGGTACACGTGCTCGAAATTAACCTATCCATCACGTGATCTGTTGCCTAGCAAACCCTCCGTCAAGCCATCAGAAAACACGTGGTGGGTTCGGACATTCCGTCGTATTTTGTTGTTGAAATTCTGGTAGCACAAATGTTTTTTTATTTCAAAAAGAAAAGGGAAAGTTTTTAAATTGACAACTGCATGCAATAATGTTTGATTTATTAGATGTCGTGCAGCAATAGCAATATAACCGTTATCAACATTGTTGGCAAAGGCAAAGCTTGACGGAGGTCACGCGCAAAAAATCGATCGTGACGTATGCCATTCGCGACGTGCTGGATACATAAGTTGATTGTAATCTCTAGATACTGATGATTTCGGTTTGTTGCTCGAAAAAATGTACGTTTGTGTCACACAATTTTACGATAAAAACAAAAAAGAAAAGCTCCCTTTTGTGTTCTGTTGACAGTCGATCTGGTGACACAAATAGGTATGTGTATTAAAGGTACAATACCAGTTCCTCATTTATTAATATATATTTATATATATTGCTTAATATCAGAATAAATATGTTGAAGTTACTGCCCACACAGTTCTCTTCGCATTTAAAAAGATGCACCCGAGAAATTTTAAAATTGTAAACAAGTCATTAAAATACTAAACAGCCGCTGTTGCAGAGGCATGTGTCGATACCCTCGGATACAAGTCAGGCGATGTACAGTTGAATAAGCAAACTTCTTACGATGTAAGGGTTTTGTTAACGATTCATTGCTTCTTTCCTGTCTTTGTGATGCGCAAAGGAACCGGATACTGCTTCTGATTTTTATCTCACGTATTAACTAAACAAACTATTTCCTTGCCGATGTGTACAACCCGACAACAAAGAACAGTCGGTGTTAACGGAATACAATACAAATGACATCACGCGAGATCGATTCTGAGGCTTGTCATGTGTAACAGTAGAAGACCTAGTATTGAAATATTTAAATACGTATCGTGCTTTGATATGATAATTGTTTATTTAATAATTGCTCAAGTATTAATAATTCACATATGTCACAACTGACACGATAAGATGTTTTGGAGAATCCATTCACTTTCGGTGCGACAAAAACCGTTCTTATCTGTTCCTTGGTGCGTGCTGCTTACAATGCAATATATTTACTTTGCTCTTCAAATCTAGAGAACAGCTGCATAACCGACGAACGGTGTATTAAATAATATTGTATGTCTATATAGAACGATTATTTATAGTCACTTTTTATAACCATCCTCCCATGAAACAACAAACAAAGGGAATCAGTTTCCACTACTATAATATTTTGATTTCAAACCCATTCACAGCAGCGCCATCAATAGCAACAATGTACATTTATAAGTGAGTAACTCGAAATAAGTAATAAAAAACACATCGAAAAGTGGTAGATCAGAAAGCGAATGAACGTGGGGTCGCATACACCTCGGCCCCTGGGAGGACAATGCACCAACAATTAGCCTATTAATACACATATATTGTGCGGGGCAGATGAGGAAAGCTGCGGAAATATCAACGTGTAGAGTTAGTGTTAACTAGTTAATACGGTCGACCTATTTTCGTAAAAGAATAAATTAGCGCAGGCTAGCAAGTGGCTTAATTTAGCTCGAACAATGTATAACGGGATTGCTCCGGGACACTCAATGGCAGGCAACCGGATGGAATAGTCGATGTTAGTTGACCCGCGTGATTAGATTTCGATGCACCGAGTACCATTCGGAGAATGCCACTTGACTGTCACGTGGACTGGTTAGAAGAGTAAAGAGCTTTGTGTTGATGTATTAACGTAGGTGATGTAGCCATATAGTGGTTATAAGAATTAATTTCTATAATAATAGAAAGGCCTACAACTCTTACTACCTACGTAAGCTGTCGACGTATTTCTAGAGTATGTTTAGGTGTCTTTGTTGTAATCGCAAAGATATCTACTTTTTGGTTGTATATCTTGTAATCATATGATTTTTGTATTACCCCCTACCTGTGTAGCAGGTTATCATTTTGTCCATGGCATTGGACTTAAGTGTCAACTGTAGGTAAGATTAATTTTTCGTTGAGCAGTTTTTTAATTGCATATTCCACCGATAGATTGGACAAAAAATGGCGCCCCGTCAGTGATGCCTCGTTTTGGCATTTCTTAAGTCTGGCATAGTTACGCTTTGCAGCAGAAACTAAGTGTCACGAACACATGTTCCACGACCAGCTCGGTGGTCCGTACTGATGAATTTACCTTAAAAGGTTAACTATGTCTCTCGTTTAGACGGTAAACCTCCACGAGCTGATCGGTAAACTCAGATGTCTGTATTATCGCTCATATAAGGGCGTTTTGACCCTATCGTGTATATATGTATATTATCATTTAATCACGATGACAACACATAAAAAAGAAAAATGTCCGTGTTGCTGCAGAAGACACGAAATATAAAATCCATGGCAAAGACACCCGTGAGGCAATTATGGGTTTAACAAAAACTAACGAAGACACCCTGAACGTTATAATGAAGACCGTCAGCAATGCAATTGTAAAAAACCCTGAACCAAAACACCACATTAATCGAGAAACTCGCTACTTGCATCATGAAGAGTGAAAACCTGGATAATATAAAACATGACCTTTTCGAATGCTGTGCCATTGACACCACCCACAACACAGCTGAACTTATACAGCGAGTGAGTAAACTAGAAGAAGAAAACAAGGCTCTTATGGAGGAAATAGATAACCAAAATCAGTACAATCGCCGAAACTGTTTGATTCTGCACGGGGTGCCAGAAACAAAATAACACGCAACCGAGGCTGCAATTGATGTGTTCATAAACCAAATTGGCCTACACATCAAACCAGATGACAACTATCGTTTTCTCTTACATAGTTCCTTAATAATAATACTAACCATGTTGATGTCTCTGTCTATGAAATATCTTAAATAATAAGACATTCTCCTCATTTTGATGATGATAGTTTAATTAGTACTTTAGAACCTAAAACTAACAACTTGACGGTATTAAGCTTAAATTGTCAAAGTATAAATGCGAAAACTGATAGTCTAAAAATAATACTAGAAAACGTTCATATGCATTATTGTAAAATAAGTGCAATATGTTTACAGGAAACTTGGTTGACAGGTAACTTTGAAAGATCACTTTTGGATTTGATTGGATTCAGTCAGATTTCTACGGGTAAAGTATGTAGTGTCCATGGTGATCTTCTGATATATTTGAATAATGAATATAGACATAAAATCATAAACATATATAACACATCTGATATTTGGGAAGGAAAATTTATTGAAGTATCAGGCACTACCCAAAAACGAAAATTATAATTGGAAACATATACCGACCTCCAAGAAATCTTACTGAAAATCACCATACATTTACAAATGATCTAATACCTATACCCAATACCTTAGGCTGTGTAATAATAAGTTATAGTTGGCGATTTTAATATTGATCTATTAATAAATAAATGAAACTAACAATGTCAGTAATTGTTTTGGATACAATCACATCTCACAAAAATTACTCTACCAACCCGGTTCTCTAAACAAATTTGCACACTTAGTGATAATTTCCTGTGCAGACTCACTTCTGCAAGTACAAACAATATAGCTGGAATTTTAAGTAACTACATTTCATTTCATCAACCAAGCTTTAATAGCTTCGACGAATTAAATTCCAATTATGAATCTACAAAATTCATTTGTATAAAAAAGGAAAATCGATATATTTCAAAATTAACAAAAGCAAAGCAAATGTCTATGAACATCTAAACAAGGATAAATCTGCCAATCCTAATAATAACTATAATATCCTAGATAAACTGATTATTACTAATAACATTATAGACAAGAACCTTTTTATAGCTAAAACTGTGTATAACAAACACCAGCACAAAATCAAATTGGATAACTCAAGGAATCATTTGTTCAATATCATTTAGAGATAGAAAATACAGGAAACTTAAACAAACTCCTTATGATTCACCTGAATTTATTCATTTACAAATTAATCTTCACACCTATAATCATAAACAAAAAAAGAATATTTGTATAGCAAAACAAATATACTATGCATCATGTTTTGAAAATTATAAAAATGATACAACAGGTACCTGGTCTGTAACTAAAAACATCCTCAATAAATCCAAAAAAAAAAAAATTTTCCTTATCATTTTCACATTAATGGAAACCTTTTAATAATAAATCCACAATAACTAACCAATTTAACTTATATTTTGCAAATATTTAAATTAAACTTGCATCTATTACTTCCATTCAAATAATAACAACTATAAATATTATTTAAAATAATTCCCATGTATTAATAGCCTTAAATCCGTGCCTACTGATATAGAAACTACCAGCAGAATAACTGATAGTCTCAAATCAAAATTCAGCTATGGTAGTGTTGGTCTATTTGTAAAATTATTTAAGCAAATCAAAGAAGAAGTCTGTGAATTGATTACTCTAATTATAAATCAATCTATATGTATTGACATATTTCCTGAAAAACTAAAGTTAGCCAGAGAAATACCAATTTACAAAAAGATGATAATACAGTTTCCGACAAATATCGACCTATTTCTTTACTTCCTGCAATTTCTAAGTTATTTGAAACAGTTATATGTGAACAGATTCATAATCATTTCCAACAAAATAAACTATATTACAATAACCAATACGGATTTAGAGAAAATCATTCTATGAAATTAGCTGCCCTTGAAATGATTGAGAAAATAATACAGCAAATGCATAATTGCAAAATCCCTTTCAATATTTATATTGATCTATCAAAATGTTTTGATACATGGGATCACGAAATTATATTATACAAACTAGACTATTATGGTTTTAAAGGCACTGCCTTAACAAATCGCAAACAATATGCTGATTTTTTAACTTACTAAGTCAGAAACAATATACATCAAAACTGGAGTCCCCAGGGATCAATTCATGGACTCCTTTTATTTGTTATTTATATAAACGACATAGCCAATGCTACTACTTTGTTCAATACAATCATATATGCTGATGACACTACCTTAACTAGCAATTTAATGCTTTTAATAATATAAATTATAGCAACATCAGTCAAAATATAAACAATCAAATAATCAAAGTAATCACAGGGTTGCAAGTTAATCAGCTATCACTTAACGTTAAATCAACAAAACTTATGATATTTCATACCTCTTTAAAAAGGTAACTATACCCACATTAAAAATGAAATGTATTGAATTATTGCCGGTTGATGATTTCAATGTTCTATGCCTTACTGCTAACAAACACATATGTTGGAAAAATCACATAAATAAAATAACTAACAAAATCTCAAAGACTATTGGGATTTTTTATAAATTTAAACACATTCTACCTTACATATTTTACTCAAATGTTTTATGTTTTAATCTTATATATCATCTCAACTACGCAATACTAGCATGGGGATGCCAAACAAATCGTTTACAAAAACTAATTTTCAAGAACATGGATATTTTAAAGCTCAATGATATTTTTAAACTCCAACAATAACAATTCTATTTTAAACTTGTAAATAAAAAATAGCATAATATTTTAATACTATGCCCATTTTACATAATTCAAACATTCATAGCTATCATACCAGAAACAGTAATAATATCTACATAAACCGAGTAAATCATAATTTTGTCACTAATTGCATTATACATTCCATTATTCACACTGTTAACAATGTACCATCTGAACTCAAATAATATTTATTCCCATTCTCTCCAAAGCTTTTCAATATACTGTAAAATACTTCATAAGGAATTATGAAACTGTGTTTTATCCCAATTTGTTATATTTGTACTAACTGAAATAAGATCAAACTTCCAACTTAAACGGTTTGTTAACTTTGTGTGTTATTTAGTTATGACTATACTGAACGAATCACAATTACAGTGTTTTGTAACATAAGACAATTGCATTTTATACTGTTAGTATTTTTAAAAGAGTTTTAGGGTTAAGTATTTGTTATTTCAAACTAATATTAGTAGGGCTATTAGAACAGTTAATTAATATTAATTGTTGTCATTGGCTAATTGTTTAGATGTTTTTAAAATAAATAATTTAGTAACGTTCAACAACTGAATAAATGCCACTTTTATTTACGATTAGCGTAGTTTATATATTATTATTCTAGTGTATTATTGTATTGTTTTGCTTGTTTGATGTTAGTTAGTGTTAGTAATTAGTTAATGTTAGTGAGTGAGTGAGTTAGTTAGTTAGTGTTAAACCCTGTCAATTAATGCTGATAACTTATAAAATCATATTTAATATACAAATTATTGTTATATTATAACTTTGTATTAAAATTATACATTAAACTACAGGGTGGCTCTTATGTTAGCGGCATGCACAATGCATTAATGAGAGTCTCCTTGACCATACGTTTGTTTACATTTATTAGCTGTATACAATATGTATTTTATGGTTGAATAAATGATTCTGATTCTGATACATATTTGCAGCACCATATGCATTATCCGTATGCAATATGGATTGTGCGGATTATGAGGAAGGAATATTGTACGTATATATATATATATATAGTTTCCCGTTTTAATAGGGATTTGCAACAACAATCGTGATAATGTACATGTTTTCTTGTGTTGGCCAAAAAATCATAACATCGAATAACAAACAACGTGTAGCAGTCGAAATGAAAGAAACTCTAATGCTAAAAAGACTGCCGGCAAAACGTAGCGGATTTGTTTTGACATACAGGTATCTCTGTATCATCGGAACTGCGAGAGTGGTGTGGTAGGCAGTCCTCGGTTGTTGCTCAAAGTCTCCGGCCACAGCAATTTCGTGCCGCTCCCGGGGGGCCTGCCATAGCATGTTGACTTGTATGCTGTCAGCACGATGCGCACGAAGTGCCGTGTCAAACTATTTGTATTCACCTTAAGACTGGGATACATTGGCACTTTTCGCCATACCCGACGAGACCAAACCAGACCAGACTCACCCTGACTGCAGTGTATACACCAAGGAGCCTATATTTAGACAGGACGGGTCACTGAGCGAGATCATGGCAGTCTACAATGATAGTTTTGTCCGCCATATGGCAGGCTGGCACGTTCGTTTGTGCATGTGTTCTAGCTTGGCGCACTTCCAGAATCCCGGATTAACCGCTCCAATAACGTACTTGTTTGATCAATGCGAAGAGCGCGCTCAGGACCGTCTTGTATTGATACACGGTCTTTGGTATATGTTACACCGAGTGACACACTCTCCAAACATAGACTTGTTTCCGGTCGCGAGTTCCTTCCAACTCTTGAGGGAGCTCGCGACCGGAAGAGAGTCTCTGCTTGGAGATTGCGAGTGACAATGACTGCGCTATACTCGAGTCCGGCGAGACGTCATAATCACGTAAACTGGAAATATTTGACGGTATCAACCTGACATCAAGAGCTATCACAGTCTATAGCCAGGTACTCATTCACAAAGAATCTCTCAACTGAGAGTCCGCAGCTCTAGTGACTAGGCCACTGCGCCCCACGGTATCAACCTGACATCAATAGCAACCACTGTCTATAGCCAGGTACTCATTCACAATGAATCTCTATACTGATAGTCCGCAGCTCTACTTGTTAGGCCACCGCACCCCACGGTATCAACTTAACATCAAGGTAACACAGTTGCAAGGGACAAAGCAAAGAAAACAATATCGATAATCACTTCAATCAGATATTTCGAAACACGTGTTGATAAACTCATGTTTTTTATATTTTATGTTAAATATCACATCACGTGGTTTTAATACTAATGTTATTCATTTTAGAACAATAGACAACAATTTTAATTAATTAATTAATATAATGTTCTTAATATACTAACTACGTTTAAGGTACTCTGCCGGCCAAATTGTGTTTAATAAGCCCGTAACAACGGTCGAAATTTGAACGTACGATCACGAGAGCATGTTGAAATAGTCAACAAAACATCCCGTTTCAAAAGAAGCTTTATTGGCAATACGGCCATGTTGGGCTGAGTTAACTGTTATGCCCTTTGATGTTCAGCGATGTCCAATTTTCCCACTTTCAACACAACATACTTCCTGTTACAAATTACTACGTTCGCAGACGAACAAACTGGCTCCCTGTAATGTCGGTCGGATGTTGTCAATGGCTGAAATAGGGAAAGGCTATATTCTTCTTCCAGATGATGTAAGCGGTCGCGGGAGACACCAGCAGTCCAACAAGCAGCGTGCCGCAAGTAACTAATGCCACCGTACCTGCAAACACACGACGGGATATGGAACATGCACGCATACACAAACGTGTACACGCACGCACGCACGCACGCACGCACGCACGCACGCACGCACGCACGCACCTACGGACACACGACGCATACACACGACGCATACACACACACGACGCATACACACACACGCGCATATATATATATACACACGCACGCACGCACGCACACACACACACACACACAATCATGCACACACACAATCATGCACACACACACACACACACACACACACACACACACACACACACACACACACACACACACACACACACACACACACACACACACACACACACACACACACACACACACACACACACACACACACACACACACTCACACACACACACTCACACACAAACACACACACACACACACATACACACACGCGCATATATATATATATATATACACTCGCACGCACGCACACGCACGCACACGCACGCACACACACTCACAATCATGCACACACACACACACACACACACACACACACACACACACACACACACACACACACACACACACACACACACACACACACACACACACACACACACACACACACACACACACACACACACACACACACACACACACACACACACACACACACACACACACACACACACACACACACACAAACACACACACACACACACAGTGGTATACACAGAATCATTATACTTTTAGACCAGCACTTGCTATCCGAGACAAGAATATCGTTAAATGTGATATATATTAAGCTTGATTAAAATAATGTACTGTTGAGCGTAACTAGTTCTATACAGTACAGGCGCAAGCAAAACAATGAAATTTCATGAAATAATGTTTTGTTCAGCAGTCATTCATTAAGCCCGATAGGCCAAAATAGGCAAGGTGACCATAAATATTTACCAAAAATAGTCATGTTTTCTGCACCCACGTTTGCTACTTAAAAATGCCAAAAATCACTCTGCCAATTATATTAACTTCAATATTAACTTCCAAATACGCGTCATTTCACTGTCACTACATGCTAGCACTCAACTTGCTAATACGTCCAGATCTATTGCATTCATTTCATTGTCACTACATGCTAGCACTCAACTTGCTAATACGTCCAGATCTATTGCATTCATTTCACTGTCACTACATGCTAGCACTCAACTTGCTAATACGTCCAGATCTATTGCATTCATTTCACTGTCACTACATGCTAGCACTCAACTTGCTAATACGTCTGCATCTATTGCATTCATTTCACTGTCACTACATGCTAGCACTCAACTTGCTAATACGTCCAGATCTATTGCATTCATTTCACTGTCACTACATGCTAGCACTCAACTTGCTAATACGTCTGCATCTATTGCATTCATTTCACTGTCACTACATGCTAGCACTCAACTTGCTAATACGTCTGCATCTATTGCATTCATTTCACTGTCACTACATGCTAGCACTCAACTTGCTAATACGTCTGCATCTATTGCATTCATTTCACTGTCACTACATGCTAGCACTCAACTTGCTAATACGTCTGCATCTATTGCATTCATTTCAATGTCACTACATGCTAGCACTCAACTTGCTAATACGCCCAGATCTATTGCATTCATTTCACTGTCACTACATGCTAGCACTCAACTTGCTAATACGTCTGCATCTATTGCATTCATTTCCCATAACAAATATTTCTAGGTTCTATATTATTACTGCAACACAACAGGAAGGTTAACTGTGGTCAGACCTCTTAACTTACGTCGGCCGCCATTGAACTTACCTCCGGTGTGTCCTGCCTCGTATGAACTCGCGAACTTGCCGTATGTCCTTAGTGAACCAGGAATCAGCATGATTGTCTGAAAGGAAATGATCATTTAATCTGTTGCTACACACGAGTGCGGATGTTGAACTGAAAAAACCCCAGATCAAAGCCGACATTTTTGATACTCTATTCAATTTACGTGTATGTATAGCAGGGCAGTATCCGTGTTTCTTGTATCGTATGTTTTCTAAGTAATGCAATTAATGGTATGTGTGGTGTTTAAATGCAGAAATAAATCAAGAAAAAATTGGAATTATTAATAATTCAAACCTTCAAACCGCGTAAGTAAGTAAATAAAATAATGTTCACTCTTAATTATAAGTAATTAGGTATGCTGTAAGCCCGTTGTGACAAAACGTAATACAATTAAAATAGTAAAGGTAACTTCTTATGTAATGCAGTATCCAGTTCATGTGATTTACGCGGAATTTCATACATATTTCAACCAAGAAAAATGTGTGTTCGTCCATTACCGTTGCACCTTCCGGGTAGTTGACTGTTATGCCGATGTCCGTCAGCTGGTCAACTGCTAGACCGAGCCTCCGGACAGCGTCTTCAATGGTCACTCTCGAGCGGGAGAAGACTTTGCCTGCAATGAAACGAGTCAGTCGTATACGCTGGTACACGTCGTCGGCGGTAGATTCGATCGTTTAACGGGAAACACTCAGTTCCTAGTGTTTAATTTATGCATTAATAAAATGAACTTAAGACTTTAATAACTATATTGAAGCTATACTGCCTGCCAAATTGTGTTTAGTAATCTCATAACAACGTTCGTAATTTGAAATATACGACCCCGGAGAATGTTCAAATGGTAAACAAAACACCCAGTTTCAAAACAAACCTTATTGGCAATGGCGGGCTTTGATGTTCAACGATATCCCATTGTCGCTCGTTCAACATAATCGACACAGCAGACTTGCTTTTATAAATTACTATGCTGGCTAATTCCGGGTAGAGGAACATATCGCTTCCTTTAATACTTGTATCGAATGGTACCTTTGCAGATAGCGGGCAGCTGTAATTGAATAAGACAGTGGCGTAGTAGAACACGTAATCGGACAAAGCCGAATGCTGCGTCCGACTATGGGTGCTACTACACCATTGATTATACAAAAATATAGAAAAACTACCAGACGTGACACCTCTGTGTAAGAGAGAGACTGACCCTTAACAAGAGGTATGTCCAACAATTGGATATGCACGTCCACGTGACCTCGAGCGACAGCGTCAACCTGCAACAAGACAGCAGAGACTGTAAGTCTCTTGAAGCAATCAGTGTCTGCGGTATAGCAGCACTGTTCACATAAAGACATTTATGTGAACAGTCAACGTCCCAATGTTTGAAACAAACTTCCCACCCGTACGTCCTATTGTACACCCCATGTTGGAGTTGAGACTTAAAAACACCAACTGATCAGCCACATCGCAACATATTATAATTGACCAAATTTTTCTTGACTACAACAAAGCTATGTTGATTAAAAATGTTTTGACAAAATACGTTGTAGTATTCATGTACAAATTAATTGTCGTTAAATATAGAGCTGTTTTAGTAGACATTAATTGTTGCATTTAATAAAGAGGCCCAGTGACGTAGTTGAAACACTACTTGGAATATGTCTTGGCGCCACCATCTATGTATGCACATAATCACGTAAACTGGAAAAAACTTGACGGCATAAACTTGACATCAAGAGCCATCACAGTCTATAGCCAGGTACTTATTCACAAAGAATCTCTCAACTGAGAGTCCGCAGCTCTATTGACTAGGCCACCGCGCCCCATGGTATCAACCTGACATCAATAGCATCCACTGTCTATAGCCAAGCACTCATTCACAATGAATCTCTCTACTGATAGTCCGTAGCTCTAATTATTAGCCGCGCCCCACGGTATCAACTTAACATCAATAACAACCTATGTCTATAGCCAGGTACTCATTCAAAATGAATCTCTATACTGATAGTCCGCAGCTCTACTTGTTAGGCCACCGCGCCCCACGGTATCAACTTAACATCAAGGTGACACAGTTGCAAGGGACAAAGCAAAGAAAACAATAACGATCATCACAACTTCAATCAGATAGTTCGAAACACGTGTTGATAAAGTCATGTTTTTTTTAATTTTATATTAAAGGTCACATCACATATATACACTCACGTGGTTTTAATACTAATGTTATTCATTTTAGAACAATAGACAACAATTTTAATTAATTAATTAATACAAGGTTCTTAAGACTATACTAACTACGTTTAAGGTGTACAGCCCGCCAAATTGTGTTTAGTAAGCCCGTAACAACGTACAATATTACATAATACATTGCTTTCGCCCTCTCATTTTCCAAGTTATGATTTTTAAATTATAGTTTGAAAGGAGGGAAGGGTAGAAATTTGAATAAAAAGGAAAAAATATACGGTTTTTGAAAACAGCGAACGTATGAGACCGACTCTTGGAAATCGTCTGATAACGTCGCGAGCGGCCCACCTCGATGCTGTTCACGCGGATCGGAGTTATGCCGCATACGTCAACGATGAACTTGTGTAGGGCAGCCTCGAAGAGTCTTGGGTCGTGACGCAGGAGAACGCCATAGCAAGCTTTCAGACGTGTGGTCAAGACAAACATTAACATTAAATGTAAACAAATAAAGTAATGAATCAACTACTGATGCGAATTATATATATGCGAAGACGGGTAAAGCGAAACTGTTGTGTATAATTTGAAAATTAATTAATTGCCTTTCCGTTTCCTATGCAAAGATCATCGAAATGAAACCATACTGCATATGCGAATCGCAACGAAGTCGATCAATTTTTATTTCCGTATTAATTTCAGTGCGGATTTTACTATTTTAGGTGTGATAAAAATAAACGCTGTCTAAATAGAGTTCTTGCCAGTGTAATATCCCCCCCCCCAAAAAAGTCTTATTGGATCGAAAATCATCCTTTCTAATAACTAGTTGTAACCAGTTTGGCTTTAGGAGTAAGCTGGGTACTAATATGTGCACATATGTCTTAAAGGAGAATGTTGATAATTATAATTGTGTAAATGGGTCTAGATTCATGGAATTCCTTGATGCTTCCAAGGCCTTTGATAGAATAAGACAATCCACATTATTTAAGAAATTGATTGACAGATAATTGCCTAGTTATATTGTTAGAATTATGAAATATTGGTACACAAGGAAACTATGGTTGTACGTTGGTCTGGAATTTTATCTGACGGATTTCAAGTGAGAAATGGTGTAAGACAAAGTGGAATACTTTCTCCATACCTGTTTAATGTCTATATTGATAATTTAAATAATGCATTGAGAACATGTAGCACTGGTTGCTGTATAGGTGACATAAATATTAAGCACCTAACGTATGCAGATGACCTGGTGATATTTCCCCCCTCCAGTTTAAGCCTGATGGAATTATAATCAGTTTGTGAAACTTATGCTATGAGTCACGAAATTAAATGTAACCATAGGACAAGCAAGATACTTATAAGTTGAGGGAACTATATGAAGAATGTTTGCCCCCTTGTATTTATATTAAATGGGGAGGACATAAAAGAGGTCAGTAGTGTAAAATAGCTAGGCCATATTATTTGCAATGGTGCTAAAGATGACAAAGATATAATGCGTCAGTGTCGCCAGTTATATGCACGTGATAATGTGTTACTCAGGAAATGTTATATGTGCACTGATTATGTAAAAAATAAGCTGTTCAATACATTTTTCTCGTCACTGTGCACATCCCAACTATGGTGGAATTATAATGCTTACAGTATCCACAAATTACATGTTTGTTATAACAATGTTTGTTATAACAGAAGACTACTTCGATTACCGAGATATTGCAGCGCCTCAGGCATGTTTGCGGAAAGACTTCTTCCTGACGGTAAAGCAATCATTCGAAATCGTGTTTACATATTCATGAAACGTTTAGATAAATCAGAAAACTCTCTGGTAGTAGATGTGCTATGTAGGACATCAGGTGGATCTCTAGGATTAGAAGGCGATGGGTTAAGTCCCTATACGTACACAGCGACACTTCTGTAGGAGCAGTGCCAGTGGTACTGTGTGGTTATGTGTTTTAGTATTTTTTTCTTATATATGTATACTTTTTATTATATAATTCTACTATTAATATAGCTGTTAACTGTTGTATGGATATATGGACCGATATATGCATCACTAGATGTATTTGTGTATCAAATAAAGTATTGAATTGAATTGAATTACACTGGAATTTACATAATTAGTAAGTAAGTAAGTAAGTAAATTTATTTCCTCATCCAGATAATATACAACACAATTCAAGAGCAATGTAACACAGATGAGGTGGCTACCAGAGAAGTATAACTTATCGAACTGGTAGCCAATTAAATCAAACTCATATAGTGTACTCCCACATACATAATATTAATTATATAAAGGTTATACAGTGCATTCAATTGCAATAGCTTCAGGTTAACGACAAAGCTAGATATGTTGTACCAATATAAAAGAATTCACAAGCGAATTTCTTACAATATATAATTATATTTAAACTGTAATTAATGCCAATTATAAAGCTCCTGGCTTTATGCTTAACAATATTTAGCGTTTTCGAATGTTTAATGTCTATTCCAAAGTAAAGTCTAATACCCTCTTGAACATTAACTTTTCTAGGATTTTATTGAATACACTCATCAGACTAATTAGTCGATAGTTGGATGGTTCACACCTTGATCCTTTCTTAAATATAGGTATTACTTTTGACACCTTTAATGCCCGTGGTATCGTGGCTTCGGAGAACGACAAATTACAAATGTAAGTCAGAGGTTTACAAATGAAATTGTACGACAATTTTACAATTTTTGAAAGAAAATTATCAATACCTGATACATTAGAATTGGCTAGCTTGTTAATTTCATTGATCATTTCTTGTTGACAAACTGGTGACAGGAACATAGTGTTGTGTATCGGGTCAGATAGAAATTGTCTATATTCGTTTCCCTGAGTATATGTCTTTGACAATTCTTTAACTACAGTAGCGAAATATTGGTTCATTGCATTATCAATACTTTCGTTGTCGTTAAATTATATAGGATTGATGACGGCTTTTTAATGTTGTGCATGTTCCTTTTGTCCATACTCACACATTCCGCATATATCTTCCATAATCCTTGGTTGACTGTTTTGCTTGTGAGAGTAAGCTACTGTAATATGATTTCTCCGCCTGTCTTATGATAGTTGTAAGCTTATTCTTATACTGTCGATATTCTGTTTTATTGTATTCATTTGGTCTATTGATATATTTCTTATGCAACCTAGTCTTTGTTAAAATACTATTTCTAATGCCTTTAGTCATCCACTTTTTGTCCTTGAAGCGTTTAATTGACATTCTGGTAAGTGGGAAACATTTTTTAAAAATTGTGTCGTATTTGGTTACAACATACAACATTATCATAACATTCGTGTCCTTACATGTCATACTATTTTCCCAGTTTATATTGTCTATGTCCCGAGTGAAATTTGATATATTATTTTCACTATATATTTTCAGTTTAGGTCTGTCATTGATGTCATGAGTTTTGGATACACCTTTTATAATGATGAAGTTGGGTAAATGGTCTGATATATCTACAAACAGGTTTCCTGAAATTATATCACTTTTCATGAACTTTAAAGGTCGATATATATTCATATAATCAATGAGAGTTGCAGAGTGATCTGTTATTCTTGTTGGCAGTGTGATACATGGTAACAGATTTTACCTCATTAACGTGTCCATGTATATCTTAGTTTGACACGAGTCCTGTTATAAAAGAGCAATATTAACATCACCACATGTAATACAGATTTTACCTTCCTGCTTGATAATAGACAAATTTGATCCAATAAGATCAGAAATAACGTGTGTGTTATAGTTTGGGTGTCTATACATATAGCCAATAACAAAACTGACGCCATCTTTAATTATTTCAAGCCACATATTGTCCAACCTAGGATTATGACATAGCGTTAAGTCAAATCGTTCGTGGACGTACACGTCTTTCTTAATATAAACATCAACTCCTCCTTTATTGTTACCTAATGGTCCATGATAGTAGAAATTATATTTTAAAAATATATTCGCACATCTATCTTGGTTATTCATCTTTGCCCCAGTGATATCAAATTTTATATTTATAGAGTCACTATGTGCTTTGGGTAGATTATAGTTTTTAAAAGAGCTTTGTAAGTTGATATGGACAACAGTTATTAGTCCATCAGTTATGTGTATTGACTCGTTTAATTCGGTAAAATCATAACATTTGCAGTTTAGTGATTTTGTCACTTCTTCAGATAATCCTTTATCAAGGCAAGGCTGCAAGTTATGTGTTTTTAAGAGTTAAGAAAATGTGGTTCTTGGGAGTTGGTATTCCGTAGTTAACTGGAGATTGGTCAACGTACAAAATGGTAACAAATTCGCTATTTCCTTATTTTCACCCATTACTGTTGTTTCTTGTCATACCAATTAAAATACATTCTCTCAGCTTTGCTAGAATACATAGTAGTAACGCTGAATGCAACACATGTAGTACAATCATGTAACCTTTCATCGAAAACAGTTAGGCCAACGACCTTTTCCTTTAACGATGAACTAATGATCGAGTCTAACAGTAAGAATACAAATACGAACGAACCTCTGACGGAGATTGTGAGTTTCGTGACTTGTGAAGGAGCACCGTAGCACGCAGACACGTCGAACACGGAGAAGTCCGGGGACCCTGCGCGGTAGTCGTAGACGTGGGTAAACACCGGGATCTCCTCTCCAAGGGGTATCTTCTGCAAAGGTACGTCATAGAGTAGCTTCGGGCGTAACGTTACTTCCGGGGCATAACGCCCATCCGTTACTTAGCTATATTCACGTTAACTGCTCGATGCATCAACTATTTCATTAGCTCAGTTAAATATATACATATATATATATATATATATATATATATATATATATATATATATATATGTGTGTGTGTGTATGATATTGCATTTACATATTTATTTATATATATATATATTTTTTCTCAGAGAGAGGTCGAATTAGCCGACGGGGATGTGATTGCATATCACGTGATATACATACCCATCTCATAAGTAACTGGACCTGAGCACACGACTTCGAAAGCGGCGCCTTGCCATATAAAAAATTGTTAATCCTGTAAAACTTTAATTTCAAGATGAAAAACTGATTCATTGAAACACTTTTGGGTAGTCCATATGTAATTATATATATATACACACTATATATATATATATGTATATAAATATATATATATATACACTACATATATATATATATATGAAATTTAAGTTTTATAGGATTAACAATTTAGGCTTTCGGCTACCTCCCTTTCTTTACATCTGAAATAAATTTTCCTTTACACAACTATCAACTGGAAATTCAATCTAGAGTTGCTTCCAATCTATAGTTGTGCATAAAAATCGATTTCAGATTATTCTTCCAACGGATGAATGGTTTCACTAAGTTTGACCTTACGTCGTCTGTCGTGTGATAGGCGAGGCCAAGCACGCGTCTCTGTTGGGCATACTGGATGTTGTATTGCTTCGTTTGTATCATGGCTTCGTCGATGTCAATCCCTTCTGTCGCCCAGGATGCCTACGACCAACCACAATAATAATAACCACACTACTCTCCCACTCGGTTAATACGCAAATTGAGAGAGAGAAAAAAAATAGAGAGAGAGAGAGAGAGAGAGAGAGAGAGAGAGAGAGAGAGAGAGAGAGAGAGAGAGAGAGAGAGAGAGAGAGAGAGAGAGAGAGAGAGAGAGAGAGAGAGAGAGAGAGAGAGAGAGAGAGAGAGAGAGAAGTAGACAGACGAATAGCCTTAGCATGAGTAGCGTTTGGTAGACTCAAAGATAACATATATTCAAACAGAGGGATCAATAAGAATGAAAGTCAGACTACATGGGCCCTTGTACTGCCTATAGCAATCTATGGTGCAGAAACCTGGACACTACGATCGCAAGAGATGGTGTCTGTTGACTTTTTTGAGATGCGTTGCCTGCGGACTATCAGAAGTGTTACCAGGGCAGACAGACTACGGAATAGCCTGTTAAGAGAGAATACATTCACCCCTGAATCCAACTCAGATGTCATCAGACTTTGAAAAAAGTATTTGGGGAGCCTGAAGTGTTTGTGTTTCGGCGAGTTTCTGGGTGTCTGTGTGTGCAATTGGAGGTTTTTGGAGAGCCTGAAGTGTTTGTATTTTTTGCGAGAGTCAAGGTTGGTATTTTGGCGAGCCCGGGGGGAGGGGGGCATGCAATTGGAGTGTTTTGAGCCTCCCCTAGATTACCCTGTCTGGATCCATTCCTGGATAGAACGTAGCACGTACAGAGTTGTAGAACACGTGCACGGTGCTGTTAACGCCTGACCGTGGCCAATCCACGCGCGTTTCGGACCAAACATCGGCGTCGACGTCACGTATCTTCGTCTACAACGTGTTCATGTTTGGTCAGTCGAATTCATGTCAGTAGATCGAACAGGCACTATATACGTGAACATACACGCTTAAAGGCAACACACACTAATTTACACACGCATACGCACGCACGCAGTTACACGCACATGCGCGCACACACTCACACCCACGCACACACCCACGCACACACCCACGCACACGCACGCACGCACACACGAACGCACACACATATGCACCCTTGCACGCACACACACACACACATCCACGCACACACCTAAGCACACGCACGCACGCACACACGAACGCACACACACATGCACCCTTGCACGCACATACACATCCACGCACACACCCACGCACACGCACGCACACAGAGTTTCATATTTCAATTTGTGTGACCATTGAAATGGAAATTTTATGACAAACGTCTAGATATATATACGATGCACCACACTCGGAATTTGGCAGTCGACCTACTTTGTAGGCCGAACCGGGCTTCAGGTTGAAGGCTGATAATTCAAAGAGTCCGGGCGAAGCAGGCGTGTGGACGGAGGCGGGGTCCCAGGGCCCAGAGAACGGGAAGGCCGATCTACGACGTGACAGTGGCTCTATGGTGCAGTTGCCTTGATCGACGTCGATCACATACTGCAGACCTACAAAGATTCGATATTTCAAAAACGTATGAGGTTCTTTATACAGATACTTCAACCAACTTGAGAGATTCACTCTATGTATATGTACTTCAACCAACTTGTGAGGGTCATTCTACATATACTTCAACCAACTTGTGAGGGTCTCCGTTCAGATACTTCAACCAACTCATGAGGTTCTATGTACTAATTATTCAAATAACATGTGAGACTTCCTGTACAGATGCTTCAACCAACTTGTGAGGGTCTCTGTATACATAATTTAACCAACTTGTGAGGTTCTCTATACAGACAGTACAAGCTGCTAGAATGGACAATTTTCTGAGTGTAGATTGTGTTTAAAGGTATCAATAAGTCATTTAGTTTCCTTGGAACGTTTTGCTTCAGGTGAAGGTATGTGTGTAAACATGTCAGATAATGAAGGCTGGGAAATAACTAGAACAACTTAAGAGAACATGTGATTAAACTTTCCTACATATGTACGTTGTCTGTTCGTATTCTAATGTTGCTGTATAAGCATATATCAGAAAGGCACCATTTATAGTCTCGCGACGAACTCTGCGAATGGCTATCCGTTGTCTTACCGTCGTCGTAATCGGTCACAATGGTCACGTAGCCGTGGCCAAACCGCTTCATGTAGTCACTTCCAGGCAAAATGAGCACGCGCGAACTAGCCAACTTGGTGTCGCTGTCATAGTAGTACTACAACAATGGCGCCCAACAGTAAGATGACGTTGCATATTTGAAGATGCGCTACGAGCAACCGAATTAATAACGACTAGTCAAGAAAACAAATGTATGGCAAGGGCGACTGATAATCATATTCAGTGTTTGTTTACTAGACGGGAAACAGCATACTCAATGCGATCTAATCATGACTTAGAAAGACAAAGTGTCTATTCCAACATGCGATCGATGTTTCTTTGTGTAAATGAAATGCGATTATGGAATTTTTTAATTGATCATTAAACAAAACTACTAATACTATAGTTCCATTTAAATGCAAATGCAAGAACCTTTTATTTAAGAAATATCTGGTTATAGAAATCTAAATAAAATCATTAACGCACGTAATTCTGCCATTATGGTAGCTATCATAATGTGTTAACATGTGCCCCTGGCGTTAGTGCAATGGGTGGACAGTCCATGACTATTTTCTTCTTCATCACTAGGACATTATATTTGTACTTGTAAGTAAGTTTTAATTGCGTTACCTTAATTATGAAAACGTATCTATACAATGTCGTGTTCCAACCACAGAGAAGTCAGAGGAATGGAAATGAACATGTTGACTGGAGTGTTGTTTCACTTAAGTAAAAACAGAAGAACTGGAAGACATGGAATAACTTAGTGAAGGAAGAGTGGATATTAGACATAAGGAGGAATATAAATGAGTAGAAGAGAGTATAATATTGATTGTGTGGATTATAACGGTGTTAATGTTTTTAAACAAACGACAACTATCTCAGTTGGACGGATGGTTAAAAAAGTTGTAAGTCGAACTCTCTGGTAATAATTGCAATAGTTATTAAATAATACTGTTTGACTTTGTTAAAGCTCTTTGCTCCATTACCTGGAATAGACACCCTACTATACCTGGAATCAACCAGAGATGGCATTTATTCGCATGGATTTCACTTCCTCACTTACACCTGGTCACAATTTGCTGACTGGAGAGTGGGTAACAGTAAGTGGGCCATTTCATAACTTGGAACCAATTGGGAAAAAACGAATTATTTGGCTTTCGACTTGAACGCAGTACTCTGTGGGTGTGCTAGGACATGCTTTAAACATTGAAAACTTTTAAAACACGATTCGTTTGGTTGTTCAACCACGGTGGTTGTCACAACAAATATAGTACGTGGCTTGTTTGTTTAGAGCCCAGTGTTCTTTTTGTAACCTTTCGTGTAATCTGGGAACAGACTGCCCCCTTTAAATTACCTGTCTAGTCGTAGCGTGGTTCTGATGACTGAACACCATCACGACGGTGGCACTGTACGACCGAGGCTGGACCGGAATGTTGTCGTTGAAACCGTTAGGCCAGCCGCGCTTTATACAGTCGACGTCGTTGACGGCCTGGCGAACACATCATGAACTAATCAACAACAAATACCGACTTACACATTGGTCTAGTCTGGATTATCCAGGCGCCGTGCGGTGACAGCCCTCGCCCCTCAATACTTCCTGGAATGTTAATGGTTTCGAAAGTTTGTCCGGTAGGCGGCTTTACCACAAATCTGGGTAGAGATCATGATTGGCTCGGAAGCCAACTACGAAACAAAAAAATTAAATGCGAATAAATGAATTTCGAAATTATTCAACATTTAACTTAACATAACGTAAACATGCTGCAATTCAAACCCGGGTTCTTTCAGTCGAGAATCCGAAGCTCTAACCACCGCGCAACTGCGCTTCGCAAGAACAAAAATTAAAAAATTCGGCAAAGAACATTTGCATGTTATAATTATACAGCAAAGATAACGCACCTTTGCCAAAACCTCTTGAATGTCCATCCTGTGGTCGTCGATAATAAAGTCGAACGTCGCTCTTTTTATTGATACCCCTGCAATAGGAAACGGTTCGTCTAACACAATGCGAGGATAAACTGACTACGGTAGTTCCACTGCACACTGAAAGAAACTGCTAGACACCTTGTAGTAGAACATTGTCCCGTTTTCTATCAAGTTTGTTTTTGGAAAACAACAATTTGAATTTGTTTATTTCTCAAACACTTATCCTTAAACTGTTTTCTGGATCTGTATTTGGATACACCATCATCATCAGTAATAGTTGTATTTAGATCACGGTAAGTTTACCTTATATCTCGCGACATTTCGACTGCTCTCATCAATCTGCACCTGACAGACACCGGTAGATGGCGAAAGCGTTATCATCTGCGTAGAGGTATCACTCTGGTGTGTGTCCCCAGGCCGATGCCTGGGCGGCTCTTCAGGAGGTCGTCGTAAATATGTGGGAGTCTGTATCGGCTCTCATCTCGACTCATGCTGGTTTGGGTTTGTCTTCCATGCACCGTCTTTGATGCTTCTTGTTCTCCAGTCTGACTCCGTCTACAAACTTAGCCCCCTCCCTGACTTCTACCTGATTCTGTTGCATCAAGTGAGATGTGATAGCTGATTTGTTCACATCTTTTTCCGGTGTTTTTTGTTGCATTTGTTGTATGATCTGCTTGTCGATACTTTCTCAGCGTCTTCTTTTAATGTGTTTTCCTAAGGTATGTTTTATTTCTTCGATGTATCTGACATTGCAGTTCTTACACACTATAGAGTACACCCCTTCACAAATCGTTAGTGGCTACACTTTATCTTTCGGTGTTACCCGTGAGTTCTTAATACTGTTGAGATATTCCAAAACTATGTTTATCTTGCACTTCTTCATCACCCGTGACGTTGTCTTCCTTTGTTGTTTAAATTTTCTCTATACCGTTGTTATGATCCATCGTTGATACCCGCGTCTCGCCCCAGTTTACTTGGTATGTTTTCTGTCTTTCCATTTATTGTCCACTTCTGTTACCAGTGTTTCACATATGTTTAGCAACGTACGAATTACTCCCGTCTTCTGGAGTAATGAATGATGTGGGGAAAAATAACGTATTGGTCTGAGTGTTTATTATTGCAACAAATTAATAGCTATATTTACCCTGATTAATTTCTTACCAGTAAGGTGTCCAAATAGCACCATTCTGTCTACTTCTTCTTCGTGTATGAATTTGATGCTATTGGTCTCGTCCACTCTGTTTAGATCGTCGGTCAGGAGTTGTGTCATCCCTATTTTAACCACTTTTAAGATGTCACCTACATGACGTTTCCACATTTTACGTCTGCAGTTGATAGTACATTGTCTACATATGACTGTGCAACAATTCTGAAAGTTTCTAAATGTAAAGTGGATTGTAAAATAACAAAGTCCAGTAGTTCGATGATGTCTTCAATGTCCAGTTTCATCATGTCTGTTGGCGTGGAGAGGAGAGGGGGAACACACCAGGTTGATATTTCTGCACAGAATGACTACTGTGTCGCCATCAAGCGGTAGACGTTTGATGAAGAGGGCTGTCGAAACGTCACGAGATATTAGGTAAACTAACTGTAACAAAAGTTAAAGCATTACTTATTTTGAATCATACAGTGTGGTGAATATCTTCACTTTTATTCCATCACTCGCCCTCGTTATCATCATCAGAAACAACTGAAAGAACCTTTGCTAAACATCTTACAAGTAACTCCGTTCAGGATAAAGTTATTTTTAGAAACGCAAATATTACTATTGTAAATTTCTTTTTAATTTTTCAGAAAAATTGTGGTGTCCTTATTTTGTCTGGTATTGTACACGTGTTCCTTCTTTCCAAGCGCCGTTAGACAACGGAACAAACGCCAAAAAACGGTTAGTTGTCCAAAAGTCTGTCGAGATATTATGAAAACAAGTTCAGTCCCTTACTGTCGGTGAATAATAATCCATAACGTAGAATACTAACCTGGTAAGATACACAAACGCGAATCCTCTACCCACTAAAGACAGACACTACTCCACTCGTGCCATGGGTAGACAAAGTCACATGACTGAAGGAATAATGTAGATTCGATAACATGAAGTATTCGTTGTCACAGAAGACTAAAATTAATGTGTCGAACCATTGATCTGATGAGTAAATGATCGCTGTATTAATGTTTAAAAATACAATTCACATATATTTCATAAGGGCGGGTTAGCTACATCATATATAAAGCAATGTTGGAGTTTTGATTAATCATGGGCTTCATTGTCCACTTGCAATAAAGTAAAAGTAAAGGTAAGTTCTTATATAGCGCAGACCCAGTCCTTTGAACTGCTCAAGGTGCTTTACACTTGATTCAAGCGTAAAGCCCTTTCAAGCAGTCCTAAAGATTGGATACTGCGCTATATAAGAATTAACCTTTACTTTCGGTGGAGCGCAGTAGCGCTGTGGTAAGAGCTTCGGACTCTCCACTGAGAGAACACGAGTTCGAATCCTATGCGGCGGTGTCGAACCTTGGGCAAGTTCGTTTACTCTACATTGCTTCAGTTCATACAGCTGTATGAACAAGTACTTTGCTACAGACAGTAGTCGGTATTTGTGTACGAACAGTCTACGCGCATTAATTGCAGCGTGGCTGAATGCTTCCCAGAGAAGTCGAGATGGTGTTCGATTTCGTAGGTCTGCAGGGAGTAAAGTGTAAAGCGCTGTGAGGAGTCCTGAGGACTGAATACTGCGCTATATAAGAATTTACCTTACCCTAAACACCCTTGCAATCCTGTTCAATCGAACACCATCTCGTCTCCTGCGCGAAGCTTTCAGCCACGCTGCAATTAATGCGCACACAAATATCCACCATTGTCTATAGCCAGGTACTCGTTCATACAGCTGAGTGAACTGGAGCAACGTAGAGTGAACGAACTTGCCCAAGGTTCGACACGACAACACAGGATTCGAACCTGGGTTCTCTCTATTGAGAGTCCGATGCCCTGGGCAATGTGTCACCGCGCTCCATTTCTCTCATCGTCTCCACTACTTCTGTCTCTCGATCTCCCCTGCAAACCTCGCCAAATCCCGCGTCGCACACATTTCTTCTTCTCTGTCTACGGCCACCCAGTAGGCATTCGCTATCTGTGTTAGCCGTTCACCTTTCATTTGTTATACGTGTTCAGAACTTTTTCACTCCCTGCAAATCTTGTCATAGACATATTTTCGCAAATATGGACTGTTTTTATTGATCTAAATCAATTGAAATATCATAAATAAGTTAAAACTAATTATCGTATTCAAACGATAAACGTGGACACGTGCGGTTGTACGTACACAAATACTAAGATGTAATCATTTTTGAAACGAACATAGAATAAAACTTAGCACCTTTCTCGACGATCCTCAAGGGCGGTTTTTCAAACTCTGAACCAATATCTGACCTGCTGAAATACAGGTCCAGGCTGTTGTTGCCGTCTGTGCAATACTGCCAGTGGTCCACCGGAATGTCCCGAACCTGCACGCACAGAATACAGCAAACCATACTCCAACATATTCACTCACATTACAATACTATTCATGGTGTGTGTGTGTGTGTGTGTGTGTGTGTGTGTGTGTGTGTGTGTGTGTGTGTGTGTGTGTGTGTGTGTGTGTTTATGTGTGTGTGTGTGTGTGTGTGTGTGTGAGTGTGTATGTGTGTGTGTGTGTGTGTGTGTGAATGTGTGTGTGTGGTGTGTGTGTGTGTGTGTGTGTGTGTGTGTGTGTGTGTGTGTGTGTGTGTGTGTGTGTGTGTGTGTGTGTGTGTGTGTAAGTGTTGCAGAGTAGTGTTGTACACATGTTGGCACATACGCACACACGCACGAAATGACACACATACATACACCAAAACATTACACATACATACACACCCACACACCCACACACACACACACACACACACACACACACACACACACACACACACACACACACACACACACACACACACACCCACACCCACACCCACACACACACATTATACACACTGCCTTTCACTCCCCCAATAAGCGAAGGACATTCATTATCATGGTGCCATCAGAATATTTGATCATAACCCT
>OZ023213.1:46865673-46898682 GCA_963995525.1 Escarpia spicata
TTGCAGGATAGAAATAGGACGATAATTGCCAAAGTAAGAAACATCACCTTTTCTGAAAAGGGATATGACTTTTGCAATTTTTAGTTTGTCTGGAAATATACTAGTTATTATTGTTTGTTTAATAATTAGACTTACTGCATTGCTAATCTCATTTTGTAAAATTTTTAGTAATTGTGTTGATATACCGTATTTTCCACAACTCGATTTTGTAGGTAGACGATCAATTATATTAACAGTAGTTTCCATGTCAATTGGATTAAAGGTGAAGGTGTAAGATATCGTTTTTTTTAGGTAATCTTTGTATGATTTACCCCCAGTTGTAGTTATGTTAGAGGCTAATGTAGAACCAGCATTAGTGAAAAACGTGTTAAATATGTTTGCAATATTAATAATAATAACTTTCTTTGTCCACAAAGAGGAAATACATTTGCACTGAGGAAGGAACATAATTAAACAGTATTTAAATCAAATTGCAGTATGTACATGATAGAATCAAATATGTAGACAGTTGCTTGTTAGCAATATTGAGTGTTGTAAATAGATAATAGTACAACCATGAACCATGAATCATTCGGTCACGACGTGCCAGCAATAGTAAATAAATTATTAAAACAGTTTGAATAAATATGCTAAAACAATGTGGAAATATTAAAAGACAGTTATAACATTGATCAATGATGTGATGTATTTATGACTGGTTCAAGAACTTGATAGAAGATGGAATGAACGAATTCAGGGCACGCTGAGTTCGTACAGTTGGCATTCTGTGCCTCCTTCCAGAAGGGAGAAGGTCATACTGGTCGTGTAAGAAGTGGGTGGGGTCAGATAAAAGTTTATTTGCCATTCGCAGGGCTTTCGACTTGTACAATTTCTCTAAACTGGTTTCAGGTTCACAGCATCCAGCAATCTTGCAAGAAGTGGCATATAGCTTATTTAGTTTCCATCTGTTTTTGACTGAAAGATTTCCCCATCAGCAAATAAGCCGAACAGTCATAACATTTTTCTCAAATGAATTGTGAAACAGAGACAGGATATTTCTGTCAACGAGCATTGCATTGAGTTTTCTCAGGAAGTACAATCTTTGCTGGCCTTTTTTATATAGCGTCATTGTATTATCATACCACCTTAGTTTGTCATCGATTGTAGTATCAAGGTATTTGTATGAAAGAACAATTTCAATGTTTTGTCCTTTGACTTGATAGGGATGATGTACACCTGATCGAAAGTCTATTACAATGTCCTTGGTCTTGATAACATTCAACTCAAAGTAGTTCAAACACCATGATACAACATTATCTACATTGCTTCCCACGAATCTTTTCTTACCCCTACAGGGCCAAATACAAAGATCCCCATCTTCAGATGTTTTAAATTGGTTGTGAGATTAGAGCACATCCATAATAATAATAATAATAATAATAATAACGTTATTTAGACACTAAAATCCAAAGTAGTGTTGACAATAGTCGTTAGAAATTATAAAAAATAAATATAACCATATACACAACGAGTTTGATGCCAGGAGTAGTATGGCTGCCAGTGGGGCTGCCAGTAGGGCTGCCAGTAGGGCTGCCATTGGGGCTGCCAGTAGGGCTGCCAGTAGGGCTGCCAGTGGGGCTGCCAGTAGGGCTGCCAGTAGGACTATGGCTCAACCATGTCAACCTCAATCCTTTGATACTCTGATGGCTGATCAGGTAGAAACTTTAGTTGGAGGGTTGCAGGAAACAACTAAGGTACTTATTGAAATGCTGAAGAAAAAACCCAGCCGAGTTTTTAGACCCTATAACTTCATTTCTGAAACAATTGCAGTTGATGAAAATTGAGTCGGTGTCAGTGCCTTGAAAACATTTGGGAAATACACCTGCGTGGCCATATCGTTATCACAGGCCAAGAAGAGCAAACTATTGAGGAGGGAAGGGACTCAAATCAAAGTCCAACCTGCGGCAATCAACCGCTGTACCACTTTGGTCGGGGGACGTAGATGCCTACAAACTGGTCGGAAGGTTCATGATGTATGCGAGGTTAAAAAGTGCCCTCTGACTACTAGTTCACAATTACTGCCAATAAAAAGCTAAGGCGAGCTCCACATTTTCTCAGTCAGTGTGTTGCGAAAAAGGAGAATATTGGAAAAAGCAAGTCCTCGAAATGGTAATTACCATTTTAATTATTTGCAATTCATAGCAACAATTAGCAATTGGTTCTTTCAATGAATCTGCATGCTATTACATTAGCGGATACTGTGTAAGCAAGTTAGATGACACATCTGGTTACTGTTGATACACTTGTTCATGTAAGTGTTCTTTGTTGTGTGGAAGCAGATCGAAAGTCTAGTTTCTGCAGTAGCTCAATTCAGATTCATTCTGAACTTTTTATAATTTGCCTTAAATAAACTACCTGAATTTTTATATTTGTAACTACATGCTGGTCAAAAAATGTCCACTCTAGGTAGATTGTCCATGTACTGTTCAGGGAAAAAATGTTGGACCACCCTGTAGATACTTTAAACAATTTAAAGTATATAAAGATCACATTGACGAGTGGTTGGTCTACGGTAATTATCGTTGTTTAATTGGTTTCAAGGTGAGATCGTCGTACTCTGTACTAGTCTTATACCTCAAAGTGAGCATATTGTCCTTGAACCATTGGATTTTATACTTGCATTATTAGTCAGGTTCACACTGTTAACATTTGTACTTCGTAAATTTTCTTGGAGATTTGCAGGTATATATGGCGGCCATCTTGGATTCTTAAAATGGTAGACACTGAAAACCCGTATTTCAAAAAATCTCAGCTGCTAAACCACCTAGCCTTTTTATTTTGGTGGCTAAACCTATATATTGAGTTTTTCCTAGATTGGATGAGCTGCATGTGGTTATGGCTGCCCTAAGAGGCCATGGACCTCCATTGATAACTCTGGAATAGACGATGCCTGGAGAGCAGCTGATGTGTACGGTTCTGCGACAACCAGACAGATCCTGAAATGTGCACACTAGAAGCGTTCCCTGTCTGCCCACATATACTCATATGTGACACTGTATGAGATGGCCCTGGAGGAGGTCTTCAAGGACAACCCACACTTGAAGGACGTGTGTCTGGAGGCAACAACCGAGATTGAAGATGCCTGCTCAGAGGTGAGCAAACACACCAAGGCTGAATCTGTGAAACGTGCGAACACCAATCTACTCCAAGTCTTGGCCGACGTCGATGTCGTAAAGACGTTCCAGGAGTGGGAGGCACAGAGATCCGAGGATGCTATGTACAGATCCCAGCTGATGTACATGCATCGAGTGGAGACGATCCTGTTCTTTGTAACAGTATCCCGTAACGCAGACCTAAACCTCCATCTTGAAGCAGGAGATGAATTAAGCAAGCTGTTCTTTGCTATGACCAAATAAAGTACAAGAGACTCTGGCAACGTTACATAGCTGACATGCACGCACTCAAAGCTGACCACCCAGAGAAGTGGAAGGAACTTGAATTAGGCAACATATCAGTCACCAAGACTGTCATCCCATTTGTCTCCATTGGGGCAGACCATTCCTGTGAACATATGAACAAGCTCATAAAGGTTCACTCTGGTCTCAACGGAATCTCCAACAATGCGAATGCAAGACAACGCTTCTTCCTAGCTTCTCCCAAACGGTCGTGCATGGCAAGCAAGTTAAAGGGTCAGTTCAATATCAAAGACAACAAGATAATAATAGTGCGCATCATGATCTATCCACGAGTTTGGTCAAGCGGGAGCATGATGCCATCAGCAAGATCAAGGCTGCCATAATGAGTCATGGCAATCCATTCGCAGTTGAAGGTCGCACGTTATTCAACCTGATTACTCGTGCATACATTCCATGCGAATACGTTCCACAGATCCTGAGCATGGACGAGACTGGACAGAAGTTGTACGAAGACTATGTGGCAGAAAGTATAAATGGGAATGTCAGCCTGTGGGCACCTCTCAAGAAACAAAACAACAATATATATATATATGTCTGACAGCAAGAAACTTGCAGTCAAGATCCGTGACAAGACAGTAGATTTGCGGGAAACCAAGGACCGGTATGGCAGACTGATAGTCTTTGCCCGGTCAAGCAGAGATATTGACCAGACGCACTGCATCAACAACTATAAGTTCACCCTGACGCCAAGGGCACTGTTTGCTCCTAGCGGCATAATGGTGCCATGCAACGACAAGTTCAAGCGCATCCATGTCCTTGATCAGTTGCAACAACAGAAACTCACACCGATAACTCTCAGACGAGACGCACGTTAATGTACCAGATGATTGATGATGAAGTCGATGATCCCCATCTAAGTAGGAAGATTGCGGTCGTAGATGGTATGGTGGTTGTCCAGAAACTGACGTAGAAGAAAGCAACCATGCCGACAGTGAAGGATATCAGTGATAGTTTCATTGACAAAGTGATGGATCTCAGAGGCTATGATTAAATAATTCTAGTCTTTGACATTGACAAAGTGGATTCACCGAAGAGCACAACCAAGGAGAAGAGACATGGACGGAAAGACCCAATCCAGTATCAAGTCCGAGACGATACCAACGTAAAACACATAATCATGAGCCATTTCCTATCCCATGACCAGACGAAAGGTGATCTCACAGAGTACCTGTCTGAGAAAACTGTTCAACCGATATTCCCCCAAGCTCGTTATCACTTCAGCATCTGGGCGAATAAGGAGCAACAGGGACATTCACTTTGAAGACAACAACCATGAGGAAGCAGACACCTTAATGATCTGCCAGGCTATCGTTAGGAGCCAAAAGGAATATGTTGAACTGATGTTTTTATCGCCAGACACTGATGTCCTTGTGCTGATCATAGTTAATTGTGATCTGCTGCCGAGGAAGATCTCGATGGCATCGGGCGTGCTGCCGATTGAGCCATTCAGGGCAGCTCTTTGTGCAGAAAGGGCCAAGGCACTCTGGAGCCGACAATACAGGGACGTTTGCAAGAATGGGCAAGGCTACATGATTCAGAAGACTGAAGATCAGCAGTCTACCTTGGCTAAATTCGTATGCGCTGCATATTGTCCAAAGGGTATCCAGATCAATCGCATTCCAGAATTGCGGTTACACCTCTTTTGTAAACACATGGTGAGAGTGACAAGCTACCACCCACAATTGGGGCCCTCAACCAGCATATACTGAAAGTAGACTTGCATGCTAGAGTGTGGGGCCAGGCCAGCACTGCTCTGCAGGTGTTTTTGGCCCCACTGCAGAATGGCTACCAGAAGACTGCTGATGGACAGCTGACGCCAACCACAACTGACAGCCTTCTAGCACCCAAGGCCATCATTGAGATGGTGCGATGCCAATGCAAATGAGAATGTCCATCACTGTGGTGTTCCTGCAAATGCAAGGACTTGCAGTGCACATACCACTGCTCTATGCAGATCACAGTGTGAGAATGACGATGATTCACACTTTTAAAATCGTGTATCCGACGACGATAGAGACGACTAATGTGCAGTATACCGGGTCACAACAATATATAACAAACCAGACATATATGTGAAATACACGCAACATACATGCATATTATTAAGTAATAACATATATAACTATCATAAACTAGTAATTTCATTATGCTTAGGTGACTCTAGTTGATCCTATTGGATTCTTTGCCCATCGATATGTAGGTTTAACCACCAAAATCAATAGGTTAGGTGCTTTAGCAGCTGGTATATTAAGAAATACAGGTTTTCAATGTCCACCATTTAAAAAATCCAAGATAGCGGCCAAATATACAAAACAAATTTAAACAATGGTTTTAAGATTCAGTATATCATAACGTTTCCAAAAATATATAGTTTTGCAAATCTCAAAAAAGTGAACGAAACATATGTGTTTATATGCTATGCTACATGTATATTATTCAGTCTTAACATGTATAACTGTCATAAATTTGTATTTCCATTAAGGTTAGATTCTATTGGATTCCGTGACCCTCAATAGGGTAGGTTTAGCTACCAAAATAAATCAGAAGGTTGGGTGGTTTAGCAGCTGAGATATTGAGAAATACAGGATTTCAGTGTTCACCATTTTAATAATCCAAAATGGCTGCGATACAGTCATTTGCAAAAGTTTAAGACCAGGCAGGATTTTTTGAAGAAATTTGACAAAACTATGATTTTTTGGCCTTCACATAACATTATATCAGTTTATTTCGCAAAATAAACGTAGTACGACATAATATGAAACTTTATGTCGTCCAAAAGTGTCAATGTCTCTACTTTTCAGTATTTAGTGTGGCCTCCTTTGCTGTCAATGACCGCCTGGATGCGACGTGGCATGCTAGAAACCAGAGATTCGCAGTGCTCCTGGGTGATTTCGGTGACACAAACGTCCTTGATAGCTTGTTTCAAGTTTTGAACGCTTGATGGTTGTTTGTCTGCAACCTTATCCTTCATTATAATCCACAGGTTCTCAATGGGATTTAGATCTGGGCTGTTCCCAGGCCATTCCAGCACGTACATTTGTGGATGTCCATATGCAGTTTCAGCTTCACCTTCAGCAACTTCACGTACCTAGGTCCATTTGTAGTGGTGTTAGGTGGAATAAAATACAGACCAGAAGGGTCAAAACATGACATGGCACCCCAAATCATCTAACTTGGCGGGTGTTTCATTGTGGCTGCTGTATATTTTTCATCAAATCGCTAACCTACTGGCCGCCTAACGTGCCTATTGCGAGGTATAAACTGTTGTATGGTCGATTAATCTGAGAACTACACTTTCTTCCACTGCGCGAGAGTCCAGTGGCGATGTCGTCTGGCAAAGTCCAGTCTCTTTTTTTCATCACAGGTGTCAGGCGTGGCTTCCGGGCCGGCTTGCGGGACTTGAGCCAAAATTCCTTGCTGAGACATCTCGAAACAGTACTGAGACTTATTTCCGTACCTTTTAAGGGTAAAGCAGCTCGAATTTTCTTGCATGAGCTCATTGGCGAGCATATCACGACGCATCTCATTGCGTGGTCATCCCTGAGCGTAGTTTTCCGTGGACGACCACTCCTTTTACTGTCACGAAAAGTGCCATCAGTATTGAATTTGACGATGGCGTTGTGCACGGCTGTCTTGGAATAAACTAATTTAGCACTAATGTCTCTTTCCGTATATCCTTCTCCATGTAGAGTCACTATTTGTGCCCTTAGAACCTCTAGATTTTTGCCCATTTCAGGGATGAAGACAAAACTGAAAAACAATTAATCGATACTGACAGCAGCAAACAAATGACCTGGAAGTACTGACTAGGCGTATTGCTTCAAGGCCCAAATAGGATGATGCAATCCAGACATTATCTGATGCAATCTGATGCCATACCATAAAATGCTTAAAAATCGTGCCTGGTCTTAAACTTTTGCAAATGACTGTATATACCTTTAAAAATGTAAACATTGGTTTTCAGATTCGCTATATCGTAACGTTTCCAAAAATGTATAGGTTTGCAAATATATAAAAAAAATGAACGAAAATACATAACAAACCTGACTATATTCTTTGTTCTTGTAAATTGTATGTTTGAATTGAATAAACGGTTAAACTGATTGAAAAGGTATTCTTTAATTCAGTGGCTTTGAATGCCTGAATTTATTGAAAAAATACAGTACCATCAGTTAGGAGGACGTCCCTGCGTCCCTATAGCGGATACCTCTGAAGTAGTAATAGAGGTTAAGTACCGCGCGCAACTGGAGCCTCCTGAAGGAAACCCCATGTTAAGAGATAGGGATTTCCTTCAGGTACGCTCCACGCGCTTACGCTAATGATTATGCAAATGAGGGCTTTGGAGCGGTCTGAAGGAAGTGTAATTGACCAATCACGAGCGAGCTGGGCCTTGTGGGCGTGGCTAGTTATGCAAATGAGCTTGGAAAAGCATTTCCGGTCCCATGTTAAAGGATAGGGATTTGCACCAGTACGCTCCCGTGTTAAAGCAAAGGGAATTTTATCGCAAAGGTATCCGACCACTTTTTGGGTTTTCAACCCATGTTAAAACATAGGGAATTTTTATCCCATGTTAAAGCATAGGCCATTTTATCGCAAAGGTATCCGACCACTTTTTGGGTTTTTATTCCGTGTTAAAGCATAAGGAATTTTTATCCCATGTTAAAGCATAGGCGCTATTATCGTAAAGGTATGCGACCATTTTTGGGATTTTTATCCCATGTAAAAGCATAGGCCATTTTTATCACATGTTAAAGCATAGGGAATTTTATCGTAAAGGTACGCGACAACTTTTTGAATAAAATAAAATATACCGAACAGCATTTGAATATGTCACACACGAGATTGCTTGGCCCGGAGGCCGAGGCTCCGCCAAGGGATCGAACCCTTATTTGGTTGACTATGACATGTCGAAAATGTGGTGTTGTAATAAGGGGTAATGTGTAATAAAAGGGTTATAAATTCAGCGGAGACCGTTTTGTCTGAAGTAATGTATACGAAATGTAGACTACATATAGGACTATGTTACATCAGAGCCTATAGCCTCGTTTTTTCGAACAGAGTGACCATTTTGGAATTAGACCTTTGGTGTCTCTTATAAAACCCGTACTCGACACTGCAACAGGGCAAAGAAAAGGCATGTGCAAGCACGCGCAACCTGTATGACGTCATGGTAAGCGCAGTAATTATATACGTGATGTGAGTTGGTCAAGCAGGTAGTGATTTGGTTAGGCATTGTTTTGTGCTTTTGCACTTGAATATAATCCACATCAGGTAGCGTTATGGTCAGTGACGCGGTGTTACAGCGTGTCAAAATTCCCCTGTAAAATTTCATTTTAGACGTTTCTTTGATAATTTTAAACAGATTGTACTTTGGTTAGCCATTGTTTTGTGTTTTCGTGCTTGAATATAATCTCATCATTTGATGTTATGCGCAGCGACGTTATAGCGAGTGAAAAATTACACTGTTAACTGGTATGAAACGGTATGAACTAGTAATGGCTGCTCTGTTACTGAGTGCTGGAAGAACATCTCGATATTCGGCCCGCGATAAAACATACGAGATACCAGTATTTGTCATACGAGATTAGTACTTACCAGCGGTCACAGTGGATATCCTGTTTGTACACTGTTTTGAAGAGGTATTCCCTGTTCAAGTCTCATCTATTTAAATAAACACGCTATGTGCGATGCGCAATGTCGACTCGGTGGCCTTGACACCAAAGATCATATATCAATACAAGACGGCACAGTGCTCGCTAACTACATTGTTCGAGGAAAGTGAAGCGTTATGTTAGAACAGTACAGACACATAATAACCTCCCAGATAAAATGTACCAGTATTTATATAGTTTACCGTATTAAGGATCAAGTGTACAAATGTCCATTATAATGTTTTTTAAATCTTTTTTCGTACTATAGTATTTAAATTCGTGCTTCTTCGGTAAAACCTTCCAAACTTGCTCCTGTCGTGATACAACTAACCTGGCATGGGTAACCTAAAATGAACTCATAGATTCATACATAGATACATACATAGAGACATACATAGATACATACACGTGGTACGAAACACACAACACTCACATGAACTCAGACCAACTAGATGGTGAAAGACTGTGAGATCCCTCAAAAGGAAGCAAAGCAAAGCAAATAGACGTGTTATCGAGTGAGATTTGCTTCAAAAGGAAGCAAATAGACGTGTTATCGCGTGAGATTTGCTTCAAAAGGAAGCAAATAGAGGTGTTATCGCGTGAGATCATAACACCACCACCACAAAAGGAAGCAAATAGACAAAAACACACACACACACCACCACCACTACCACCACACACCCACACACATACACACACACACCACCACCACCACACACACACACACACACACACATACACACAAACACAACATAAAAAACACATACACACAACATACCCAACATATAACACACACAACACACACAACACACACAACATACAACACATACACAACATACATAACACACAACACACAACACACACAACACACAACACAAACAACACACACACACACAACACACACACAAACAAACAAACACAACACACACAACACACACAACACATACAACACATATACAACACACAATTTACACAACACACATAACATACCCGACACACAACTTACACAACATACACACAACACACAACACACACAACATACACAACACACACAAAACACACAACACACACAACTTACACAACATACACAACATACCCAACACACAACATACACAAAACACAACATACACAACACACAACATACACAACACAACATACACAACATACACAAAATACACAACACACAACATACACAAAACACAACATACACAACACACAACACATACACAACACACACATACACACAACACACACAACATACCCAACACACAACATACACAACACACAACACATACACAACAAACACAACACACACAACACACACACACACTTACACAACACACACAACACATACAATACATACATTACACACAATTTACACAAAACACAATTTACATAACACACGTAACATACACGACACACAACTTACGCAACATAAACACAACACACAACACACAACACACACACACAACATACCCAACACACAACATACACAAAAAACAACATACACAACACACAACATACACAACACACACACACAACACACACAACATACCCAACACACAACATACACAACACACAACATACTCAACACACAACACATACACAACACACACAACGCACACAACACACAACACACAACACACAACACACAACACACAACACACACACACAGCACACACACACACACAACACATACAACACATACACAACACACAATTTACACAACGCACATAACATACCCAACACACAACTTACACAACATACACACAACACACAACTTACACAACATACACACAACACACAACACACACAACACACACACAATACACACAACTCACACAACACACACACAACTTACACAACATACACACAACACACACACAACACACACACAACACACACAACACACACACACAACACACACACCACACACACCACACACAACACACACAACAAATAACACATACAACACACACAACACACACAACACACACAACATACACAACACACACAACACACACAACACACACACAACACACACAACACACACAACACACACAACACACACAACACACACAACACACACAACACACACAACACACACAACACACACAACACACATACACAACACAAACAACACACATAACACATTCACAACACATACACACAACATACCCGAAACACATACACAACACACACAACACACACACACACACACGCACACAACATACCCAACACACAACATACACAACATACACAACATACACAACACACACAATATACACAACACACACAACATATACAACACACAACATACACAACACACAACACATACACAACATACACAACATACACAATTTACACAACACACAACACACACACAACACACACACACACAACACACACACAACACACACAACAAACACAACACACACACAACACACAACACACTCAACACACACAACACACACAACACACACAACACACAACACACACACAACACACAACATACACAACACACACAACACACACAACACACACAACACACACAACACACACACAACTCACAACACACAACACACAACACACAACACATACACAACACACGCACAACACACACACAACACATAAACAACACACACAACCGACACAACACATACAACACACAACACACACAACATACACAACACACACAACACACACACAACACGCACAACACACACACCACACTGACAACACACACAACATATCCAACACACAACATACACAAAATACACACAAACACACACACACAACATATACAACACACAACATACACAACACACAACACACACAACATACCCAACACACAACATACACAACTTACACAACACACAACACACAACACGCAACACACAACACACACAACACACACAATATAAACAACATACACAACTTATACAACACACACACAACACATACAACACACACATACACGACATACACAGCATACACAACACACACACACAACATACACAACACACAACACATACACAACATATACAACATAGAAACCGCCATGACAGGTCGTCATGACATTCAAGTAACTTCCGGTGCGACGTTACTTCCGACATAGCATCCCTTGTAGAGTTTGCCATAGCAAGCGAATTTGAAAACTGCTATGAGTGAAAACGACTATGTCAATAACATGTAAGGACAACCACCTGACAGGACTTCATTCAAAGTGGTGACCATCATGGTTCCCAACGCTACTCAACGGATACCAATGTAATTATTCAGAGTATTGCCATCTACCACCATGACAGATCTCGCGAAAATTTATACAACCACTTTAGTGGTTGTTAAAATTTTCGCGAGGTTAACCCCAACTTTTTTTCTTCTTGCTACCCTAATTAGATATTTTTACCCACTAGATGGTGTCATAATGTGACGTAGTACTCTGTTTATCCACTAGGGGGCGTTACGCCGGAAGTGACGTCGTACCGGAAGTTACTTGACTGTCATGGAAGCCTCTACTAGGGACGGTACGTCGGAAGTTGTGTCGCACCGGAAGTTACTTGAATGCCATGGCGACCTGACATGGCGGACTCTATGCTTCCGATATTCCCGAAAGTGCGTCAACAACAATGGTCGGTAGATGGCAATATTCTGACTAAATACATTGGTGTCCGTTGAGTGGCGTCGGGAACCATGATGGTCACCTCTTTGAATGAAGTCCTGTCAGGTAGTTGTCCTTCGCCATCGTGTGGGGTAGTACTCCGATTATCCACTAGGAGTCGCTATGCCAGATGTGATGTCATACCGGAAGTTACTTTAATGTCATGACGACCTGTCATGGCGGCCTCTACGGTTTCACCATTTCCGGAAGTGTGTCGACGAATAGAGATCTGTCAACGTCGGTAGATGGCAATACTCTGACTAATTACATTGGTATCCGTTGAGTAGCGTTGGGAAACATGATGGTCACCACTTTGAATGAAGTCCTGTCAGGTGGTTGTCCTTACATGTTATTGACATAGTCGTTTTCACCCACAGCAGTTTTCAAATTCGCTTGCTATGGCAGACTCTACTAGGGAAGCTACGTCGGAAGTAACGTCGCACCGGAAGTTACTTGAATGTCATGACGACCTGTCATGGCGGTTTCTATATTGTATGTGTTGTGTATGTGTTGTGTGTTGTGTATGTTGTGTGTGTTGTGTATGCTGTGTATGTTGTGTGTGTGTGTGTGTGTGTGTGTGTGTGTGTGTGTGTGTGTGTGTGTGTGTGTGTGTGTGCGCGTGTGTTGTGTAAGTTGTGTATGTTGTGTGTGTTGTGTGTTTTGTGTGTGTTGTGTGTGTTGTGTGTGTTGTGTGTGTTGTGTGTGTTGTGTGTGTTGTGTGTGTTGTGTGTTGTGTGTTGTGTAAGTTGTGTATGTTGTGTGTTGGGTATGTTGTGTTTGTTGTGTGTGTTGTGTGTTGTATATGTTGTGTGTGTGTTGTGTATGTTGTGTATGTTGTGTATGCTGTGTGTTGGGTATGTTGTGTGTGTTGTGTGTATGTGTGTGTGTTGTATGTGCGTGTGTGTGTGTTGTGTGTGTGTTGTGTGTGTTGTGTGTGTTGTGCGTGTTGTGTGTGTTGTGTGTGTTGTGTGTTGTGTGTTGTGTAAGTTGTGTATGTTGTGTGTTGTGTAAGTTGTGTTTGTTGTGTGTGTTGTGTGTTGTATATGTTGTGTGTGTGTTGTGTATGTTGTGTATGTTGTGTATGCTGTGTGTTGGGTATGTTGTGTGTGTTGTGTGTATGTGTGTGTGTTGTATGTGCGTGTGTGTGTGTGTTGTGTGTGTGTTGTGTGTGTTGTGTGTGTTGTGTGTTGTGTGTGTTGTGTGTGTTGTGTGTGTTGTGTGTGTTGTGTGTGTGTGTTGTGTGTGTTGTGTGTGTTGTGTGTGTTGTGTGTGTTGTGTGTGTTGTGTGTGTTGTGTATGTTGTGTATGTGTTGTATGTGTTGTGTGTTGTGTGTGTGTTGTGTGTGTTGTGTGTGTTGTGTGTGTTGTGTGTGTTGTGTGTGTTGTGTGTGTTGTGTGTGTTGTTTGTGTTGTATGTGTTGTGTGTTGTGTGTTGTGTGTGTTGTGTGTGTGTGCTGTGTTTGCTGTGTATGTGTGTTGTGTGTGTTGTGTGTGTTGTGTGTGTTGTGTGTGTTGTGTGTGTTGTGTGTGTTGTGTGTGTTGTGTGTTTGTTGTGTGTGTGTGTTGTGTGTGTTGTGTGTGTTGTGTGTGTTGTGTGTGTTGTGTGTGTTGTGTGTGTTGTGTGTGTTGTGTGTGTTGTGTGTGTTGTGTGTGGTGTGTGTTGTGTATGATGTGTATGCTGTGTGTTGGGTATGTTGTGTGTGTTGTGTGTATGTGTGTGTGTTGTATGTGCGTGTGTGTGTGTTGTGTGTGTGTTGTGTGTGTGTTGTGTGTGTTGTGTGTGTTGTGTATGTTGTGTGTGTTGTGTGTGTTGTGTATGTTGTGTGCGTTGTGTGTGTTGTGTGTGTTGTGTGTTGTGTGTGTTGTGTGTGTTGTGTGTGTTGTATGTGTTGTGTGTGTTGTGTATGTGTTGTATGTATTGTGTGTGTGTTGTGTATGTGTTGTGTGTTGTGTGTGTTGTGTGTGTGGTGTGTGTTGTGTGTGTTGTGTGTGTTGTGTGTGTTGTGTGTGTTGTGTGTGTTGTGTGTGTTGTTTGTGTTGTATGTGTTGTGTGTTGTGTGTTGTGTGTGTTGTGTGTGTTGTGTGTGTTGTGTGTGTTGTGTGTGTTGTGTGTGTTGTGTGTGTTGTGTGTGTTGTGTGTGTTGTGTGTGTTGTGTGTGTTGTGTGTGTGTTGTGTGTGTTGTGTGTGTTGTGTGTGTTGTGTGTGTTGTGTGTGTGTTGTGTGTGTGTTGTGTGTGTGTTGTGTGTGTTGTGTGTGTTGTGTGTGTTGTGTGTGTTGTGTGTGTTGTGTGTGTTGTGTGTTTGTTGTGTGTGTGTTGTGTGTGTGTTGTGTGTGTGTTGTGTGTGTTGTGTGTGTTGTGTGTGTTGTGTGTGGTGTGTGTTGTGTATGTTGTGTATGCTGTGTGTTGGGTATGTTGTGTGTGTTGTGTGTATGTGTGTGTGTTGTATGTGCGTGTGTGTGTGTTGTGTGTGTGTTGTGTGTGTGTTGTGTGTGTGTTGTGTGTGTTGTGTATGTTGTGTGCGTTGTGTGTGTTGTGTGTTGTGTGTGTTGTGTGTGTTGTATGTGTTGTGTGTGTTGTGTGTGTTGTGTATGTGTTGTATGTGTTGTGTGTGTGTGTTGTGTATTTGTTGTGTGTTGTGTGTGTTGTGTGTGTTGTGTGTGTTGTGTGTGTTGTGTGTGTTGTGTGTGTTGTGTGTGTTGTTTGTGTTGTGTGTGTTGTGTGTGTTGTGTGTGTTGTGTGTGTTGTGTGTGTTGTGTGTGTTGTGTGTGTTGTGTGTGTTGTGTGTGTTGTGTGTGTGTTGTGTGTGTTGTGTGTGTTGTGTGTGTTGTGTGTGTTGTGTGTGTTGTGTGTGTTGTGTGTGTTGTGTGTGTTGTGTGTGTTGTGTGTGTTGTGTGTGTGTTGTGTGTGTGTTGTGTGTGTGTTGTGTGTGTTGTGTGTGTTGTGTGTGTTGTGTGTGTTGTGTGTGTTGTGTGTTTGTTGTGTGTGTGTTGTGTGTGTGTTGTGTGTGTGTTGTGTGTGTTGTGTGTGTTGTGTGTATTGTGTGTGGTGTGTGTTGTGTATGTTGTGTATGCTGTGTGTTGGGTATGTTGTGTGTGTTGTGTGTATGTGTGTGTGTTGTATGTGCGTGTGTGTGTGTTGTGTGTGTGTTGTGTGTGTGTTGTGTGTGTGTTGTGTGTGTTGTGTATGTTGTGTGCGTTGTGTGTGTTGTGTGTTGTGTGTGTTGTGTGTGTTGTATGTGTTGTGTGTGTTGTGTGTGTTGTGTATGTGTTGTATGTGTTGTGTGTGTGTGTTGTGTATTTGTTGTGTGTTGTGTGTGTTGTGTGTGTTGTGTGTGTTGTGTGTGTTGTGTGTGTTGTGTGTGTTGTGTGTGTTGTTTGTGTTGTGTGTGTTGTGTGTGTTGTGTGTGTGTGCTGTGTTTGCTGTGTGTGTGTGTTGTGTGTGTTGTGTGTGTGTTGTGTGTGTTGTGTGTGTTGTGTGTGTGTTGTGTGTGTTGTGTGTGTTGTGTGTGTTGTGTGTGTTGTGTGTGTTGTGTGTGTTGTGTGTGTTGTGTGTGTTGTGTGTGTTGTGTGTGTTGTGTGTGTTGTGTGTGTTGTGTGTGTTGTGTGTTTGTTGTGTGTGTGTTGTGTGTGTGTTGTGTGTGTGTTGTGTGTGTGTTGTGTGTGTTGTGTGTGTTGTGTGTGTTGTGTGTGTTGTGTGTGTTGTGTGTGTTGTGTGTTGTGTGTTGTGTAAGTTGTGTATGTTGTGTATGTTGTGTATGTTGTGTGTTGTATATGTTGTGTGTGTGTGTGTGTGTGTGTTGTGTATGTTGAGTGTGTGTTGTGGATGTTGTGTATGTTGTGTGTTGGGTATGTTGTGTGTGTGTGAGTATGTTTTGTGTGTTGTGTGTGTTGTGTGTGTTGTGTGTGTTGTGTGTGTTGTGTGTGTTGTGCGTGTTGTGTGTGTGTTGTGTGTTGTGTGTGTGTTGTGTATGTTGTTTGTGTTGTGTGTTGTGTGTATGTTGTATAAGTTGTGTGTCGGGTATGTTATGTGTGTTGTGTAAATTGTGTTGTGTGTGTGTTGTGTGTGTTGTGTTTATGTGTGCTGTGTATGTGTTATGTGTTGTGTATGTTGTGTTTTGTGTATGTTGTGTATTTTTTGTATATTGTGTTGTGTATGTTGTGTGTTGTGTATGTTGTGTTTTGTGTATGTTGTGTGTTGGGTATGTTGCGTATGTTGTGTAAGTTGTGTGTGTTGTGTATGTTGTGAGTGTTGTGTGTTGTGTGTATGTTGTGTAAGTTGTGTTTCGGGTATGTTATGTGTGTTGTGTAAATTGTGTGTTGTGTATGTGTTGTATATGTGTGTTGTTGTGTGTGTTGTGTGTGTTGTGTGTGTTGTGTGTGTTGTGTGTGTGTTGTGTGTGTTGTGTGTGTTGTGTGTGTTGTGTGTGTTGTGTGTGTTGTGTGTGTTGTGTGTGTTGTGTGTTTGTTGTGTGTGTGTTGTGTGTGTGTTGTGTGTGTGTTGTGTGTGTGTTGTGTGTGTTGTGTGTGTTGTGTGTGTTGTGTGTGGTGTGTGTTGTGTATGTTGTGTATGCTGTGTGTTGGGTATGTTGTGTGTGTTGTGTGTATGTGTGTGTGTTGTATGTGCGTGTGTGTGTGTTGTGTGTGTGTTGTGTGTGTGTTGTGTGTGTGTTGTGTGTGTGTTGTGTGTGTGTTGTGTGTGTTGTGTGTGTTGTGTATGTTGTGTATGTTGTGTGCGTTGTGTGTGTTGTGTGTGTTGTGTGTGTTGTGTGTTGTGTGTGTTGTGTGTGTTGTATGTGTTGTGTGTGTTGTGTATGTGTTGTATGTGTTGTGTGTGTGTTGTGTATTTGTTGTGTGTTGTGTGTGTTGTGTGTGTTGTGTGTGTTGTGTGTGTTGTGTGTGTTGTGTGTGTTGTTTGTGTTGTGTGTGTTGTGTGTGTTGTGTGTGTTGTGTGTGTGTGCTGTGTTTGCTGTGTGTGTGTGTTGTGTGTGTTGTGTGTGTGTTGTGTGTGTTGTGTGTGTTGTGTGTGTTGTGTGTGTTGTGTGTGTTGTGTGTGTTGTGTGTGTGTTGTGTGTGTTGTGTGTGTTGTGTGTGTTGTGTGTGTTGTGTGTGTTGTGTGTGTTGTGTGTGTTGTGTGTGTTGTGTGTGTTGTGTGTGTTGTGTGTTTGTTGTGTGTTTGTTGTGTGTGTGTTGTGTGTGTGTTGTGTGTGTGTTGTGTGTGTGTTGTGTGTGTTGTGTGTGTTGTGTGTGTTGTGTGTGTTGTGTGTGTTGTGTGTGTTGTGTGTGTTGTGTGTGTTGTGTGTGTGTTGTATGTGTTGTGTGTTGTGTAAGTTGTGTATGTTGTGTATGTTGTGTATGTTGTGTGTTGTATATGTTGTGTGTGTGTGTGTGTGTGTGTGTGTTGTGTATGTTGAGTGTGTGTTGTGTATGTTGTGTATGTTGTGTGTTGGGTATGTTGTGTGTGTGTGTGTATGTTTTGTGTGTTGTGTGTGTTGTGTGTGGTGTGTGTGTTGTGTGTGTTGTGTGAGTTGTGTGTGTTGTGTGTGTTGTGCGTGTTGTGTGTGTGTTGTGTGTTGTGTGTGTGTGTTGTGTATGTTGTTTGTGTTGTGTGTTGTGTGTATGTTGTATAAGTTGTGTGTCGGGTATGTTATGTGTGTTGTGTAAATTGTGTTGTGTGTGTGTTGTGTGTGTTGTGTTTATGTGTGCTGTGTATGTGTTATGTGTTGTGTATGTTGTGTTTTGTGTATGTTGTGTGTTGTGTATTTTGTGTATGTTGTGTTGTGTATGTTGTGTGTTGTGTATGTTGTGTTTTGTGTATGTTGTGTGTTGGGTATGTTGCGTATGTTGTGTAAGTTGTGTGTGTTGTGTATGTTGTGAGTGTTGTGTGTTGTGTGTATGTTGTGTAAGTTGTGTTTCGGGTATGTTATGTGTGTTGTGTAAATTGTGTGTTGTGTATGTGTTGTATATGTTGTGTGTGTGTTGTATGTTGTGTGTGTTGTATATGTTGTGTATGTTGTGTGTTGGGTATGTTGTGTATGTGTGTATTTTATGTTGTGTGTGTGTGTATGTGTGTGTGTGGTGGTGGTGTGTGTGTGTGTGGTGGTGGTGTGTGTGTGTGTGTGTGTGTGTGTGGTGTGTGTGTGTGTGTGGTGGTGGTGGTGGTGTTGGTGGTGTGTGTGTGTGTGTGTGTGGTGGTGGTGGTGTTGGTGGTGTGTGTGTTTGTGTGTGGTGGTGGTGGTGTGTGTGTGTGTGTGGCGGTTGTGGTGGTGGTGGTGGTGGTGTGTGTGTGTGTGTGTGTGTGTGTGTGTGTGTGTGTGGTGGTGGTGGTTGGATCTCACGCGATAACACGTCTATTTGCTTCCTTTTGATGCAAATCTCACGCGATAACACGTGTATTTGCTTCCTTTTGTGGTGGTTGTGGTGGGATCTCACGCGATAACACCTCTATTTGCTTCCTTTTGAAGCAAATCTCACGCGATAACACGTCTATTTGCTTTGCTTTGCTTCCTTTTGAGGGATCTCACAGTCTTTCACCATCTAGATGGTCTGAGTTCATGTGCGTGTTGTGTGTTTCGTACCACGTGTATGTATCTATGTATGTCTCTATGTATGTATCTATGTATGAATCTATGAGTTAATTTTCGGTTACCCATGCCAGGTTAGTTGTTTCATGACAGAAGCAAGTTTGGAAGGTTTTACCGAAGAAGCACGAATTTAAATACTATAGTACGAAAAAAGATAAAAACGTTCTAATGGACATTTGTACACCTGATCCTTAATACGGTAAACTATATAAATACTGGTACATCTTATCTGGGAGGTTATTATGTGTCTGTACTGTTCTAACATAACGCTTCACTTTCCTCGAACAATGTAGTTAGCGAGCACTGCGCCGTCTTGTATTGATATATGATCTTTGGTGTCAAGGCCACCGAGTCGACATTGCGCATCGCACATAGCGTGTTTATTTAAATAGATGAGACTTGAACAGGGAATACCTCTTCAAAACAGTGTACAAACAGGATATCCACTGTGGCCGCTGGTAAGTACTAATCTCGTATGACAAATACTGGTATCTCGTATGTTTTATCGCAGGCCGAATATCGAGATGTTCTTCCAGCACTCAGTCACAGAGCAGCCATTACGAGTTCTTACCGTTTCATACCAGTTATCAGGGTAATTTTTCACTCGCTATAACGTCGCTGCGCATAACATCAAATGATGAGATTATATTCAAGCACGAAAACACAAAACAATGGCTAACCAAAGTACAATCTGTTTAAAATTATCAAAGAAACGTCTAAAATGACATTTTACAGGGGAATTTTTACACGCTGTAACACCACGTCACTGACCATAACGCTACCTGATGTGGATTATATTCAAGTGCAAAAGCACAAAACAATGCCTAACCAAATCACTACCTGCTTGACCAACTCACATCACGTATATAATTACTGCGCGTACCATGACGTCATACAGGGTGCGCGTGCTTGCACATGCCTTTTCTTTGCCCTGTTGCAGTGTCGAGTACGGGTTTTATAAGAGGCACCAAAGGTATAATTCCAAAATGGTCACTCTGTTCGAAAAAACGAGGCTATAGGCTCTGATGTAACATAGTCCTATATGTAGTCTACATTTCGTATACATTACTTCAGACAAAACGGTCTCCGCTGAATTTATAACCCTTTTATTACACATTACCCCTTATTACAACACCACATTTTCGACATGTCATATTCAACCAAATAAGGGTTCGATCCCTTGGTTTGTTTGGTGGTGGTCGCATACCTTTGTGATAAAATTCTCTATGCTTTAACATGGGATAAAAATGGCCTATGCTTTTACATGGGATAAAAATCCAAAAAGTGGTCGCATACCTTTACGATAATAGCGCCTATGCTTTAACATGGGATAAAAATTCCCTATGCTTTAACATGGGGTGAAAACCCAAAAAGTGGTCGGATACCTTTGCGATAAAAATTCCCTATGCTTTAACACGGGAGCGTACTGGTGCAAATCCCTATCCTTTAACATGGGACCGGAAATACTTTTCCAAGCTCATTTGCATAACTAGCCACGCTCACAACGCCCAGCTCGCTCGAGATTGGTCATTTACACTTCCTTCAGACCGCTCCAAAGACCTCATTTGCATAATCATTAGCGTAAGCGCTTGGAGCGTACCTGAAGGAAATCCCTATTTCTTAACATGGGGTTTCCTTCAGGTGGCTCCAGTTGCGCGCGGTACTTAACTTCTATTACTACTCTCTGATGCCAGGAGGACACCTCAAATTGAAGACACCAAACTTTAGTCCCAAATTTGCATTAATTTTACCTCTGTAATCAGAACACCTTTCTATTAAGGACAACATTTCAGTCCCAAAGGTGTCCTTATCAGAGATGTTCTACTATGAGTAGTATGTAGTTAATTTATGTATTAATTCCACTGTAATTGTGATAGAAAATTTATAATAAGGCCCCATGGAACCAAGAACCGTGGTCTATGAAGTTTTAAAAATTGTGAGTTACCTATAATGTAAACAATTATTGTATAATATAATATGGTACGAAAAAAAGAAACAAAATCTACCGGAAGGGAATTCGAACCCAAGAACCTAAGTGCGCTTGTGACGTCACGAGCAATCTGACTGGTTGAACTTGCTGTAATGGCCAACCTGTTTTGGGGAAAATAATTCGCGGCCCCGCCTGGTAGACGATGGTATACAGCGATGTTTTTGTTTTATATCAACACGTTTACACGTCTCAAACACCACCTGAACCGTATTTTCGGTTTCACCCACCGCAGGTTCTGGACAGCCGACGGTTTTTATGTTTTCCCTCCTACTATATTGTTCCATTGCGTCTATCTGCCATTTGTTGTTGTATCTCGCTTTTCAAACTACCGTTTTCATCATTGAGTTTCTGGACTCATCCAGATAGTTATTTTTACTTCATCTACCAGATATGTTGTACTTTCTGATAGGGCAAATTTCACAGCAGAAGTCACCGACTTGATGATGATCAGTTGTATGGCCGCAACGATCTGGATGACAATATCGTTTACGGCAGCCACTTCGATGTTAGTAACTGTTGTGTTCGTCTCGCTGCTTTTTGCGTTTGGGTTTAGTGGTCTTTTTTGCCGTTGGTGTTCGCTCTCTCAACCGCTTCCGTAACAAGGTCACCGATAGTATTATCATTTTCAGGAGGGTCGCTTGCAGGCAGTTGTACCATTGCTCGATAAGATGACAACTAATCACCGGAAGCAACGAAACAGTCCAATGAGCAGACAAGCAGCCGTGTAATGGCGAACACAGTCACAAATCACAACAACAACGCAATTTTCACGGTCCGGTGCCGGTCTTTACAGGCTGCTGCAATGCAACTACATGTAGTGTCCATTGGCGGGAAATAAGTGTTCATATCACAACTAAAAAAATGTACGAATTGTAACCCTGGTGGATATTATAGTACTTAAGTCAATGTTAATTCACCAGAGGCCAATAGGGGGTAGAGGCCACACCCTGCTAGTCGAACTAGACCGGTCAGCTACGTTACCAGGCGCAGTTTGCCCTGGGCCAGTGACAGAGACACACTCACACACACAAACTTGTATAGTCTCTGGGCCCAGTAGTGTTTCGTTCATACCTACCGCCAGGTAAGTTAGTCTTGTTATATTTATGCGTTATATGTAGTGGCGGAATAATTACTGCATTGTATTGATTATTATTAGATTATACATTAGAAAGATACGTAACGTTAAATTTATTAAACGTGTTATGTTTCCACTTTAGACGGGGACTATAAGGGGGTGGCGGTTCTATATACTGGGTAGTTCGGCTGCATAGACTGATGCTAGGTAATGTAGTAATACGACGCCGATTGTCTAATTCAGAGTTGTGGTTTGGTCGCAATTGGCGAGGTGCGTCCGTGCAGTTGATTGTCATCTCGAATTCACTGGTGTGTATTGTATCAATATATTGTATGTAATATTAGACATGTGTGTGTACTGTCTTTATCATGTCCTACAATGAGAGGACTGTAATGCCTGTGTATTACTATGTCTATAAAAGGTTTAACATACATATGCGAACATTGTCCTATAATAATAGGTGTGTAATTACATAGCAGGAAGGTGACGTGAATGTATTGGGATTGCTTATGTATTGCTGTTACTTTGTTATTGTTAATGTATACACGATTACTATCCAGTTGTAACATTATATGTTTATGTGTTACAGAACATCGAGTATCCCTCTGGGAGCTTAACATTGACCAATACAATAAACTCTGTCGTGCCCAAAGAAATCCAGTCGTCTGACTTGTTTACAAAACATCAAGATTCACTTGGAGATACCTCGAATTGTTTGCATCCGTTGCGTCATGGGCGACTCATAGAACTCTCTGTTCATTCCCAGGTTCGAACATGAAGTCTAACTACATATTTCGCTGCTTATTCGAGGAGGCTCAGTAACGCTGTGACATTTGCTCTGCTCATTCCCAATTCCTGATCGAAGCTCCTCCTCGGAACAATCATAGAAAATTCGCGTAATGTTCTGAACAATCAATCATTTACGTCAGCCTAAAATACGGTACGTGACGTTCTGAACACTCAATCATTTACGTCAATCTAACATACGGTACGAAGCCCAAAACCACAAGTACCCTTGATTAACGGAGAATTCGAAATGACGTTAGTTTTATCCGAGGCGTCGTAGATTAATCCCTAAAAGTTTTCCGCCATGTTTGTGCAATAGATCTAGGAGGAAAACGTCAGTATACCACTCCATTATGAATACCTGTCAGTATGGTATTACGGTTGTGGGCACGTACCTGGTGTGTAGCTGCTCCGTGGCCGTGGTGTATGTATTGTACTGTACAACCGTGCTGAGCACAAATCGCACTCTCCAACCGAATCAAACTACGACTACCCTTCACTTCTCAAGTACCATCGCAATTACTAATTCAATGGAGTTTGCGTTACTGGCGAAACATACATGCGATTTCATATATACGATGGAATATAGTAAACACGTTTAGACTACACACGGGATCACATGCACACAATCATATATACATACATACATAAATACATACATACATACACACACTCACCTAACATGCGCGGGCGCGCACACACATACCTCTCTCTCTCTCTCTCTCTCTCTCTCTCTCTCTCTCTCTCTCTCTCTCTCTCTCTCTCTCTCTCTCTCTCTCTCTCTCTCTCTCTCTCTCTCTCTCTCTCTCTCTCTCTCTCTCTCTCTCTCTCTCTCTCTCTCTCTCTCTCTCTCTCTCTCTCTCTCTCTCTCTCTCTCTCTCTCTCTCTCTCTCTCTCTCTCTCTCACACACACACACACACACACACACACACACACACACACACACACACACACACACACACACACACACACACACACACACACACATACACACACACGCACGCACGCACACGTTTATTCATCATAAAACCATAGTTCGCATAATGATGCTTGCTGATCAACCCATATTATATATATTGATATATATATATAAATATAAAGGACGAGTATATATACAAAGGACGAGTGTTCATGTGTACGTGTTTGTGTGTAAATTTGATACTCGATACACTAAAACGATTTAGCAATCATTATTTTTTATGAATCTATGCTAACCGTATCACACGACTAAAATCGATCATGTTAAGAATTTATAACAAACGGACATTAAATAAACAGTTTAGAAACTGCGTCATCCACCTATTATCTATCAGTAAGTTACATCAGTATGAAAAGTGGCGTTACAATAGGACAATTGGTCAGCTACTGAACGAGAGGAAAGGAATGAAACCCAGGCATGGTTCATGACCTACGCATTATTATCCAAGTATAGCAAACCCTGTGTGAGCATCGGTGGCCGAACCTCGTCGATCTGACATATATAAATGCACGATTTGTTTGTCATGTTTGACAAACACTTAAAAGACAAGAGCCATCACTAAGTGTGATCAATCGTATCTCGAGTAGGCGAAACGGTGTAATGTGCGCACTCTTCTTGCTTCGAGTCAAGGTTATCGTTATGGAATTGATTTAGATAAGTTAATATTATATTGAGCTAGCCAATGCTTGTGTGTGCGAAACAGTTTTGAAATGTATGTCATAACCAATTTCATTGATGAACAGAATACTCCAGAAAACCGTTATCTGCGTCATTATGTGTGTAGCACCATTCGGAAGATTTTCGTTTTTTGCATTATGTATGTTTGTGTGCATGCGTGGGCGCGCGTGCGTATGTGCGTGTTTGTAGGGCGAGCATGCGACCCCGCGCGCGTGCGTGCCAGTCATGTGTGTCGATCCTTTATGATCACAAATTCACAATGTACGTGATTAGAAGCCAATGGAAGCTGCTTCATGTGTGATTCACATCATTGGTATACAATGTGACATGGCAACAACCTGGGCACAAGCAACTACGTGGACACGAGCGCAAACGTGCCCACCTTCAAGTTCATCGACGTGCGTGACTCTTTGTACTTAACGTTAACGTTCACATCGACCGCATCAAGAACAAAGTGATCGTAAAGGTGGTGAAATCCACGGCCCTCGAGAAGACCTATACTCACAAGGGGAGCCTGCCACGCTTCGCCGAAGAGCAGCGTCTCGTGTCACGCATGAACAAGCACGGGATGTTGAAGATCGAGGTGCTGCTGCTGTACCACTTCCCGCAGACGAGCCCGACTTTGTTATTCCCTTTAGCCATGTAGTTGTCACACTGTCCCAATGTCTGCCACTATCTCATAACCCCCAGGATGGAACTGACAGAGTGGCTTGACTAGCAGGGGAGCAATCATAAAATCTGGTGAAACTAGTGGAATATTCTTTTCCTTGTAAATAATTCAATAACCAGACTGCAAGCAAGCGCAACTAAAACTGAAATTTATAATGTACAATAATAATATAAACGTAAAACGTCAATTAGTATTACATTGCTCCCTATTACTATTACAGTGAGTTTTTATTCAACATATTACTGTTATTTCAATATTTGTAATCGTTTCTATTACATATTACTATTACACCAGGCGTGATCTAGGAGGAGATGCTGTTACATTACTCCGAAGTCAACGTATTGATACATTGATGACATAAGTTGTATGACGTGTTTCTCACCTGTTGTGAACTTTTCGTAAAATGCTAAAAATTTTCTTTAGAAAAATTAACGGGGGAGATGCTCCCAGTCAGATGTTAGCAGAAAGAAGAAGATTATGCGACCCGCCACAGCTAAATTGGTATTAAGTTGTAAAAATTTGATATATACGTTGGTTCATTTTTAAAGGAATATCAATTCCAGGACAATCCGTCAGGCGATTATGTCGTTTTTCCTTTCGTCTGACTCCTTCAGTAAATGTTTATGTTGAACTGGCAACTACCATTCTTAATGAACCTGTTTGGCATATCATTATTCAGTGTAAACGTGTTATGGGAATATATGTGTTGACTATATGCATTACATCATATTAATTACATAAATAACAAGGTGCAACTGAACTGTACACTGAATAGTTACTCTGCGCTGCAATTAAACTATCAAATAATATTAAAGGAAATAAAAATAAGGCATTTGCTAAAATCCTTTTTCCATGTGTACACAAAGTTTAACATTGTATGTAACATTTGACAACATTAAACAAATACAGAAAAATACATTTGTAGCATATATTCGATTTTAAGCCCGTCTGTGAAGCGATTCCCGCGGAAAATAACATTTTAATGTGCTAGGCGATCACGTGGTATCGTGACGTCACTTATGACACACACTCACATTAGGCCGACCCTTTCCATGCATTCAGAGCATGTTTACAAGTATAGCTTTTGGGTCGAAACGAGCGTCAGAATGAGTTATTGTGCAATATTCCGACGTAATACAATCACTAGGCATCATAGAGCAACAAGCAGTTATCTTACGGTTCCACATGAATCGAATTGTATTCAAAACAACCAATGCGAATGGGCTTACAAGTCGACTAGGTTTCGCCGAGCTTGGGCTCGTTTTCAGAATAATTATATCGAATGCAACCAACGGGAGATAATCTACACCAATAAACATACATAGCAAACATATATATTGTATCCAGCTACAGAAAGTAACGTGTATAATCTCATAATATCACTAGAATCTCGATATATGAAGGAGTTGTACAATTTATCATATCAACTTAAATCAGTCAGAGAGCTGGCTCAATGGGTAGGCGCGTTGGTTTCTTGTCATTTATTTTACAATCGGGCAACGCCGGTTCAATCTTGACAGCATGCAAACCTTTGATTTTCTTTACACTTTTTTGTTTATGTTTTAATGAAGTAATATAAACGAAATCATTTTTATTATGATGCACTGTTTGTAAATAATTTTAATTTTTTTAGTAATTATTTATTCGCCACAAAAATGAAAATATGGGCATTATATAACGATGTTTCTAAATTGTATTTATCCGAACAAATATAATGTAATGGATATATAATTTATTAATTGTATATACTGAACGGTAATATATATGTAATTATATATGTGAAAACAGATTGTGATCTGTCTGGATAAATAAAATTTAGAAACATCGTTATATATAATGACCATAGTTTCATTTTTGTGGCGAATAAATAATTACTACAAAAATAAAACAAATATTTACAAACAGTGCATCATAGTATACTAAGTGATTTGGTTTATATTACTTCGTGAAAACATAAAAAAGTGTAAAGAAAATCAATGGTTTGCATGCTGTCCGGATTGAATCGGCGTCGCCCGATTGTAAAATAAACGGCAAGAAACCAACGCGTCTATTGCATAGTAAAACAGCTGTTGTGTTTACACAATTCTATGGATAATATTGTAGTCAAGGAAGTCAATAAACATTTGAAATTACCTCTAATTCCGTTCTATCATACATTGTCATGATGTATAGCTGGTATGCAAAATAGTGGTGTGGGTCTTCTGAGAAATGTTCTTGAACAATTAAAACTGCACTAACATCATGTATATTTTGGATTTTTTACGTAAATCATCAAATTAAAATGTGACATGTAAACAACCAGCACATTTACGAACCTCTTTTGATAGATATAGCCATTGATGAGGAAATTAGTATATCTAATTACACAGAGATTGCGTATTTCACAAGTGTACTAGGGATTTTGAACATAAGCAAATAACAGTCGGACAAAAGCAATGCTTGCTCCCGATGCTGTCAGCGCCGAAATGTCGACTCGAGTCGAGCGTGTCGGTCCCGCTTGTCAATACATGTTGCATTGCGGCTACTGTGAGTTATATAAGTTCCTGTTACCGAACATGGGGTCGCCCTATCATCTCTGGATGACAACATCGCAGAAGCCCAACATAATTATTTAGTGTTTTCAAAATTATTTAGTGTTGTCATCGGAAGCAACTGAAATCTCTGAATCACTCAATCAATGGCATTGACACTGACAGCGACAGTGAAATTGCTGGATTGCACAATTCTGTCAGTTGCGCGTATCATATTAATAATATTACAATAGGATACAGTTATACGTATACTCTCTTGTATTTGACGTTGAAAATAATCCGTGTGATTCTGTATAATCTCATGAATGTATTGTCCGTTCTCAATACAACTCGATGTTCGGTCCGTGAATCTGAAATTATTGTTTGTCAGCGGCGACAACGACAGTTTCAAAATGTTCCTTTTTACTTCGTCGTCATCATCGTACATGTCATAGACTTTCCTGTATGACGTCAATTGCCAATAGTCCATCGATGTATGCGGCAATAGTCCTACAAGTCCTCACATTTGCGACACAATTCTCAAAATCCGAATCACAAGAATCTTATGCCGTGTCTTCTATGTTTCCAGTGGTGAGGCAGATTTGGGCTAAGGCACATATTACGTCATAGTACTTTTCCAAGCGGCAATCAAGCACACTATTTTCCTTCGGGATTTCATTCGGAAATCGGTCACGTAAGCTGATTTTTATTAATTAAACTGCGCGTATATATTAACTAAGGAACCTAAAGCATTACACCTAAATAGCATCAGGTCAGTATGCTATTTACATGGTTTCATTAAGCCGGTATGTCTTCAATGTATATGTGATGTTTACTATTGAATCAGTGTTATAAAATAGAAGTTTAGATCCCAATATCATAGAGCTTTGAAACAATAATAATTTACACTGAGCAGACCGGTTTCTGAGCAGATTATACTTATTACATATTTAGTGAAATTTGTAGGTCGACTCTTGTCGCATGTAGGCCGTCCTTGTACCTTTCTCCATATGGCCTGGGTGACATGGACGTTGCATCCATGAAGAGTTGTTCCTGGGAATGTCTGAACAAAATACGCAACTTTTTGTTTTATGGATGGTGAAATATATTTAAAGGAAATCAATGTATTAGTAATAAAAAGAAAGTCAACCATTATATTCTTTATACTAATGATAAAGTGTAGTTTAAATGCTTAGTTCTTAGTAAACATTTTGCATGTTACAGCTCTCACTTTCTGCGTACTTAAGTTACACGAATTATGAAAAACATTACGTTTAACACCTATACGATTTTGATTCAAGAAAACAGCAGTTGTAGCCAGCGAAGCCGTCCGGGCGTGTGTGGATTATTTCGCAGCAACGTTGAAGATGAGCCCACACTGGACCCGTGCAGCATCGTCAGTTTACAAGGTGGTCATCCGAACCAACAACGACATCGAAAGCTGAACGGAAGAGCTGGCCATGCTGGATTGGGGTTCAGTAAGCTACTGAAACTGTTGCATATCGAGTCCGTCAACATGGACCTACCAGCAAGGCTTGTCGCCGAGGAGCACCTAATCCGGGACATGCGTCGCCGATTCAAGGACCACCACACTCTTCGCAGTGTGGGAATCGCTCGAGGCTGCAGAGTATGCCGTCCAGGAGCTGCTGGAAAATGGTGGCAGTTGTCCATGGACCAATAATGACCGAGGCTCGTTAAACGAACGATCACCATGCATACTTATGTTTAGTTTCTGGATTTAGTATGCGTGTTGCGCGGGTTTAGAAAACGATATTGTAATTACATATTGTTCATTTTAAACTTACGTGTTGTGTGGTTATTCGTTTATTTTACATAAGACTAAATTCATGAAAATAAAATTTGTATAGGACAAACGTTTTTTGGAGAATGCATCAAAACATTACAATGATGATTATTGGTCAGACTGTTTCCTAATGGTTTCAAATTGAATGAAGTAACACCAACGTGCCTCGGTTCTGTGATAGTATGTTATATACCCACATTGCCATGTAAGATGCAAGTGATGACTTCATCAACAAATAATCAAAACTGAATGGGTCGTCTTCATCTTGATTAATACTTGGTACCAAGTCCAAGACCGAGGCACTAAATTGAAATTACTTTATGAGAATTTAATTTCACAGTGTCAGACCGTTTTCTGAATTTATCATACAACATCGAACCGACTGTACTAGCCTGCCACTCTAACGGAATCTTTCGCTTGGTAAACAAACAATCACAGACGGCGCCATGTTGTCACTGTCACGACTGGATCACTATCAGCGTCGAAGGCGAACCTGATTGCTGTCGATAGTGTCTGCTCAGCGCTTAAGCTCACCACCACCAATACATCCAAGGATTTGTTTGAATATGTACATCTGCCATACGGGGTTAGTTCATCTCCAGGCATAGTCCACAGGGTCATAGAACACTTGCTACAAAACATCATAATGCTAGTACTCTATCTGGACGACGTCTTGGTGACAGGCAGAACTCCAGAAGAGCACGATCAAAATCTGCAAAAGGTGTTGACTAAACTCCAAGACGCACAGCTACGTCTGAAAGAATCTTTCGACAGAAGTTGTATCTGTATATGGGACATAAAATTTACATGGAAGGCATTCACCCGACAGACGACAAGGTATTCACCATCGAGAATGCACCTGCGCCGCAGAATGTCCAAGAGTAACACAGTTATTTGGAACTCATCCATTACTACCACAACTTCCTACAAAACCTGAGCACCATTTTGGCGCCTCTACGTGAGCTAACCCGCCGAAATGTCAAGTGGGAGTGGGGACTAAGACAGAAGAAAGCTTTCGAGGAATCAAAGACACTAAGTTCCTTCTCGAAAGTGCTTGTACACTACAATCCTGAGCTACCGATCATCGTAAGCAGCGACGCTTCTCCGTATGGAATCAGAAGTTTGTTGTCACCTCGCCTACCAGATGGCAGTGATAAGCCAATAGCCTTTGCTTCCCGTAGTCTCTCTCCTTGTGAGAAAACATGTATGAACACTTGGAGAAAGAATCATTAGCACTTGTCTATGGAATTACAAATTCCACAAATATCTCTATGGACGTGAATTCATCCTACAAACAGATCACAAGCCTTTGCTTGAACTTCTAAAGGATGATCGCACAATCTCTGCAATGGCCAGTGCAAGAATTCAAAGTATGTCAATCACACTGAGTAATTATCAGTATTCTTTAGAGTACAAGCCAGGGAAAGTATCAGTCACGCTGATGGTTTCAGTCGTCTACTAACTGCACCGAAACAAGTGCCAATTCTAGAGGAATTAGTCTTGGCGCTATCTACCACAAGAGAACATCGCCAAGTGGACAGTGTTATCACAAGTTCGCCAGTTTGTGGAACGAGGCTGGCCTCTCCAAGTCCCAAATGAATTAGCAGCTTATGGCAGCAGGAAGGATGAACTGAGTGTACAACAAGATGTGATGTTTTGGGAGCCAGAGTCGTAATACCGAAACAGGGCCGTAACACCCCACTCGACCAACTGCATGGAACACACCCTGGCATCGTGAAAATGAAAGCAATTGCAAGAAGTTACGTGTGGTGGCCGGGACTGGACGCTAAATTGATATAAATTGAAAACTTTTAAAATAAATGAAAATAACAATATGAGTAATGTTTTTGATATAATCACATCTCACTCATTCTTTCTAAAAAATTCTCTACAAACCTGGTTCTCTAATCAAAATTTACATTTATTGATAATTTCCTGTGCAAACTCACTTCTGCAAATACAAACAATATAGCTTGAATTTTAACTAACTACATTTCAAAACTTCAATTATGAATCTAATAAATTCATTTGTGTAAAGGAAAATCCATCTTCACTATTAAATTAAAAAATTAACATATGCAAAGCAAATGTCCATCAACCATTACACAAGTATAAAACTGCCAATCATAATAATAACTACACTATCCTAGATAAACTAATTACTACGAATATAGACAAGAACCTTTCAGTTAAAACTGTTAGATCTAACAAATACAAACACACAAAAAACAAATTGGATAACTCAAGGATTCATTTAGAGATAGAATGTACAGAAAACTTAAACAAACTCCTTATGATTCACCTGAATATATTCATTTACAAATTAATATCCGCACATGTAATCACATACAAAAAAGGAATATTCATATAGCAAATGTGCACCCTGTTTTGAAAATTACAAAATTGACATAAAAGGTACATGGTCTGTAATTAAAAAATCCTCAATAAATCAAAACAAAGATCTATTTTCCTGAACATTTTCAAATTAATGGAAACCTTATATATGATAAATCTACAATAGCTAACCAATTTAACTTATATTTTGCAAATGTTGGAATTAAATGTGCATCTATTATTTCCACTCCAAATAATAACAACTATAATGATTAATTGATATCCCCATGTATTAACGGCCTTAAATTCGTGCCTATAGATTTAGAAACTACTAGCAGAATAATTGAGTCTCAAGTAAAAATCCAGATACGGTAGTGATAGCCTATCTGTAAAGTTATTGAAGCAAATCAAAGAAGACGTGTGTGAATCGATTACTGTAATTATAAATCTATCTTTATTTAATGACACATTTCCTGAAAAAACTAACGTTAGCCAGAGTAATACCAATTTTGAAAAAAGATGATAATACAGTTTCCGACAAATATCGACCTATTTCTTTACACTGTGCAATCTCCGAGGTATTTAAAGAAGTTGTATTTCAACAGATTCATAACCATTTCCTACAATCATTTTCTTTGCTGCCATTGAAATGATTGACAGAATATTAAAGCAAATGTTGTGGATAATATAAAATTCCTTTCAATATTTATCTTGATCTATCAAAAGGTTTTGATACATTGGATCACGAAATTATACTATTCAAACTAGACTATTATGGTATTAAAGGCACTGCATTAAGCCCTCTTAAAGTTATTTAACAAATCGCAAACAAT
>OZ023213.1:46898882-46946382 GCA_963995525.1 Escarpia spicata
AGAGAGAGAGAGAGAGAGATACTTTGATACGATTTAATATATCAGATTGACAGTGAGTAACAACATGGCTCGAACCAACGTCTCGTCGGGAATATACAGTATTTTAGTCACATGGGGAGCATAGCTTCACCTCTAAAAGAAAAGAACATGTGTATCAATGCAATTTAAACAGCAATTAGTAGTTATTGCAACACAATAATTGTATAGCAAAATTTTAACTATACCGTCCATATCGAAATGTACCGAGTTTAATTGTTTATAATAGCAATGTTCTGAATTAAAGTTCAAAATCGAAACGTTCAAAGTCCAAGTAGATTCGCAACATCATCAGACATAGTCACGAAGTGTTACATTTGTTGTACGCTTCGAACGTCTGGCGAACAGGGATGACAACACACGTATCACGCTCCGTGATGTCACAGATGTGAGGCTCTCCATTTCCAGTAGTTGCTAAAGTAGTCAGAAACCACCAGCAACGTGCGCCCATGCAAGGCACACATGTCTACGGCCAGCTTAGCCCACGGACGCACGATCACTTCATGTTGCGTGAGTTTCTTTCTGCTGAGAGGCTTGGTGTGCTACCAGGCGTCACACATCGATATGTACTTCTTCATGTCCTGAGGCATGTGTGGCCAACAGAATGCCTCCCTAGCACGGCGGTGACATCCTTCTATACCCACATGTGTAACTGTCATCAGTTCAGTTCTCATACACGCAGTAATCACAAGCCTGTGACCCTTGAAGATGTGCTGACCTGCACAGCAGGCGGTACATACTTCGTCTCTCCAGGCCAGAAACCCGGATCACTTCACTCAGCATGAAGAGTACTGGATCTTCCGATGTTGCATGTCTGATTTGCTGATGTCACTCAGTAGTAACAGGCAGAAACATGTTCAATGTTCTCCACAAATGGCCTTCTGTCACAGACATACGCCCTACATATCTGTACCCTTGTGGTACACCACTTTCAGGTTGTATCTCTGAAGCCTGAGCAGCATGCGCAGAAACCGCATGGGCGACATATTCATTGGGTTCTTGAATATGGACTCCAGCGGCTTATGATCTGTATGTATGGTGACTTCGTCTCGACCATACACATACGCGTCAAACTTCTCACACGCGTACACGATTGCTAGCAGCTCTTTCTCAATCTGAGCGTATCTGGTTTCAGCTGACGTCAGCGCTCGTGACGTAAACGCTACTGGTTGTCCCAGCTGCATCAGTGCTGCACCAAGGCCAGACTGCGAGGCGTCACATTTTAGTGTGACTTCGTCCTCCCGACTGTAGTACCTCAGTACTGGAGCACTAGAGACCGCATCCTTGATCTGATTGAACGCTTTCTTCTGCGCTTATCCCCACGTCCAGTCCGTGTCCTGGCGAGCTACTTCTCGCAGAGATCCCATTATCTCGGTCAACCTCGGAACGAACTTCGTTAAGTAAGTCACCATGCCAATCAGTCGCTGCACTCCCGTTACAACTTCCGGCTCTAGCATCTCAACAATCGCACGCACCTTGTCTGGGTGTATTTTCAGACCTTCGCCTGAGGCCACATGTCCTATGAACGGTGCTTCCGTCTGGCGCAACAGGAACTTCTCCGTATTCAGTCTTACATGCCTCTGCAGTAACAGTTTACAGCTTTCTGAGCAGCTTTCTGAGCAACCGCAAACAAAGAGTTAAAATAGGTGATTTTCTGGTTATACCGATGTCTCTTCCGGTGTCCTGCAGGGCTCGTGCACCGGTCCCCTATTATTAATATTGTACATAAACGATCTGCCCGACGAAAGTGGGACTGGTAACACTAATGTATGTTTGTTTGCGGACGATACCAAAATATCCACCGTGTTCTTGGATGTTTCCGAACGGCCTGATATGCAAAAGTGTCTTATTGAATTCGTGGTTTACACAAATCGATGGCAGCTTCAAATAACTGAACATAAATGCTGTGTACTGATGATTGGAAATAGTATCCCGGCTATCTGAAAGGTGTACAGCTTGTTAACGTTAACGCATGCCGATATCTTGGTGTTACAGTGGATGATAAATGTGTATTTAAGCAGCACATTTTGTCTATTTCTCACAAAGCATACAGCACAATAAATGTTATTTTTCGCTGTTTTAATACTGTTGATGCTTGTGCTCTCATTAAAGCATATAAATCATTTGTGCGCCAAGTGCTGGAATACTGTTTTACTGTGTGGAACCCATACATACCAGCTAGGCAGTAGTTGAGCATGACTGACCTGTTAGAGAATGTGCAACGGTTCTTTACGCCCCGGGTCTATTACCGCTGTACATTCGATGCCAATCATGGCTACTTACAAAAACTTGAATATCTTCATCCGCCGGGATTATACTAATATAGTAATGGTATATAATATAATGCATGGAAATGTCAATGTATCTGAAAATAATGTAATTTCGTGCAATATCACTGCTATAAATACCACCATTTCGACAAGAGGTCACGGATTTAAAATTAAGACACTCTTTAAACTTGATGTAACGAAAACCATTTTTGCAATATAGTTGTATCTATCTGGAACCGACTACCTGAACGCATAGTTAACTTAACATCCAAAATACAATTTAGCAAAGCCCTGCGTACAATAAATGTTGATTCTGCAATGAAGTTCGATAGACAGCTGTAGGAATCTACTTGATTGGAATATTTGTGTATCATTATTATTGGATATTATTATTATATTGGATACTAAACATACTATATATATGTATGCATATAGAGTTGATCACTTGATAATCATATAATTATGTTACATCAGTGGGGTGGCTCCCATGATAGCGGCACATAATGGTCTTAATGGGAGCCTCCTTGACCTTACAATGAATTTTATATTGTAATTGATGTACTTATGATGGTCAAAATAAATACTGTATGTCTGTCTGTCTATTAGTTCGCCATTATGGTGCATTACATATGATGATGGGTGCATGTAAAACGTTGTATTAGGCATTGTATTAATGTAATAGTGTTGTGTGTACGTGTATGGGACACAGTTTTGTCAACATTGTTGATCCTAAACAAGCAATCAATCAATCAACTAATCAATCAATCTTCACAGCGATCTAGGAAACTAAGAAGGTTCTGGTCGTAATCCGTGATTGCAGCATCCATGGTTGAGACACAGCCAATCACTGCAAAGTCATCACCCACCATTTCAACTCCCGCGAGACCCTCGAACTGTTCGATACCGTCCGAACGGAGTGTTGAAAATTGCTAGTTGCGACGACTGGTCATCTAAGCAAGTGTGCCAGAACCCGCTGCGGACATCTAACATGGTTAAGAACTTGGCACCATGCAGTCGTGTCGCGATGTCTTCGATCATGCGAAGTGGGTTTGCTCTCTCTGAATAGCAGCGTTCAGGTCCTTTGGATCAAGGCAAATCCGTAACTTCCCATCCTTCTTCGGCACAACCACCATTGGCGATATCTATGGAGTTGGTTGTGTCACAGGAGCCAGTACGTCGTCGTGTTCTACCATGTCGTCCGGAACACGTCTCAGTGCGTGCTGCACAGGATCCACGCTGGGATCCAGGCGGATGTGATATTCTCCGTCCAGCTTGTCTATGCCATCCGCAAACACCTTTGGGAACTTCGACATTAACTGTTCTTTAATCAGTGGCTTGTCTGCCTCCCTGACAGCGAACACATGTCGATCACCTGTGACAGGACGAATGACGTCATCGGAGACGAATACTTTGATGAGCTGAAATGCAGTGTATATCGTGTCTCCCCACTTGACACCGGGAGCAGAACACGTCCACTCAGGCTCAATTTCGTGCCTCCAAACGCTACGATCGTGTCGTTGCTTGACGTCACGTTACTCAGCGTAACGTCTCCAGTGGCTTGTGTGTATAGGTGTACCGGGATTACTTTATATTCTGTCCATGTGTCAAGCTGAAACTTCATAAAGTTTTCGGAGTTTCGCAGCTTAAGTGTGACAAACCTGTTTGGAGCGGGCTGTGCTGTTAACACCTGTAGCTTATATACATATTCTACGTCGTCAAACTCGCCCACTGTTCTCATTGTCTTCTGGTGTGATTTCTACAAACATTTCTTGGCAAAGTGATTTTCTCTGCCGCACTTGCCACATTTCTTGCCGTATGCAGGGCAATGCTCATCCTTAAACTCGTGATACAGGCAGCAGTATTTCCACTCGCCTGACAGTGCTGTTTTATGTCCCTTTTGCTTCTATGTCTTGTTGTTCTTTGGCTTACATACCACGTTAACAAATGTGGTTGGCGACGACACGCCATCTAATTCACGCATCTGTGCGTTAGACAGTCCGGACGCACGAACAGTGTCCTCAACCTTAGTCAAGGTTCAACCATATTTGCGCAGTAACGTTTCCCGTACTCACCCGTCTGTAATTCCGGAGAGATTCCTGTCTCGTAGGATCTCTTCTGTTGTGTTATTTTCAAAATCACAACTGTTGGCGAGTTGCTCTGTGACATGCAGTCGAACGTTTCGCCGGCTTGCCGTTGGCGCTAGTAGAACCGATACTGTTGAAACGGCAGATTCCTTCTCGGCCGACTGTATACCTGAAACTTGTCCAACACCGGCTGGAGCTTCTCTACGACTGTTGCGGAGCTCCACTCGAATGTGGATTAAACACGCCTCGCCGAAGCGCCAATCACTATTAGCAGGGTTGAAACCTGAACAGGCTCGGTTTTATCGCTCAACCCGGTCGCACGTGCGTAATGCTTCCAAGTTTGTAACCATTCACTCCACAGCTCTGCCGCTGCTGAATGTCAAGTGGCTATGGTGCCGGTAGTACCGATACGTATGCCATATTTACCTCGTTTCCGCTGCCACCATGTGTATACCTTTGAAAAAAGTGATTTAATATATCAGATTGACAGTGAATAACAACATGGCTCGAACCAACTTCTCGTCGGGAGCATACAGTGTTTTAGTCATATGGGGAGCATACATTATTTCGTCACATAAAGATAACACATTTTCAAACAGAGGCATCTCAATAAGAATGAAAGTCAGACTACACGGGCCCTTGTACTGCCTTTGGCAATCTATGGTGCATAAACCTGGACACGATCGCAGACAGACTACGAAATAGCCATACAAGAGAGGAGACATTCTACCCTGAATCCAACTCAGATGTCACGAGACAGTCAAAACAAATATGTGGGGGGCCTGAAATGTTGGAATTTTTGGCGAACGTCAAGGTTGTTATTTTGGCAAGCCGGGGGGCGTGCAATTGGAGTGTTTTGGGCCTCCCCTAGATTACTCCGGACAGAAATTAGCACGTACGGAGTTGTAGAACACGCGCACAGTGCTGTTGACGCCTGGCCTTGGCCAATCCACGCGCGTGTCGGACCAAATATCAGCGTCGATGTCACGTATCTTCGCCTACAACGTGTTCGTGTTTGGTTAGTCAGCATATGAAACATACACGCTTAAATGCACACACATGTTTACACATGGATGCATATGCACGCACGCATACACACATGCACGCTCGCACACACACAAACACACACAAAAAACACACGCACACGCACACACAAGCACACACACAAGCACACACACACACACACGCACACGCACACGCACAAACACACACACACAAGCACACACACACACAGAGTTTCATATTCGAATTTGTGTGACCATTGAAATGGAAATTTAATGACAAACGTCTAGATATATATACGATTAGTCACACAGTGAATTTGGCGATGTCGACCTACTTTGTAGACAGAACTATGCTTCAGGTTGAAGGCTGACAACTCAAAGAGACCGGGCGAAGCAGGCTCGTTTAAGGAGGTGGGGTCCCAGGGCCCAGAGAACGGGAAGAACGATCTACGACGCGACAGTGGCTCTATGGTGCAGTTGCCTTGATCGACGTCGATCACATACTGCAGACCTACAAAGACTCGATATTTAAAAAAACACGTGTGAACTTCTCTGTATAGGTACTTCTACCAACGTGAGAGGTTCACTCTGTATATACTTCAACTCACTTGTACAGATACCTCAACCAATTTGTGAAGGTCTTTGTACTGATACTTCAATCAATTTATGAGGTTCACTGTACGCACAATTCAACTAACTTGTGAGACTCCCTGTACATATGCTTTAACCAACTTGTGAGATGCTCTATACAGACAGTACAAGCTGCGGAATTGACAGTTATCTGAGTGTAGATTGTGTTTAAAGGTATCAATAAGTCATTTAGATTTCTTGGAACGTTTTGCTTAAGGTGAACGTATGTGTGTAAACAAGTCAGATACTGAAAGCTGTGAAATAACTAGAACAATTTAAGAGGAAATGTGATTAAACATTCCTACATATGTACGTTGTTTGTTCACATTGTAATGTTGCTGTATAAGCCTACACAAGAAAGGCACTATTGATAATCTCGCGACGAACTCTGCGACTTACGGTGCGTTGTCTTACCGTCGTCGTAGTCGGTCACAATGGTCAGGTAGTCGTGGCCAAACCGCTTCATGTAGTCACTTCCGGGCAAAATGAGCACGCGCGAACTAGCCAACTTGGTGTCGCTGTCATAGTAGAACTACAACAATGGCGCCCAACAGTAAGATGACGTTGCACATTTAAAGGTGTGCTACGAGCAACCGAATCAATAAAGACTACTCATCAAAACAAATGTATGGCAAGGGCGACTGATAATCATATTCAGTATTTGTTTACTAGAAACAGCATACTCAATGCGAGCTAATCATGACTTAGAAACACAAAATGTCTGTTCCAACACGCGATCGATGTTTCTTTGTGTAAGTGGAATGCGATTATGGAATTCTCTAAGTGAACATTTTAAAAACTAGTAATACTATATCTGCATTTTGCAAATGCAAGAACCTTTTTTTAAAGAAATATTTGGCTATGGAAATCTAAATAAAAAATCATCAGCGCATATAATTCTGCCATTATGACTCTACCATTAACATGTGTATTTATCATATACTTTAAATATTGAACATGAATATCTTCTATTACATGATATTAGTTATAAATGTTAGGGTAGAGGAATAGCAAGTTCAATAAAATTAACACTAATGTATAAATATAAAAGTCAAGGATACACTTACATACAAGTCAGTTACTTCCGGTTTGCCCCCTTCAAACATTTACAATGTACGTTCTCACTTGTGTTATAGTAAAACGTGTTTGTTTTGTGTATATTTTGTTTGCCAATGTTTAGAATAAACGTTCATTCGTTCAATCACACTGGCGTTAGTGCACTGGGTGGAGAGTTTTTGAGGCTGTCCATGACTATTTTCTTCTTCGTAGCTTAGACATTATATATGTACCTGTAAGTAAGATTTAATTGCGTTACCTTAATTATGGAAACATATCAATACAAAGTCGTGTTCCAACTACAGAGAAGTCAGAGGAATGAAAATGAACATGTTGACTGGAGTGTTGTTTCCGTTAAGTAAAAACATAGAAGAACTGGAAGACATGGAATAACTTAATGAATGAAGAGTGTATATTAGACATAAGGAATAATATAAATTAGAAGAAGAGAGTATAGTATTGAATGTGTAGACGATAACGGTGTTAATGCGTTTAAACAAACAACAACTATCTCAGAAGGACGGGTGGTTAAAACAGTTGTAAGCCATGTTCTCTGATAATAATAGTAATCATCATCATCATCATAATAGTGTCCCGTGTCTTGCGCTATCCTCTGCCAGGTGCCCTTCCAGTACTCGTCCAGTTCGTCTCTCCACCGTCTCGCCGATCTTCCTCTAGATCGTTTCCCTTCGTAAGGTCTCCAGTTTGTGATTCGCGATGTCCATCGGTTATTTCGTGGTCTGATGTGCCCTGCCCAGGTCCACTTCTGTCTTCTGATTTTTTCTATCACGTCTATGATCTATGTCTTCTCTCTTACCCAGATGTTTGTTTTATTCTTCCGATATGTGATGTTTAACATACTTTTTTGTTTGTTCTTAGCTTGTTCTTTGTGTGGATGGTGAGTGCCTATGTTTCCGCGCCGTATGTCATCGCTGGAAGTACGCATGAGTTGTAGACTTGTCTCATCAAGCAGGTTCCAAAGTTCCCCTTGAATATGTCACGGTGTTTGGCGAATGCTGTCTGGCCCTCGGTGATTCTTCTTTGATTCTCCTTGTCTTGGTTTTTGTCTGTGATACTGTATCGCTGTCCCAGATAGACGTAGCTTTCAACGTTCTCTATCTGCTTGGTGTTGCTATATATTGGTGTGTCATTTTTTAGCATCACTTTTGTTTTCGAAATGTTCATCTTCAGACCTTGTTTTTCACTTTTACCAGCTAGCTCCTGCAGTATTTTTAAAAAATAGCGCATATGAGTATGTCGTCAGTGGCGTGAAGATAACTGAGATATTATCCGTCTATCCTCAACCCTCTGGTTTCCCAGGTCAGTCTTCGGAATATGCTTTCGAGTGTTGCCGTAAACAGCTTGGGCGATATGGTGTCACCCTGTCGTACACCTCTCTTGATGTTGATCTTGTTGCTTTTTTGTGTAGGTGGACTGTCACCGAGCTGTTGGTGTAGATGTATTTCAGGAGTTTCGTCTTTCTGATAAGCATTTAATATACGACTTAGCCAGTGTCTTCGAGATGGTATCTTCGCCTGCTTTTAATGTTTCAATGTTCACATGGTCGTTGTCTGATGTCTTCCCATTCTTCATATCTCATAGCGCTGCTTCCACCTTTCATGTTGTTATCTCTGGTACCTGTTTCGGGTCGGTGTAAATTATGGTACTTTGTTCACTATTGCATAGCTCGGTATAAAATTCCTCTATTCGTTCGATAATCATAACTTGGTCTCGTATTTCTCTACCCTGCTTGTCTAGACGTGTAATCAGTGTCACTCGGCCTAGTGCCTGTGTTCTTTTGGTTTTCTTCACTCTCTTTGATGCCATAATCGTTCCTCATGTGATCTCCTGTTTGTACTTCCCGATGTCCTCCTTCGCTTTCTGTTTGATGGTCTTGCATGTTTTTGCGTACTCTATCTGTTTTTTATGGTCGCCGTTATCCACCATTTCTCGTCGTTTCTCCATGAGTGCTCGTGTCAGTGACGATATTCTCGCCTTCACATGACTGTTGATTGCTTTCGCTCGACTTGTCGCAGTTAATAGGATTATCGTAGTGATGGTTTCGCTCATGGTGTCGATGTCGTCTAGTTCTTCTAGTGTCTCGAATAAATTCTGCTGTTCGAGTTGAAATTCGATCTTCTTTTTTCCCTATTTGTGTGGTATCTACACGTTGTGGTCTCTTGTTTATCAACTTCTTCCTTTCAGCCTTGTTGTCCAGTTTGATGTTGCTCATTACCATGCTGTGGTGGTTGATGACAGTTACGTCGGTGACCATATCTGGCCTGTTTGTCAGGATTTAGTATTAAAAAAAATTCTTTTTCTCTCCATTTGGACTTTTCTGTGGCCATCTCCTCCCTAGTTTATTCTGAAACATGGCATTCATGATTTTGAACTTTGTTGATGTTCCCCATTCTACAAAGGTGTCGCCTCTTTCCCACACCTAGGCCAAATATGCCTGTTGGCAATTGTGATTAAATAATATTGTTTGACTTTTTTAAAGCTGTTTGTTCCAATATTAGTTTGGTTTTGTTAAGGCAAATTTTTTGCCGAATCATTACTTGCCGGATAAAAGCTTGAAAATGTGATCATACATGTAACATTTGACGGCTAGTCCGATTACAGGGGGCTCCACGTCATAATAAATGTCCTTGATCTTGAAATTCAAGATCAAATATCTTTTAATCAAAAACATACTTGTTATTTTGTATACATGAATATATATATATATATATGTGTGTGTGTGCGTGTGTTTGTGTGTGTATTACGTATGTATGCATTATATGTTTGTATGTATGTATGTATGTATGTATGTGTGTTTTTTGAAAGGGCCCACGTGACCGTGTCCCCCTAGACCCTTGAAAATGTGCCTCCATTCAGGTTACAATAAGCTGAAGTTACGGCGTCGCGGCGGCGAAACAATTTCAACAGTTCCCCACCCTCGACCTCGTCTTCCGAAATCACAAGTCGAGCCAGGACAGCGGAAAAGCTAGAGTTTCGGCGCAGCAGCGACATTTTTTTACACCATTTGGTTCGGCAGCCAGTTAAAGTTTTTGTGTCCCCCCTTGTCTACCTTCACTGGATCCGCCCCTGGTATGTGCGTATGTGCGTATGTGCGTATGTGCGTATGTGCGTATGTGCGTATGTGCGTATGTACGTATGTACATATGTGCGTATGTATGCACGTGCGTACGCATGCATGCATATATGTGTGTACGTACGTACGTATGTATGTATGTATGTATAAACGTACGTACGTACGTACGTACTTATGTATGTATAAAGGTATGTATGTATATATATACTGATGCACAATTGCGGCAATCTCGGGACGTTGCGTGTCATCAGCCGCAACGAATGGCGAGGACTGACGGGGCACATCGTTGAAATGAAATAAGTGAATCCTAAATGTCTCGAACATGCTTATATATATATATACATATATATATATATATATATATGTGTGTATATATATATATATATATATATATACATATATATGTACTGTAAAGCTAGCCGAGCAAGGACTTTTACACGTGTCCCTAAGATAAGACGATATATCTGATTATAGTTAGTATGGACGATGAAATATTGAGGTAAAAACAATACTTACATACTTACAAGCTTACTAATACCGACACGCACGCCCGCCTGAACACACACACACACACACACACACACACACACACACACACACACACACACACACAATATATATATATATATATATTATGTGTGTGTGTGTGTGTGTGTGTGTTCAGGTGTGTTTATGCTTATACACACACACACACACACACACACACACACACACACACACACACACACACACACACACACACACACACACATATATATATATATATATATATTATGTGTGTGTGTGTGTGTGTGTGTGTGTGTGTGTGTGTGTGTGTGTGTGTGTGTGTGTGTGTGTGTGTGTGTGTGTTCAGGCGGGCTTGCGTGTCAGTGTCAGTAATACAGACACACACTACGCACACTACGCGTTTTAGTGTCTTAAGCACTAACATTCAATCAATAAATTCTAAATTTAACGAACTGGAAGCTTTTGTAGAAGAGCTAAGTAGTAACAATTTTAAATTCAATGTCGTTTGCTTACAAGAAACTTGGAAATCAGAAAACGATGACCTATCACAATTTTCCTTACATGGTTATGACTGTTTAGCTCAAGGTAAGACGTGCAGTAACAAAGGAGGGCTAATAATATATGTCGACAACAAATATAGATCAGAGGTTATATTAAATGTAAACATGTACGAACACTGGGAAGGGATGATAGTCCAAATAAATGATGATAATTTAACTAATAGCATAACCATCGGAAACATATATAGACCTCCACGAACTTCTAGTGATAACTTAAATGTTTTTATAAATGAATTTACTTCTATAGTATCATAAATGGAAAACAACTGTAATAACAATCTCATTATCGCAGGGGATTTTAATATAAATTTGCTTAAATTAAATGAAAATGACACATATAGTAATTTTTTTGACACCATAATGTCACACAGCCTTTACCCGCAAATTACTCTTCCTACTAGATTTACTAGAACAAATGGTACTTTAATAGATAATTTCTTTTGTAAACTTAATAAATCTATATTGGAGAGTACTGCAGGGATTTTAATCAAAAAAATTTCTGATCATCAGCCGTATTTTATATTCATCAACGTCTCATTAAAGACTGAACCTCCACCTAAATATGTTAAAATAAATATACTAAATGAAGAGGCAATGCATAAAGTTAAACACGAGATTGAATCAAATGAGATATACAATAAGCTAAATAAAAATATAAATGCAGACACAAATTTAAATTATGATACAATCTACGAAGACATTTTACGGGCAAAAAATAAGCATATGCAAACTAAGCTGGTGAAATTTAATAAATATAAACATAAAAGATCAATGTGGATTACACAAGGATTGCTTAAATCTATTCAATATCGAGACAAACTCTATAAACAATTAAAATTAACACAACCAAATTCGACAAGCTATGAAACTATTAATATTAATCTAAAAACTTATAATACGATATTAAAGAAAAATATTCGTGCAGCCAAACAAGTGTATTTTTAACAAAGATTTAATCGATTTAAATATGATATAAAAATACCTGGAAAGTTATTAATGAATTTCTTTCAAAAAATCGTACAAACCGTACATTACCATTATTTTATATATATAGAAAATGGTACAAACATAACTGATAAAAAGGATATTGCAAACAAATTTAATAATTATTTTACAAATATAGGTCAGACCATCGCACAAGGTATTAAATATAAAGGTAACAAAAACTATAGTTATTATTTAAACAAAAACATTAATTCTGTATTAACGTTTCAGAATGTTGATGAAGAGACTATTAGGAAAACTATTAATAATCTTCCCACAAAAAACAGCTGTGGATTTGATGACATTTCTTCAAAATTTCTCAAGATAATTGAACCTGCAATTATAAAATCATTAACGCTGTTAATAAACAAAGTTTTAAAATCCGGGATATTCCCAGACAAACTAAAAATTGCAAAAGTTATCCCTATATTGAAGAAAGATGATCCATCTTTATTTGAAAATTACAGACCAATTTCCCTTCTTCCTACAATTTCTAAAGTATTAGATAAATTAATTGTTATTCAATTATATTCATATTTCAATGATATGAAGCATTTATTTGATAATCAGTATGGTTTTAGAGCTAAATATTCAACGGAATATGCTGCGCTTGAGCTAATAGATAGAATTATAACTCAACTGGATAATAATGATGAACCAATTAATGTATTTCTCGACCTTTCTAAAGTTTTGATACTATTGACCATAACATTTTACTTAACAAATTAACATACTATGGCCTAAATGGTTCAACTTTGCAGTTATTCAGAAGTTACTTACAAAACAGGAAACAATACACTGAAATAGAACAAATAAATTCAGACATCTTACCTATAACAATCGGCGTCCCACAAGGTTCAATCCTTGGACCACTATTATTTATCATTTACATAATGATTCCTCACAAGCTAGTCAATTATTTAATTTCGTCATGTACGCTGATGACACCACATTATCTAGCTCTTTAAAATGTCTAAACAACAACAACACACGCAATAAAAGTACAGAATCCTTAATAAATGAAGAACTTTTTAAAGTTAATGAATGGCTAAACATAAATAAATTATCTTTAAATAAAAGCAAATCAAAATACATGATTTTTCATATGCCTAATAAAAGCACGCAGACTCTTACGCTTAAAATAGATAATATAAATATTGAAAGAGTAGATGAATTTAACTTTCTAGGATTGACTTTAGACATTAGCCTAAATTGAAAAACAAAACACACTGAGAAAATTTCAAATAAGTGCTCCAAAACAATTGACATAATAAACATATTAAAATATGTATTACCTTTAGATATAAAAGTGTAGCTATATAACACATTAATATTATCTCATATCAATTATTGTATTATGGTTTGGGGATACCAAATAAATAGAATATTTTTTTTTTTTTTAAAGCTGTGCGAATAATAACCTTAAATAAATACAACTCACACACGGAACCACTTAAAAAAAACTTAAACTACTAAAAGTAGAAGACATATTAAAGTTACATGAATTAAAATGTTACTTTAAATACATCCATAAAATGTTACCTCCTTATTTACTTAACTGGCAAATTATCTCAATTGTAAACATACATAATTATAATAGTCGTGAAAAAATTATATACATACTTTTAGAACTAAGCATGAATTTGCAATGAAATGTCTCAAATACAACCACATGCTATAAATGACAACCCCGATATAATCAAACACAAAATATATACTCACAGTTTGCGAGGCTTCTCATTTTATATAAAAACGTACTTGTTACACAAATATAATGATTTATGCACTCTATCAAATTGCTACATATGTCAACAAAACCATTAAATACAATACATTTGATGCTAGTTTCAGGCAACAAGCACACATACAAACTTACATTCTCACATAAAAAGCACTCCCAAAACACCTACATAAGATAGACACCTTGTAAAAGGACCATATAAATTATCACGTAAATAGGGTGGCTCCTATGATAGCGACAATTGTGTCTTAATAGGAGTCACCGACCCCGATTGAATAAGCTGTATGATTAATGTCTATGGTACATCAATACCATAATAGCTGTACATGCGTTTGTATGTATTTTCCAAATATGAACATATAATGATGTACGTATATGTATGTCTGCATAATGTTTATATGTGTTGTTTTTACAGCATAATGATGTTCAGAAACCAATTAATTGTGTACCTACATGGGGTCAAATAAACGTTATGTTATGTTATGTTAGTAAACTTATAAGTATGTAAGTATTGTTTTTACCTCCATATTTATCGTCCATACTAACTATAATCAGATATCTCGTCTTATCTTAGGAACACGTGTAAAAGTCCTAGCACGGCTAGCTTTACAATATGTGCAACTCGCTGCAGAAGGCCTTCTACATTTGCATCGACGACACAGAAGCTCCCGGCACGCCTTGGTAGGTTGAGGACGCGTTAACAAACGGGAACACCGCCTCCCATCCTCGAACGTTCATCCAAAGTTCTTTGGGGACGGCACATCCGGTCGAGCCATACACTACATGCTTGCTTGGTGGGTGCTGTGCACGACGGGTTTCAGCATTGCATCCTTTGTTGGTGGCAGACAATCGAAGGCGCAGTTTTCCTTCGTGAAAGGTTCTCGTCTTGCCTTATTATTGGTGCTCTAGACATGCAATAAATTGGATTGTCGAAATCCAGTAACATTAGTTTTGGTCTAGCGACATGTAACTCTGCAAACGGTAACCTCGCAATGGTTGCACATGCCTGTGTCACCCCGGGAACTTCAGACCAACCGTTCCAAGCCGACCTTTCCCCGCACCATGCTGAAAGTGAAACTACACCATGGAACTACATTACACGCGTGTCTGCATCTTCGTGACCAGAGTTCCTGTGGGATTCTAAAAATAAAGAGGAGCCATTCACGGTTCTTAGAGAGAAATCCAGACGAGCAGTGATAAGAAAACAAGGTGGTGTGCGAGATAATTGATGACAATGTAGTTGCTTGTGGAACAGTCGGTTGAATTATATTCCCACGAGGAGACGAACACGCCTGTAATGTACCACTCTGCATGCTCTTCAGTAAGGGATAAGACAGTAAATATGCGCACTGTAGACACGGATGTTGTCGTTATCTTTGTTGGGATTTTCTTCTGTTTGAAAGCGACCGTCGGGAACTTCCAACTGTTTGTTTCATTTGGAAGAGGGCGCAACACCTACCAAGCACGCATATGGTCTTTGGGTTGTGCGGCTCGGCCGGATATGACGTCTCCGAAAGATTTTGGATAGAACTATTTGGACAACGCTTCCAGAAGCTACCAAGGCGTGCCGGGAACTTGAAGTGCCGATGCAAAAGTAGAAGGCCTTTTTACAGTGCACGTACGTACTTACATACATACTTACATACATACGTACTTACATACATACGTACTTACATACATGCAGACATGCATAACTACACATGTACATTCATTCATACAAAAACAGTGATAGTGTTGAAAAAAATATAATTATATATATATATATTTTTTTAAACACTATCACTATTGTTGTATGAATGAATGTACATGTGTGTGTGTATATATATATATATATACATATATACATATATATGTATATATATATATAAATATTTCACGTTCATTGACATTTGACCTTGACTTTCAAAGTAAATAATATACATACATACATACATACATACATATGTACACATATACATATATGCATACACATATACATACATACATGCTTATGTAGTACACACAAATTCATATATACAAAAAGAGCGGTGTTTTTAAAAATAAATATGGTTGACCGTGAAATTCAAAGTCATGGACATACTTACACTGTATATGTACACATGCATGCATACATACTTAATTACACACACACACACACACACACACACACACACACACACACACACACACACACACACACACACACACACACACACACACACACACACACACACACACACACACACACACACACACACACACACACACACACACACACACACACACACATTCGAACATACATACAACAACAGTGGTGCTATTGAAAAAAGTTATATTACACGATCAGTAACATTTGACAACATAATATGACTTGGAGCCCCCCTCTAATCGGAATGGCCCTGAAATTGTATTTAAATATACGGTCCAGTTTTTATGCTTATATCCGGCAAATAACGATACATTCCCTTATACACCCTACTATACCTGGAATCAACCAGGGATGGTATGTATTCGCAGGGATTTCACTTCCTCAATTATACCTGGTCACAATTTGCAGACTGGAGCGTGGGCACCAGCCAAATTGGGAAAAACTTATTATTTGTCTTACGACTTGAGCACAGTACTTTGTGGGTGTGTTAGAACATGTCCAATATATCGAAGACACGTTCAGTTGTACGAGCATATATAATATGTCATTGCGGTCTAAAAGTTATAATTTATATTTTATTCGATGTTATAAACATTGAAAACTGTTAAAACACCGTTCTTTTGGTTGTTCAACCACGGTGGCTGTCACAACAAATAGAACATGTGGGTTGATTGTTTAGAGCCCAGTGTTCTTTTTGTAAGCATTTGTGTAATCTAGGAACAGACTGTTCCCTTTTAAATTACCTGTCTAGTTGTAGCGTGGTTCTGATGAGTGAACACCATAACGACGGTGGCACTGTACGACCGAGGCTGGACCGGAATGTTTTCTTTGAAACCGTTAGGCCAACCGCGCTTTATACATTCGACGTCGTTGACGGCCTGGCGAACACAACATGAACTAATCGATAATAAATACCGACTTATACATTTATCTAGTCTAGATTATCAAGGCGCCGTGAGGTGACAGCACTCGCCCCTCAATACTTCCTGGAACATTAATGGTTTTGCAAGTTTGTCCGGTAGGTGGCTCCAAATCTGGGTAGAGATCGTGATTGGCTCGGAAGCCAACTACGAAACAAAACAATTAAATGCGAATAAACCTTTATCAGGCAATACAAAGTGAATTTCGAAATTATTCAACATTTAACTTAACATAACATAAACATCCAGCCAAGCGGCAATTAATGCCCGAAGACTATAGTCAGGTACTCATTTATACAGCTGAATGAATTGGAGAAACATAGAATGAACGAACTTGCCCAAGGTTCAAGCCCGGGTTCTTTTAGCCGAGAGTCCGAAGCTCTAAACACTGCGCTACTGCGCTCCACAAGGAAAAATTAGTTAAATTCGGCATATAACAATTTCATGTTATAAATATACAGCAAGCATAACGCACTTTTGTCAAGACCTCTTGAGCGTCCATCGTATGTTCGTCAATAATAAAGTCGAACGTCGCTCTTTTTATTGATACCCCTGCAACAGGAAACGTTTTGTCTAACACAATGCGAGGATAGACTGACTACGGTAGTTCCACTGCACACTGAAAGAAACTGCTAGACACTAGTATAACAGTGTCCCGTTTTCTATCATGTTTGTTTTTGGAAAACAGCGATTTCAATTTGTTTATTTCTAAAAAACTAAAGGTATCCTTAAACTGTTTTCTGGATCTGTATTTGGATGCACCATCATCATCAGTAATAGTTGTATTTAGTTCACAGTCAGTTTACCTTATATCTCGCAACATTTCGACTGCTCTCAGTAATCTGAATTAGACAAACACCGGTAGACGGCGACAACGTTGTCGTCTGCGCAGATGTATCAATCTAGTATGTGTCCCCAGGCCGCTGCCTGGGCGGCTCTTCAGGAGGTCGTCGTAGATAAGTGGGAGTCTGTATCGGCTCTCACCTCGACTCATGCTGGTGTGGGTTTGTCTTCCATGCACCTTCTTTGATGCTTCTTGTTCTCCAGTCTGACACTCCGTCTACAAAGTTAGCCCCCTCCCTGACTTCTACGTTATTCTGTTACATCAAGTGAGATGTGACAGTTGATTTGTTCACATCTTTTTCCGATGTTTTTTCTGTTGTTTTTGTATGGTCTGCTTGTCGATGCTTTCTCAGCGTCGTCTTTGTGTTCACTGAAGTGGGTTCCTAAGGTACGTTTTATTTCTTTGATGTATAAGGCATTGTAGTTCTTACACACTATGGAGTACATCCCTTTGCAAATCGTTTGTGGCTACTCTTTATTGTTGGTGTTGCCAGTGAGTTCTTGATGATGTTGTGAGATTCCATTGCTATGTTTACCTTGCACGTACGGATGTCCCATGATGCATTTGTCGATGTCTTTTTCTATCGTCTTCTTCATGATGTTGCCTTCTTCGTTGTTTAATTTTCTCTGAACCGTTGTTTTGGTCAATTGTCGATACCGGCGTCTCGCCCCAGCTTCCTTGGTACGTTTTCTGTCTTTCTATTTATCGCCCACTTCTGTTACCAGTGTTTCATATATGTTTAGCAACGTAGGGATCACTCCCATCCTCTGGTGTAATGAATGATGTCAGGAAAAAATAATGTGTGGCTATTACTGTGAAAAATTAATAGCTATATCTACCCTGATTCATTTCTTACTAGTAAGGTGTCCAAATGGCACCATTCCGTCTGTTTCTTCTTCATGTGTGAATTTGATGCTATTGGCCTCTTCCACTCTGTTTAGATGGTCGGTCAGATGTTGTGTCATCCCTGTTTTAACCACTTCTAAGATGTCACCTACATGACGTTTCCACACATTTTAGCGATAATAGGGGACACTTTCTAAACATGACTGTGCAAAAATTCTTAAGGTTCCTGAATGTGAAGTGGATTGTAAAAAGAACAAAGTCCAGTAATTCCGTGATGTCTTTAATTTCTAGTTTCATCATGTCTGTTGGGGTGGATAGATTGCTGAGTGCTGTCGAAACGTCACGAGATATGTGGTAAACTAACTGTAAAAAAGTATTACTTATTTTGAACCATACCGTGTGGTGAATATCTTCACTTACACTCCATCACTCGCCCTCGTTATCATCATTAGAAAAACACTGAACGAACCTTTGCTAAACATCTTACAAGTAACTCCGTTCAGGATAAAGTTGTTTTTAGAAACGCAACTATTTGTAAATTTCTTTTTTATTTTTCTGAAAAATTGTGGTGTCTTTATTTTGTCCGGGATAGTACACGTTTTCCTTTTTTCCAAGCGCCGTTAGACAACGGAACAAATGCAAAAACACGCTTAGTTGTCCACAAGCACTGTCGAAACATTCTGAAAACAACGTCAGTCCCTTTCTGTTGGTGAATGATAACCCATACCATAGAGTACTATCCTGGTAAGGTACACAAACACGAATACAGATAGGCAGTACTCCACTCGTGCCATGGGTAGACAACATAACATTACTGAAAGGATAATGTAGATTTGATGTCATAATGTATTCGTTCTTACTGAAGACTAAAATTAATTAGTCGAATCATTTATCTGCTGATTGAGTAAATGATAATATGTTAATGTTTAAAAATACAATTAACACATATTTCATAAGGGCGGGTTAGCTACATAATATATACAATCAATGTTGGAGTCTCGATTATTCAAGGGCTTCATTGCCCACTTGTAATAAAGTAAAAGTAAAGGTGAGTTCTTATATAGCACAGTTCGCAGTCCTTTGAAATACTCAAGTTACTTTACACTTGAATCCCTGGCAGTCCCGTTCAATCGAACACCATGTTGACTTCTCTGGGAAACATTCAACTACGCTGCAATTAATGCTCACATAAATATCCAGGTATTCGTTCATACAGCTGGGTAAACTGGAGCAACGTAGAGGGAACGAACTTGCCCAACTTTCGACACAAAAACACAGGATTCGAACCTGGGTTCTCTCGATTGAGAATCCGATGCTCTGGTCAATGTGTCACCGCGCTCCATTTCTCTGATCGTCTCCACTACTTCTGTCTCTCGCTCTCCCCTCCAAACCTCGCCAAATCCCGCGTCGCACTTCTTCTTCTCCGTCTACCCATCACTCAGTGGGCATTCACTACGTGTTCATAACTTTTCTCTCCCTGCAAGTCTTCTCATAGACATAGTTTCGCAAACTTGGACTGCTTTTATGTCACTTGAAATGTCATCAAGACGTTAATAAATGCTCATTTTGAAACGATAAGCGTGCGTACGCGCGATTGTATGTAGAAAATGCTAAGTTGTGTAAATAATCGTTTTGAAACGAACATACAATAAAACATATCACCTTTCTCTATGATCCTCAAGGGCGGTTGTTGAAACTCTGCACCAATATCTGACTTGCTGAAATACAGGTCCAGGCTGTTGTTGCCGTCTATACAATACTGCCAATGGTCCACCGGGATGTCCCGAACCTACAAGGGCAGAATACGGCAAACCATGCTCCAACATATTGACTCACATTACAATACTATTAATTGTGTATGTTTGTGCGTGTGTGTGTGTGCATGTGTGTGTGTTTGTGTGTGTGGGTGTGTGCGCGCGTGTGTGTGTGAGTGTGTGTGTGTTGCAGGGTATTGTTGTACATATGTTGGCACACCTACACGCACACACGAAAACATACACATATATGCATATAGACATATTATACATACACACATGCACGCACGCACGAAAACATACACATATATACATATTACACACACACACACACACACACACACACACACACACACACACACACACACACACACACACACACACACACACACACACACACACACACACACACACACACACACAAACACACACACCCCACACACACACAACACACATACGCACACACAGTCACACGCACACACACTCACACACGCACACGCACACACACACACACACACACACACACACGCCCACACACACGCGTGCGCGCACATACATTATACACACTATTTTACACTCACCCAACAAATCAAGGGCATTTATTATCGGAAGATTAATTTTGATCATAACTCTAAATGAAGTTGTGTTTTCTGAAATACATTGCCAGTTAGTAGATGAGAGGCTAATAGTGAAAGGAAGCAAATGGACATAGGAATAGGTGTGATGACCTGTGCGATGCACCTCCCACAATACTACTAAGTTGGCATATTAGAAATCATACAAATAGGGATTTATGAAAGAAAAGAATATGCACCGTTGTGTTGTCGTTGATGTAGCGAATGGAGTAATCAGACGGGTAATCGTTGTTATGAAACCAGCGCATTTCCTGCTTCAGCATAAATTGGTCGCTGACGCAAAGAAATGCTGAAATATATACAATATATTATGAATTTCTACCCCGTGTACGGGCGTATAAACATGTGCATATTTAAATATGGCGTACCGCAGTACAGACCAAAGACCATCTAGGTTAAACAGTATTTCATATGTTAAACCATTTTAAATGTTTAGTGTTAGTAGAATTGCTAATGTTAACAGTTGAATCATAGATTCGTATTTAATAATGATTTTATTTATTAGAACGTCTGTAAACTATTTACCAATGTGGTATAAAATACAACGTTTCGTAGGATTAAAAATCATATATAACATCGTAAAACTGGTCATGGAGATCATAACTATGAGCTATCCATTTATACGTTCAACGTGTAGACTTTAACAAAGCTTTTTTCCCATGTTAATGTCACGACCTAAACAGATATAGCTTGGTTACCATGTACATGTCACGACCTAAACAGATACAGCTTGGTTACCATGTACATGTCACGACCTAAACAGATACAGCTTGGTTACCATGTACATGTCACGACCTAAACAGATACAGCTTGGTTACCTTGTTCATGTCACGACCTAAACAGATACAGCTTGGTTACCATGTACGTGTAGCCAATAGCCAGAGAAATCAAAAAAGCGACTTTTTGTACGTTTTCATATGCATGCAGCAGACTACATTTATTGGCATCGGAAGCTGTTTAAAATTGCGAGCACAGCGTGTTTTATAGCTGGAGGATTCAATGCATTGTGTCCCTGTATGGAATAACAGGGTCCGGCAACCACTAACCATTGTCGGAAGAGTGGTAGGAGTCGTAGCCGAACACCGTGTTTGTCTTGCCGTTGGCGAAGAAACGAAGCAGTGTCGAGAACGAGAACGAGAAATGAAGATAAACTTCGTCGTACTCCGTAAAGTAGTTCGTCTGGATAAATAAACGTACACTGCCAGTTAATGGTTTATATATGTGTGTGTGTATATATATATATATATATATATATATATATATATATATATATATATATATATATATATATATATATATATATATATGTGTGTGTGTGTGTATGTATATTCAATGTATATATATTATATATATTGTTATACTATATATTACAGAATGGTGGTTATACTATCTACAATGTCTAATTTTGTTTGGCTTTAAGAAACAGCATGGGGCAGACATGTGTATTTATGTGTTACTAGTCGAGTTGCCATTTTTTGAACCTGGAAATGGTTGGTAGTGTAAGGTGTTTTTGCTTAATCATGTAGGTTATGGGTCCCTCAACTAAAATCATTGGGATGGCATCGGGCCATCCTTGGGCAACTTGTGGGAGCCAGGCAAATCCAAGATGGCTGCCGTGAACGTAGGTCAAATTACAAAATGTGTTACATCTTTGAACTGGAGCATGCTAGGAACATGATTTGGCATATGAGGTATTTAATGGAACCATTTCCAATGATGTCCTACTATGTTCACATGACAACAATTCTCACCTGCACGCCGGATTCATCCATGGTCCTTTGCTGACGCGTCATCATAGCGATCGAAGATGACCAGCCCTTCTGTTAATTGGTACTGGCTGAGTCTGTCCTTCATAATGTTGGCGAGATCTGAAGCAGACCCAGCACAGGGCCAAACAATATGATATAGAAGTTGCTGGCCATCAACGATCAATCACTATGTCTGGAGCTGCTGGTTGAAGATCATCCACTTTCAGATGACGAGGGTGGATTTTGTCCCAGTCCTCAGACATCCATATTCATCAATGATTGATGCAGGGACAGCGCACAGTTCATAGTCAAAACAATTTGAAGTTCGAATTGCCAGTGCTGCCCTACCGTGATGAGACGACTGAATAGTGATGCCACGTCATAGAGCGTCATGTCACCTATGGCAATGCCACATTTGATTGATTCCGTGGTTTTGACTTTTCTTTTCAGGGGAGCGTGGAAGCCATCAGGCAATGACGACCTAATGTCTGGGAGCATGCCCTCCCCTATCTCGAGGGCTTCCTGGACGTTGACAGAAACACTTGCCATTTTACCGTTAATAATGTTATAGAGGCTTGAACGTATAATTTTGAGAGGATGGGAATGCTTCTGCAACTCCTCGTAAATACGATTCCTGTCATCTGTATCGAGTATGCGCCTCTTCTCTCCCGCTTCTCCTCCTTCATCTCTCCTCTCCCTCATTCTCCTCCTTACGCTTCTGCTTCACCTCCTCATTAGCTGAGTACATTGACTCCATGGCAAGTGTGACATGGGCACAGATGGGGCAGAACTCCACCCAAATGGCCACTTGGTCTGCTGACAAGGTTAATCCCTTCAAGCCACGTGGCATCTTGCCCTCTTTCACTTTTAAATAAGGCAGTATAAGTGTGTACCAGTACTGTGTTCTTGCCCATAGGCTAAAACATAGGCTAAAACATAGGCTAAAACATAGGCTAAAACATAGGCTAAAACATAGGCTAAAACATAGGTACAGACACCAAAATCATGTATATGGCATATTTTTCAAAAAATTGCGACCATTTTGAATTTGTGTCATGTGAATATAGTCGGATATCATTGGAAATGGTTCCATCATATGCCAAGACATGTGTGTAGACACCCGAATCATGTTCCTAGTGCAAAGATGTAATACATTTTCTAATTTGATTTGCCGGCTCACACAAGTTGCCCAAGTATGGCGCATTACCATATCGCTGATTTGAGTTGAGGGACCCATAACCTACATGATTCAGCAAAAATAACTTACACTACCAATCATTTCCGTGTTCCATATTGACAACTCGACTATAAGGCAAATTATTGACAGGAACATATGTCTAAATGGGGCAATGTTCATGTGGTTTCTATGTGTTTCTAAGGCTTTTGATAGAGTGAAACACTCTATCTTATTTCAAAAGTTGATTGACACGGATGTGCCCGGATATATTATTAGATTGCTTATATATTGGTATTCAAATCAAACTATGTGTATGAGATGGTCGGGCAATGTATCTGAGCACTGGTGTTACACATGGTGTGAGGCAAGGAGGTATACTCTCACCATACCGTTTTAATGTATATATATGGATGATCTAACCATAGCATGTTCCGTGATGCTTGTATGAGAGGAAGGGTGTGTGTGTGTGTGTGTGTGTGTGTGTGTGTGTGTGTGTGTGTGTGTGTGTGTGTGTGTGTGTGTGTGTGTGTACGTGCGCGTGTACGTGCGCGTGTGCGCGTGTGCGCGCGTGCATGTGTTTACATGTGTGCACGCGCATGTATGCTCCACATCTGCGTTCGTGTGTAGCTATGTTTGTATGCACGTGTATGCGTCCGTGCGTGTTTGTACGTACACCCTCCTGCTTGACCTCGACCCGGATGAGAGTGTTGTACCACGCGTTCAGGGTGTTGAACGGCATCGGCCGCCAAGAAGTGATATCGGCGTTGGGGTCACACACGCCGACAGCCTCTGCCGTCGCCTCCGCTGTCAATGAGAGGTAGACGACCAGTTTCACCAGCTCTATCGTCCAAAGCATACCGGAAACCATCTGTCAGCAGACACAAAGGTATAGGTCAATAGTTATCATTCAGCCGAGCTACAATTAATGCCTATTCGTATACAAATATCCACTACTGTCTTTGGCCAGGTATTTACGTATTCTGCTGATTGAACTGGACCGACGTGAGGTGAAGGCACTTGTCCAAGGTTCGAAACGGCACCAAGAGGATTCGATCGAGGACTTTGTTGAATAAGAGTCCAAAGCCCAATTTCTCACCGCGCTCAAAAATGTCATGTGTGTCTATCGATTTCACAGCATAGATTAAACTATAATTTTTAAAAACATATGTTGTTAGATTAATACTGAATATGATTTGGTTCAGCTGTTGTACGTTAAATTACCATATTAAGCAGATATTGTTGTGTATTCATAGTTAGAGATTTAATTAACAATTAGGGATTTTGTTCCGTATCTTCTCTGTCATAAGTCTGCATCAACATGACTGTAATTGTATTTTACTGTACACATTTTGAACATTTTTATATTCTATACACGCTTTTGTATAAAATTAGGCCTTATACTGTAATTATTGTCATGGGAAGATCACTAGCAGTTGTTACGTGTAGGCCACTAGCAGTTGCCATGATTAGACTATAAGCAGTTGTTACGAATAGGCCACTAGCACTTGTTATGGGTAGGCCACTAGCAGTTGTTACGGGTCAACCACTAACAAGTGTTACGGGTAGTACACTAGCAGTTGAAAATGGTAGGCCACAAGCAGTTGTTAAGGGTATGTCACTAGCAGTTGTTATGGGTAGGACACTAGCAATTGTTATTGGTAAGACACTAGCAGTTGCTATGGGTAAGCTACTAGGAGTTGTTATGGGTACGACACTAGCAGTTTTTATTCGTAAGCCAATTGAAGATGTTATGGGTAAGCCACAAAAAAGTTGTTACGGGTAGGCCACCAGCAGTTACTATGAGTAGTTCACTAGCAGCTGCTATGATTAGATTACCAGCACTTGTTATGGGTAGTCCACCTGAAATTTCTTTTGGGTAGGACACTAGCATTTATTATGGGTAAGCTACTAGCGGTTGTTATGGGTACGACGCTAGCAATTGTTATTGGTAGGCCAATAGAGGTTGTTATGGGTAAGCCACTAACAGTTGTTACGGGTAGACCATTAGCAGTTGCTATAATTAGGCCATTAGCAGTTGCTATGATTAGACAACTAGCAGTTGTTAGGGGTAAGCCATTAGCAGTTGTTATGAATAAGCCAAAAACAGTTGTTGAGGGTAGACTACAAACAAATGTTATTGGTAGGACACTAGCAGTTGTCATGGGTAGGCTACAAGCAGTTGTTATGGATAGGACACTAGCATTTGTTGTAAGTAGGATACTAGCAGTTACTATGCGTAGGCCAGACGCAGTTGTTATGGATAGGCCATAACCAGTTGTTGCGGATAGAACACTAGCCGTTGTCAGTTGTACGCCACTAGCAGTTGCTGTTTGTAGGCAAGTAACAGTTGTTATGACTAGACTACTGGCAGTTGTTACGAGAAGGCTACTAGCAATTGTTATTGTTAGGTCACACCCTAGACGTTGATATGGTTACACTACCAGAATTTGTTATGGATATGTTACTATTAGTTGTCATTGGTAGGCCACTAGCAATTGTTTGTTATACTAACAGCAGTTGTTATGGGTACGCTACTAGAAGTTGTTAGGGGTAAACCATTAGCAGTTGCTATGAGTAAGCTAATATCATTTGTTATGGGTAGACTTCTAGCAGTTGTTATGGGTAGGTCACTAGCAGTTGTTATGGGTTGGTCACTAGCATTTCTTATCGGTAGGCTACAAGCAATTGTTATGAAACGGACACTAGCAATTTTACGGATAGGCCACTAGAAGTTGTTATGGGTAGGCCACTGGCAGTTGTTGTGGGGAGGCTACTAGCGGTTGTCACGAGTAGGCCACTAGCAGTAGATGTGAGTAGCCTACCCATAATAATTGCTAGAAATCTACCCATACTAACTGTTATTAACATACCCATAACTCACTAGAAGTTGTTGTAGGAATGCTACAAGCAATTATTTTGGTAGACTACTAGCAGTTTTTATGGGTAGGCCACTAGCTGTTGTTTTGGGCAGGCTATTAGAAGTTTGTACGGGAAGATTACTAGCAGTTGTTATGGGTAGGCTACTAGCAGTTGTTATGAGTTGGCCAATAGAAGGTATTATGGGAAGGCCACTAGCAGTAGTTATGGATAGGTTATTAGAAGTTTTTTATGGGTAGATTACCAGCAGTTGTTACGGGTAGGCTATTAATAGTTGTCACTGGCCGGCCATTAGCAATTAATATTGTTAGATCACAATACGCTGTTATGATTAGACTACCAGCGTTTTGTGGTAGGCTGCTAGTACATATTATGGGTACGCCACTAGAAGTAAAGGATAAAGGTAAGTTCTTATATAGCGCAGTATCCAGTCCTCAGGACTGCTCAAACTGCTTTACTCCCAGGCAGACCTGTTCAAACGAACACCATCTCGACTTCTGTGGGAAGCACCCAGCCACGCTGCAATTAATGCGCGAAGACTATTCGTACACAAATCTGTCTATAGCTCATTCATAGAATTGAGTGAACTGGAGTAACGTACAAGGTTCGACACCGCCGCATAGGATTCGAACCCGGGTTCTCTCGGTTGAGAGTCCGAAGCTCTAGCCACTGCACCACGGGGCTACACAGTTGTTATGGGTAGGCCACTAGAAGTTGTTATGGATAGGCAACTAGCAGATTTTGTGGGTAGGCTACTAGCAGTTGTTATGAGATGACTATTAGCCGTTGTTATGAGTAGGCCATTAGCAGTTTTTTATGGGTAAGCCACTAGCAATTGTTATGGGTAGGACACTAGCAATTGCTATGGGTAGGCTACTAGCTGTTGTTCTTGTTGAAGCAAGTTACATAAAATGTCCCCAACAGATCGATGCTCCTCTGAACAATCATAGAATTTCGTGTAATCTTCTGAACAATCAATAATTTACGTCAATCTAACATACGGTTCGAAGCCCAAAACCCACAAGAACACTAGACTTACGGGTCATTCGAAAATAAATACACGTTATTTTTTTTAAGGCGTCGTAGATTAATCCCTGAAAATTTAGCGCCATGCATTTGCAATAAATGCAGGAGGAAAACGTCAGTAGACCCCTCCCCAACAGACACACATGTCAGTTCGATTGAAGTTAGAAGTACCATAAATGTGTGCTGCCAGTACGGATGTTACGATTGTGGGCACATACCTGACATGTGGCTGCCCCGTTGCCGTGGTGTGTGTGACTTGTACTGTGCAACCGTGCTGACCACACATCGCAATCTCCAACCGCCTCAAACTACGAGGCTACCCTTCACTTCTCAAGTACCTTCGTAATTACGCACACACACACCTCACACACACACGCGCGCGCGCACGCACACACACACACACATACACGCGCGCGCGCTCGAGCAGACATCACACACACGCACAAATACACGCACACATACCACACACACACGCACACGCACACGCACACACACACGCACACACACACACACACCACAAACACACACACACACACACACACACACACACACACACACACACACACACACACACACACACCACACATACACATACACATACACACACGCAGACACCACACACACGCACAAACACACGTACTCACACACACACACACACACACACACACACACACACACACACACACACACACACACACACACACACACACACACACACACACACACACACACACACACACACACACACACACACACACAGACAGACATACATACATACATACATACATACATACATACATACATACATACATACACGTCCAGACACGTCCAGACACGTATAGACACGTATATACACGCACATTTATTCATCATATTATATAGTATTTGATATTCGACAAACTAGCAAACCGATTTAGCACTCATTATTTTCATGAATCTATGTTAACCGTATCACGATTAAAATCGACCGTGTTAAGAATTATAACGAACGGACATTAGAAGAACGTTTTAGAAACTGCGTCATCCACCTTTTATCTATCACTTAGTTACATCAGCATGAAAAGTGGCTTTACAATAGGACTGTTGGTCAGCTACTGGACGACAGAGGAAAGTAATGAAACTCAGGCATGGTTCATGAGCCACGGATTATTACCCAAGTAATACAAACCTTGTTTGAGCATCGGTGGCCGAACCTGATCGATCTGACATATGGAAATGAACGATTTGTTTGTTATGTTTGACAAACACTTAGAGAGACAAAAGCCATCGCTAAGTGTGGTCAATCTTATCTCGAGTAGACGAAAGGGTGCAATGAGTTCACCCTTCTTGTGTGCTTAGAGTCAAGGTTAGCGTTATGGAATTGGTTTAGATAAAATGACGCCGAACATTCTTTGTGTTATCTTGAAAAGTAAAGGTAAGTTCGGATATACAGCGGAGTATCCAATCCTCAGGACTGCTCAAAGCCAGCGATCCAGTTGAGGCGTCCGCGAGCGATGTATACAACTGTTGTTTAACTTTACGACTACTACCTTTCGCTAGTAAGCAGCATTTGCTATTTAATATGCATTTATTTAAAGTTTGTTTACTTAACGGTATGTGCGTTTGTGATCAGAAACATCAAACCAGCAAATATTTGCCAAACCGAGTGATTGTTATGTGCGCACTTGATTAGTTAATACAGGCACTAGGACAACGTTCAGTGTACCTGATTGGTTATGCAGCAACTAGTACAAAGGATCTGAATGGTTGATACCAGACAGTAATCTCACAAAAACTAGCGTGATGGCATTATTGTGGGTGTAAACGTTGTGAGATTTAATTACAGGTAAGATAAGTTCATCCGCGCTACAAACACTGGAAGCACATTTCACCACCATCGAAATACAATGTCCCTTCTTTAATCGAATCCTAGTTATATCCTCCACATATCTAAGTATACAACTGTTTTGTGAACTGAGCGCATCCATGCGTATGTGCGTGTGTGTGTGTGTATGCGTGTGCATGCGCGTGCGGGCGTGCGTATGTGCGTGTGTATATATGCGTGTGCATGCGCGTGCGGGCGTGGGTGCGTGTGCAGTTGTGTCCTGTGAATCGTGCTGAAACAGTTTTTTGTTGTACCAAACGCGATTTTTATTTGCCCTATATACATCAATGTCAAATTGACAGCGGCTGCTGTTGTAATGAAGCGGAAGTTACATTAATTTTGTAAATTGCAAAACACAACTGCGCCCCTTAATGTTGTTGTTTGTAAATTGTAACTTTGTGCACTATAATACGCGCACGCATGCACGCTCGCTCGCATACGCACACACACACACACACATACACACACACACACACACACACACACACACACAAAACCACCCTTCCGATCGCTGATAATAGTGCAAGTAAACCCAATTTAAATTCTGCATAACAATTTCATTCCTAGAATTTATCTGATTGCCGTGCAATGACGTCATAGCGGCCATGTATGACCCGGGAGCGCTCGGCATCATTCGCATCCAACTGGACGACAACGACGGCGACGACGACATCAAGCAAGCGACGACAGCCCCGGAAGCTACGGCGACATCCCACAAGAGGGCAGCAGCAGCCACGCCGTGTACAACGAAACAGTGGCAACGCCAGGTATCGTAACCAGACAGACAGACGCGGCGGTCCAAACCACGTGTCATGTGCCTCCAACAACACCACCTACTTAATGATAATAATGATAAACTTCTATAGCGTTTAAATCCCCAGGAATCTGAGCTCTGAGGCGCAACATACAAGAAACATAAGACAAAATCGTTAACAGGGACAAACAAAAGTCGTCATTAGAGCAAGGGACGGCAATATCAAATAAATAAGTCTTTAGTTTTTTACGAAAGGTATTTACAGTCTCAGATGATTTTAAAGCGATAGGGAGTATATTCCAGATTTTGGGGGGCAGCTACAGAAAAAAAACGTTTGCCGATATTAAGCTTGTTTTCGGAACAAAAAGTCGTTGTGAAACAGATGATCTGAGATTCCTGGGGATATCGGAAAAACGAAGGAGTCTAAACAAATAGGATGGGTGCTGCGCAGAAAGGGTACGATATGTGATAGTGGCTAATTTGAATTGTATTTGATATGTAACTGGAAGCCAATGCAACTGTCTAAGTAGGGGCAGATGTAGTGAGAAACTAGGTGCTTTTAGTTCTACACGTGCTGAAAAATTCTGTACACTTTGGAGTTTAGCTAAGTCCTTTTTATGAATGTCGTTTAGGAGTGAGTTGTAATAGACAAGGCGACTGCTAATTAGAGATACTGATATTGTTTTAGCAGTTGATAAAGACAAATAACGCCGAATACGGAGGAAATCGCGTATATGGTAGAAACAGGATTTATATACTTATGAAATGTTCTGCTTAAAGCTGAAATCACTGTCAAACATAACATTTTACGATTACGAACAGTATCTGATGGTGATGTATCAGTACCGAGCAATTTAACTGGAAAGTAGTTAACACCCTTGTTTCGTTGTTGTTTTGTGCCAATAATAATCAGTTGGTGAAAGTGATATATACGCCTGCGTGTCGTTAGCATACAAGCGTTGATTTATATTATGATTAGTTGTGACTCGACTAAGGGATGTAGTGTATAAGCTAAACAGAACAGGGCCAAGGACAGAACCTTGTAGGACACCAAACGGAAGATGTACTGGACAAGACAGTAAGCCATATGTTTTAATGCTTTGGTATCGGTCTGAAAAAATTGAACTAAACCACTGAAGAGCCGTGCCAGATATGCCAAAATGTATATTAAGGCGATGTAAAAGAATGTCGTGATCTATTGTATCAAAAGTAGATCTAGTAAAGTGAGAACAGTCTATTTGCTATTATTCATATTGCATACAATGTCATTGTGTATTTTAAGAAGAGCTGTCTCGGTTGAATGAAATCGCTTATATGCAGATTGTAGATAATTTGATAAATGCTGTAAATAAATGTGTCATGGAGTCGATTTGCAACAACCTTCTCCAATACTTTCGACAGAAAACTAAGATTTGAGATAGGACGGTAATTGTTAAGGTAATTTTTGCACAGACTTAGTTTTTTAATAAGAGGATTGACAAGAGCTTGCTTGAATTTGTGTGGAACAACACCATCCTGCATTAACATATTTATAATATTTGTAATATGATAAACCAATTGATCAATGGAACTCTTCAATATAAATGTTGGAAAATGGTCAAGACTACACGATTTGTTAGGACACCTTTGTATGATAGTGCGAACTTCACTTGTAGTTGCAGGTGTAAAACATTGCAATGTATTATCAACAATCGGCTGTTCAGTAAACTTGTAATCAACGTCATTAATAACAAAACGTGATCGAATGTAAATAATCTTATCCGTGAAATATTTTTTAAACATGCTGCATAATGTATCCGATGAAGAGGTATCAGGCAATACTTTTGGTGTTTCCCGATGAAGCACACTATTGATGGATTTACACATTTGGCGAGGGTTTTCAGAAGTTTTGAAATTAAATTCGTATAATAGTTTGATTTTGCTTTTGACATCATGTGGTGGCACAGATGTAACTGCTTAGTATAGCGGCCAAGTGGTGAACGGGTACGTCGCCAAATTCTTTCAAGATATCGACGGCGACGTTTTGCTTGTACTATGTCTAGTGACATCCATGGTGACGGTGGACGAACATTTTTTGTTTGTTTGGGGGCATGTTTATCTAGCAGATTACTTAGTGTAACGTAGTACTGGTTTACCAGCTCACACAGTGTAGTTTTTGGATGAATTAAGAGATCTGAATTTGCAAGGTCCTCACGAAGAATCTCTATATTAATATCATGTATCGGTCGGAAAGTAATACTCTGTTGTGCTGGTCTTGACAGATCAATAATTACAGTATGATGATCTGATAATCCATCAGTAACAGATGCCTTGATGTTACTGCAGTTTGAGCTAGAGAGAAACAAGTCGAGCCAATGCCCATGGATATGAGTAAGGAATGTGACATGCTGTTGTAAGTCAAATGTTTGAAGTGCATCCATGAATAACTAGTATTAAATATAGGTAAATCAACATGGATATTGAAATCACCTAGAATATATAATTCTTTATGTACTTGTAATGTTGTTTCAAGAAAATCTTGAAATTCATCAAAAAATGTACTTGTGTTTCCAGGAGGACGATATATGCAAATAAAATTAGCATACATAGATTAACCTTTTATAAGAATACATAATGCTTCGAAGCTATATTATACAGGTGAATGAAGGATTTCTACTTTGAACAAATCAGAAACCAGTTAAGGTCATTTACCACCGCGACGACGACAGCTACGACCTGCCGCTAGAGGGCGGCACCTTCGTGTACCGCGATGGCGGTCGGGAAGGCACAATGGTTGCCGCCAGGTGGCAGGGGGGTAGCATATCGCCACGACGACCAGCGCCGGTACGACTTGCACTCCGAGGCCCGTCAACACGGCACCACCCGGCATGACACGGCTGGGCGGGTCGGGGACCAAGACACACGACGCACGGAGAAGCGCTTCCTGCGGGACGTACAACACGAGCTGGAGGAACAGCGAGAGGAAAGGCGCTACGAGATCAAACGTCTCCTCGCGAAGGGGGAGATGCAAGGCGCTCCCCGGCCAACGCCAGCAACCTGGACACGAACAGCTACGTGGACACGAGCGGCAACGTGCCCACTTTCAAGGCGTTCATCGACGTGCGTGACGTCTCGCCGCGTAACGTCAGCGTTCACCTCGACCGCATCTCGAACAAGGTGATCATAAAGGTGGTGGAAGCCACAGTCCTCGGCGCCATCACGAAGACCTTTACTCACATGGTGAGCCTGCCACGCTTCGCTGACGAGCAGCGTCTCGTGTCACGCATGAACAAGCACGGGATGTTAAAGATCGAGGTGCCGCTGCTGTACCATTTCCGGCAGACGAGCCCGACTTCCGGGGCGAAGACGCCGAAGTCGTTCGTTTACCAGGTCATTATCATTATTTATTTTCCAATAGCCCTTTTGGTTTTATCACAACTAGCTTGCACTTACCCAGGGAGCTACAAACCAAACATGTAAATTATCACCGATATACATCTCCAATTGGTTTATCATAGACCAGTGTTCCAATAAAACCCGAACGAGCACAGAAAGAAGGCGAGTATATCTTGGACAGGCCTGGGGTCAATGACATCACAATGCAATACATTACTATTACATACTTTCCGTCCTATTACTATAACACCATGCTGAACGTGATATATTGCTATTACCACTATTATTACGTTTGAAGCAATTACTATTACTATTACATTTGTCATCGGAATAATTTATAGCATAATACACGGCATGCATGAATATGTAACACAGAATATAACTATCTTACTATTATCTACAAACTGCACTGTTTATGGATAGGACATATTTTTCATTTTATATTTCAGTATCAGATAGGAAAGACAGACAAAACCTCTGTTGTTTAGGCCTAGTAGTGTGCAGACAGCCACTAAGCTATAAAAAGCTTGTGTGAAAAGAATAGTTGGCCTGAGAACCAACTTCAGAGAACTGTCGAATCCCTTTAGCCATGTAACTGTCACACTGTTCCAGTGTCTGCCACTATGTAACCACTCATAACCTCCAGGATGGAACTGACCGAGGGTCTTGACTCGCAGTGGAGGAATCATAAAACCTGGTGAAACTAGTGGAATATTATTTTCCTTGTAAATAATTAAATAACCAGACTGCAAGCAAGCACAACTCAAACTGAAACTTGTAATGTACAGTAATAATATAAACGTAATACGTCAATTAGTATTGCATTGCTCCCTATTACTAATACATTGTGTTTTTATTCAACATATTACTGTTATTTCAATATTTGTAATCGGTTCTATTACATATTACTATTACCCCAGGCTATCTACAAGGAGATACTGTTACACTGCTCCGAAGTCAACGTATTGATACATCGATGACAGAAGTTGTTTGACGAGTTTCACATCTGCTGTGGAATTTTCGTAAAATGCTAATATTTGTATTGAGAAAATTAACGTGGGTGCTCCCAGTCAGATGTTAGCAGAAACAAGAAGAATATGCGACCCGCCACAGCAAAATATGTATTAAGTTGCAACATTGTGACATATACTTTGGTACATTTTTATTCCAATGATTGTAAGCTCTAAAATGACTCATCGTTTGTTGAAATATCTTCAGTAGTTTTTAATTTATTGCTCAAAATTAAGAAAACTTAAAAAAGTAAAATTTTGAGTAAAGTAGCTTTAAAAAATCGGGCCTGTCCAAAATAAGTGCCCACCGCTAACATACATGTAGTATTGTATTAATTTATTAGATTGTATTTATTTTGTGGAGTGGACCCAATAACAGGACTGATAACTGAAACAATATAAATAATAAAACAATAATAGAATAATAAAAACAATAAGAACAATACGGACATAAAAACCACACAATATCAACATCAAATATACCAGGCAAACAACCGTTATACGTAGAAATGTTTTTGAATTGAGGATCTAAATGGTTCAGCTCTTGAATATATATCACAAGTTGGATCACTTAAATACAATGTGTTGAAAGTAGTCATACATCTATTCAAAACACAGTGTTTTCTCGTGTTGATTCTGCTGTTGGAAACTCTGAAAGGGATCTAATTTCTTAAAGATCGTGAAGGACAGTGAAATTGGATAGCCCCTACCAGATACGATGAGTCTAGTTGGGAATGCATACACTTGTGTAAAAACGTAAGATCTGCAACTTTCCTACGATGTTGAAGGGAAGGTAGTCTAAAATGATGGTAAAGCTCAGGATAACTGTCAGAGGAGTACTGTATGTTGGATTTGTAACATAGATATTTAATAAATTTCTTTCGAACTCGTTCGACTTTGTCAATAAACGTATGTTGCCAGGGATTCCAATACACTGCAATACTTTGACTTCTGACTGGATATATATACATGGATCGCAAAGCCTGTACATCGGTAAACGTTGTGCAAACCCGCTTTATTTATCGAAATAAAACGAGACATTGAAAGGTAGATATTTCTGACAAAAATCATAACATTTATAAGACATGATGTAGACAGCTAGTTTTGGCTCGGAGGCAGAATAGGCTTATGCGACTTAATACCAGGTTCGCTGTGCAAGTCACATATCAACATACGCAAGTAGTATGTCGGTCGATGTGATGAGATGATATGATGTTGTGATGTGATGTAGTGATGTAATCAGATGATATGATGTAGTGATGTGATGCACTGATGTAATGAGTTGATATGATGTAGTGATGTGATGCGATGATATGATGTAGTGATGCGATGACATGATGTAGTGAATGTGATGAGATGATATGATGTAGTGATGCGATGAGATGATATGCTATGTTGTGATGCTGTATTGTGATGTAATCATGTATTGATGTGATGTAGTGGTGATGTGATGCTGTGCTGTGGTATTGTACTGGAGGATGTGATGTGGTGCTGTGATGTGATGCTGTGTTGTGATGTAGTGCCTTGGTGTTGCAGTAGAGGATGCGGAGGACGTAGAGGAGGAGGACACCCTCAAGAGCCTCGCCTTCCTTCTCGAGAAGGTCGAAGGCTGCTCGGTGAGTCGTGTCATGTGATGGTTCTTATACACAGGGGGCAGCCATAAAGTATGTCACACTGGTGATGTGACGAAGTGTTACATAGGAATGGGGGTCTTGTGGCAAAGTGTTACGTGGGAGTGGGGGTCTTGTGACAAAGTGTTACATGGGAGTGGGGGTCTTGTGACAAAGTGTTACATGGAATTGGGGGTCTTTGAGCAATAGTGACATAGTGGTACATGGGAGTGGGGGTCTTGTGACAAAGTGTTACATGAGAGTGGGGGTCTTTGGGCAATAGTGACAAAGTGGTACATGGGAGTGGGGGTCTTTGGGCAATAGTGACAACGTGTTACTTGGGAGTGGGGGTCTTTGGGCAATAGTGACATAGTGGTACATGGGAGTGGGGGCCTTGTAACAAAGTGTTATATGGGAGTGTGGGTCTTTGGGCAATAGTGACAGTGTTACATGGGAGTGGGGGTCTTTGGGCAATAGTGACAAGGGGGAGTGGGGGTCTTTGGGCAATAGTGACAAAGTGGTACATGGGAGTGTGGGTCTTTGGGCAATAGTGACAGTGTTACATGGGGGTGGGGTCTTTGGGCAATAGTGACAAAGTGGTACATGGGAGTGGGGGTCTTTGGGCAATAGTGACAACGTGTTACATGGGAGTGTGGGTCTTTGGTCAATAGTGACAGTGTTACATGGGGGTGGGGTCTTTGGACAATAGTGACAAAGTGTTACATGGGAGTGGGGGGTCTTTGGGCAATAGTGACAAAGGTTACATGGGAGTGGGGGACTTTGGTCAATAGTGACACAAAGTGTTACATTCGAGTGGGGAACTTTGGACAATAGTCACAAAGGTTACATGGGAGTGGGGTCTTTGGGCAATAGTGACACAAAGTGTTATATTGGAGTGGAGGTCTTTGGGCAATAGTGACACAAAGTGTTACATGGGAGTGGTGTGTCTTTGGGCAATCACGACAAAGTGTTACAAGGGAGACATGACATTTCGGACAATGCATGACATCATGAATGTGTCATCAGTTTCAATTTTTTAGGCATCATAATAAATAACCATTTAAACTGGCAGTCATACAAACAATATAGCAAATAAAATATCCTTACTACTTACACTTCTTTCCTCCAGGGGGTAGATCACGTGGAGACGGGCACCATCTTAAAATTTCCCCATGGGTGCTCCAGCCCAGAGTGATATATATCAGCAGACTCGGTCTACGTCAATTAGCCTTTAATATTCCCTCATTACTCCTTCATTACCCGCCAGGTGGTACTACTTCCACTAGGAGGTCGGTCCCGTGACAGGCTAATTCCCCCTCAGGAGCAGACACTAGCTCCTTCACTTTCCGCCAAGCTAGACCATATATGGAAGGCAAACATGTAACAAGCTACTCCATGTACGGAAGGCAAACTTGTAACAAGCTAGACCATGTATGAAAGGCAGACCTGTAACAAGCTAGTCCATGTATGGAAGGTAAACATGTAACAAGCTAGTCCATGTACGGAAGGTATACATGTAACAAGCTAGACCATGTACGGAAGGCCAACATGTAACAAGCTAGTCCATGTACGGAAGGCAGACATGTAACAGGCTAGACCATGTATGAAAGGCAAACATGTAACAAGTTAGACCATATATGGAAGGCAGACATGTAACAAACTAAACCATGTACGGAAGGCATACATGTAACAAGCTAGTCCGTGTTTGGAAGGCAAACATGTAACAAGCTAGACCATGTATGGAAGGCAAACATGTAAAAAGCTAGTCCGTGTATGGAAGGTAAACATGTAACAAGCTAGACCATTTATGGATAGCAAACAGGTAACAAGCTAGTCCATGTATGGAAGGCAGACATGTAACAAGCAAGACCATGTACGGAAGGCAAACATGTAACAAGCTAGACCATGTATGGAAGGCAAACTTGTAACAAGCTAGACCATGTACGGAAGGCCAACATGTAAAAAGCTAGTCCATGTATGGATAGCAAACAGGTATCAAGCTAGTCCATGTATGGAAGGCAGACGTGTAACAAGCTAGACCATGTACGGAAGGCAAACATGTAACAAGCTCGATCATGTATGGAAGGCAAACTTGTAACAAGCTAGACCATGTACGGAAGGCCAACATGTAACAAGCTAGTCCATGTACGGAAGGCAGTCATGTAACAGACTAGACCATGTATGGAAGGCAGACATGTAACAAGCTAGACCATGTATGGAAGGCAGACATGTAACAAGCTAGACCATGTATGGAAGGCAACCATGTAACAAGCTAGACCATGTATGGAAGGCAGACATGTAGCAAGTTAGACCATATATGGAAGGCAGACATGTAACAAGCCAGACCATGTATAGAAGGCAAACACGTAACAAGCTAGTCCGTGTATGGAAGGCAAACATGTAACAAGCTCGACCATGTATGGATAGCAAACAGGTAACAAGCTAGTCCATGTATGGAAGGCAGACATGTAACAAGCTAGACCATGTACAGAAGGCAAACATGTAGCAAGCTAGACCATGGATGGAAGGGAAACATGTAACAAGTTAGTCCATGTATGAAAGACAAATATGTAACAAGGTAGACCGTGCATGGAAGGCAAACATGTAACATGCTAGTCCATGTATGGAAGGTCAACATGTAACAAACTAGACCATGTACGAAAGGAAAACATGTAACAGGCTAGACCATGTATGGATGACAAACATGTAACAAGGTAGACCATGTATGGAAGGCAAACATGTAACAAGCTAGTCCATGTATGGAAGGTCAACATGTAACAAGCTAGACCATGTATGAAAGGCAAACATGTAACAAGCTAGACCATATATGGAAGGGAGACATGTAACAAGCTAAACCATGTACGGAAGGCAAACATGTAACAAGCTAGTCCGTGTATGGAAGGCAAACATGTAACAAGCTAGACCATGTATGGAAGGCAAACATGTCACAAGTTAGATCATGTATGGAAGGCAGACATGTAGCAAGCTAGACCATGTATGGAAGGCAGACATGTAACAAGCCAGACCATGTATGGAAGGCAAACATGTAACAAGCTAGTCCGTGTATGGAAGGTAAACATGTAACAAGCTAGACCATGTATGGATAGCAAACAGGTAACAAGCTAGTCCATGTATGGAAGGCATACATGTAACAAGCAAGACCATGTACGGAAGGCAAACATGTAACAAGCTAGACCATGTATGGAAGGCAAACTTGTAACAAGCTAGACCATGTACGGAAGGCCAACATGTAACAAGCTAGTCCATGTATGGATAGCAAACAGGTATCAAGCTAGTCCATGTATGGAAGGCAGACATGTAACAAGCTAGACCATGTACGGAAGGCAAACATGTAACAAGCTAGACCATGTATGGAAGGCAAACTTGTAACAAGCTAGACCATGTACGGAAGTCCAACATGTAACAAGCTAGTCCATGTACGGAAGGCAGCCATGTAACAGACTAGACCATGTATGAAAGGCAAACATGTAACAAGCTAGACCATATATGGAAGGCAGACATGTAACAAGCTAGACCATGTATGGAAGGCAACCATGTAACAAGCTAGACCATGTATGGAAGGCAAACATGTCACAAGTTAGACCATATATGGAAGGCAGACATGTAGCAAGTTAGACCATGTATGGAAGGCAGACATGTAACAAGCCAGACCATGTATAGAAGGCAAACACGTAACAAGCTAGTCCGTGTATGGAAGGCAAACATGTAACAAGCTCGACCATGTATGGATAGCAAACAGGTACCAAGCTAGTCCATGTATGGAAGGCAGACATGTAACAAGCTAGACCATGTACAGAAGGCAAACATGTAGCAAGCTAGACCATGGATGGAAGGGAAACATGTAACAAGTTAGTCCATGTATGAAAGACAAATATGTAACAAGGTAGACCGTGCATGGAAGGCAAACATGTAACATGCTAGTTCATGTATGGAAGGTCAACATGTAACAAACTAGACCATATACGAAAGGCAAACATGTAACAGGCTAGACCATGTATGGATGGCAAACATGTAACAAGGTAGACCATGTATGGAAGGCAAACATGTAACAAGCTAGTCCATGTATGGAAGGTCAACATGTAACAAGCTAGACCATGTACGAAAGGCAAACATGTAACAAGCTAGACCATGTATGGAAGGCAAACATGTAACAAACTAGACCATGTATGGAAGGTAGACATGTAACAAGCTAGACCGTGTATGGAAGGCAAACATGTAACAAGCTAGACCATGTATGGAAGGCAGACATGTAACAGGCTAGACCATGTACGGAATGCACCCGCTAATGAGCACCTGTGACACAAGATGTATATGACAGTTTGAAGAATGAGAATTGTGGTAAGTAAACTGTTGGAAGTTGGAACACGTGTATGGATGGACGTAGCGTAGTGGCTTCTCGTGAGTGTCGAGTCACGCGGCTTATCTCATACTGCACCCGCTAACGAGCACGGGTAGAGAGCGGAGTTCAACTCGTGACTCCATTGTCTGTACTGTCTCGTGATTGAAAAGACATAACGCCTCTATCGGGTTTGCGTATATAAACCTAACAAAACTCTAGTGGAGCATATTACTTTCTACCGACTTCGAACAACGCAACTTCACTCCGACTGCTGAAGATGGCGAGCGCTCATGACAAGGCATGTCCCGAGGACAAGATGAATATTATACGTCTCCAATAAGTAAGTGCTGCAAACTTTGTATTTTATCGCTTGACATACGCTTGACCTCCCAAGTATTTCCTCGCCTTCTCTGCCTTCCTATCCTCCTCTGTATCCCTCTCTTCCCTCGCCTTCTCTGCCTTCCTATCCTCCCCTGTCTCCCACTCCTCTCTTTCTTCGCCTTCTCTGCCTTCCTATCCAAAACTCTAGTGGAGCATATTACTTTCTACCGACTTCGAACAACGCAACTTCACTCCGACTGCTGAAGATGGCGAGCGCTCATGACAAGGCATGTCCCGAGGACAAGATGAATATTATACGTCTCCAATAAGTAAGTGTGTACATTATTAATAACCTAATTCTGTTCTCGGTGATTATTTATTCATAGACGTTCCCCGTTAGTTCTAACAGGATGTTTACATAGTAAACATAGTTGCAGGACGGGAAGTGTGGGTCATAAGACACTTCTTTAACAGGATGTTGCATAATTAAAAATAATTGACTGTTTTCAAGATTTCGTTTATGCATTCAGTTTTAATTCCTATTCATAGACGAGCTAGTTCTGACCTAGTTCTGGTCTGGCTGACTTCCTCTCGTCCGTCCACGCGCTCAAAATAACTTGTGGTTGCCTAGCAACGCTGTGTCTGGTTATAACACTGTATGTGTGTAAGATTTAAGGTCTCATTGGTATAGTTTTAAAAGTTTTAATATTTATCTTACAGAGAAGAAGAGCTCCGAGACGAGCATCATTGGTACTTCTACCAAACTCTCGAGGAGTTAAAAAAACGTCCGCTTGTACTACCACCATCACCGTGGTATGATATTAGCCCGCCTGCGTCGCCGCCTCCTATGGACAATTGGGTATATGGAGATATGGTCGACGATGGATATTTCGACGATGAGTAAACAAAGACTTTCATCATCATCATACTTGCGGTTAGTAAAACACGGTTTCATATACTCATTATTACGCTTGTATCTTTAGTCAATAAAATTCGTGTGCACACGTATACTTTGGTGTTTCGTTCGTTATTTCATACACGCGCATTCATACACACACACACGCACCCCTCCGTCACCGGAGGCACTTGCCCGCCCGTTCTGTCCGCCTGCCCGCCCGTCCTACCCGCCCGAGTCGCTAGACGGCGCTACATGGGTAAACAGGAAACGGAAGTACATCATGGAAAATGTCCTTAGGTCAGCTAACATTTTTATACTTACCTTACAGAGAAGAAGAGCTCCAGGATGAGCATCATTGTCATTTCTACGCGAGTCTCCACGAGATAAAGAAAAGACCGCTCATTGAACAACCATCTCCATGGCATGAACCGACTCCATCTCCCGTAGATACTGGTGATCAACAGGTATTTTCTTGTCATACTGACAGCGAAGATGAAGGCTGTTGCCATATGGATATGTAAACAAACAAACAATCAAACACTTTTCCTATCGATTTGGAATATGTAACAATAAATAAATAAATAAACAGTTTCTACTTTGATTATATGTTGTTTGTTGAGTTATTGAGACGGTTAGGTCCACTTCTCACCACTAGGGGTGCTTAGGTCAACAAATAATGACAAGAACCGGATGTCACGTCATAGAAAATAGCCTTAGGTCAGCAGAAAATGACCATGGGAGCACCGCCTGCCCGCCCGTTTTACCCGCCACATTCGCTAGATGGCGCTATGGAGTAACGGATGTCACGTCATAGAAAATAGCCTTAGGTCAGCAGAAAATGACCATGGGAGCACATACACCTCCCTGTTTACGTATCAAGATCGACCGACATACTACTTACGCAGGCGATCCTTCTGTAACAGACATGCCCACATTCTGTCACACAGCCGCCGCCAACTGAAACCTAACTATTGCGGTCCCAATGGTGTGCGATTCTCTGTTCATTACTGCTGTTCCGAGGGTGCCACAAATCTTAGTTAGGTAGAACCGTCTCAAAATTCACTGGCACGGTATTCGGCGAGCGACTGGACATTTAAATTTACGTTATACATCTGTGTACGAATACATTTTATGCCGGCTAAAAATCTCGGTACTTTGAAATTACAGTAACTGCAGTTATTCCTGACCATTAATGTAAACTGTAGCCATAACCCCATCTGTTTTGTGCGCAGGTAGTGTAGTTCCTTCTGTGCTCCTCCCGGTATAACTGTAACCATAACCCCATCTGTTTTGTGCCCAGCTAGTGTAGTTCCTTCAGTGCTGCTCCCGGTATAACTGTAACCATAACCCCATCTGTTTTGTGCCCAGCTAGTGTAGTTCCTTCTGTGCTCCTCCCGGTATAACTGTAACCATAACCCCATCTGTTTTGTGCCCAGCTAGTGTAGTTCCTTCTGTGCTCCTCCCGGTATAACTGTAACCATAACCCCATCTGTTTTGTGCGCAGGTAGTGTAGTTCCTTCTGTGCTCCTCCCGGTATAACTGTAACCATAACCCCATCTGTTTTGTGCCCAGGTAGGGTGGTTCCTTCTGTGCTCCTCCCGGTATAACTGTAACCATAACCACGTCTGTTTTGTGCCCAGCTAGGGTGGTTCCTTCTGTGCTCCTCCCGGTATAACTGTAACCATAACCCCATCTGTTTTGTGCCCAGCTAGGGTGGTTCCTTCTGTGCTCCTCCCGGAATAACTGTAACCATAACCACGTCTGTTTTGTGCCCAGCTAGGGTGGTTCCTTCTGTGCTCCTCCCGGTATAACTGTAACCATAACCCCATCTGTTTTGTGCGCAGGTAGTGTAGTTCCTTCTGTGCTCCTCCCGGTATAACTGTAACCATAACCACGTCTGTTTTGTGCCCAGCTAGTGTAGTTCCTTCTGTGCTCCTCCCGGTATAACTGTAACCATAACCCCATCTGTTTTGTGCGCAGGTAGTGTAGTTCCTTCTGTGCTCCTCCCGGTGTAACTGTAATCATAACCACGTCTGTTTTGTGCCCAGCTAGGGTAGTTCCTTCTGTGCTCCTCTTGGTATAACTGTAACCATAACCCCATCTGTTTTGTGCGCAGCTAGTGTAGTTCCTTCTGTGCTCCTCCTGGTATAACTGTAACCATAACCCCATCTGTTTTGTGCGCAGCTAGTGTAGTTCCTTCTGTGCTCCTCCCGGTATAACTGTAACCATAACCACGTCTGTTTTGTGCGCAGCTTAGTGTAGTTCCATCTGTGCTCCTCCCGGTACAACCTTAGCTTACAGACGAAGTAATCAGCCGTTATACGTCGATCATTAACCCGGAAGTAAATGACCGATTTGTCCATAGGTGAGTACTGCGCAGGTGACCTACTCAAAGTACTCTAGTACGTTTTGTTACCAGTTTGGGATCAATTTATTTAAATCAATTCGAATTAACGCTCCAATTACTTGCAATTTATTTTGATTCAATTCCAATTCCTTTTTTTCAATTCCAATTCCTTTTATAATCGTTCAATTCCAATTCCAATTCCAATTCCCGCTCCAATTCCATAACGACAAAAGTCCCGGTTCTGCAAATAATTCAAACTACCTTTGAAGTAATTACTAAAGCCAGTCTTGATCAATGGGTCAACACAAAGAAACCTCAAGGCACAGGCAAGAATGAAGTGGTCGAGGTTCACATGACAGGCTCTTTGAAGTCACTTAAGAACATTTTGTTTCCAGATGCTCAATTTCTTTTCATTCAAATGGATGAGTTGATAACTTAGCAAGCTAACAAATTATTGACGTCACAAAAATCAGATTCTCAATTCCTTTTCATTCAAATGGATGAGTTGATAGCATGGCTAATACATTATTGGCGTCACAGATAATCAGATATTCAATTCCTTTTCATTCAAATGGATGAGTTGATAGCATGGCTAATACATTATTGGCGTCACAGATAATCAGATGTTCAATTCCTTTTCATTCAAATGGATGAGTTGATAACATGGCTAATACATTATTGGCGTCACAGATAATCAGATGCTCAATTCCTTTTCATTCAAATGGATGAGTTGATAGCATGGCTAATACATTATTGGCGTCACAGATAATCAGATGTTCAATTCCTTTTCATTCAAAGGGATGAGTTGATAGCATGGCTAATACATTATTGGCGTCACAGATAATCAGATGCTCAATTCCTTTTCATTCAAATGGATGAGTTGATAACATGGCTAATACATTATTGGCGTCACAGATAATCAGATGCTCAATTCCTTTTCATTCAAATGGATGAGTTGATAGCATGGCTAATACATTATTGGCGTCACAGATAATCAGATGTTCAATTCCTTTTCATTCAAAGGGATGAGTTGATAGCATGGCTAATACATTATTGGCGTCACAGATAATCAGATGCTCAATTCCTTTTCATTCAAATGGATGAGTTGATAACATGGCTAATACATTATTGGCGTCACAGATAATCAGATGCTCAATTCCTTTTCATTCAAATGGATGAGTTGATAGCATGGCTAATACATTATTGGCGTCACAGATAATCAGATGTTCAATTCCTTTTCATTCAAAGGGATGAGTTGATAGCATGGCTAATACATTATTGGCGTCACAGATAATCAGATGCTCAATTCCTTTTCATTCAAATGGATGAGTTGATAACATGGCTAATACATTATTGGCGTCACAGATAATCAGATGCTCAATTCCTTTTCATTCAAATGGATGAGTTGATAGCATGGCTAATACATTATTGGCGTCACAGATAATCAGATGCTCAATTCCTTTTCATTCAAATGGATGAGTTGATAACATGGCTAATACATTATTGGCGTCACAGATAATCAGATGCTCAATTCCTTGTCATTCAAATGGATGAGTTGATAGCATGGCTAATACATTATTGGCGTCACAGATAATCAGATGCTCAATTCCTTTTCATTCAAATGGGTGAGTTGATAGCATGGCTAATACATTATTGGCGTCACAGATAATCAGATGCTCAATTCCTTTTCATTCAAATTGGTGAGTTGATAGCATGGCTAATACATTATTGGCGTCACAGATAATCAGATGCTCAATTCCTTTTCATTCAAATGGATGAGTTGATAGCATGGCTAATACATTATTGGCGTCACAGATAATCAGATGCTCAATTCTCTTTTCATTCAAATGGATGAGTTGATAACATGGCTAATACATTATTGGCGTCACAGATAATCAGATGCTCAATTCCTTTTCATTCAAATGGATGAGTTGATAGCATGGCTAATACATTATTGGCGTCACAGATAATCAGATGCTCAATTCCTTTTCATTCAAATGGATGAGTTGATAGCATGGCTAATACATTATTGGCGTCACAGATAATCAGATGCTCAATTCCTTTTCATTTAAATGGATGAATTTATAGCATGGCTAATACATTAGTGGCGTCACAGATAATCAGATGTTCAATTTCTTTTCATTCAAATGGATGAGTTGATAACATGGCTAATACATTATTGGCGTCATAGATAATCAGATGCTCAATTCCTTTTCATTCAAATGGATGAGTTGATAACATGGCTAATACATTATTGGCGTCACAGATAATCAGATGCTCAATTCCTTTTCATTCAAATGGATGAATTTATAACATGGCTAATACATTATTGGCGTCACAGATAATCAGATGTTCAATTCCTTTTCATTCAAATGGATGAGTTGATAGCATGGCTAATACATTATTGGCGTCACAGATAATCAGATGCTCAATTCCTTTTCATTCAAATGGATGAGTTGATAACATGGCTAATACATTATTGGCGTCACAGATAATCAGATGCTCAATTCCTTTTCATTCAAATGGATGAGTTGATAACATGGCTAATACATTATTGGCGTCACAGATAATCAGATGTTCAATTCCTTTTCATTCAAATGGATGAGTTGATAGCATGGCTAATACATTATTGGCGTCACAGATAATCAGATGCTCAATTCCTTTTCATTCAAATGGATGAGTTGATAACATGGCTAATACATTATTGGCGTCACAGATAATCAGATGCTCAATTCCTTTTCATTCAAATGGATGAGTTGATAACATGGCTAATACATTATTGGCGTCACAGATAATCAGATGCTCAATTCCTTTTCATTCAAATGGATGAGTTGATAGCATGGCTAATACATTATTGGCGTCACAAATAATCAGATGCTCAATTCCTTTTCATTCAGTTCCAATTCCCGCTCCAATTCCTTTCGTTCAACATTTTCCAATTCCAATTATAATTCCGGAAATGGAGAGGAATTGAATTAATCAATTCCAATTCCTTTTGGAATTGACCCCAAGCCTGTATAACATGTGTGTTTTAGCAGAT
>OZ023213.1:46951382-46958882 GCA_963995525.1 Escarpia spicata
CGTGTATGTATAGCAGGGCAGTATCCATTTTTTGTATTCGTATGTTTTCTACGTAATGCCATTAATGGTATATGTAGTGTTTAAATGCAGACATCAATTGTTTTGGAAAAATCAATACACAAATTTGAATTATGAATAATTAAAACCTTTAAACCGCACATAAGTAAATAAATAAATAAAATAATGTTCACTCTTAATTATACGTAATTATGTATGCCATAAGTCCGTTATCCAATGACAAAACGTACTAAAATAAACAGTAAAGGTAACTTTTTATTTAGGCGGAATTTTATGTCAACATTACATATTTTAACAAAGAAAAATGTGTTTTCGTCCATTACCGTTGCACCTTCCGGGTAGTTGACTGTGATGCCGATGTCCGTTTGCTGGTCAACTGCCAGACCAAGCCTCCGGACAGCGTCCTCGAGGGTCACACTCGAGCGGGAGAAGACTTTGCCTGCAATGACACGATACAGTCGTGCACGCTGGTACACGTCGTCGGCGGTAGATTCGATCGTTTAAAAGGAGGTAGTCAGTTCCTAGTGTTTCATTTATGTATTAATATAATGAACTTAAGACTTTAATAACTATGTTGAAGCTATACTGCCTGCCAAATTGTGCTTAGTAATCTCATAACAACGTTCGCAATTTGAAATATACGACCCCGGAGCATGTTCAAATGGTAAAGAAAACAACCAGTTTCAAAACAAACCTTATTGGCAATGGCGGCCTGAGTTAACCGCGACACCCTTTTATGTTCAACGATGTCCCATTGTCGCTCGTTCAACAGAATCAACACAGCAGACTTGCTCTTACAAATTACTATGCTGGCTAATTCCGTGTAGAGGGACATATCGCTTCCTTTTAATACTTGTATCAAATGGCACATTTGAATAACACAGTGGCGTAGTAGAACACGTAATCGGATTATGGGTGCTACTATGGCATTTATTATACAAAAATATAGAAAAACCATCAGACGTGACACCTCTGTGCAAGCAAGAGACTGACCGTTAACAAGAGGTATGTCCAACAATTGGATATGCACGTCCACGTGACCTCGAGCGACAGCGTCAACCTGCAACAAGACAGCAGAGACTGTAAGTTTCTTGAAGCAGTCAGTGTCTGCGGTATAGCAGCTCTATTCACATAAAGACATTTCTGGAGATTGATTTGAAGTCAACGTCCCAATGTTTGAAACAAACTTCCCACCCGTACGTCCTATTGTACACCCCATGTTGGGGATGAGACTTAAGAACACCAACTGATCAGCCACATTGCAATATTAGAATTTACCAAATATGTTCTGACTACAACAAAGCTATGTTTATTAAAACATGTTTAAAAAAATACATTGTGGTGTTAATGTACAAATTAACTGTCTTTAAACGTAAAGCTGTTTTAGTATAAATTGATTGTTGCATTTAATAAAGTGGCCCAGTGACGTAGTTGAAGCACTACTTGGAATATTTCTTGGCACCACCGTCTATGTACGGACACTATTACATAATACATTGCTTTCCGCCCTTTTTATTATAGTTTGAAAGGAGGGAAGGGTAGAAATTTGAACAAAAAGGAAACAATGTACGGTTTTTGCAAACAGCGAACGTATGAGACCGACTCTTAGAAATCTTTTGATAACGTCGCGAGCGGCCCACCTCGATGCTGTTCACGCGGATCGGAGTTATGCCGCATACGCCAACGATGAACTTGTGTAGGGCAGCCTCGAAGAGTCTTGGGTCGTGACGCAGGAGAACGCCATAGCAAGCTTTCAGACGTGTGGTCAAGACAAAAATTAACATTAAATGCAAAAAATACAGTATTGAATCAACTACTGATCCGAATTATATATGTGTGAAGACGAATAAAGCGAAACTGTTGTGTATAATTTGAAAATTAATGAATTGTCTTTCCGTTTACTATGCAAAGATCCTCGAAACGAAATCATACTGCGTACGCGAATCGCAACGAAGTCAATTACTTTTATTTCCGTATTAATTTCAGTGCGAATGTTTTTATTTTAGTTGTGATAACAATTAATGCTGTCTAAGTAGGGTATAGAGTTATAGCCATAGTAATTTCCAAAATACTGGAAAAAGTCTTATTGGATCGAATGTCATCCTTTCTAATAACCAGTTTGGTTTTAAGGGTAAGCTCGATACTGATATATGCATATATGTCTTAAAGGAGTTTGTTGATAACTATAAATGTCTAATTAGGTCTAGGTTCATGGGGTTCTTTGATGCTTCCAAGGTCTTTGATAGAATAAGACATTCTATATCATTAAAGAAATTGATTGACAGATAAGTGCCTGGTCATATTGTTAGACTTATGAAATATTGGTACATAAGGGGAAATATATCTGTACGTTGGTTTGGAATTTTATCTGACGGATTTCAGGTGAGAAATGGTGTAAGACAAAGTGGAATATTTTCTCCATACCTGTTTAATGTAAATATTGATGATTTATGTAATGCATTTACAAAATTTCACGTTGGCTGCTGTATAGGTGACATGTATATTAATCACCTAATATATGCAGATGACCTGGTGATATCTCCCCCATCCAGTTTAGGTCTGAGGGAATTTTAATCAGTTTGTGAAACTTATGGTAAGAGTCATAAAACACAATTTAACCACAAGAAAAACAAGATACTTATAAGTAGAGGAAAATATATGAAGAATGTTTGCCCCTTGCAGTAAATTAAATGGGGACGATGTAAAAGGGGTCAGTAGGATAAAATATCTAGGCCATATTTGTTGCAATGATGTTAAAGATGAGAAAGATATAATCCGTCAGTGTTTTTTTTTGCACGTGGTAATGTGTTACTCGGGAAATGTTATATGTGCACTTATTATGTAAACGATAAGCTGTTCAATACGTTTTGCTCGTCAATGTACACATCCTAACTATGGTGGAATCATAATGCTTACAGTATCCACAAATTACATATTTGTTACAACAATGTGTCCAGAAGACTACTTCGATTACCGAGATATTGAACCGCTTCAGACATGTTTGCAGAAAGACTTGTTCCGGACTGTAAAGCAGTCATTCGAAATCTTGTTTACAAATTCATGAAACGTTTAGATAAATCAGAAAACTCTCTGGTAGTAGCTGTGCTATGTATGGACATCAGGTGGATCTCCAATATTAAAAGACGATAGGTTAAGTCCCTGTACGTACACAGCGACACTTCTGTAGGAGCAGTGCCAGTGGTACTGTGTGGTTATGTGTTTTCTATTTTTTTCCTATTTCTCTTATATATATGTATACTTTTTATTATACAATGTGCATCTACTATTAATACTAACGGTAATGTTAATGGTTGTATGGGTATATGGACCGATATATGTATCACTATATGTATTTGTGTATGAAATAAAGCATTGAATACAATTGAATTACAAAGGGATTTACATCATTAGGCCAACGGCTTCGTACATTATTGCGCGAGTTCAAAGATTTGCCTTTTCCTTTAACAATGAAATAATGATCGAGTCTAACAGTAAGAATACAAATACGAACGAACCTCTGACGGAGATTGTGAGTTTCGTGACTTGTGAAGGAGCACCGTAGCACGCAGACACGTCGAACACGGAGAAGTCCGGGGACCCTGCGCGGTAGTCGTAGACGTGGGTAAACTCCGGGATCTCCTCTCCAAAGGGTTTCTTCTGCAAAGGTACGCCACAGAGTAGCTTCGGGCGTAACGTTACATCCGGGGCATAATAATCCGCCCATCCGTTACTTAGCTATATTCACGTTAACTGCTCGATGCATCAACTATTTCCTTAGCTCAGTTAAAATTCAATATCACACACATACACACACACACACACACACACACACACACACACACACACACACACACACACACACACACACACACACACACACACACACACACACACACACACACACACACACACACACACACACACACACACACACACACACATACACACACACACCACACAAACACATATACATATATATATATTTATATGTATATATATATATATATTTGCATATATATATATATATATATGTTATATATATATATATATATATATATACAGGATGAACACTTTCTTTACTTGGCAATTCGCAGCTTTCGAAGGCGTGGGCTCAGGTACAGTTACTTATGATACTCATTCAAGATGGCTGCCGTGGTCTAAGTCGCGTACATTTCGTGGGAAAAAAAATTCATAGGAACATGCCACCCAAGCGTAAACCTTCCAGTGTTAATGACAGCGATGTTCAGGACACTGATGTGATGCTGCTGAAATTCATGGAATTGCTGAATGATGACGCTGTGTTACGAAAACTGAGATTAGCGTTGTACCCTCAAGCGCTGGCCGATAAGATCGACACCCTCACGCAGACAATCGCTGACCTGAACTCGAAGCTTGAAACCAAAGAGCGCAGAATTGTAGCCCTCGAAGAAAAAGTTGGTCATCTTAAAAGTGAGTGCGATAACATTAAACAATATTCCCGACGATGCAACTTAAGGTTCCATGGAATCCCTGAAACTGGGGCGGGGGAGGACACTACTGCCAAAATAGTGGAAACCATAAATGTCAATATGGCAGTGACCCCCCAGTGACACAAGAGGACATTGTAATCAGCCATAGGCTTGGCAAAAGGGCAGAAACAGGCGATCGACACCGTGTAGTCATTGTGCAGTTCAATAGAGTTAACGTGCGAGACGAAGTCCTACGGGCTAAAAGCCGATTGCGTAACAGCGTCAGTGAAAACCAACACAAAATCTTCGTCAACGAGAACTTGACGCAGTGCCGCGCAGCGCTGGCTAGCGCTACAAGGCAGTTGAAACGTGCGAAGAAAATTGCTGACTGCTGGACCTATAATGGGAAAGTGGTAATCAATTAGCAAACACGATCAGGGTCATCCACACGCAGGAGGATATGAACACTTTACGTTGAGCACGTGGCCTGCGACCGGGAATCTGCTAATGATTTGTTGTACTCTTGACATTCAGTTTCTCTGTGGACTCTTTCAAGTGATTTTAGTAACATAATATTTAGTGTTAGTGTCTTCCTAGAAATATTAGCTCCAGCTCCTTGTGCACTAATGCACATCCCGTTAAACTGAAAATGTAATTTATTTTGTTTTCTTATAAAAAAATATATAAATAGTTATACAGCTAATATCTAAATACGTATGTATTTAATATATATAATTTAATAATATATTGTTCTCTTTTTATTATCAGTAAAATGGATTGACAAATATGATGTATAAATCTGAAATGAAAGCAGTGTGCTAGTTATTGCACACGATGTAAATCGTTAGCTTCTTCACAGAATCTTTGTTTTTTGTGCAATGTAAACCTGTAGTCATATTACTATATATACATAGAAATAACTTTCAAGTATGTATATGTATGTGTGCGATTATATGTGTATAATTAAATCTTATCATATCACAGTAATAATGGTTAATGAAGGAAAATGCTTAACCTTGTATTGCACTATGTTTTACTGCTGTACTTTATGTAAACAAAAAACTTTAGCTTGTCACTGAAGTTATCTTAATACATGTATTCGTTCTGTTGCTGTGAAATGCATTAGTATGTTACTACGGATACTCAGGTAAATGTGGCTTGTAAAACCGTTTTACTGTATGCTCTACGCCTCTCCTATGACAAGGTCTTCTTGCATTCATTGTGCAAATCATTCTTATTTTAGGTTATTTTTTCTATATACTAAACTACAAGATGTCTATCTCAAACAGTTCTCACATTTACATGTTTAATCAATCTCACATTTACGTTCAGTGCATTACGTCAATAAAACTTACTACATGCAATGCCACAAATACATTTCATTATCGGTATATGCATATATCACAATTTGTTGAACACTCATTCACACATACAAATATAATAACAAATACATATGATAAATACCAAATTATAAAAAGGCATGACATTAGACGATACGTTCCTCTCCTATTTAGGAGGAATTAATAACAATGACTTAATTAACATCTTAGACACAAATGATGTTGGAAATTATGAACCTCAACTAATACGTCGGTCATCATATTATGACTTTGATAAGTTTAGCAAACTTACACAGACAATCACTACGCGTTTTAGTATCTTAAGCACTAACATTCAATCAATAAATTCTAAATTATTTAACGAACTGGAAGCTTTTGTAGAAGAGCTAAGTAGTAACGATTTTAAATTTAATGTCATTTGCGTACAAGAAACTTGGAAATCAGAAAACGATGACCTATCACAATTTTCCTTACATGGTTATGACTGTTTAGCTCAAGGTAAGACGTGCAGTAACAAAGGAGGGCTAATAATATATGTCGACAACAAATATAGATCAGAGGTTATATTAAATGTAAACATGTACGAACACTGGGAAGGGATGATAGTCCAAATAAATGGTGGTAATCTATCTAAGAGCATAACCATCGGAAACATATAATAGACCTCTACGAACTTCTAATGATAACTTAAATGCTTTTATAAATGAATTTACTTCTATAATATCATCAATGGAAAACAACTGTAATAACAATCTCATTATCGCAGGGGATTTTAATATAAATTTGCTTAAAGTAAATGAAAATGATACATATAGTAACTTTTTGACACCATAATGTCACACAGCCTTTACCCGCAAATTACTCTTCCTACTAGATTTACTAGAACAAATGGTACTTTAATAGATAATTTCTTTTGTAAAATTAATAAATCTATATTGGAGAGTACTGCAGGGATTTTAAACAAAACAGTGTCTGATCATCAGCCGTATTTCATATTCACCAATGTCTCATTGAAGACTGAATCTCCACCTAAATATGTTAAAATAAGTATACTAAATGAAGAGGCAATGAATAAAGTTAAACACGAAATTAAATCAAATGAGATATACACTAAGCTAAATAAAAATATAAATGCAGAAACAAATTAAAATTAAAATATAATCTACGAAGAAATTTTACGGGCAACAAATAAGCATATGCAAACTAAGCTGGTGAAATTTAATAAATATAAACATAAAACATCAATGTGGATTACACAAGGATTGCTAAAATCTATTCCATATCGAGATAAACTCGATAAACAATTAAAATTGACACAACCAAATTCGACAAGCTATGAAGCTATTAATATTAATTAAAAAACTTATAATATGATATTAAAGAAAAATATTCGTGCAGCCAAACAAGTGTATTTTGAACAAAGATTTAATCGATTTAAATATGATATAAAAATACCTGGAAAGTTATTAATGAATATCTTTAAAAAAATCGAACAAACCGAAGATTATCATTATTTTTTTTATAGAAAATGGTACAAAAATAACTGATAAAAAGGATATTGCAAACAAATTTAATAATTATTTTACAAATATAGGTCAGACCATAGCACAAGGTATTAAATATAAAGGTAACAAAAACTATAGTTATTATTTAAACAAAAACGTTAATTCTGTATTTATGTTTCAGAGTGTTGA
>OZ023213.1:46963882-46971382 GCA_963995525.1 Escarpia spicata
GCAAGGGCGACTTATAATCATATTCAGTATTTGTTTACAAGACGGAAAACAGTGTTTGTTTATGTCTGTGTCTGTGTCTGTTCCAGCATGCGATCGATGTATCTTTGTGTAAATGGAATGCGATTATAGAATTCTCTAAGTGATCGTTTAGAAAACTACTAATACTATATTTGCATTTAAATGCAAATGCAAGAAACTTTTATTTGAGAATTATCTGGTTATAGAAATCCAAATAAAATCATCAACGCATATAATTCTGCCATCATGGTAACTCATATATGTGTTAACATATGTACTTATCATACACTTTAAATATTGAACATGAATATCTTCCATTACACAATGTCAGTAATGAGTGTCAGGGTAGAGGAATAGCAAGTTCAATAAACATAACACTAATGTCAAAATATATATGTCAGGGGTAAACTTACGTACAAGTCAATGACTTCCTGTTTACCCCCTTCAAACATTGTACATTGTACATTGTACATTCTCACTTATATTGTAGTTAAATTTTATGTTTGTTATATAGAGTAGCTTGGGGCATAACGCCCAGTTTTGGGGCATAACGCCTACCCCCTATCTAACTACAAGGCTCGAAAATAACAATTTCGAGATTGCCAGATGGAGCCACATATATGAACATTCGTATTTGGCGCAACAGAGATTACAGCAGAAGTAAAACGTACGGTAAGCTGTTCGCATTAAAAAATAGCTTCGGGATTATAACAGTTGTTCCTATCAAAGTAAGACTTTATACAGTAACTACGGGAACCTATGACAAAGATGTTAATGCGTAGCATAAACAAACGTACATATAATAGTTGTATAAATGTATAAGTTACGGGCGATATATGAGAGTAGTATTTAAATGAAGACATTATAATATAGCACATGTGGGGCGAAAAGGCCAAACATAATAGGAGCAAAACGCACAGTGCGCGTTATGCCTCATGACCTTCCAAAACATATGTTGCTGTGATTATTTTAATAAATATTCGTAATATATACATATATTTATATAATTATAAACATTTATGTTAAATTATTTTATAGATGCTATAATAAAAATACAGGACATAGTCAATATAGACCTTAATAATGTATCTATGTAATAGACGTCATTTATATTATGTTATGGCACTGGCTGAGTCTATAATCTACAATTATTTTAGCTAACAGGACTTATAAAGATATTATTTACAAACGTTTCGATCAACAACCTAAAATATATTGAAATACTACAAAGTAAACGCCCCTTTCTCACTCCAGATGGTACGCAATTACAAAAGAACATCAACGCGAGGATCTTACGGCGATGATCGACTCGGTAGAGCAGTTGACGCAGTGAAGAATGGGGACTCCGTGAACAAGGCGTCAGGTAGGTGTGTCATGTTGTCTGATGTGTATGTCTACTATAAACGATTATGAAATGTTGATATATGTAATACACACACGCACGCACGCACGCACGCACGCACGCACGCACACACACACACACACACACATTGATGGCAGAGCTATTCTAGACTCAGTTTGCATTCGTATGAATGCATTATTGTTGTAGTATCTGTATACGACACATTTCCACATTTGCTTCTGTTTAAGGTGACTACGGGGTACCGCGGCGAACTCTTGCCCCAGACACATCAGAGGCATGGTCAGACAACCCGGCAGAATTGTACTGGGCAACAAAACAACGACATTCTCACCGCTATTTGAGGCTGAACTGGTGAAGCACGTGACAGAAATGGAGTCATCCATGTACTGCCTGACAATGATTGACTTGCGTCGGTTAGCATATGATCTTGTTGTATGCATGGGCATAACACACCCATTCGATGTTACCAGTGGGCTGGCCGGTATAGATTGGGCAAGGGCCTTCATTTGCCGGCATGCAACGCTCACCATCAGAAGACCCATTGCAACTAGCATTGCACGTGTGAAAGGGTTTAATAAGGAAACTGTGGAAATGTTCTTTGGACAGTACAAACAATTGCTTGTGGGTGGTGGTTTCGTGCCTACACGCATCTGGAACAGTGACGAAACTGGTTTCACTACCGTTGCAAAGCCACCTAAGGTTGTCTGTACGGAAGACATTAATCAAGTGCGAAAAGTGTCGAGTGGAGAAAGGGGGAAAAATATCACGGCTTTGTGCTGCATGAGTGCAGCTGGTATGTTTGTCCCACCTCTATTCGTCTTTCCGCGAAAACGAATGGTTGAGTCTTTGATGAATGGCGCCCCGGCATGCTCCCTGGGTACCGTGAACGCCCGTGGGTCGGGCTACATCGACAACAAGTTATTCCTGAGTTGGTTGCACTTCTTCGTCGACACGGTTGGTTGCAAGAAGACGACACCACATCTACTGATACTAGATGGCCATGAGAGCCACAATACTCTTGACGTCATTCTCTACGCCCGAGAGAATGGCGTCGCGATACTAACGTTCCCGCCTCACTGTACCACAACCGCTAGATAGAACGTTCTTCCGATCTCTGAAGGCAGCATACTCACGTGCGGTCGACAACTGGTTGATCTGCAACAAGCACCGACCGGTCACACAGTTCGACGTCATGCCGCTCTTCAATGAAGCATACAAAACATCGGCCACCAACGCATCAGCAACTAACGGTTTCAAAGCAGCCGGACTGTGGCCATTTAACGACGCCAAATTCGACGAAGAAGTGTTGGCTACCGATGCTGTTCAAACTCCCATCCAGCCTGCTCTTGGTACTGTCGCAGCTGCCCCTGACAGCAACAGAGAAGACGAAGATACCATCCAGCCTTCTGCGATGGTTGTTGTAGCTGATGTGTATAGCGCCGCTTGTTGCGACAAAGAAGACGAAAACGCCATCCAGTCTGCTCCGGGTACAATACTAGCCGATGTGCATGCTGCCGCTGATGGCGACAGAGAAGACGAAGACGCCATCCAGTTTGCTCCTGGTGAAATAGAAGCTGACGTGCACGCCGCCGCTGATGTCGACAAAGAAGCTGCGATGCGAGTCTTGAAGGCCTGTTCAGCGACGTCGATCGTCTTAACACCGGGAAAGATTCGAGCCAGGACACACAGAAAAAGAGTGTGTGTGACCAGCGCTGTGGTGACGTCTTCGCCATATAAGAAAATGATGGAAGACAAGCATGCTGCCAAGGCAACCAAGTCGGCCGTGATACATCCAACTGAAAAGAAAACTGCGATGTCAGGTCGCATATTGCCATCGCGCAAGCTGAGAAAAAAGAAAACGAGCAGGAAAGACAGATGTGGTGCGAAACGGCGGTGTGAAGATTATTCTGAAGACGGCGACGACGAGTCATGCCTTGTCTGTGGCGAGCCATTCAGAAGTAGCAGATCTGGCGAAAGCTGGATTCAGTGCCAGATCTGTCACCACTGGTCGCACCATGATTGCACCGAGGGTGGCAGATTTTATGTCTGTCACAATTGTGAGTCTGACAGTGAGGGAACGAGTGGTTAGGAGCAGATCCGTCGAACGCTAGATCCTACGTCAGTAATGTGAACGTTGGTTGCAAATGGTCGAAGTGGTTGGACGTTTTTTTATTATTTTCCATAATTGTTAAGTTTTAACAGTTAATGAGTGGCTAACCGTCGAGAGATGATGCGAAATGAATAGTTTTAATAAAGTTCTGAATTGTAAAAGTGTAGCATTTCTGAAAACATACTACCTAAACAAGAAATATCAGAACTATTCAGATTATGTTCGATTAGTTTTAGTAATAGATGCATTAGACTTCCAAGATCAAAAACAATGGCAAAGGACTAACACTAAAATCAAGTTAGTATATCTAATAAGAAACACATGTCCCAAAATTTAACCAAAAACACGAACTAATGGTACAACATCCTATAGGGGCAAAACGCCATGAGGTGGGCGTTTTACCCCATGGGTGGGGCATAACGCCACTATTTAGGCCCCCCGCTAAATTGACCACAACTTTTTTCTGAGACTAGGTACATTAAAATTGTTAATATTTGAAATGTGCCTAAGATAATGGATTATATCATCAAGAGACAATAAACCTTGTAGACCCAAAGGATTTTTTCTGGTATTCGATGTCCCAAAAAACTGGGCGTTATGCCCCAAGCTACGCTATATATAATTATATATATTGCTGTTGCCAATGTATTGAATAAACGTTCATTCATTCAATCACCCTAGCGCTGGTGCACCGAGTGGACAGTTTGTGAGGCTGTCCATGACTATTTTCTACTTCGTAGCTTAGACACTATACATGTAAGTAAGATTTAATTGTGTTACTTTAATTATGAAAACATGTCGATACAATGTCGCGTTCCAACCACAGAGAAGTCAGAGGAATGAAAATGAACATGTTGACTTAAATAAAAATAGAAGAACTGGAAGAAATGGAATAACTTAGTGAAGGAAGAGTGAATATTAGACACAAGGAAGAATATAAATGAATAGAAGAAAGTATAATATTGACTGTGTTGATTATAACGGTGTTAATGTGTTTAAACAAACGACAACTATCTCAGAAGGACGGATGGTTACAACAGTTGTAAGCCATGCACTCTGGTAATAATGACAATCGGGAGTAAATAATATTGCTTGACTTTTTAAAGCTCTTTGCTCCATTAACTGGGATCAACCAAGGATGGCACTTCCTCAATTATACATGGTCACAATTTGCAGACTGGAGCGTGGGCACCAGCCAAGTTCAAAACAGTAAGTGGGTCATTTCATAACTTGTCACCAATTGGGAAAAAGCGAAACATTTGGCTTACGACTTGAACGCAGTACTCTGTGGATGTGTTAAAACATGTCCAATATATCGGCGACATTGTTAGCTTGATGCGTGTATGTCAATGTTGCTAAAATATATATTTTATTCGAAACATTTATATTAAACATTGAAAGCTGTTAATAAAACGATTATTTTGGTTGTTCAACCACGGTGGCTGTCACAACAAATAGAAGATGTGGGTTGATTGTTTAGAGCCCAGTGTTCTTTTTGTAAGCATTGGTGTAATCTAAGAACAGACTGCCCCCCTTTAAATTACCTGTCTAGTCGTAGCGTGGTTCTGATGAGTGAACACCATAACGACGGTGGCACTGTACGACCGAGGCTGGACCGGAATTTTGTCGTTGAAACCGTTAGGCCAACCGCGCTTTATACACTCGACGTCGTTGACGGCCTGGCGAACACAACATGAATTAATCGATATTAAATACCGACTTACACAATGATTTAGTATCGATTATCCAGGCGCCGTGAGGTGACAGCACTCGCCCCTCAATACTTCCTGGAACATTAGTGGTTTTGCAAATTTGTCCGGTAGGCCGCTTTACCCCAAATCTGGGTAGAAGTCATGATTGGCTCGGAAGCCAACTACGAAACAAACAAAATAACTGCGAATAAACCTTTATCAGGCAATACTATGTGAATTTCGAAATTAATCAACATTTAACTTAACATAACATAAACATCTAGGTATGCTGCAATTCAAAACCGGGTTCTTTCGGTCGAGAGTCAATAGCTCTAATAACTGCGCTACTGCGCTCCGCAAGGAAAGAAATAAAAATTCGGGAAAAAACATTTGCATGCTATATTTATACAGCAAGGACAACGGACCTTTGTCAAGACCTCCTGGGGGTCCACCGTGTGGTCGTCAATGATAAAGTCGAACGTCGCTCTTTTTATTGATACCCCTGCAACAAGAAACGGTTAATCTAACACAATGCGAGAATAAACTGACTACGGTTGTTCCACTGCACACTGAAAGAAACTGCTAGACACCTTGTAGTAGAACATTGTCCCGTTTTCTATCAAGTTTTGTTTTTTGCAAAACAACTATTTCATTTGTTTATTTCTCAAAAACTAAAGGTATCCTTAAACTGTTTTCGAGATCTGTATTTGGATGCACAATCACCATCAGTAATAGTTGTATTTAGTTCACAGTCAGTTTATCTTATATCTCGCGACATTTCGACTGCTCTCAGCAATCTGCATCAGACAGACACCGGTAGATGGCGAAAACGTGGTCATCGGTGCATAGGTATCAATCTGGTATGTGTCCCCAGGCCACTACCTGGGCGGCTCTTCAGCAGGTCGTCGTAGATATGTGGGAGTCTGTATCGACCCTCATCTCGATAAATGCTGGTTTTCGTTACTTTGATGCTGCTTGTTCTCCAGTCTGACACCCCGTCTACAAATGTGACTTCTACGTGATTCTGTTGCATTAAGTGAGATGTGACAGCTGATTTGTTCACATCTTTTTCCAATGTTTTTCTGTTGCTTTTGGTGTATGGTCTGCTTGTCGATGCTTTCTCAGCGTCTTCTTTGTGTTCACTGATGTGGGTTCCTACGGTACGTTTTATTTCTTCGATGTATCTGGCATTGCAGTTCTTACACACTATAGAGTACACCCCACTTGATACTGTTGTGATATTTCATTGTTATGTTTACCTTGCACTTATTTATCATCCGTAATGTTGTTTCGGATAGACCGGAAGTACCACGATGCATTTGTCGTTGTCTGTTTCTATCGTCTTCTTCATGATGTCGCCTTCTTCGTTGTTTAATTTTCTCTGAACTGTTGTTATGGTCAATTGTCGATACCGGCGTCTCGCCCCAGCTTCCGTGGTACGTTTTCTATTTTTGATTTATCGCCCAGTTCTGTTACCAATGTTTAACATCTGTTTAGCAACGTAGGGATCACTCCCTCCTCTGGTGTAATGAATGACGTGAGGAAAAACTAATGTGTGGCTATTACTGTAAAAAAATTAATAGCTATATCTACCTTGATTAATTTCTTACCAGTAAGGTGTCCAAATAGCACCATTCCGTCTGTTTCTTCATCGTGTGTGAATTTAATGTTATTGTTCTCGTCGTCGTCCACTCTCTTTAGATGGTCGGTCAGATGTTGTGTCATTCCTGTTTTAACCACTTCTAAGATGTCACCTACATGACGTCTCAACAATTTAGGTCTGCTGTTGATAGTGGCCGTGGCTATGGTTTATTGCTCTAGATGTTCCATGACAAGGTTAGCGACAATAGGGGACACTTGTCTACACATAACTGTGCAAAAATTCTGAATTCTGAAAGTTTCTGAATTTGAAGTGGATTGTGAAAAGAACAAAGTTCAGTAGTTCCATGATGTCTTTAATTTCTAGTTTCATCATGTATGTTGGCGTGGAGAGGGGGCATACACCTGATTGATCTGCACAGAATGACTACCGTGTCGCCAACAAGCGATGGCCGTTTGATGAAGATTGCTGAGAGCTGTCGAAACGTCACGAGATATAAGGTAAAGTAACTGTGAAAAAGCAAAACTATTACTTAATTTTCAACATCCAGTGTGTTGAATATCTTCACTTATACTCGATCACTCACCATCGTTTTCATCACAAGAAGCAAGTGAAAGAACCTTTGCGAAACATTTTGCAAGTAACTATGTTCAGGAAAAGTAGTTTTTAGAAACACAAGTACTTGTAGATTTATTTTTAATTTTTCTGAAAAATGGTG
>OZ023213.1:46977487-47109987 GCA_963995525.1 Escarpia spicata
AACTGATAGATACCAAAACTATAAAGATTGGGAACTGCTTTTTCAGCTGCACTGCCGGCTTTATTTGGTGTTCCCCAGGGTTCTGTTCTTGGGCCTTTGCTTTTTACTCTTTACACCACGCCACTAAGCTCTGTTATACAAAAACATAACTTAGATCATCATCTTTATGCTGATGACACTCAGATTTACATTTCGTTGGCTACCCCGGATACAAATTGCTCCCTTAACCAACTTAGTGATTGCCTTCAAGATATCTTCCATTGGATGACTGACAGCAAGTTGAAATTAAATGCAAATAAAACTGAATTGATCATTATTGGTACTCGAATGCAGCGTTGTAAACTGGATGGTTTTTTTCCCTACGCGTATTTTGAATCAGTACATCACGCCAGCAACCTCGGTGCGTAATCTAGGAGTAATCTTGATAGAAACTTCAATTTCCGACAACATATATCTCAAACATGTCGCTGCTGTTTTTATCATATTCGTGATCTTCGCCGTATTCGCCGGTATATGTCATTTTCTGTTGCTAAGACTATTGCAACAGCGCTTGTTAGCAGCAGAATTGACTATTGCAATTCCCTCCTTTATAATATCGCTAGCAAGATATCACAAAACTTCAGCGTGTCCAAATTGTCTAGCAAGAGTAGTTACAAGATCTCCTCGTTTTTCTCGCTCTGTGCCACTTTTGAAGTCTTTACATTGGCTTCCTGTACGATATCGTATAATTTTTAAGATCTGTACCATTACATATCAGGCACTGTCCAATAAGCAACCATCTTATTTGCATTTATTGCTTACTCCTGTAAGAAAATCTATCCAGCTTCGATCATCTAGTTCTGACCTACTTTTTGTTCCTAGAGCCAACACTAACATTGGAACTAGGGCTTTTTCTGTTGCTGCACCAACTCTTTGGAATATGCTTCCTCTTAGTGTTAGATCAGTTGAAAATATTACAAAATTCCGTCGTCATTTAAAAACGTATCTTTACAACCTTGCTTATCCACCTTAGCTCCCTAGCGCCTTGACCCATCTGTTGACAACTGGAAACTACTTATGGACTTTGAGATTGACCAACCCTTTTGTTTTTGATGCGCCTCTGAGCTTGGTTTCCAAGGATTTAGGCGCAATAGAAGTTATCTTATTATTATTATTATTATTATTAGTATACCCCTCCTCCAACAGACGTTCACATATCAGTTCGATTGAAGTGAGATGTACGATAAATATGTGCTACCACTGTGTATTATAAATGTCTGTCAGTATGGATGTTACGATTGTGGGCACGTACCTGGTGTGTAGCTGCTCCGTGGCCGTGGTGTGTATCTTGTACTGTACAACCGTGCTGAGCACAAATCGCCCTCTCCAACCGCCTCAAACTACGGGGCAACCCTTCACTTCTCAAGTTCCGTCGCAATTACCAATTCAATGAAGTTTGAGTTGCTGGCGAAACACACATGTGATCTCGTCTATACGATGGAATTCGTAAACACGTTTAGACTACACACGGTATCACATGCACACAATCATATATATATATATATATATACGTACATACATATATACATAGATACATACATACATACATACGTACATACATACATACACTCACCTAACAGGCGCGCGCGCCCACACACACATCTCTCTCTCTATCTATCTATATATATATATATATGTATATGTATATATATATATATAGAGAGAGAGAGAGAGAGAGAGAGAGAGAGAGAGAGAGAGAGAGAGAGAGAGAGAGAGAGAGAGAGAGAGAGAGAGAGAGAGAGAGAGAGAGAGAGAGAGAGAGAGAGAGAGAGAGAGAGAGAGAGAGAGAGAGAGAGAGAGAGAGAGAGAGAGAGAGAGAGAGAGAGAGAGAGAGAGAGAGAGAGAGAGAGAGAGAGAGAGAGAGAGAGAGAGAGAGAGAGAGAGAGAGAGAGAGAGAGAGAGAGAGAGAGAGAGAGAGAGAGAGAGAGAGAGAGAGAGAGAGAGAGAGAGAGAGAGAGAGAGAGAGAGAAGAGAGAGAGAGAGAGAGAGAGAGAGAGAGAGAGAGAGAGAGAGAGAGAGAGAGAGAGAGAGAGAGAGAGAGAGAGAGGGAAGAGAGAGAGAGAGAGAGAGAGAGGAGAGAGAGAGAGAGAGAGTGAGAGAAGAGAGAGAGAGAGAGAGAGAAGAGAGAGAGAGAGAGAGAGAGAGAGAGAGAGATGTATATATATATATATATATATATATATATATATATATACATCTCTCTCACACACACATACAAATACGCATATACACGCACGCACACACGCACCCACGTACACACGCAAGCATGCACGCACACATACATCCACCCTCCCATATATATATATATATATATATATATATATATATAAAAGACGAGTGTTCATGTGTACGTGCTTGTGTGTAAATTTGATACGCGATACACTAAAACGATTTAGTAATCGTTATTTTCATGAATCTATGCTAACCGTACCACACGACTAAAATCGATCATGTTAAGAATTATAACAAACGGACATTAAATTAACAGTTTAGAAACTGCGTCATCCACCTATTATCTATCACTTAGTTACATCGGCATGAAAAGTGGCGTTACAATAGCACAATTGGTCAGCTGCCGAACGAGAGGAAAGTAATGAAACCCAGGCATGGTTCATGACCTACGCATTATTATCCAAGTATAGCAAACCTTGTGTGAGCATCGGTGGCCGAACCTCGTCGATCTGACATATATAAATGCACGATTTGTTTGTCATGTTTGACAAACACTTAGAAAGACAAGAGCCATCACTAAGTGTGATCAATCGTATCTCGAGTAGACGAAAGGGTGTAATGTGTGCGCTCTTCTTGCTTAGAGTCAAGATTAGCGTTATGGAATTGGTTTAGATAAGTTAATATTATATTGAACTAGCCAATGCATGTGTGTGCGCACGCGCACGCATGCGTACCTTGCATTAAAACGAAACAGTTTTGAAATTTATGTCATAACAAATTTCATTTATGAGAATGTGTGTAGCACCATTCGGAAGATCGTGTTTTGCATTATGCATGTTTGTATGCATGCGTGGGCGCGCGTGCTCGCCTGTGCGTGTTGGTAGGGCGAGCAAGCGACCCCTCGCGCGTGCCAGTCAAGTGTGTTGATCCTTGATTATCACAAATTCACAACGTACTTGATTAGTAGCCAATGGACGCAGCTTCACGGGTGATCTCGCATCGTCGGTATATAACGTGACATGACGGTGACTTTGGTGGCAAAGTGAGGCCTGAAACTGGGAAATAAACGACGCAACTAGAAGTCGTTGACAAATTTTGAATAACGCCGAACAATCTTTGTGTCATCGTGAAAAGTAAAGGTAAGTTCATATATACAGCGGAGTATCCAATCCTCAGGACTCAGCTGAGGCATCCGCGAGCGATACATACAACTGAAGTTTAGCTTTAGGCCTAGTACGCTTCGCTAGTATGCAACATTTGCTATTTTATGAGCATTTATTCAAAGTTTGTTTACTTGACGGTATGTACATTTCGTGCTTTTGTGATTAGAAACATAAAACGAACAACATTTGCCAAACCGAGTGATTGTTATGTGCGCACATGATTAGTCAATACAGGAACTAGAACAAAGTTCAGTGTATCTGATTGGTTATGCAGAAACTAGTACAATGGATCTGATTGGTTGATACCAGACAGTAATCTCACACAAAACTAGCATTATGTAATTATTGTGGATGTAGACGTAGTGAGATTTAATTACAAGTAAGAGAAGTTCATCCGCGCAACAAACACTGCAAGCACATTTCACCACCATCGAAATACAATATGTTCATACTCCCTAGTATACTTGTGAAATACCCAATCTCTGTGTAATTAAACACACCAATTTCTTCATCAATGGCTATCAAAATAGGTTCGTAAATGTGCTAGGTTGTTTACATGTCACATTTTAATGTAAAGATTTACGTAAAAAATCCTAAATGTACATGATGTCAGTGCAGTTATAGTTGTTCAAGAACATTTCTCACCACGAGTTTGCATACCAGCTATACATCATGATAATGTAAATACAAACTGTCCGAGGATCAGAACAATGTATTAGCGCAGTAGCTAAACTACGCTGTAACACCGGAGAAAGTACCGACCGAGGAGTTCATTGTAGCGGCAGAACAAACAACAAAGGTAAGCTCCGCGCAGACAGCGCGGGAGTTCTAAAGTCAGCTAAGGCTCCAAAACCGAACCTAACCACAAAAGAACGGCTCTAAAAGAACCATACAAGGAGAATTCAACTATCTGCGGACAATGGGAAGGCCACAGTCGTCATGGAAACGAAAAAATACCAGGAGAAAATGAAGGAAATGCTAAACGACCAATCGACGTATGAGAAACTAAAGAAGGACCAGGCAGAACTGATCAGAATGATAAATATTCTTTAGAGAAGGAAGGGAAGAGACCAATATCGATACTTGTATACCAACGCTTGAAAAAGTACCACGCATGTACGGCTCGCCAAAAATCCTCAAGGAGGGCGTGCCATTCCGACCAATAGCGGATTACACATAGACCATAGCATACAGAATGGCCAGAGACTTGGTAAACATACAACAACCGCCAGTGGGAAAAACAGAACACCACACAGAGAACTCACAAGAATTGGTGAAAGAGATGACAAAGCTAAAAGTGGAAGATGGCGAAACATTCGTGTCATATGATGTTGTGTCACTGTTCACGAAGACGCCTATCAAATCCTGAAGTAATCCGAAAGAGACCACAGAATGACAGACTCTCGAGAAGATAACCTACGTAACAACAGAAAACATCACGGAACTGTTGAAATTTGTCTTTGGGACTGCATACTTTAGATTTGGAGGAGAAAGTACAAGCAGAGGTTTGCTGTAGCCATTGGTAGTCCGGTATCCCCCGTTGTTGTGAACTTGGACATGGAAGATCTGGAGCAGAAAAATCATTGCCACAACACCAGACGATTGCAAACCAAGAAACTGGAAGAGATATGTGGATTATGTTATCTGCCTAGTACACGCAGGAAAAGCAGAGAATTTACAATAACACATGAACATTGTTGACCCTGCGGGCAGTATAATTTTCACAAGAGAAGAAAAACAGAACAACAGCATGAACGTCCTTGATGCTAAGTTCACCAGAAAGGAAGATGGCATCGAGAAGTCTACAGTATATCGGAAGAACACACGCACTGACCAATACCTACACTTTGCGTCCCACCACCACAAACACCAAAAGTTAGGAGTCGTCAGAACCCTGATGAACCGAGACAAGACAAGAAGGAAGTGGAGAAACACCTAAGAGGAGCCCTGTGGCTATCCAACATGGGCCTTGGAAAAGGTGACAAATGGCAACAAGAAGAAAAAGACTGAAAAAAGAAAATTGGCAAGACCTACAGAAACCAAGCAGCCATCCCATATGTGGAGGGAGTCTCACAGAGGGTACGTCGAGCAGTGAAGCAGTATGGGGTAACAACAGTCATGCGTCCCCTCGGGCGCCTGTTGGTACACCCGAAAAACAAAGTGGTGCCAGAAGAACAAAGCGAACTAGTGTAACAAATACCATGCAAGAACTGTGGTGCTGAATATCTCGGGGAGACGGGAAGATTGTTCAAAACGAGACTTGAGGAGCATAGAAAGAATGTTGACAACACAAGGAAAAAGAAATATATAGGAGCGAGAAAAAGATCAATATCAACCATCAACAAATCCGCCCTCACAGACCACGCAAGAACACAAAATCATATGATAGACTGGGAGGACGCGAACATGGTGGACAAGGAAGCCAACAGAAGAAGGCGGCAAATAAAAGAAGCCACATGGACCAGAAGGGCCAGTACACAAATCAGTCGAGCCGAGGGGAATTTACGAACTATTTCACATGTACCATGACGTCATACGTCACATGTACTGAAGAAGTTGGTGTGTCACATCAACGAAAAAATCGACAAGGTAAATTCACGTATTGGCTTGTTTAAAAGAACTAATTCGCACACATTTTATTGCAAGTTTGTAGACGTCCTTTGCTCCCAGTGACATATATCTGAATAAAGGCATATCTAATGTGAGATCCAGCAAAATATCAAAATACAGCAGAAACCTAGATGCAGCAGAAACCGTGCAGGTGACTACATTATAATACATCTGGCATACGTCCTACACAATGTACGGAAGCTCGCTTAGTCAGCCGTAGTTCGATCCGTCGTCTGTATTGGTTGTGAGAATCACTCTCGCGCGCTTAACATAAAAAGCGATTCCATAAAATGTACTGTCAATGTACTGTCAAACCTCGTTTCACCGTCACCTTAGTAATGCAGCCACCGCGTAATTAGGGTCACCCTAGGACAGTCCTAAATTATTTCCATATACAGTAAAGTATAGGAAAAGTAGTCCCACTAATACGGTCACCTTGCTGTCCGGGTCATTTTGCCTACTGTAGTAGTAGTGAGGTTCCACTGTATATAATGACCAGTCGGATCATCCTTCAGACCTGGGAAAGCGCGGTCGCTATGATTGTCCCACACCACAAAAGCGCGTTCCGTGACTGGTTAGCGCTCAATGAAAAATCACACGTTTCGATAGGTCGATATGCAGGGGTACTGATGAATTCAGCAGCCCCTGTAGCTAGCGAGGATGGTGGACCTGTCATCGGACATCCAGCTGGTTCGAACTTCGAAGATGCGGGTGGCTATCTATTTTTTTCTAACACGCACAATAGGATACTCTAAATACCTGTGTTATTACGCAAAAACCATGTACATCCGCTGACTTTCTGCTCGCGCATGCTTTCGGCATGTACATCGAATTCTCCCTAAGCGTTTACAATCCACCATCCTCGCAAGCCAGGGCTGTTTGTCATGCAAAACTAGCCCTGGCTGATCCCCTACGCGAAGTGCGGAAGTTAGCTGAGTCAAACTAGTAATTAACTTCGCCAGTCGCGACTGCATCACCCGCGAGAACAGCGCAAATACCCGCCCCAATTTGAAGACGGATAAACGACTTCTGGGAATCCCAGTATATAATGACCCGTTCGCCCATTAGCACGAGCAGCTGAGCGGTATTGTGTATTTGAATAATTGCTTCTACTTCCTAAACATTGCATGTAACACGAGCCACGGTTGGTTGAAATTAGTTTTATTATGACCACCTGACCTGCCGACATCCACTGTTCTGGTGAGCGATTTCATAGGTTGTGCTTAAATTCAGAGTTTCACAACGCGATCAGCCAGGGGGTACTGCTGGCTGGCACTGACGTAATCAGCAGCAGCGACCACTGGCGCGCGAGAATGCAATCCACAGCTTCATCGACTTGAACATATCCGACGTCTCGTGTATTTCAGTCGAAGTCCGCGAACAAACCTTCGCGCGGTTGCGCGGTTGTTGCTCGAAGGCTTCGTTGCGAGTTACAGTTGAGAAACACGCCTTTCCACGTCCAAGTCGTACTGGTTGTCATGCACAAACAAAGCACGTCACGTGATGAGAGTCTCGCTCAACTTGAATGGTTATCAAGTCAAACATAATTACATAGTGACAATATAAAATGAGGCAAATATTTATGTATGCTACATTAAATATATCGGGGAATGGGGCACATCAAGGCAACGGTTAATATAATTTAGCGCAGAACTGCGAACAGTAGAAATGGCGTCATTACTCGGCGATTTTCACGTCAACAACATTATAATATTATACCCCTGTGGTAAGATTATAGTAGTTGAATTGCTAGTTCAACACACCTCCGCGAGCCAGGCCTTTTTGAATACATCATTACCCTAAAGCTGTCGAAACGCGGATTTATGCATGACGCCCATAATGGTCGGTCGGGTAGTCTAATTGTTTTTTCCTGGAATTGCTGTTTTAATGTTTGGCGCATCGTATCTATATCTAGACACAAAAATTACAGCTCTGTGTGACGCCTTGGTGTTTAACTCTGATAGCAAAGATAATTCCTTCGGGCAATAAAGATTAATATTATTACTATTAAATTAATTTAGCGTCCATTTTTTTAAAATCCAAAATAGCCGCCTAACGTGCTGAATTATGGGTCAATGGAAACATTCATTTTGCGGTTCATCGTTCCAAGACGTTTCCAAAAATGCATAGGTTTGTTAATCTCCACACAAAAAATGCGAAAATACATAATGAACCGGACTTGTCGGTAAATAAATTAAATTAAAATGTTAATAAATGCACTGTGTCATCTGTCTGAATTGCAGGGACATTGACGAAACTGCTGTGGGTGAAACTCATAGGTAGCCATAGTTCGCTAGAACAGAGGATATTTAGTAGGTGTTGCTAGTTGAACTAGCGAACGATGATGAATAAGGCGTTGGTTAGCGTGGAATTTGTGTTTGAGTGGGGGGGGTTACACACAGGCCTGTTTGCTCGCTGGGACCCTAGGCCACCAACAATGGTCCTCCACTCTTGTCGGTTTGATGCCATTTTCTCGATTTCTTTCCAGGTTTTCCAATCTGCTTTGTTTTGCTTTTAGTATCACTCTGGCTATGTGTTTCTCGGCCTTCCTCTTCTTCTCTTCCCTGGGGGTTCCATGTAATTAAAGTTGCTTTTCGTGTGATGGTTGCTGCAGGTTTTCTCAGTGTATATGTCCTGTCCACCTCCATTTTGTCTTTCTTCTTTATTTCGTTTTCTATTGGTATTTGTTTGGTTCATTCCCATAGTGTAGTGTTGGGTACGTTGCCTGATCACTTTAGGTGTAAGGTTTTGTGCAGGCATTTCCCAGCCAGCACGCCATCCGCGGCCCAAGGGTGGATCTGAGTTGCTGGCAGACGGCACCCATCGGCACACGACAGCCGCCTGCCACCCGCTCTCCAGCTGCTGTTGACCCAACGACAGCGTCCATTAGTCATTTATCAGCAATCGGGCCTCCCTCAGCTGGAGCGCTGGGGTAGTGACATTTGACACTACGGTGTACCGCCATTTTTGAACAGTCTGACAGTTAGAGGAAACAAAAAAAGCAGAGCTCCGGGGAAAAGGGACGTTTATAGACATTCTGTTGTAAATCTTTGTACATTTATAGATTATTCAAATACATTATTTTTGGATTTACTTTATAAGCACACATTTGATTCTATGGAAACTTGTTATTTATGCGTAAAACATTAAATAGAATGTGGGGCAGAATAACCTGATGTCATGATTGTGGCCGCCCTATAGGCTATGGATGATGATGATATGATGAAGATGAACGTGTCTCAACAACAACAAATGCTGACGTGCTGCGTATTCCTGTTTGTCAGTGTTACAGGGTAAATGTGTGATCGATGAAGTGCTTACACTAGGCCCCATTTTTCTTTATCTAATGCTGAAACAATATCGGTATATCCAATTAGCAGTCGCCTTGACTACTGCAACTCACTCCTAAACGGTATTGCTAAAAAGGACTTAGCTAAACTCCAACGTGTACAGAATTGTTTAGCACGTGTAGTACTAAAAACACCTCATTTTTCACCATGTCTGCCCTTACTTAGACAGTTGCGTTGGCTTCCAACTACATATCAAATAAAATTCAAATTAGCCACTATCACATATCGTACCCTTTCTAAGCAATACCCATCCTATTTGTTTAGTCTCCTTCGTTTTTCCTATATCCCCAGGAATCTCAGATCATCTCTTTCACAACGACTTTGTGTTCCGAAAACCAAGCATAATATCAGTAAACGTGCTTTTTCTGTAGCTGCACCCAAAATCAACTCCCTGTCGCTTTAAAATAATCTGAGACTGTAAATACATTTCGTAAAAAACTAGACTTATTTATTTGAAATTGCATTCCCACCCTAACCTTCGGCGGTTCTTTGCTCTAATGACGACTCTTGCTTGTCCCTGTTAACGATGTTGCCCAATGATTCTTGTATGTTGCGCCTCTGAGCTCAGCTTCCTGGGGATTGAGGCGCTGTAGAAGTTTGTCATTGTTATTGTTATTATCACTGAATGTATTTCTTACAAGTTGACACATTCCTTTGGTTTGGTGTGAAATGTATCGTTTTTTTGCGCAGAATTATTGCATGCACATTTAATCAAAGGATAATTATATTTCAAAATAAAGTTTTGTGGAAGTTATTTAAAAATTCTTGTGCTGATGAGAAACCGGGAATTATTTTATAAGAGTAAAGTAAAATTATTTTATGTGATCTTATTGTGAGACAAAATATGTTTAATATTTTACACATTTTATAGATACTAGACATTGTACAATACGGTCCCGTCATTGAAGACATAAAATATTTGTACGTTAATATTCCAGATGCTGTCAGAAAGAATGAAGTGGCAACATTGTCACTGACCACAACATCAGGAGAACATTCGAAAGTATTCCAAGACTGCCTCTGACGGGAATGGTGTTAGACAGCACTAGGTGAAAAATGCAACTGTATGTAGCAGAAAAGAGTTTATGGACAATAATAATTAAGCAGCCTTTTCATAAACTATTTGAGTTGTCATGTGCCGCACGAATCAACGACACTGATGCCAACTTTGCCTTTTGATTTTCTTGTATTAACTTCTGTGTTTGTCATGCGCATTGGAGTTGTTTGCGTATTTAATTTTAGTTTATAATAATTGGATGGGATACTCGACACCCGTTCTCTTTTTGAAGCAGTTTACATTTGTTATGTTCCTAAATAATATATTACTTTATTATTTTATTGCTTTTAACTTCCAAATTCCTGTTAATCCCAATAAATTGATGAACGTGTATCAAGTAACGTTCATTTAACATTAGAGTGACAATGCATGAAGATTAGGCCTTACTATTGAAATGTTCACGTTATAAGACCAATACGCATGCGTGTATGTGTATCATTTGATCTTACTACTTGAAAACACACATATGCACACATTTAGCAAAATTAGGGGCAGTCGGCATATGAGCGGCCAATCATCGGCACAATATCGGCGTCCGACTACGAGCCGCCCTCGGCCCGAAGGCGAGCCGCCGGACAAAAATCCTTCGGTCCGCAGGCGGATGCCGACAGCGGGCCGAGGGCAAAGGGACAGCTGCCCATGATTCTGTCACCAATTAATCTGACCGTCATTTGAATGTGGGATTTTTGGCGAGGGGGTGCAAATCGAGGTTATCTGAGAGCATTGTGACGAGCGTGAATGGGGGTTGCAATTGGAGGTTTGTGGTGCTCTAGATCTAATGTCTAATAAAGGATGAAATGCAAAGCGCTTTGAGTAGTCCCAATGATTTTATGCCGCTCGATCTGTGTATACCGTATATCCTACACTAGACCTAGGCATCCTCGCAAACCAGGGCTGTTTGCCATGCAAACTAGCGATGGCAGATCTCCTACGCGAAGTGCGGAAGTTAGCCGAGTCAGCCACGGTTGGTTGAAATGAGTTTTATTATGACCTTCTGACCTGCCGCCAACCACTGATACAGTGAGCGATTTCATAGGCTGAACGTAAATTCAGAGTTTCGCAAAGCGATCAGCCACGGTGTACTGTTGGTTGGCACTGGCGTAATCAGCTAGCAGCAGCGAACCTTGGCGCGCGAGGATGAACGTATATATAGGCAGCTACCTTTAAAATAATAAACTTTGTAAATCAAATAAACTGTGCTGCCACCTAGTGAATATGTTTTACATATCTGCAACGAGTGTCGCCACCTACACCATTTAGGGTAGCTTATTAAAATGTTTCCTGGACATGTTTTCTAAATAAATGAATAAATTAATTAATAAATGTTTACTTACTATGCACATAAACTATAATATTGCAAGTCCAATTAATTCGTTGTTGTATTGTTTTTATTGCATGTTAGCTTTACATTAATTTAACACAGAGCAGGTACATTTTTATTCCCGCAAGAAATGTATGCGGTATATTATTTCGCGAAACACAACCTTCCCTCTATCCAAAGCGGACTTAGCAACACGCTTTGATAGTTGTGACAGAGAGCCAAGAACTTTTGCATTATTGGCGCATTATTTTTAAATTTAACTGTGGGGTTACATTTATGGGTAGATCACCAACAAGGTGAATGAATTTAGCTGTTAATGTAAACAAAATAGCAAACGGAGAAGAGGTTCTTGCCTGACCAAGTTTGTTTACATCGGTAACGTAACAGAACTAACACTCACGACCGTCAGACAGCTGTGTATTGCATGGTGATAGACCGTTATAGAAGATCTGTATCTGTATAGACAATAAGTGGCGTGAACTATGGAAGGTGTTAAATTATTGACCCCGACCCAACTGTACAATCTCCTCAATGCTGACGGGTTGTATCCGATGCTCAGTGATCCGAATTACTTGCTTCTTTTAGGTAAGTTCAGACTTCGTCTTCACTTCACGTCTTCAGACTTCAGTGACACTGACATAGTCAGTGACAGAGTCGGTGTCAGTGACAGAGTTATTGGTGCCGAGCCATTGGCACGAGCAGCTTAGCGGTACACTCTGTATTGTGTATTCGAATAATTGCTTCTACTTCCTAAACATTGCATGTAACATGAGCCACGGTTGGTTGAAATTAGTTTTATTATGACCACCTGACCTGAGTAGATCTACTGATCTAGTGAGCGATTTGATAGGCTGAGCTTAAATTCAGAGTTTCGTCAGCCAGGGGTACTGCTGGCTGGGACTGACATAATCAGCAGCAGCGACCCCTGGCGCACGAGGATGTGCCGAGCTAATTATTAGCTGTTAATAATTTGTTTAATGTTAAGTTATTACAATCTGTTTCATTATAAATATACCCAAACTATGCGGCCAAACAGACCCATCTATGGCTTATCAAGTTTTACTGAAGCAGGAGTCTAATTTTTATTACACTTGTAGGCGAAAACAGAAATGTAAGAAACGTTAACATTTGTTAGATCTCTGTTTTGGATCGATTAACAAATTTAAGCTATACATAATTAATCAAATATATAGCATTAAGTACTAAATTGGCTTAACAGTATTCCGGGTAGAGATGGAATGGCCTTTACCATCTCGTCTAACAAACAGAGGAACTGTGATGTATATTAAAACAATTTTTGAAGTTTCCAAACGGCAGGAGTATAAACCATCATCAACCATATTTGATCCTAACTGTCAAGCTGCTGCATGCATACTACTTTACATATGCACGCATGCACACACACTACACATGCACACCACACACCACTCACTGCACACACACGCATGCACACACACACATACACACACCATGTGATATGTATCTTCTCTCACCTCACTATTTCAGATGCAAGGTCACGTGCCTCGTATGATGAAAGTCACATTCTCACAGCAAGAAAGGCACCAACGGTAAGGGAATGGCTGTCTTTTGCTACAATAAAGTCACAATTTGCTGAAAACTTCAGCCAGTGAAGGTTCTAGCATATGGGTCTCTGCAATGAAGGGTGCACTATACTTTTTCAATAAATTTTTCCTAAAGTATTAATTACTTATCTAGGATGTAGTACAAAATAATGTTATCAATAACATTATGAAAGAACAATGCACAATACTTCCTAGAATTCACTTTCATGCTTGACAGAACTTTTGAAACTTTCACAGTTCATTTTTCAGCTTCAGATCTTGCTACACCATCTGTTGTCATGTGACAATGTTTATGGTTGTCACATGACAAGTGCAGTCAGCTCAATCTGATGCTGAAGAAGAGATTGCAAAGGTCTCAAGAGCTATCACCACATCTTCATCTTCTATAATGAATGTAGTGAATGTAACCTGTTTTTTTCTCTGGGTATCCTTCCTTGGAAATATTTGTTGTTGTTTCGTGTCACTTTATTCAGTAGACATGGATTCGTGGAATGCATTCAGTCTGTCTATTTTTTAGATATTTCATATTTTTTTTTGTGGGATCTGTGCTGCGTCATCTATTGAATTACTGTGTGCAGCGATACAAACCACTGGCCACTGGATAGTAAATGTTCCGCACAGTGTCAATTATGGCCAAGTTTGAAAAATTATTGAAAATATACTGTGGTGCTGTGCTCACCAAATCATGGTGATATGTACTGTAAATGGTATGTTCTTATGTTTGCATTGTTGTTGATTGAGTGTTTCATTCCCCTTTAATCAACCTAGTTGTGCAGTAAGAAACTAAGAATAAGGTTAACATGTAAAGTTTTGCATTCAGGATGAGAAAGGTCACTTCATGCTGCCGTATGACAGTGAACTGGAGTGTAAACTCAACATTGTTGTATACGACAGCAACACAAGAAATCTCAAAGAAGAAAGTAAGACAACATCAAAATAAAACTTGTAGTAGTACTCAGGGGCTTAGTCAGATACTTGTCTGCCTATCTTCAAGACTAGCAGATGACTGGCCACCATGGGTAATTACAACTGATAAGACAGGTGGAATTTAGAGGGGGCCAGCTGACCACTAGATTAACTAATAGTTCCCAGTCTAGGGGCCAACATTAATGACTATCATTGGCACAACTGGTAGTGAAGCAAATCAAATGGATCAGTATTAATTAAATAAATGGGTAAAATGAAACTGGTTTGTTATTGAAGGAAACTAAACTGACCAATAATGGCTATGATTGATGTGAATGACTTTAATGCAAGTTGTTTGTGTGCTAAAATCGCACACATTTGATTTATTCAAGACTATTTAAGCTAAGGGCCTGGTAGCATCTAGGATCTTTCACATCAATGAGTAATAATGAACCAATTTTAATGTAGAGAAAGTATCTGAATTTCACACTGAAGTTTGCTGAACTGTATATCTGAATATATGAATATATTTGATTTTTAGCACATAATTAACCATCAACTAAACGGTTAACAAACTAAACTACAGTGTATCTATATAACCAAAGCAGATATTATCAACAAAATTTGACAGTGGTAAGAAAAGAATTGATCAATTTAGATTTTTGGCCAAGTTGTTTATAGGAGATCCTGTGTTAGTTTCTTACGTTCCTTTAAGTTTTTTTGTTAATTTGTTCAACAACAACATAAAAAAACCTGATCAGTTTAGATTTTTGGCCAAGTAATTTTTGGAGATCCTGTGCTAGTTTTTAGGTTCCTCGTTTAGTTAATTATGTTATTTTGTTGTGATTTTGTTCATGTTTTTTATATTAGTTTTCTGTGTTAATTTTTTAATATTTTTTTTCTACATGTATGTTTTTGTGCTAGTTTTGTGTAGATTTTTATGTTATTTTTGTTGTGTTGATAGTCTTTTTTTGCATCTACTACAATTTGCTCTGTGCATAACAAGTGATCATCATTTGTTTCAGCTCCAGCCTTTGACTGTGCCAAGCTTCTGTGGAAGTTTGGAAGTCGATTTGAGGTGAACGTTCTTGAAGGTCAGTCTTTTTACTTCTGACTGTTTTAATATGGGCCAGCTTAGACTTAGCCTGAGACCTGTCTATCTGTCTTCAAGTCTGGCAGATTACTGGCTAAGACTGGTAATTACAACTGATAAGATGGGTGGAATTTAGACTGGGCCAGTTGACCACTATATTAACTAATAATTCCAAGTCTAAAGGGCACAATAATGCCTATCATTGTTACAACTGGTAGTGAAACAAATCAAATGGATGAATATTAAATAAATGGCTCTAATGACATTGGTTTGCCATTGAAAAATCTAAACTTGCTGTGATTGAGGCAAAGGCTATCTCAGTAACCGTTCTTGCACTAAAAGCATGCTTTTGTAATTATTGAAAACTGGCAAAAAATTATTTCTGGCCAAGGGCCGGCCAGTTAGAATCTATGGTAAGCTATTCACGTAACTAAATCTGGTAAATTCCAGCAGCAGGAAATGACTAAAACACCTTGAATTTCAAATTTGTACACATGCATGCACAAGGCATGAAACCATGCACTCATGCATACTCGCAACTGAATTTTAAAGTCACTAAAGTTCTAGCATTTAATTTGTTATGGCATACAAAATATGTCCCCCAAAATTGTATTCTTAAATTAATTAATTAAGTAATATGAAGTACTGGTATAATTATATAAAATCATGTTCCTGGGACTAATTGTTATCAAATGTTATTATTTTGTTGATTTATCAGGAGGATATGAAGATTTTTCTGCACTTTATCCATTTCTAAGGACACAAGATGTGATCTTCATGCCTCGGGTAAGAATTTGTATTTTTCTTGTGTGATTTGACCATAAGATATGAATAGAACTTACTGATTGGTTATATTTGCTCTGAATGAGAATTTGATAAGCTAGAACCTCCCTATTAAGGTCACCCTCATGACTGGACCATGGTGACCTCAATAGCCAGGTGACCATATTTGCGGGACAAATTTCATATAAGATATGGTAACGGAAATCATTTGTAACTGTCCCCTAATGTGACCATAATTTATTATGAAGTGGCTGTGTTACTAATGTGGTCATAAAGTCAGGTTCAATTGTTGTTGTTTCTTTGTGATTTTATATTTCTCACTCTTTCATAGCGAGTCAACAGAAGTCAGTTAATTTTTATAAGAGTACATAGAATCTGCTAATAGCCAGTGACTTGTTGTAGAATTGTTGGTCTTGATTTGTAATCACTTGAAGTCAACATCGATGTATATACTCTAGTGCCTAGACAGTTAAGTATTGTAAGGAATACTAGTAAATTAATATATGCATTACAACTGTTTCAATTAATTTACAGGAGATGGATGAGCTGAAGACTTATCCAATCGAGATCATTCCACAACTCTTGTATCTAGGCAACTGGCGTCATGGCAATGCACCGTACATCCAGAAAGACCTCAAGATCAAAGGTCACATCAACTGCCAAATTGAACAGGGAAGCTTGTGAGTGAATTGGTTTTTCTCGTTTTGTTCTTTAATAATAATAATAATAATAACTTCTTCAATGCCAATATCCTCAGAGAATCCGAGCTCAGAGGTGCAACTACTTTGACAGTTTCCTTTACTTGAATGGCCCTAGTACTGGCGACATATCATGTCTTAGTGTCCATTTCTTTTTTATTATTTATAATATTATTAGTCCTGTCATTTTGATCCAGAATGATGTGTCGGAAAATCCAGTATAAATAAACATGCGCTGTTGTTCTCTTGTTTCCCTGTCATCATGGGTGAGGCTGGCCGCGATTCAGTTCTTCAATTTTAAAAATAATATATGCAAGCAGGCATAATACTTTGTATTGGTGACTTACAGGATGTAAAAAGACCTAAAATATAGAAGCATGTGGAATTGTTATAATTACCTGTCATGGAATTTTATTTTTTAAATCAACAATTTCTACAGGGGTAAAATAAAACTATAACATGCTGTGATATAGCATCATAAGTTAATTGTCATATATAAATGATTACTTTAAAATGTATTTAATGTATTCAATGTTGCAGTTTCAAAGAAGAAGGCAAGAATCTCCTACATATTGCGATTGAAGATAATATTGACAGTGACATTTACTCCAAATTCCAGCCTTCCTGCGAATTTATTGGTAAGCTCTTGTAAATACCCCATCATCTAGAGAGATATGTTTTCAATGGATATAAAACTGAAATATTTTATTTTTAGCATCACTGGGTGTATTCCCAAATATAGTAATATGTATGAAATGACCACTGTATTGGGATGTCCAGATTAGACCGCTTGACCCTAACTCATGTAGCATGGTGTGCACATTACCCCGATTTATCATAACTCATGTTGCATAGTGTCCAGATTAATCCATTTGATTCTAACTTGTTTCGCTTGGTGTCCAGATTAGATCATTTTAACCTAGCTCATGCTGAATGGTGTCCACATTACCCTGCTTGCCCCTACCTTGTACTGTGTAGTGTCCAGATCACATCGTTTGACCGTGTTGCATGATGGCTAGATTACTTCGCTTGATCCTAACTTGTAATGCATAGCATCAATATTACCCTGATTGATGCTAATGCTGCATGGTGTCAATATTACACTGTTTTACCCTAATGTATCCACATTACCCTGCTTGCCCCTACCCCTGCTGAACAATGTCCAGATTACCCCGCTTGCCCCTTACTCATGCTGCATTGTCCACATTACGCCGCTTGCCCCTAGCTTGTACTACACAATGTCCAGATTATGCCGCTTGTCTCTAATTCCTGCTGTGTGGTATCCACATTACCCTATCTGTCCCTAACCCCTGCCACATGGTGTCCAGATTTCCCCGCTCGCCCCTACCAGGTGCTGTGTGTTTATAGAAGAGAAGATGAGCCGTGACCAGGCGGTGCTGGTCTTCAGTCACATGGGTGTCAGCACGAGTGTCAGCATCGTCATCGCCTTCCTCATGAGACTCTACACCTGGAGCCTCGCGGTAAGGGAGTCTCTCTTGTTCCCAGAGTAAAATAAATGTTATGCGTTTAGTATTGGTTCAAACCACCCCCTCTTCCACAGACCCTTATGGCCAGAAATAATTTCTGCCAGTCTTGAGTTAATTGCAAATGGCTTGAGTGGAAGCTTTATTGGCCAGTATTGGCTGTTCACGTGAATCACAGCCAATACTGGCCAGTTTAGTTTTTTGGTGACAAACTATTGTCATTTGAGCCATATATTTAATTAATACTGATCCATTCGATTTGTTTCACTACCAGTTGTGCCAGTGATGGTCATTAATGTGGGCCCCTAGATGTGGAACTATTAGTTAATCTAGTGATCAGCTGGCCTCCACAAAATTCTACCTGTCTTATCAGTTGTAATTACCCATCTTCGCCAGTCATCTGCCAGTCTTTCAGACAGGCAGACAGGTCTTTGGTTGAGCCCCTGCTCTCCACCAATACCTGGTGAGGGACTTGTGATTTTACTATCCACAATGTCTATTGGTTTCAATTTGCATAAGAATGTGTCTCTCACTGGGTGGTGCCACTGTAGCAATTTATTTTCCCTGCAATGATGACCAAAACACCATGTAATGTTTGACATATTTTGGACCTTTGCGAACTGATGCAATTACACCAAAGTGGTGGCGTAGTGGCTAGAACATCTGGTTCTCATTTGAGGGAATCTGAATTCAAATTCTCATGCTGCCGTCTTGAAGTATTGGCAGTTTTTGTTCACTCCTCATTGCCTCAGTTCAGTTCACTCAACTGTATAAATGATTACATGGCAGTAGACAGCGGTGGATTACGAAAATGAATAGTGTGCTCAGTAATTGCAGTGTGGCTGAATGCTTCCCATTGAAGTCGACATGAATGAACACGCTGCCAGGGGGTGATGTGTAGAGTGTTTTGAACAGTCATAAAGACTGGATACTGTGCTGTAAACGAACTTATAATTTTATGTACCCAAACACACCAGTGAAGGGTTTATGCAAAGTAGACCATTTCACTTTCCAGCAGTTTTAGTGATTTTTTGTTTGTTTAACATGTTTATTTATAAGATAAGATAACTTCTATTGCACCTAAATTCTTGGAAACCAAGCTCAGAAGCGCATCAAGACAAAAGAATTGGTCAATCTCGAAATCCATGAGCAGTATTCCAGTTGTCAACAAATGGGTTAAGGCGCTAAGGAGCTACGGTGGATAAGCAAGGCTGTAAAGATAAGTTTAAAAAAACCGACAGAATTTTGTAATATTTTCAACTGATCTAGCATTAAGAGGGAACATATTCCAAAGAGTTGGTGCAGCAACAGAAAAAGCCCTAGTTCCAATGTTAGTGTTGACTCTAGGAACAAAAAGTAGGTCAGAACTAGATGATCGAAGCTGGATAAGTTTTCTTACAGGAGTAAGCTGTGAATGCATATAAGATGGTTGCTTACTGGACAGTGCCTGGTATGTAATGGTACAGATATTAAATATTATACGATATCGTACAGGAAGCCAATGCAGACTTCAAAAGTGGTACAGAGCGAGAAAAACGAGATCTTGTAACTACTCTTGCTAGACAATTTTGGACACGTTGAAGTTTTACAATATCCTTGCTAGTGATATTATAAAGGAGGGAATTGCAAAAGTCAAGTCTGCTGCTAACAAGTTTATGAAATTATAATTCTACGTAATGTGAGCATAGTTTTTGAAACCGAGAACCCGGTTGCTTTTTAAAACCGTGAACCTCCTAATTTATAGGTATGGTAAAATGCCTAACTTAGAAGGACTGTAAATGTTCTAACTTACAGGAAATGTAAATATACTAACTTCTAGGAACTGACTGATATATAGGAACTGTAAACATACAAAATTATAGGAATTGCAAACATGTGAACTTACAGGAACTGTAAAATGTCTGACTTATAGAATTGTAATACTCATTTTGCACCATTTTGAATAGTAATATCATAATTGCAATTAGAAAATTTTGGATTTGAATTTTGGTGGGTTCATCATAATTACATGATATAAATTAAGAGGTTCTACATATCTAACAATAAGCCTCATAACTAACTCATACTCAACAATCATAGCGCCGTGTATAGTAATCTATTTGCCAGCGGAGTTTAGACTAACTGTTTTGTTGTCCACCAGGAGGCATACGCGTACATGCAGGTGTGCAAGCCGGATATTCGTCCCAACCGAGGGTTTATTCGGGAGTTGTCTCGATGGGAGGAGAGCATTCTGGAAGAAAAGGAAACAGACATCAGCGACCCGAACTACTGATTGGAACACAACCTCCACATCTCCCCGCCTCTTGCTGTCTCCTCTTGTATGTGTGTGCTGTATGGCCTACTGGAATCATATTTGGGTTTCCTGTTACACAATTTTATTGTATGTAGGTATAATTGTTTTTTGTTTTATTATATTTTGTGGGATATTATAGGGTAGGTAATATTAGGTATGCAGGTCTGAAGGGTGGTTGAATTTTTGGGGGTGCATTTTTGGCCTGCGATTGCATGCTCCCAAAAACCTCTAATTGCACCACCATTGAGGTTACCAGAAACCCTAACTGCATCCCACCTGAGACTACCAAGTGAAGTTCCTATTACATCCCTACCAAGGCTAAAAACCTCCAATAGCCCCCCCCCCCCAACATCTCAAGTGAAACTCATTTTGTCTCAGTCTGTGGACCTGGTAGCATTTCAGTATTGTCTTGGTTTTTTATTTGTCTTTGAGGTCGGTGGCCCGGCCCAACGTTTGCTCCCATTCGTAAATCTCACGTCACCAGATGGAACCTTGTTAATTGAGATTACTATCTCAATGTGTGTGTGAAAATTACATGAGAACAAATCATGCTGCCGCTCTGATCTGTGTTGTGAAGAAGTCCTCAACAAATTTGTTCAGATGAATATAAGAAAATCATAATTCCGGTATTTTAACAACTAGAAATTGGGTCAAACTGCAGAGATTGGTTTTTCTTGTCCTTAGTTTTACACAGGGGTGCAAATAAATGATGAATTTTCCGTGTCTCATTGTAAGAACTTCTACGGGTCATAACATTAAACAAGGTTGAATCATAAATTATATTCTGGTAGCCCTAATATGTGATGTCAGTTTTAGTGATCACACGGCTAAGAGTGCTCCCCTAATTTTTATGGGTATAATACGCTATTTGTGTGAGCTCTGATGCTGGTTATTTTGACCTTTTTGAACATAGTTTACATTAATTTTAATGTAAGATACAATATAAATGAAAATGTTTTATATACTTGGCGTGAGGATATATCTCCATGGTGGTATAAAATGGTTTTTCCGTTTCCACCTTGACATGTGACAATTTTTCTTGAGTGGAAGTCGGCACATGCTTACAAATATATCTTGAGTGGAAGTCAGCGCATGCTTACAAATATCTCTTGAGTGGAAGTCAGCGCATGCTTACAAATATCTCTTGAGTGGAAGTCAGCGCATGCTTACAAATATATCTTGAGTGGAAGTCAGCGCATGCTTACAAATATATCTTGAGTGGAAGTCAGCGCATGCTTACAAATATATCTTGAGTGGAAGTCAGCGCATGCTTACAAATATCTCTTGAGTGGAAGTCAGCGCATGCTTACAAATATATCTTGAGTGGAAGTCAGCGCATGCTTACAAATATCTCTTGAGTGGAAGTCGGCACATGCTTACAAATATCTCTTGAGTGGAAGTCAGCGCATGCTTACAAATATCTCTTGAGTGAAAGTCAGCACATGCTTACAAATATCTCTTGAGTGGAAGTCAGCACATGCTTACAAATATCTCTTGAGTGGAAGTCAGCACATGCTTACAAATATCTCTTGAGTGGAAGTTAGCACATGCTTACAAATATCTCTTGAGTGGAAGTCAGCACATGCTTACAAATATCTCTTGAGTGGAAGTCAGCACATGCTTACAAATATCTCTTGAGTGAAAGTCAGCGCATGCTTACAAATATCTCTTGAGTGAAAGTCAGCACATGCTTACAAATATCTCTTGAGTGGAAGTCAGCACATGCTTACAAATATCTCTTGAGTGGAAGTCAGCACATGCTTACAAATATCTCTTGAGTGGAAGTCAGCACATGCTTACAAATATCTCTTGAGTGGAAGTCAGCACATGCTTACAAATATCTCTTGAGTGGAAGTCAGCACATGCTTACAAATATATCTTGAGTGAAAGTCAGCGCATGCTTACAAATATCTCTTGAGTGAAAGTCAGCACATGCTTACAAATATCTCTTGAGTGGAAGTCAGCACATGCTTACAAATATCTCTTGAGTGGAAGTCAGCACATGCTTACAAATATCTCTTGAGTGGAAGTCAGCACATGCTTACAAATATCTCTTGAGTGGAAGTCAGCACATGCTTACAAATATCTCTTGAGTGGAAGTCAGCACATGCTTACAAATATATCTTGAGTGGAAGTCAGCACATGCTTACAAATATCTCTTGAGTGGAAGTCAGCACATGCTTACAAATATCTCTTGAGTGGAAGTCAGCACATGCTTACAAATATATCTTGAGTGGAAGTCAGCACATGCTTACAAATATCTCTTGAGTGGAAGTCAGCACATGCTTACAAATATCTCTTGAGTGGAAGTCAGCACATGCTTACAAATATCTCTTGAGTGGAAGTCAGCACATGCTTACAAATATCTCTTGAGTGGAAGTCAGCGCATGCTTACAAAGTCCAATGTTTGCAGCATGAATGAAGTGTTATAGCTTATTGTAAATAATAACAAATTAAAAGCATTCATTGTGTAATAAACATATGAGTGAAGGTCAGTCAACTCACTGATATGTGATGTCTAACGTCTGGTGTGTCATGTGACGTCTGGTGTGTCATGTGACGTCTGGTGTGTTATATATGATGTTTTGTGTGTGATTTATGAAGTCTACATATCCTGTCTGTGTATCATCTTTGATATCTTTGTATCGTCATGACAGAAATTTCTTCTGCATTGCAGAAACATAATCACATTTGTTGTTTAATATTAACACATATATCAATGGTTGTTGTGTCATCATGACAGAAATTCATTGACATGTGTTGTGTCACCATGACAGAAATGCAGTAACATTTTACAGTGTAATCTTTACATAATACATTAGCAGTTAATGTGTCATCATGACTGAATTAAAATAACTGTCATGTCAGCAGGACAGAAATGCAGTGACACTGTTGTGTCATATGACAGAAATGCAGTGACACTGTTGTGTCATATGACAGAAATGCAACTACTTGTGATGTCATCATGACAATGATTCAGTGATATAATATTTGTTGTGTCACAATGACAGAAACGTGATGATGTCTGTCATATATGATAGCCAACATGACATGTGAACACTATGATTTACAGATTATGCATCCTCGCAAGCCAGGGGTGTGACTACGTGCACTACCCCTGGCAGATCCCCTACGCATTGTATGGAAGTTAGCTGAATCAAACTCATAATTGACTTTGCCGTACAACCCGTGAGAACAGTGCAGACACCCGTCCGACTCGCGTCCCAGTTCCAGGAATTCCACTATTGTTACCCATTTGACTATTTTCATTTGAGCGGTACTGTGTATTCTAATTACGTCTACTGCTCAAACAGTCCATGAAGACCACCTAGAAGACCACTGGAATTTTCCGCCAAGCGATGTTATTGGCTGAGTGTATATTCTGAGTTTCGGCAAGCGATCTGCCAGGGGGTACTGAGACTGATGTAGTCAGCAGCGCCCCCTGACACGCGAGGATGAGATTATGAAATAAATCTGGTTTAAATATGTGTTCGTTTTACATGGTAACAATCAGAACTGCACCATAAATTTGGAGAAAAAATGTACATTCACTAAGGAGTGGTCGCGTAAGTTCGTATAGTCCAACAGTACATTAGGCATTATGTAAGAAATGGGGGTTTGGGTGGTCATGTGACATGCCCACAATGCTGCAACAACACTTTGCTGGCGAAGTCTGCGTGATGTAGTTGAAATATTTGAAAACAAAAAATACTTGTTTATTGAGAGCGAATGTCAATATATATATACATTGTCGCAGGATGTAATAGACGGTAAGAATCTAACATAAATTGCATCCTGCAGGTGTCTGTGTAGTCGCGAATTATAACAGTGGCTGTGCCACACGGAAGACTGAATCAGATATTTGTTCCATCGAATCTCAGGTGTGCAGCGACGCTACACGCTTGTTTGGGGGGCTTATATAGGGGTGTCATAGTGCACCCCTACACGGACCACAGCGTGGCACAACAGATGAGACTATTCAGGACCTGGCCCTATCACACCCTTCCCTCCGTATGTCTTTTGGAGTTTCTAATGTAACTAATAGCCACAATATATATGTAATTATATATATATATAAATATTATATAACTATGTATGTAATTATATATATATGTTTATATACAACAAATGGCTTTGTGTACAGTGGATGCTCACCATAAGTGACACTGTGTGACACATTCTGGGGAGTGGTGGTCAAGCAGTAGAGAATTAGACTGTCGGTCAAGGGGACCGGGGTTCGAATCCTACTACCAAACGCTGATCAAAACTTGGGAAACTTTGATCACCAAATGTTGCCTGTGTCTTTCTGAAGAGACTATTATCTGTTGGTGTCTTCTATCTGATGTCCGTGTCAGGGGAAGTGGATGATCCCACACAGGGGGTAAACATGTAACCTGTGATGGACTCTACCTCTAGAGGAGGAAAACTCTGAAAATAAACCACTCCAGTGTTACATAGAGCTGTTTGAAACCAAATAGACACATTCAACACCAGATGCCTGCACGAGATCTTGGGCATTCACTGGAGCGACATGTGACAAATACAGAGGTCTGGATACTATCAGGACAACCTTTGGCATCATCAACTATCTACTGAAGACAAATGAGCTGTCTCAGCCATGTCACGAGGCTCCCACCTACTACACCTGCTCCATAAACACTATGTTGGTCAGAGAAGGAGAGGACGACCGAGAATGAACTGGCGTCAGACTGTTGATCGCCTATACAGGTGGTCAACAAAAGATGGAGTGATGTCAGAACGCTAGCAAACAACAGATCTGGGCGGAGTGCATTGGCTGTCTCGTGTCAATAGATGAGGAAGCCACTAAGTCTGAGTAAAGACACAATGGTTTTAAAAAGAAATTTTTCAGGGGGATGGTCTTCACATCAGGATTCTATATAGATGTAGTGAGAGGCCACAGTCACTATAAACATGTTTTTTATACAAGTCCTTAGCCTGAGACCCATTTTCCCGTTATTGGAATGGGTCTCTGGAAAATCATGACGGGTTTTTCAAATACCATGATCTTGTGTTGGACCATAACACAGGGTCTGTACACAATGTCAGATACCATGATCTTGTGTTGGACCATAACACAGGGTCCGTACACAATGTCAGATACCATGATCTTGTGTTGGACCATAACACAGGGTCCGTAGACAATGTCAGATACCATGATCTTGTGTTGGACCATAACACAGGGTCCGTAGACTGTCAGATACCATGATCTTGTGTTGGACCATTACACAGGGTCCGTAGACAATGTCAGATACCATGATCTTGTGTTGGACCATAACACAGGGTCCGTACACAATGTCAGATACCATGATCTTGTGTTGGACCATAACACAGGGTCCGTACACAATGTCAGATACCATGATCTTGTGTTGGACCATAACACAGGGTCCGTATACAATGTCAGATACCATGATCTTGTGTTGGACCATAACACAGGGTCCATACACAATGTCAGATACCATGATCTTGTGTTGGACCATACACAGGGTCCTTACACAATGTCAGATACCATGATTTTGTGTTGGACCATAACACAGGGTCCGTACACAATGTCAGATACCATGATCTTGTGTTGGACCATAACACAGGGTCCGTAGACAATGTCAGATACCATGATCTTGCGTTGGACCATAACACAGGGTCCATACACAATGTCAGATACCAAATTCAAGGCTAGTGAAAGGAATATTCAGGGTTATTTGACCGAGAACGAACTGGCACCAGACTACTGACTGCAACCTACAGCTGGTCAACAAAACATCAAACTGCTAACAAATAACAGATCTGGGTGGAATGCTTCGACAGTCTCATCCATCTATGGAAGCATAAGCTGCTAAATCAAAGTATGTAGCACCCATACCTACCTATAAAAGTGATTGGTCAAGGAAGGTCAGTTTGAATTAATAGGAAGCCCTGCATCATAAAAAGGGGTCCATGGGCAACTGTTGTGCAGTACAAGCTGATGAGCAGCAGAAGTGCTCCCCAGCCTGAGGGAGGGGGTACTGGTGAACAAAGGGCCAGAGTCTGGGCAACTGTAGCCAACAGCTGTGCCATGGATGATGCAAAATAAGCAGATAAGGCAACCTGGGTCTCTGATTGAGATCAGCAGGAATGTACTTTTTACCAGTGAACAAAGGCCAGAGGCAGAGCATAATCAAGGCTTTTTAAGGCTGCCAGCCAGAATTCAAGGATATCAAGGCCTTGAAATGAGATTGGTGTAATTCAAGGTTTTCATGGATTTCAAGGCCATGTATGCACCCTGATAACATGGTTTTATTTTCTAAACAACAAGGTCAAAACAGTGTTTGTGTTGCCATAAAACTGGCCTTGTACTAAGAGTAAAAATGAGTGCAGGAGGGTAGTTTGAAGTTTGAGGATTTTGTGAGCCTCTGGGGAGTATAGTTGGGAGGTTGAGCCCTCGGAGGGTGCAGTTGGAGGTTTTCATAGTGTCGGCGCCCTGAACATTCACCACGTATTGACGCCTATGACCAAGGCATGTGTAACGGGATTTTCATGAGCATAACAGGTAAATAACAAATGAGAACGGGTAAATTGGAAAATTTCACAATCCTGACTTAAAGACCTGTTTTGATGGATGAACCCAGGCCAAGTTCACAGACATTAAATACACGGACAACGCTACAAGTAGAAGAACAACCAAACAATCACAGCTGAGTAATATCACAATTTAATTTTCTGAATATTTACACTAGTGAGAAGGTGAATATATTGCACATTACAGTGACAGGAAATTTTTGTGACACATGAAAGAAGCTATCCCTGCTTCACTTTTGTCAATGTTCTGATTTCTCAGTTTCCACAGCTTCCGACACATGGTTTGTTATAATAAGCATAATTTTAAACCTGCGAAACTGAAACATATTTCGGTGATACGAATGCAGGAGTGCTGGAAACGCTGAAATCATTCTTTATGGATACAAAATAACAGAAGTTGTGAATGTGTGACAATATGTAAGGTGACATGTCGGACAGGTGACACAAGATGACAACAAACAGCAGATGTTGACACAAGAGACAAGAATGTCTCGCAGCACCTGTACTTTGCATAAAGCCCCGACTCGACTTCAACATTTCTGAAACGGTGACACCGATAGCAAATTGGAGAGTAGTGAAGGAGCATTGAGATGGAACATACAGACATTTGTAATAGGGATTTCTATTAAAGGGAGCATTTCAGTTCGTTTTTTTCTCATAAATTCATGTTATACAGTATAAATTATATCTATTATAATGTACTAACTGCCTAAATGTGCTTTAAAGAAGCACTTTTTCTTGCTGAAATGTTATTGTTTCGTGGGGAAATAGCTTGTTTACATGGCAGTGCACTGCTTTCAAAGGCATAATATCAGGTCTGGTGTCATGACGACAGCGTATTGACATTAGAAGCTCCGCCCCACATTCGGCATTATCCAAGCTCACTACTCAGGGATTTGAGTGACAGGTTGGTGATTTTTGTAAACATTGAACTGTTGAATTAAAAACTTGTTTCTGATTCATTAAAACACCGTTTGGCAGTCAGTACGTTAGAATAGTTCATACTCTATGACAAATAACGTAGCGTGGATTTCTATACAATTTCAAGTACGAAATGCTGATTTTAAACATGAAAATGCAGTGTGTATGATAGCTGGCACCAACGATGTAATTATGGATGATTTGTCATGTCTCCGCATGTAAATAAACACAAACGCAGAGGGAAGGTTTGACAGTGCTGAAGGACCAATATACATACCGGAGTCGGTAAGACAGATCCTTGCACGAATTTGAAAGTCTAATTACAATGACGTGTCACATGGCTACATGGCGAGGGGATGATCAGAGGGGCGGGAGGGCTTTGATGGGTGACATGTGATGTGTCGGGCGACGTGACAGGTGTTGGGTGACCAGCGACGTATTGAGTGATAGGTGACATGTCAGGTGACGTGTCGAGTGACAGGTGACATGTCAGGTGACGTGTTGCGTGACGGGTGACGTCACCACAGCCTACAAAAGCATGTTGAGCAAGACACACGAGTAGACTTGAGTGGAATACAAACATGGAATACAGTATATACAAATATGTACACAACCATCTCATGGATTCGCCTCACTGATACACCTGTTGTTACATCACTTTGATACACCTTTGGTGTACCTAATCGATACATATCTGATGTGTATGTCAGGGGTACACCTCTATGTACATCAAATATACAATCTAATGTACCCCCATGGATACACATATATTGTAAAGCCAGACTTTTGATTACATGTTTTACGGGCAGAATTGTACAAAAAGCAGTGGCGGGAATCAGAAAAATTAAATTAAAATGTAAGGAAAAAAGATCATAGTGCATGTTCAAATATATAACATTTAAATAATAGATATGTGGCTAAATGACAATTAATATAAATCTCCAGTGTTACTTCTTATCCTATTAATGAGACACAGCTGTGTGAAATGCAGCAAAAATAATTTGTATTCCTTTTTTTCGTTCAGTTTCTGACATTGTTATCTACTTCACAATAAAGATCGTTTTTTAGCAATTACTCACCGCTAAGTCACTATTTTAGCACTAACTTAGAAGGCCCATCAAATGTGAAATGACAATAAAAATCTGAATCGATGATACACGCCAAAGTAGTCCATGTTTATGCTTTGACAATGATCACATTTGATCATGGTATGCCATTTTGTTTGGTATCAAAAGAATCCCCGTCTTCTTGGCTATCTGTCGGTTATGTCAATGGTCATACCCCTTTTTGATCAAGTTTAATTTTCCCGCGTTGAAACCAGATCCCAAATCCCAACGATGTCCTTATTTAGCTTTAGACACGGAACTGGCCGTAGTTCTCAAAATGAACAATCCCACGATGCTGTGCGTTGTTTAATTTCTTGTTTACATTATTTGAAGGTGTTGCTACGGAGTCGCTGATAAACGAATGATATACTTTGTGAAAAAGAGATTTTAATCGAGATGCCACCGAAGAAATAGAAAATTGTACGGGAGCGTCCGAGTGAGTGCGATGCACAAATACTTTGACAGCCTTGAGCCAGAAACAATTAACAAGAGACAAATAGGTGCTAAGAAATACAAGAACTGTGTGGCTGACAACATAGTAGATAGGTCTGCTACCAACAACAGTAGACCATTTAAGGTGCCAAACAGTAGGACTGAACAATATAGACACTCCTATTTGGTACAGACTACGACCGACTGGAACCAGCTGGAAGAGAGCACTGTGACGGCGGTCTCGGTTACCACCTCCCGGCGCCGGGTCGGCCACAAATAAACAGTGTGCACTCCCCATTCCATTGCAATCAAGCCAGTATTGGTATCTGCAACGTATCAATCAAGATCAAGATGCCCAACATCATTGAACGCCGCCGCCAAAACATGGTGGCAGCATTCGATGACGTTGGGCTATCGGATGCATCGCGGGCACTCCCATGGACCGAAACACAGCTAGTCGCAGCTGGTCGCAGCAGATGGCTGATAGATTATTTCGCATAGGGATGACAGTATATTATGTAATAGTTGTTAACGTCATATTCAAAGAAAAGCATGCGCGCACGATAGCTACCGTTGTTAAAACTGTTCGATTGAAACCCCATACAGTAGCAGGGCATTTTCTCTCATGAATAGCAAGATATTTTATATATGATTTAACATGTCCATTTAATAAATAATGACATCGGCAGCAATAAAAAATGAACATTGTGAATTTTATTTTTATTCTAGTTCCAGGAAATGAATGTTGGTGGGCCCCATAAAACATGTAATATAAAAAGTCTGGCCTAATTCATGGATACAAATCAGACGTACATAAGATGTACTTCTATTTCATGGATACACATGTAATGTACCTCGTGGATACACCTGTATGTACATTATAGATACACCAGTGATGTACCTCACACCTCATTTCCGTCTTCAGTAATAAATATAAACAAAAGGTGCACGCCTCCCCCCCAGCCCGTAGACTATCATACAAAAGAGGCATGTGACAGCGGGACATGTGGACAAAAATACACGTGAGTCTGATATACAGCGGGAGCATCAATTGGGCCTGGAAACAACTGCGGTCAATACACAAGCTACACAGACTGGACACGGTCACTGTGGGAAGGAGAGGGTCACCTGTTTCCTCTGTGCATATATACAATGTACAGCGACTTTCATTAGCCGACTCGCGAGCTAAAAGTGAGGTTTTATTTCATTAAAATGCCTCGATTCTCCTTATCAATCACAAATTACAATTAAAATTTAATAGACATTATAATCCACATTAAAATCTTTATTGCTGGAACATATCTGCCAATCGAAATTGTATAAACAGTGATTCAGAAAAGCAAGAAAAAGAATCGGTTATTCACCTTTGCCAGATGACGTATCTTTTCAACTTCAACTGTTTTACGGCCAAACGCTGCTGATATTTAAATATTTAAAAAAATTTAAATAACATCTATGTAAGACATAAAAAGATGGTTATACTACTATTTTGGCATGTAAATAAATCAGCCAATGAAAAATGTTGTACATTACCTTTATCACACTTGACCCTAGGCGTGTCAAAGTTCACTGCACTCAATGAGCTTGTGAATAGCATAGCAACTGGGTTGAATGGATAATCGACAATCACTCTCCTCAAAAACTTAAATTGGAACCTCTATTGACCCCCCCACGGATGGCAGGTGACACTCAAGCAAACACTGCAATGCACAGCCCTGCACTTGCATGTGCTCTTTGTATGGAATGTCCTTTGACTGTCGCTATTATTTCTGCAGTTTTCCCCGTTAAAACCGACCCAAGCGCGATGGTTTCGTAAATGCCAAGTAATCAGGAGAATGTTCAAAGAAACATTAATATGAACTCACACAACGCTTACCCCGATTAATTCCCACCCTCTCTGGCACATCAACAGCCAGAAATCATCATAAGAAACGACCTTATAAAAATAACAAACCACTTTCCCCATTGTTTGTTCATTTGCAACAAAACGTCAACAGACATATATATATATGGTAACGAAACACAGTTTGACACCAGATTACATTTCCAGGTTTGGGCATTTCTGGGGTTTCCTAGGGGTGGAACTTGTGAATAATACCACGCCTGCACAAATGTGTGAATTTTTGGGTCACCTGCAGTTACTGAAACCAGCTTACAAGCCGACAGTTTTTATAGTATTATTATTAAATACTCACTGCACAGGGCCTGATAAACGGTCCAATATACTCTCAGAAGCTGTCTCCAAAACAGTGCGACTGTTAAAAGATATGATAACAAGACGTGGACAGTTTCTGTTTCTTTCACATTTTCCTTCAGTATCGACTATCACTGGTTGCCATGGTAACCTGGCTCGATGTCTTTTCAGTCAACGTAAATATACATCGCGTGACGCCACTAAGTATACTCTGTGCAGCGGCAATGCTCATGCAAGACGTCTTACAACAGCCGAGCATACATTAGCCTAGCAGCACTGGCATTAGATGAATACTTCGGCAGGCTGTGGGTGGATCAAAAGACAGACTCGGCACTGCGGGACAGCTGAATTGGGTGCGATGGACTGCGGGCGAGTCGTTTCTTTGGCAGACGTTCAAGGTGCTCGAGCAGAGTACGGAAGTCAGAGCGTTTGTGTGATGCATACGCCCAGCACAGCATCAGGATATCCTACAAAGGTAAAGAAAAGTTCTTATATAGCGCAATATCCAGTCCTCAGAACTGCTCAAAGCACTTTACATTTTATTCCCTGGCAGACCTGTTCACTCAAACATCATTTCGACTTCTCTGGGACGCATTCAGTCATGTTGTAATTAATGCGTGGAGACTATTCGTACACAAATATCCACCACTGTCTATAGCCAGGTACTCATTCATACAGCCGAGAGATTACCTGATATCGACTATAACAAAAAAGTAATTTAGATGAATTTAACTATTAAAAATTTAATTTTCTTGACAGTAAACATACAAAGCTATGATCTGGCAAAAAATATTTTGAATAGTTTTTGTAAAAAAAAACATGATTTCACCAGGGGTGCAGCATGGCCTTAGAGATCTAGGTCTTGACACTACTTGACTGAAAGCACAGACAGATTAGTTATGCAATATTGTGTGACAAATAGGACAAAAAGAGCCAGAATTTTTTCGGAGTAGACCCACCTTAACGTCTCTCGAAGCCTGAATGTGACCAAGGGACTGCTTCATGCCTTTGCCTATCTGCCAGATGATTGCCTCTGGAGACATAGCTTTGAATGGCCATTCCCCTGATAACAGCTCATACCACACGGTGCTGGAACACAATGACACAATACAAAGTCAATTACAAATACGATGTCATCAATTCTGCATATATTAATACAAAAACTGGTTTCTGGGCAAAACGAGATAATTTTGACTGGCTAAAATTTCAGAATTGAAATGGATGAATAAATTGGCCCTTGCTATTAGTTAACGATGTTTCTAAATATATTCCAATATCTATTTTTACATCACGGCACAGCGTTTGTATGGATGCAGCCTATTTTGACAAAAACGAAGGAGATATCGGAAGTATACAAACCCAAATGCAAAGACGTCCGAAGCCTCAGTGAATGGCAGTTCTATCTCCTGGTACTGGGCTCCAGCCTGAAGGCTCCGGATGATCTCAGGGGACAGGTAACAGAGCCAACCCTCGGGGATACTCAGGTACTCGCCCTTCCTACAACACAGACAGGGGTAACAGAGCCAACCCTCAGGTATAATCAGGTACTCGCCCTTCCTACAACACAGCCACAGACAGGGGTAACAGAGCCAATCCTCAGGTATAATCAGGTACTCTCCCTTCCTAGAACACAGTCACAGACAGGGGTAACAGAGCCAATCCTCAGGGATAATCAGGTACTCTCCCTTCCTAGAACACAGTTACAGACAGGGGTAACAGAGCAAATCCTCAGGGATAATCAGGTACTCGCCCTTCCTAGAACATAGACAGGGGTAACAGAGCCAATCCTCAGGGATACTCAGGTACTCGCCCTTCCTACAACACAGACAGGGATAACAGAGCCAATCCTCAGGGATACTCAGGTACTCTCCCTTCCTAGAACACAGCCACATACAGGGGTAACAGAGCCAATTCTCAGGGATACTCAGGTACTCGCCCTTCCTAGAACACAGCCACAGACAGGGGTAACAGAGCCAATCCTCAGGGATAATCAGGTACTCTCCCTTCCTAGAAAACAGTCACAGTCAGGGGTAACAGAGCCAACCCTAAGAGATACTCAGGTACTCGCCCTTCCTTGAACACAAACCGTGACACATAATAAAACTGTCTCAAGACAGAGAGCTGCACCACAGACACACCAAATATGACATTGCTGGGATTCTCTGTGTAGTTTGAAAACATGGAACTAAAAGGCAGTTACTATATATGTATAATCTTACTATATACAAAGATTAATTTATCTTTATACACCTTCGTTCTTCTTTACAAGTATATACCTGTTTCATACATTGTAGTAACAATAATAACAATGTGTAATGTGGTGCATCACACTGTATCACTGTCACTAACCTGTTTCCATGGCAGAGTTTTGTGACGTTGGAAAGTCCAAAATCAGTGATGACGACTTTTCCACTTTCTAAGAATATGTTGCGTGACTTGAGGTCTTTGTGAATGATGCCCTTCGCATGCAAGTAGCCCATACCCTGCACGGAACGACCAAATCAACAATTAAATGGCTAATGCATACACAACACATACACAATGTAAAATATGTTACTTCTGGTAAGTAACAAATGTGCAGTGTTTTCAGATCAAAATTCAATGTTCCTGATCCTTGTGAAATACATATATACTTAGTTTGTACTTTCGTTTAACAAATGTCAATGAGAGTGGAGATTGATCAAGATTACTAAAACATGATACATATTATCCTAACGTCTGCCATTTCCCAGTACGTATAAAACAAGCAACAAATATGACCAGTTTGCCCTCTTACATGTATGATTAAACCCTGGGTGCTGTGTAGCGTGTACCGCCTGCAGATTTTCCAGATACTAACATAAATTGACAGCTAGACAACACACATTACAACTATGAGTTTATTCAATAACTGGTATAAAATAGTTATAATTTTTTTATTTCTAGATGCTCCTGTATGTATTTTGGTGGGATGGCACTGAAAGCTTGTTATTTTCAGGGGACTTCAGAGGCACTACAAACCTGAATCTTTAAGCATGACATTTTGAACAGGGGTGTGCAAAAGTCATCATGTGAGTGATGCATTTCCAAGGAATTCTGAAAGAAACTCAAATTACAAAACAAATTCTTGAGATATTTGTTGCGAGAGATATGGAGACAGTTGGTGGAGAGAGCAGTGCAAGATAGAGGGGAGTGGAGACAGTTGGTGGAGAGAGCAGTGCAAGATAGAGGGGAGTGGAGACAGTTGGTGGAGAGAGCAGTGCAAGATAGAGGGGAATGGAGACAGTTGGTGGAGAGAGCAGTGCAAGATAGAGCGGAATGGAGACAGTTGGTGGAGACTGCAGTGCAAGATAGAGGGGAGTGGAGACAGTTGGTGGAGAGAGCAGTGCAAGATAGAGGGAAATGGAGACAGTTGGTGGAGAGAGCAGTGCAAGATAGAGGGGAATGGAGACAGTTGGTGGAGACTGCAGTGCAAGATAGAGGGGAGTGGAGACAGTTGGTGGAGAGAGCAGTGCAAGATAGAGCGGAATGGAGACAGTTGGTGGAGAGAGCAGTACAAGATAGAGGGGAATGGAGACAGTTGGCGGAGAGAGCAGTGCAAGATAGAGGGGAATGGAGACAGTTGGCGGAGAGAGCAGTGCAAGATAGAGGGAAATGGAGACAGTTAGTGGAGAGAGCAGTGCAAGATAGAGGGAAATGGAGACAGTTGGTGGAGAGAGCAGTGCAAGATAGATGGGAATGGAGACAGTTGGTGGAGAGAGCAGTGCAAGATAGATGGGAATGGAGACAGTTGGTGGAGAGAGCAGTGGAGACAGTTGGTGGAGAGAGCAGTGCAAGATAGAGCGGAATGGAGACAGTTGGTGGAGAGAGCAGTGCAAGATAGAGGGGAAATGGGGGATTGTTGTACTGACAGAGCACAATATGTAAGAGTAGACACTTACCTGTGCCACCTGTGAGGCAATAATAACCATCCTGTTCATCTGAAATCTCTCCTTCCTCATGTGTATGTGGGTGTACAGGGTGTGGCCCTTACACAGACTGCAATCACATACACAGATGTATAACATCACACAAACTGCAATCACATACACAGATGTACAACGTCACACAGACTGCAATCACATACACAGATGTACAACGTCACATGGACTGCAATCACATACACAGATGTACAACGTCACACAAACTGCAATCACATACACAGATTTACAACGTCACATGGACTGCAATCACATACACAGATGTACAACGTCACACAGACTGAAATCACATACACAGATGTACAACGTCACATAGACTGCAATCACATACACAGATGTATAACGTCACACAGACTACAATCACATACACAGATGTACAACGTCACACAGACTGCAAAACAATCACACACAGATGTACAACTTTACACAGACTGCAAACAATCACATACACAGATGTACAAGTTTACACAGACTGCAAACAATCACATACACAGATGTACAAGTTTACACAGACTGCAAACAATCACATACAGAGATGTACAAGTTCACACAGACTGCAAACAATCACATACAGATGTACAAGTTTACACAGACTGCAAACAATCACATACACAGATGTACAAGTTTACACAGACTGCAATCAATCACATACACAGATGTACAAGTTCACACAGACTGCAATCAATCACATACGCAGCCTATACAGGAACTCCTGTACACAGACTGCAATCAATCACATACGCAGCCTATACAGAACTCCTGTACACAGACTGCAATCAATCACATACGCAGCCTATACAGAACTCCTGTACACAGACTGCAATCAATCACATACGCAGCCTATACAGAACTCCTGTACACAGACTGCAATCAATCACACACGCAGCCTATACAGGAACTCCTGTACACAGACTGCAATCAATCACACACGCAGCCTATACAGGAACTCCTGTACACAGACTGCAATCAATCACATACGCAGCCTATACAGAACTCCTGTCCACAGACTGCAATCAATCACATACGCAGCCTATACAGAACTCCTGTACACAGACTGCAATCAATCACACACGCAGCCTATACAGGAACTCCTGTACACAGACTGCAATCAATCACATACGCAGCCTATACAGAACTCCTGTATACAGACTGCAATCAATCACATACGCATCCTATACAGAACTCCTGTACACAGACTGCAATCAATCACACACGCAGCCTATACAGAACTCCTGTACACAGACTGCAATCAATCACACACGCAGCCTATACAGAACTCCTGTACACAGACTGCAATCAATCACACACGCAGCCTATACAGGAACTCCTGTACACAGACTGCAATCAATCACACGCAGCCTATACAGAACTCCTGTACACAGACTGCAATCAATCACACACGCAGCCTATACAGAACTCCTGTACACAGACTGCAATCAATCACACACGCAGCCTATACAGAACTCCTGTACACAGACTGCAATCAATCACATACGCAGCCTATACAGGAACTCCTGTATACAGACTGAAATCAATCACATACGCAGCCTATACAGAACTCCTGTACACAGACTGCAATCAATCACATACGCAGCCTATACAGAACTCCTGTACACAGACTGCAATCAATCACACACGCAGCCTATACAGAACTCCTGTACACAGACTGCAATCAATCACACACGCAGCCTATACAGAACTCCTGCACACAGACTGCAATCAATCACACACGCAGCCTATACAGAACTCCTGTACACAGACTGCAATCAATCACATACGCAGCCTATACAGAACTCCTGTACACAGACTGCAATCAATCACACATGCAGCCTATACAGAACTCCTGTACACAGACTGCAATCAATCACATACGCAGGCTATACAGAACTCCTGTACACAGACTGCAATCAATCACACACGCAGCCTATACAGAACTCCTGTACACAGTCTGCAATCAATCACATACGCAGCCTATACAGAACTCCTGTACACAGACTGCAATCAATCACACACGCAGCCTATACAGAACTCCTGTACACAGACTGCAATCAATCACATACGCAGCCTATACAGAACTCCTGTACACAGACTGCAATCAATCACACACGCAGCCTATACAGAACTCCTGTACACAGACTGCAAGCAATCACACACGCAGCCTATACAGAACTCCTGTACACAGACTGCAATCAATCACACACGCAGCCTATACAGGAACTCCTGTACACAGACTGCAATCAATCACACACGCAGCCTATACAGGAACTCCTGTACACAGACTGCAATCAATCACACACGCAGCCTATACAGGACTCCTGTACACAGACTGCAATCAATCACACACGCAGCCTATACAGGAACTCCTGTACACAGACTGCAATCAATCACATACGCAGCCTATACAGGACTCCTGTACACAGACTGCAATCAATCACACACGCAGCCTATACAGAACTCCTGTACACAGACTGCAATCAATCACACACGCAGCCTATACAGAACTCCTGTACACAGACTGCAATCAATCACACACGCAGCCTATACAGAACTCCTGTACACAGACTGCAAACAACCACACACGCAGCCTATACAGGAACTCCTGTACACAGACTGCAATCAATCACACACGCAGCCTATACAGAACTCCTGTACACAGACTGCAATCAATCACACACGCAGCCTATACAGAACTCCTGTACACAGACTGCAAACAATCACACACGCAGCCTATACAGGAACTCCTGTACACAGACTGCAATCAATCACACACGCAGCCTATACAGAACTCCTGTACACAGACTGCAAACAATCACACACGCAGCCTATACAGAACTCCTGTACACAGACTGCAATCAATCACACACGCAGCCTATACAGAACTCCTGTACACAGACTGCAATCAATCACATACGCAGCCTATACAGAAACTCCTGTACACATATCTGGAACTAATCGCTTCATAAATGTTGTCAATATACTGCACAATTTTGTTTTAAAAACTTATTGATGTTAGATAATTTACCCGTATATTTTCTAGCTATGCTACGTTACACGTTTTACCAATATAATATGACTCACTTGTTATACCTCTACTGCCTTATACTACACATTCTCTTACGTAATGTTTCTACTTCAGCATTACTATATTTATCTGTGTATTTATATTTTAAACTTCCAACCAATAAGAAAAGAAAAGTTTGATGAGGTTTATCATTAACAAACCTGTTAATTTATAAAAGTGGACTCAAATAATATGCACCCCAATGTACTTCTAATAATGTACATATGGCATTATTTCAACAATCAAAAACTCGCATCAGAATTATTTATTTCCAATTTATGGCTCATTCACTAGATGGAGCCCCCTAAAACATACCTTGTGATGACCGCCAGGTGGGGCTGTTTCATGCAGGCACCCATGAAGAGAACAAGGTTTTCGTGGCGTGTTTTCCGCAGCATGGCCACCTCTAGTTTGAAGGCCTGGAGCTGGGCCTGATGATCTAAGTTCGTCTCCATATTCAGCATCTTGATGGCCACATCCCCATGCCAGTTCCCTCTATTCAGACGCACATGACAAACTGTTACCAACATTTTTCAGAAACAAGTCTACAATGAGACAGCAAGAATTAAACATACCTTGGAGAAATTTGTTGACACATGCATCGTTTCAGTCTACAGTGGATCTTGTTCACGCACTGATGTCATGTGACGCGGCTCAGATTTTGGCGGAATGATCTGGATGTAGATGGCGGGCAGGTGGTATCCCTGATCCCTCATCACATGACATCAGTGCTTGAACATGATCCACTGTAGACGGGTCGAAACGTAGCATGTTTCAACAAATTGCTCGAAAGTAAGTTTAATTCTCACTGGGTAATTGAATCTTGGAGCTATGAATATCTTTCAAGTAAAAAATGGTACATGCTTTAATTATCTAGATTAAAGGACATGCAGAGTACAACTACCGGTACTAGTAGCACAACTAATCAGACACAACCTATGGCCTTGTCGGATTATTCAATTTACAGGTACTGCTAGTAACCAATGTACCATCGGATATGTGAATCATTTACATATATTGCAACTTCAGATCAACGACACAGAGTGATAAAAAGACTTTGAGACAATGCTTACAAGGACTATTCACACGTATTGACAAATGGAGGCAGTTATATTGAATGAGGTCTTGGTGACTACAGGCCCAGTACAGGCGGACATCTTACTTACTTATGTACTGTGCCAAATCGACCTGAGCCAATTTTGTCACCAATAACCAGTTCCTCAAATGGTATGTCCCATTCTTTTAACGCTATTGATATCTGAAAATTACAAACAAACAAATAATGATCAAGCAATTGTAGCACAGCCAAATATGTTTATTAATGCACATCCAATGACCCTGGTAAAGTTGAAAAATATGAGCATGCTTAAGGTGGGACATCAGTGGCGGATCCAGCAGCTTTTGTAGGGCGGGGGTCCTCACCGATGACGTCCCATTCCTCTTATCCCACCCGTATACAACCAATAGACGTAGCCTACGCAGAATGTGGATAGATGTGTGTAGGTATATGATAAAAGCCATGGACGGTTCATGTAGAATAAAAGGTCTGCAACATAATCCATGTCAGGTTTTGCGTTTTTAATTATGACATACAACTGATAGTAGTCTATGCTACGTAAAATATTAAGTAGCTCTTTCATTCCAATCTAGCTTCACTTTGCAACTAGACGTGTACGTAACGTTGTACAGTAACAATAGACTGTGACCTGATACAAATGAAAAACATCATATCATAAAAATGGCAGAAAACATAGAAATGTATTGTTTTATTTAAGGTAAATTCTGAGAAAAAATCTTACACTATTGGCTCGTTGCCAGCTTTGTCCACCAGGGTCGTCACCGTTGTCCATCGAATCCCCTCGTTCCAACAAGGCTGTTCGCTCGGATGATGACAAACTGCCCGTCTGAAACACAAACAATCAGATCACCAGACAGGCACATTTTGACTGAGAACCTACAAGCAACTTGACAAGAAAGGTAGTTTTATTGCAACCAGAAGAACATTATTCAAGACATTTTTAAAAACTTTCCACAAGGGGACATCACTTGAATACACATAACATGATGTGGCTATTTTTCGATGGGTTTGGCAGACCTGAAAATTGCTGGGCCAAGACCAATATTTCAAAATTCAATATCTTTTTTAATGACCAATTCAATTAAATAGAAGATATATCATTCAAACGAGCTCCCTATATTAATATAGCAATTAAACTGAGAATCATTTCACTCAGTGATGGGCAATCCATTTACATTTCGTCAAATAATAGGGCTTTGGTGAAATAAAATTCTTGAAATTTTTCTAAAAACACCCTTTTATTTTTTAAGACCTGAAGTCTTAACAATACAATATCCAATCGAAGACTTTCTAAGTCTTGATGCACATGCCTGGTAATTGAGACACAGTTCAGCATTTCACATATTTTACGATACCTATTATAATACTGAACAAAGTTATATACGTAACTGTCTAAACTACTGATGACTGTTGACATGTGACTGTAGAACTGGTGACAGTTGATGACTTACAAGTGTACGATCACTTCGGTCACTGTCATTCGATGTACTCGTGCTTACAAAGTCTCTGAAAAAACACACCAAAACATGTTTTAAAACTTTACTGTTCGGCCAATCACAAGACACCAATGTGTTGGTCTTATAACATATTTTGTTATCTTAGCAAGCAAAATAAAATTGTTCACAATATATTACGGTGTAACAAACATTACATTTATATCAGCAGTCTTATGGATATTTACATATTTGCACCATAAATAAATATAAATTAGTTGATGTTTAAAATATGTAATTTCATTTTTTTACTGTCAACATGCAATGACACATACCCGCTGTAGTAGCCGCGTGACGGCAGGCTCTCAACGTCGAGACTGCCAATGGTGCCTATCGAGTCGACTGTCATATTGTCCAGGTTATTCACCGACACGTCTGTCACAAGCACACTCACTATTTACCCGGCAAGTAACTTTCTATTTACCAGACATGACAGATTTCAGGGCAAGACACGATAAACTGCATTTTTTAAATTTTTACCATATCAGGACGAAACATTTGTTTAAACATGTGTTGGGCTAGGACACTATCTATTTTATACAAAAAATTTGATAAATCCCCATTAAACAACGTGCATAAAAGATTGTTTGTTTTAAAAACATGAGCGCCATTATGTCTTTTTTTTATTAAAATGCAACATATCCATTTTCAGCCAATTAGCATTGCCTTGCAGCAGAGTACGCGGAGTGATGGTGTTTATTTAGATAACAAAATCATGTAATATCACATTTTGCATAACAAACCTGCAACAAATATTTTAGACTTTGCTATTTTGGATTCTTAATATACATCACGTTTTTACAAGTTTTTATTTAAACTCTGAGGATGAAACACAAAAATGACTTTTTCTCAAAACGGATATATCACGTTTTGCCCTGAAACCCTTCACATGTAATATATTATATACCCTGGAGATTACCCACTATTTACCCTGCAGATAACTCACTATTTACCCTGCAGATAACCCACTATTTACACTGCTGGTAACTAACTATTTCACACACTTGTGTTGGTTACCTCTATTCCTCTGCAGATATCTCTTGTCCCCCATGGTCGTTTTTAGTTCCTCCGCACATAAGCCACTATTTACCCTACATATATTTCACTATTTAACCTGCAGGTAACTAACTATTTACCCTGCAGGTAACTCACTATTTACCCTGCTGGTAACTCTCTATTTACCCTGCTATTAACTCACTGTTTTACTGCAGATACTCACTGTTTACCCTGAAGGTAAGCCACTATTTATTTGACCAGTCTTGAGGGACAATTACATATCAATTCCTTCTAATAAATACCAAATCCAATTATCAATTCCATATTGAAATAAGAGCAATCTTAATCTTGGTACTTTTTAAACTGAGTTAAACATTAAAAAAGTTAAAATGTTACATGATGTAATTGAAAAGTAATCAAAACATAATTGAAAAAACAGTTACATGTTCACCAATTCCAAAAATTACATGTTTACCTACTTCAATTACAAGTTTACAATTCTAATTACATTTTAACCAATTCAATGTCACCAATTTCAATCGCCAATTACAATTCCAACAATTCCTATCAGACTTTCACCAATTCCAAATAAAACACATAACACTGATTCCAAATCTGGAATCGCCCTTTGATTCCAACTATAACACTCATCACATGTCAGACTCACCCGGGAACTTGAACTGTGAGTCTGAGTCGGGGATGATCTGTATCTGGGGTGAGGGTTGTTGGTGGGCGGGGGAGTGGGGTACAGGGCAGCTACTGGAGTAGAGGGCGGGGGAGGAGGGGGTGGAGGAATTACAGGAGGAAGTGGAGGAGCTGGAGTCGGGCGTGGAGTGGGCGGCGAGGAGACTGCCCTCGTTGCTCTGCAGAGATGGGCTGTGGTTTGCCCGCGGCACTGTCGTCGGTGAACCTACAATAAATGGGAAATAACTAACAAAACAAACTCAAGCTAAGATTCCATATGTATGGAAACCTGTACGTATGCGACATGCGGAATGGGGAATACTCCTGAGTGACATCATATTTGGGAATATCCCACCCGATTCCTGTGCGGATACGATTCGAATCGCTACATAGAACGATTCAATTAGCCGCATCTGCATAACAAAATTCATCCGCCTGTGTACTTACGGAACTACTAATAATTTCCACTGGTCAGTGTATTCATTGTTTTGCTGCACGCCACATCTGTATGCTGTTTCTGTACGTATGGAATCCTACCTTTATATTGTGCCAACTCTACCGTAATGACAGTTATAAACAAATGTGCGCCACCAAAATGAACCTGGTATTAAGCTGCACGGGCTTATTCTGTACATGAGCCAAAAAGAGCTATTTAGATCATATCCCATAATTTTTTTTTTTTAACTTGTAATGGGATTACAAAATTTTTTAATCACAGTAAAGATAATAATCCTAACTACAAATATACAGATGGATTTATCCAGGATTTGTGTTTAGTTTTTGAGTTATTGCAGTTTGAACATCACGAATGCTTAATCCTGCAATGTATATGCAGCCGTAAGGTTGAGCATTCGCGGTGTTCAAATGGCAATAACTCAAAAAGTAAACACAATTTCTGTGAACACTCAGAAACAAACTTTTAGATAATCTTTATGGTGATATAAAAATATTAAATTCCACAAGTGCAAGTTCAGGAACAGCCTGACACACAGATGTGTGCCATGATAAATCAAAGCAGCCTTCACTCCCTCAACATCACCAACATCTCACTAGCTGGTTGTTCAGTGATGCACAAATGACTAGGTTTGAACAGGATTAGTGACATGAGTTTGCAATCAACATACTTCATAGTTGGTATATTACTTGGCAAGAACAAGTTTACGTATACAAAGTTTCAAAGAAACAGAAAATTTCATTTAATTTACTGATAAGATAATGGAGGCTTAATAGCACACCATCACACCCCTAGTGACGACACTCATGATGTGGTGACGTCACTTACCGTCACGACGCAGCGTGTCAAGGAAGATGTCCACGAGGGAAGGAGGGAGACCACACGCTGGGGCCGCCTTCGCTGCACAGTCACGGTGGAACTTTAACCTGCAAACCACACACCTGGTTGGTGACAAGTACCACACACCTGGCTTGACAAGTACCATACACTTGGCTGGTGACAAGTACCACACACCTGGCTTGACAAGTACCATACACTTGGCTGGTGACAAGTACCACACCTGGCCGGTGACAAGTACCACACTCCTGGCTGATGACAAGTACCACATACCTTGCTGGTGACAAGTACCACACACCTGGCTGGTGACAAGTTCAAGCAGATGACACAATGTTATATTTCTACATTTAGATGTGAAATTTCTCGTCAATGAATTGTTGCTGAATATGTTACTGAATATGTTCTCTCTACATAAATGGATCATTGTTATGCCAGGGGAATACATTAATTACTAAATCAAGTTTATTACTTTAAAACAATCATGCTGAATAAGTATTACAAATATAATTGTGTAAAAATGCATACATTTTATTGCATTCCATCGGATTATCACAGTATCATTACAAAGAAATGTGCAGCTGCACTGTATACTGGGTGCAATGACATTGCATTGAATTACAACAAAGAATACTAAATAAACGCAGTGATTGGCTGCAGTGATTGGCTGCTGGCAGCAGTTGAACAGATGAAGCTACGATGAACATCCAGCAACAACAAAAATTTTGAGAAGGGAAAGTCTCTTATGCAAAAGACCAAACTGCTGACATCCAGGTTACAAACAGCACTCTTACTGTTACATACACAACTTACTTGGATTTGTTTAATGTAGTCTCTATTTACTGTATTTACAAACAGCATTCTTACTGTTACATACACAACTTACTTGGATTTGTTTAATGTAGTCTCTGTTTACTGTATTTACAAACAGCATTCTTACTGTTACATACACACCTTACTTGGATTTGTTTAATGTAGTCTCTATTTACTGTATTTACAAACAGCATTCTTACTGTTACATACACACCTTACTTGGATATGTTTAATGTGGTCTCTGTTTACTGTATTTACAAACAGCACTCTTACTGTTACATACACAACTTACTTGGATTTGTTTAATGTAGTCTCTGTTTACTGTATTTACAAACAGCATTCTTACTGTTACATACACACCTTACTTGGATTTGTTTAATGTAGTCTCTGTTTACTGTATTTACAAACTGCATTCTTACTGTTACATACACACCTTACTTGGATTTGTTTAATGTAGTCTCTGTTTACTGTATTTACAAACAGCATTCTTACTGTTACATACACAACTTACTTGGATTTGTTTAATGTAGTCTCTGTTTACTGTATTTACAAACAGCATTCTTACTGTTACATACACACCTTACTTGGATTTGTTTAATGTAGTCTCTATTTACTGTATTTACAAACATCATTCTTACTGTTACATACACAACTTACTTGGATTTGTTTAATGTAGTCTCTATTTACTGTATTTACAAACAGCATTCTTACTGTTACATACACAACTTACTTGGATTTGTTTAATGTAGTCTCTGTTTACTGTATTTACAAACAGCATTCTTACTGTTACATACACACCTTACTTGGATTTGTTTAATGTAGTCTCTGTTTACTGTATTTACAAACAGCATTCTTACTGTTACATACACACCTTACTTGGATTTGTTTAATGTAGTCTCTGTTTACTGTATTTACAAACAGCACTCTTACTGTTACATACACAACTTACTTGGATTTGTTTAATGTAGTCTCTGTTTACTGTATTTACAAACAGCATTCTTACTGTTACATACACACCTTACTTGGATTTGTTTAATGTAGTCTCTGTTTACTGTATTTACAAACAGCATTCTTACTGTTACATACACACCTTACTTGGATTTGTTTAATGTAGTCTCTGTTTACTGTATTTACAAACAGCATTCTTACTGTTACATACACAACTTACTTTGATTTGTTTAATGTAGTCTTTGTTTACTGTATTTACAAACAGCATTCTTACTGTTACATACACACCTTACTTTGATTTGTTTAATGTAGTCTCTGTTTACTGTATTTACAAACAGCATTTTTACTGTTACATACACAACTTACTTGGATTTGTTTAATGTAGTCTTTGTTTACTGTATTTACAAACAGCATTCTTACTGTTACATACACACCTTACTTGGATTTGTTTAATGTAGTCTCTGTTTACTGTATTTACAAACAGCATTCTTACTGTTACATACACACCTTACTTGGATTTGTTTAATGTAGTCTCTATTTACTGTATTTACAAACAGCACTCTTACTGTTACATACACAACTTACTTGGATTTGTTTAATGTAGTCTCTGTTTACTGTATTTACAAACAGCATTCTTACTGTTACATACACACCTTACTTGGATTTGTTTAATGTAGTCTCTGTTTACTGTATTTACAAACAGCACTCTTACTGTTACATACACAACTTACTTGGATTTGTTTAATGTAGTCTCTGTTTACTGTATTTACAAACAGCATTCTTACTGTTACATACACACCTTACTTGGATTTGTTTAATGTAGTCTCTGTTTACTGTATTTACAAACAGCATTCTTACTGTTACATACACACCTTACTTGGATTTGTTTAATGTAGTCTCTATTTACTGTATTTACAAACAGCACTCTTACTGTTACATACACAACTTACTTGGATTTGTTTAATGTAGTCTCTGTTTACTGTATTTACAAACAGCATTCTTACTGTTACATACACACCTTACTTGGATTTGTTTAATGTAGTCTCTGTTTACTGTATTTACAAACAGCACTCTTACTGTTACATACACAACTTACTTGGATTTGTTTAATGTAGTCTCTGTTTACTGTATTTACAAACAGCATTCTTACTGTTACATACACACCTTACTTGGATTTGTTTAATGTAGTCTCTGTTTACTGTATTTACAAACAGCATTCTTACTGTTACATACACAACTTACTTTGATTTGTTTAATGTAGTCTTTGTTTACTGTATTTACAAACAGCATTCTTACTGTTACATACACACCTTACTTTGATTTGTTTAATGTAGTCTCTGTTTACTGTATTTACAAACAGCACTCTTACTGTTACATACACAACTTACTTGGATTTGTTTAATGTAGTCTCTGTTTACTGTATTTACAAACAGCATTTTTACTGTTACATACACAACTTACTTGGATTTGTTTAATGCAGTCTCTATTTATTTACAAACAGCATTCTTACTGTTACATACACAACTTACTTGTATTTGTTTAATGTAGTCTCTGTTTACTGTATTTACAAACAGCATTCTTACTGTTACATACACACCTTACTTGGACTTGTTTAATGTAGTCTCTGTTTATTGTATTTACAAACAACACTTTTATTGTTACAAACACAACTTACTTGTATTTATTTAATGTAGTGTCTTTTTACTGTATTTACAAACAACACTTTTATTGTTACAAACACAACTTACTTGTATTTGTTTAATGTAGTGTCTTTTTACTGTATTTACAAATAACACTTTTATTGTTACAAACACAACTTACTTGTATTTGTTTAATGTAGTCTCTGTTTACTGTATTTACAAACAGCATTCTTACTGTTACATACACACCTTACTAGGATATGTTTAATGTAGTCTCTGTTTACTGTATTTACAAACAGCATTCTTACTGTTACATACACAACTTACTTGGATTTTTTAATGTAGTCTCTATTTATTTACAAAGAGCACTCTTACTGTTACATACACACCTTACTTGGACTTCTTTAATGTAGTCTATGTTTACTGTATTTACAAACAGCATTCTTACTGTTACATACACACCTTACTTGGATTTGTTTAATGTAGTCTGTTTACTGTATTTACAAACAACACTTTTATTGTTACAAACACAACTTACTTGTATTTGTTTAATGTAGTGTCTGTTTACTATATTTATAAACAACACTTTTATTGTTACAAACACAACTTACTTGGATTTGTTTAATGTAGTCTCTGTTTACTGTATTTACAAACAACACTTTTATTGTTACAAACACAACTTACTTGTATTTGTTTAATGTAGTGTCTTTTTACTGTATTTACAAATAACACTTTTATTGTTACAAACACAACTTACTTGTATTTGTTTAATGTAGTCTCTGTTTACTGTATTTACAAACAGCATTCTTACTGTTACATACACACCTTACCAGGATATGTTTAATGTAGTCTCTGTTTACTGTATTTACAAACAGCATTCTTACTGTTACATACACAACTTACTTGGATTTTTTAATGTAGTCTCTATTTATTTACAAAGAGCACTCTTACTGTTACATACACACCTTACTTGGACTTCTTTAATGTAGTCTATGTTTACTGTATTTACAAACAGCATTCTTACTGTTACATACACACCTTACTTGGATTTGTTTAATGTAGTCTGTTTACTGTATTTACAAACAACACTTTTATTGTTACAAACACAACTTACTTGTATTTGTTTAATGTAGTGTCTGTTTACTATATTTATAAACAACACTTTTATTGTTACAAACACAACTTACTTGGATTTGTTTAATGTAGTCTCTGTTTACTGTATTTACAAACAACACTTTTATTGTTACAAACACAACTTACTTGTATTTGTTTAATGTAGTGTCTGTTTACTGTATTTATAAACAGCATTCTTACTGTTACATACACAACTTACTTGGACTTGTTTAATGTAGTCTCTGTTTACTGTATTTACAAACAGCATTCTTACTGTTACATACACAACTTACTTGGACTTGTTTAATGTAGTGTCTGTTTACTATATTTATAAACAACACTTTTATTGTTACAAACACAACTTACTTGGATTTGTTTAATGTAGTCTCTGTTTACTGTATTTACAAACAACACTTTTATTGTTACAAACACAACTTACTTGGATTTGTTTAATGTAGTCTCTATTTACTGTATTTACAAACAGCATTCTTACTGTTACATACACAACTTACTTGGATTTGTTTAATGTAGTCTCTGTTTACTGTATTTACAAACAGCATTCTTACTGTTACATACACACCTTACTTTGATTTGTTTAATGTAGTCTCTATTTACTGTATTTACAAACAGCATTCTTACTGTTACATACACAACTTACTTGGATTTGTTTAATGTAGTCTCTGTTTACTGTATTTACAAACAGCATTTTTACTGTTACATACACAACTTACTTGGATTTGTTTAATGCAGTCTCTATTTATTTACAAACAGCATTCTTACTGTTACATACACAACTTACTTGTATTTGTTTAATGTAGTCTCTGTTTACTGTATTTACAAACAGCATTCTTACTGTTACATACACACCTTACTTGGACTTGTTTAATGTAGTCTCTGTTTATTGTATTTACAAACAACACTTTTATTATTACAAACACAACTTACTTGTATTTATTTAATGTAGTGTCTTTTTACTGTATTTACAAACAACACTTTTATTGTTACAAACACAACTTACTTGTATTTGTTTAATGTAGTGTCTTTTTACTGTATTTACAAATAACACTTTTATTGTTACAAACACAACTTACTTGTATTTGTTTAATGTAGTCTCTGTTTACTGTATTTACAAACAGCATTCTTACTGTTACATACACACCTTACTAGGATATGTTTAATGTAGTCTCTGTTTACTGTATTTACAAACAGCATTCTTACTGTTACATACACAACTTACTTGGATTTTTTAATGTAGTCTCTATTTATTTACAAAGAGCACTCTTACTGTTACATACACACCTTACTTGGACTTCTTTAATGTAGTCTATGTTTACTGTATTTACAAACAGCATTCTTACTGTTACATACACACCTTACTTGGATTTGTTTAATGTAGTCTGTTTACTGTATTTACAAACAACACTTTTATTGTTACAAACACAACTTACTTGTATTTGTTTAATGTAGTGTCTGTTTACTATATTTATAAACAACACTTTTATTGTTACAAACACAACTTACTTGGATTTGTTTAATGTAGTCTCTGTTTACTGTATTTACAAACAACACTTTTATTGTTACAAACACAACTTACTTGTATTTGTTTAATGTAGTGTCTTTTTACTGTATTTACAAATAACACTTTTATTGTTACAAACACAACTTACTTGTATTTGTTTAATGTAGTCTCTGTTTACTGTATTTACAAACAGCATTCTTACTGTTACATACACACCTTACTAGGATATGTTTAATGTAGTCTCTGTTTACTGTATTTACAAACAGCATTCTTACTGTTACATACACAACTTACTTGGATTTTTTAATGTAGTCTCTATTTATTTACAAAGAGCACTCTTACTGTTACATACACACCTTACTTGGACTTCTTTAATGTAGTCTATGTTTACTGTATTTACAAACAGCATTCTTACTGTTACATACACACCTTACTTGGATTTGTTTAATGTAGTCTGTTTACTGTATTTACAAACAACACTTTTATTGTTACAAACACAACTTACTTGTATTTGTTTAATGTAGTGTCTGTTTACTATATTTATAAACAACACTTTTATTGTTACAAACACAACTTACTTGGATTTGTTTAATGTAGTCTCTGTTTACTGTATTTACAAACAACACTTTTATTGTTACAAACACAACTTACTTGTATTTGTTTAATGTAGTGTCTGTTTACTGTATTTATAAACAGCATTCTTACTGTTACATACACAACTTACTTGGACTTGTTTAATGTAGTCTCTGTTTACTGTATTTACAAACAGCATTCTTACTGTTACATACACAACTTACTTGGACTTGTTTAATGTAGTGTCTGTTTACTATATTTATAAACAACACTTTTATTGTTACAAACACAACTTACTTGGATTTGTTGAATGTAGTCTCTGTTTACTGTATTTACAAACAACACTTTTATTGTTACAAACACAACTTACTTGGATTTGTTTAATGTAGTCTCTATTTACTGTATTTACAAACAGCATTCTTACTGTTACATACACAACTTACTTGGATTTGTTGAATGTAGTCTATATTTACTGTATTTACAAACAACATTCTTACTGTTACATAAACACCTTACTTGGATTTGTTTAATGTAGTCTCTCTTTACTGTATTTACAAACAGCATTCTTACTGTTACATACACAACTTACTTGGATTTGTTTAATGTAGTCTCTGTTTACTGTATTTACAAACAGCATTCTTACTGTTACATACACACCTTACTAGGATATGTTTAATGTGGTCTCTGTTTACTGTATTTACAAACAGCATTCTTACTGTTACATACACACCTTACTAGGATATGTTTAATGTGGTCTCTGTTTACTGTATTTACAAACAGCATTCTTACTGTTACATACACAACTTACTTGGATTTGTTTAATGTAGTCTCTGTTTACTGTATTTACAAACAGCATTCTTACTGTTACATACACAACTTACTTGGATTTGTTTAATGTAGTCTCTGTTTACTGTATTTACAAACAGCATTCTTACTGTTACATACACACCTTACTTGGATTTGTTTAATGTAGTCTCTATTTACTGTATTTACAAACAGCATTCTTACTGTTACATACACACCTTACTTGGATATGTTTAATGTGGTCTCTGTTTACTGTATTTACAAACAGCACTCTTACTGTTACATACACAACTTACTTGGATTTGTTTAATGTAGTCTCTGTTTACTGTATTTACAAACAGCATTCTTACTGTTACATACACACCTTACTTGGATTTGTTTAATGTAGTCTCTGTTTACTGTATTTACAAACTGCATTCTTACTGTTACATACACACCTTACTTGGATTTGTTTAATGTAGTCTCTGTTTACTGTATTTACAAACAGCATTCTTACTGTTACATACACAACTTACTTGGATTTGTTTAATGTAGTCTCTGTTTACTGTATTTACAAACAGCATTCTTACTGTTACATACACACCTTACTTGGATTTGTTTAATGTAGTCTCTATTTACTGTATTTACAAACATCATTCTTACTGTTACATACACAACTTACTTGGATTTGTTTAATGTAGTCTCTATTTACTGTATTTACAAACAGCATTCTTACTGTTACATACACAACTTACTTGGATTTGTTTAATGTAGTCTCTGTTTACTGTATTTACAAACAGCATTCTTACTGTTACATACACACCTTACTTGGATTTGTTTAATGTAGTCTCTGTTTACTGTATTTACAAACAGCATTCTTACTGTTACATACACAACTTACTTGGATTTGTTTAATGTGGTCTCTGTTTACTGTATTTACAAACAGCATTCTTACTGTTACATACACAACTTACTTTGATTTGTTTAATGTAGTCTTTGTTTACTGTATTTACAAAAAGCATTCTTACTGTTACATACACACCTTACTTGGATTTGTTTAATGTAGTCTCTGTTTACTGTATTTACAAACAGCACTCTTACTGTTACATACACAACTTACTTGGATTTGTTTAATGTAGTCTCTGTTTACTGTATTTACAAACAGCATTCTTACTGTTACATACACACCTTACTTGGATTTGTTTAATGTAGTCTCTGTTTACTGTATTTACAAACAGCATTCTTACTGTTACATACACAACTTACTTGGACTTGTTTAATGTAGTCTCTGTTTACTGTATTTACAAACAGCATTCTTACTGTTACATACACAACTTACTTGGATTTGTTTAATGTGGTCTCTGTTTACTGTATTTACAAACAGCATTCTTACTGTTACATACACAACTTACTTTGATTTGTTTAATGTAGTCTTTGTTTACTGTATTTACAAACAGCATTCTTACTGTTACATACACACCTTACTTGGATTTGTTTAATGTAGTCTCTGTTTACTGTATTTACAAACAGCACTCTTACTGTTACATACACAACTTACTTGGATTTGTTTAATGTAGTCTCTGTTTACTGTATTTACAAACAGCATTCTTACTGTTACATACACACCTTACTTGGATTTGTTTAATGTAGTCTCTGTTTACTGTATTTACAAACAGCATTCTTACTGTTACATACACACCTTACTTGGATTTGTTTAATGTAGTCTCTGTTTACTGTATTTACATACACACCTTACTTGGATTTGTTTAATGTAGTCTCTGTTTACTGTATTTACAAACAGCATTCTTACTGTTACATACACAACTTACTTTGATTTGTTTAATGTAGTCTTTGTTTACTGTATTTACAAACAGCATTCTTACTGTTACATACACACCTTACTTGGATTTGTTTAATGTAGTCTCTGTTTACTGTATTTACAAACAGCACTCTTACTGTTACATACACAACTTACTTGGATTTGTTTAATGTAGTCTCTGTTTACTGTATTTACAAACAGCATTCTTACTGTTACATACACACCTTACTTGGATTTGTTTAATGTAGTCTCTGTTTACTGTATTTACAAACAGCACTCTTACTGTTACATACACAACTTACTTGGATTTGTTTAATGTAGTCTCTGTTTACTGTATTTACAAACAGCATTCTTACTGTTACATACACACCTTACTTGGATTTGTTTAATGTAGTCTCTGTTTACTGTATTTACAAACAGCATTCTTACTGTTACATACACACCTTACTTGGATTTGTTTAATGTAGTCTCTGTTTACTGTATTTACAAACAGCATTCTTACTGTTACATACACAACTTACTTTGATTTGTTTAATGTAGTCTTTGTTTACTGTATTTACAAACAGCATTCTTACTGTTACATACACACCTTACTTTGATTTGTTTAATGTAGTCTCTGTTTACTGTATTTACAAACAGCATTTTTACTGTTACATACACAACTTACTTGGATTTGTTTAATGTAGTCTCTGTTTACTGTATTTACAAACAGCATTCTTACTGTTACATACACACCTTACTTGGATTTGTTTAATGTAGTCTCTGTTTACTGTATTTACAAACAGCATTCTTACTGTTACATACACAACTTACTTGGATTTGTTTAATGTAGTCTCTGTTTACTGTATTTACAAACAGCATTCTTACTGTTACATACACACCTTACTTGGATTTGTTTAATGTAGTCTCTGTTTACTGTATTTACAAACAGCACTCTTACTGTTACATACACAACTTACTTGGATTTGTTTAATGTAGTCTCTGTTTACTGTATTTACAAACAGCATTCTTACTGTTACATACACACCTTACTTGGATTTGTTTAATGTAGTCTCTGTTTACTGTATTTACAAACAGCATTCTTACTGTTACATACACACCTTACTTGGATTTGTTTAATGTAGTCTCTATTTACTGTATTTACAAACAGCACTCTTACTGTTACATACACAACTTACTTGGATTTGTTTAATGTAGTCTCTGTTTACTGTATTTACAAACAGCATTCTTACTGTTACATACACACCTTACTTGGATTTGTTTAATGTAGTCTCTGTTTACTGTATTTACAAACAGCACTCTTACTGTTACATACACAACTTACTTGGATTTGTTTAATGTAGTCTCTGTTTACTGTATTTACAAACAGCATTCTTACTGTTACATACACACCTTACTTGGATTTGTTTAATGTAGTCTCTGTTTACTGTATTTACAAACAGCATTCTTACTGTTACATACACAACTTACTTTGATTTGTTTAATGTAGTCTTTGTTTACTGTATTTACAAACAGCATTCTTACTGTTACATACACACCTTACTTTGATTTGTTTAATGTAGTCTCTGTTTACTGTATTTACAAACAGCACTCTTACTGTTACATACACAACTTACTTGGATTTGTTTAATGTAGTCTCTGTTTACTGTATTTACAAACAGCATTTTTACTGTTACATACACAACTTACTTGGATTTGTTTAATGCAGTCTCTATTTATTTACAAACAGCATTCTTACTGTTACATACACAACTTACTTGTATTTGTTTAATGTAGTCTCTGTTTACTGTATTTACAAACAGCATTCTTACTGTTACATACACACCTTACTTGGACTTGTTTAATGTAGTCTCTGTTTATTGTATTTACAAACAACACTTTTATTGTTACAAACACAACTTACTTGTATTTATTTAATGTAGTGTCTTTTTACTGTATTTACAAACAACACTTTTATTGTTACAAACACAACTTACTTGTATTTGTTTAATGTAGTGTCTTTTTACTGTATTTACAAATAACACTTTTATTGTTACAAACACAACTTACTTGTATTTGTTTAATGTAGTCTCTGTTTACTGTATTTACAAACAGCATTCTTACTGTTACATACACACCTTACTAGGATATGTTTAATGTAGTCTCTGTTTACTGTATTTACAAACAGCATTCTTACTGTTACATACACAACTTACTTGGATTTTTTAATGTAGTCTCTATTTATTTACAAAGAGCACTCTTACTGTTACATACACACCTTACTTGGACTTCTTTAATGTAGTCTATGTTTACTGTATTTACAAACAGCATTCTTACTGTTACATACACACCTTACTTGGATTTGTTTAATGTAGTCTGTTTACTGTATTTACAAACAACACTTTTATTGTTACAAACACAACTTACTTGTATTTGTTTAATGTAGTGTCTGTTTACTATATTTATAAACAACACTTTTATTGTTACAAACACAACTTACTTGGATTTGTTTAATGTAGTCTCTGTTTACTGTATTTACAAACAACACTTTTATTGTTACAAACACAACTTACTTGTATTTGTTTAATGTAGTGTCTTTTTACTGTATTTACAAATAACACTTTTATTGTTACAAACACAACTTACTTGTATTTGTTTAATGTAGTCTCTGTTTACTGTATTTACAAACAGCATTCTTACTGTTACATACACACCTTACTAGGATATGTTTAATGTAGTCTCTGTTTACTGTATTTACAAACAGCATTCTTACTGTTACATACACAACTTACTTGGATTTTGTAATGTAGTCTCTATTTATTTACAAAGAGCACTCTTACTGTTACATACACACCTTACTTGGACTTCTTTAATGTAGTCTATGTTTACTGTATTTACAAACAGCATTCTTACTGTTACATACACACCTTACTTGGATTTGTTTAATGTAGTCTGTTTACTGTATTTACAAACAACACTTTTATTGTTACAAACACAACTTACTTGTATTTGTTTAATGTAGTGTCTGTTTACTATATTTATAAACAACACTTTTATTGTTACAAACACAACTTACTTGGATTTGTTTAATGTAGTCTCTGTTTACTGTATTTACAAACAACACTTTTATTGTTACAAACACAACTTACTTGTATTTGTTTAATGTAGTGTCTGTTTACTGTATTTATAAACAGCATTCTTACTGTTACATACACAACTTACTTGGACTTGTTTAATGTAGTCTCTGTTTACTGTATTTACAAACAGCATTCTTACTGTTACATACACAACTTACTTGGACTTGTTTAATGTAGTGTCTGTTTACTATATTTATAAACAACACTTTTATTGTTACAAACACAACTTACTTGGATTTGTTTAATGTAGTCTCTGTTTACTGTATTTACAAACAACACTTTTATTGTTACAAACACAACTTACTTGGATTTGTTTAATGTAGTCTCTATTTACTGTATTTACAAACAGCATTCTTACTGTTACATACACAACTTACTTGGATTTGTTTAATGTAGTCTCTGTTTACTGTATTTACAAACAGCATTCTTACTGTTACATACACACCTTACTTTGATTTGTTTAATGTAGTCTCTATTTACTGTATTTACAAACAGCATTCTTACTGTTACATACACAACTTACTTGGATTTGTTTAATGTAGTCTCTGTTTACTGTATTTACAAACAGCATTTTTACTGTTACATACACAACTTACTTGGATTTGTTTAATGCAGTCTCTATTTATTTACAAACAGCATTCTTACTGTTACATACACAACTTACTTGTATTTGTTTAATGTAGTCTCTGTTTACTGTATTTACAAACAGCATTCTTACTGTTACATACACACCTTACTTGGACTTGTTTAATGTAGTCTCTGTTTATTGTATTTACAAACAACACTTTTATTATTACAAACACAACTTACTTGTATTTATTTAATGTAGTGTCTTTTTACTGTATTTACAAACAACACTTTTATTGTTACAAACACAACTTACTTGTATTTGTTTAATGTAGTGTCTTTTTACTGTATTTACAAATAACACTTTTATTGTTACAAACACAACTTACTTGTATTTGTTTAATGTAGTCTCTGTTTACTGTATTTACAAACAGCATTCTTACTGTTACATACACACCTTACTAGGATATGTTTAATGTAGTCTCTGTTTACTGTATTTACAAACAGCATTCTTACTGTTACATACACAACTTACTTGGATTTTTTAATGTAGTCTCTATTTATTTACAAAGAGCACTCTTACTGTTACATACACACCTTACTTGGACTTCTTTAATGTAGTCTATGTTTACTGTATTTACAAACAGCATTCTTACTGTTACATACACACCTTACTTGGATTTGTTTAATGTAGTCTGTTTACTGTATTTACAAACAACACTTTTATTGTTACAAACACAACTTACTTGTATTTGTTTAATGTAGTGTCTGTTTACTATATTTATAAACAACACTTTTATTGTTACAAACACAACTTACTTGGATTTGTTTAATGTAGTCTCTGTTTACTGTATTTACAAACAACACTTTTATTGTTACAAACACAACTTACTTGTATTTGTTTAATGTAGTGTCTTTTTACTGTATTTACAAATAACACTTTTATTGTTACAAACACAACTTACTTGTATTTGTTTAATGTAGTCTCTGTTTACTGTATTTACAAACAGCATTCTTACTGTTACATACACACCTTACTAGGATATGTTTAATGTAGTCTCTGTTTACTGTATTTACAAACAGCATTCTTACTGTTACATACACACCTTACTAGGATATGTTTAATGTAGTCTCTGTTTACTGTATTTACAAACAGCATTCTTACTGTTACATACACAACTTACTTGGATTTTTTAATGTAGTCTCTATTTATTTACAAAGAGCACTCTTACTGTTACATACACACCTTACTTGGACTTCTTTAATGTAGTCTATGTTTACTGTATTTACAAACAGCATTCTTACTGTTACATACACACCTTACTTGGATTTGTTTAATGTAGTCTGTTTACTGTATTTACAAACAACACTTTTATTGTTACAAACACAACTTACTTGTATTTGTTTAATGTAGTGTCTGTTTACTATATTTATAAACAACACTTTTATTGTTACAAACACAACTTACTTGGATTTGTTTAATGTAGTCTCTGTTTACTGTATTTACAAACAACACTTTTATTGTTACAAACACAACTTACTTGTATTTGTTTAATGTAGTGTCTTTTTACTGTATTTACAAATAACACTTTTATTGTTACAAACACAACTTACTTGTATTTGTTTAATGTAGTCTCTGTTTACTGTATTTACAAACAGCATTCTTACTGTTACATACACACCTTACTAGGATATGTTTAATGTAGTCTCTGTTTACTGTATTTACAAACAGCATTCTTACTGTTACATACACAACTTACTTGGATTTTTTAATGTAGTCTCTATTTATTTACAAAGAGCACTCTTACTGTTACATACACACCTTACTTGGACTTCTTTAATGTAGTCTATGTTTACTGTATTTACAAACAGCATTCTTACTGTTACATACACACCTTACTTGGATTTGTTTAATGTAGTCTGTTTACTGTATTTACAAACAACACTTTTATTGTTACAAACACAACTTACTTGTATTTGTTTAATGTAGTGTCTGTTTACTATATTTATAAACAACACTTTTATTGTTACAAACACAACTTACTTGGATTTGTTTAATGTAGTCTCTGTTTACTGTATTTACAAACAACACTTTTATTGTTACAAACACAACTTACTTGTATTTGTTTAATGTAGTGTCTGTTTACTGTATTTATAAACAGCATTCTTACTGTTACATACACAACTTACTTGGACTTGTTTAATGTAGTCTCTGTTTACTGTATTTACAAACAGCATTCTTACTGTTACATACACAACTTACTTGGACTTGTTTAATGTAGTGTCTGTTTACTATATTTATAAACAACACTTTTATTGTTACAAACACAACTTACTTGGATTTGTTTAATGTAGTCTCTGTTTACTGTATTTACAAACAACACTTTTATTGTTACAAACACAACTTACTTGGATTTGTTTAATGTAGTCTCTATTTACTGTATTTACAAACAGCATTCTTACTGTTACATACACAACTTACTTGGATTTGTTGAATGTAGTCTATATTTACTGTATTTACAAACAACATTCTTACTGTTACATAAACACCTTACTTGGATTTGTTTAATGTAGTCTCTCTTTACTGTATTTACAAACAGCATTCTTACTGTTACATACACAACTTACTTGGATTTGTTTAATGTAGTCTCTGTTTACTGTATTTACAAACAGCATTCTTACTGTTACATACACACCTTACTAGGATATGTTTAATGTGGTCTCTGTTTACTGTATTTACAAACAGCATTCTTACTGTTACATACACACCTTACTAGGATATGTTTAATGTAGTCTCTGTTTACTGTATTTACAAACAGCATTCTTACTGTTACATACACAACTTACTTGGATTTGTTTAATGTAGTCTCTGTTTACTGTATTTACAAACAGCATTCTTACTGTTACATACACAACTTACTTGGATTTGTTTAATGTAGTCTCTGTTTACTGTATTTACAAACAGCATTCTTACTGTTACATACACAACTTACTTGGATTTGTTTAATGTAGTCTCTGTTTACTGTATTTACAAACAGCATTCTTACTGTTACATACACAACTTACTTGGATTTGTTTAATGTAGTCTCTGTTTACTGTATTTACAAACAGCATTCTTACTGTTACATACACACCTTACTTGGATTTGTTTAATGTAGTCTCTGTTTACTGTATTTACAAACAGCATTCTTACTGTTACATACACACCTTACTTGGATTTGTTTAATGTAGTCTCTGTTTACTGTATTTACAAACAGCATTCTTACTGTTACATACACAACTTACTTGGATTTGTTTAATGTAGTCTCTGTTTACTGTATTTACAAACAGCATTCTTACTGTTACATACACACCTTACTAGGATATGTTTAATGTGGTCTCTGTTTACTGTATTTACAAACAGCATTCTTACTGTTACATACACAACTTACTTGGATTTGTTTAATGTAGTCTCTGTTTACTGTATTTACAAACAGCATTCTTACTGTTACATACACAACTTACTTGGATTTGTTTAATGTAGTCTCTGTTTACTGTATTTACAAACAGCATTCTTACTGTTACATACACACCTTACTTGGATTTGTTTAATGTAGTCTCTGTTTACTGTATTTACAAACAGCATTCTTACTGTTACATACACAACTTACTTGGACTTGTTTAATGTAGTCTCTGTTTATTGTATTTACAAACAGCATTCTTACTGTTACATACACAACTTACTTGGATTTGTTTAATGTAGTCTCTATTTACTTTATTCACTTGTATACAATATATATGACTTGTTCTAATTACACACATATAATAGAGATGTAAACCATGTACTTGCTCTACTATCACAAAACAATATTTATGCACCCAACACTAGAAATGTTCTATCAATATTTACACAAAAAATTAATAATTTACTTACATTATTTACACATCACTTACACCAAATCCTAATAAAGAACTGGCAGTATATATGCAGTACTTACACAAAATTCTAATACTTTACATAATTTCCCGTGTTCACGCTCCGCTTACACCCAATTATACCACACTAACACATTCTCCGAGAGTCCTCGGGCTACATACTTACTTGCAGTATTTACAGACTTTCCCGCGGAACATCTGTTTATGACAAAGATCGCAGGAGCCCACCACCAGTTTGGTCTGGAATCTGTGAGTGTGGACAACAACAAGAGCTTGGTGAACACGGTGTGCATGGCAACAACAACAACAACAACACAACATACACAGTGACTGCTGTACTTAAAACAAGCACAACAGAATGCAGTGTTTCCCCCAGGTAGAATGGTGAGGATTAGAGAGGGTCAAAGGCACGAAGTGCATTTCGTGGGTATGGGGTTTGCCACTTCGTAATTTTTTTTAATATGATAGTAAAGTTTTTTTTTTATAATGTGGAGTAACTTCAATCCCCCACATTCTCCACACCCCAGGTTCACCCATAGAAATTGACAGGGAATATAATTCACATCTAATTCATCCTTTGTTGGCTCTGATGTGTTTGAAGACGCTGAACACCCACAGTGAACCACACAATTTTAAATCATTAACAAAACATAAGTGATCATAACATAACAGACTTTTTGGGTGGAAGAAATATATAATTACGAGGTGGCAATTTCTGCAAATATTGGGCCAGGTGGGTAAAAAACAGCAAGGGTGGTGGGTGAACTCACTCGTCATACTCCAAGGGAAACACTGAAATATGCAGCATGTAAAGCGAGTATCATGCCAACACAGCAATGTGCAGGAGGCCGTGACCAACTGAAACGAACAGGTATGTTAAAAGTGACATAGAAACATTGAGCAAGTAATGAAACATCCGTGAACACAGAGAAAAGACAGAGAAGCACATTCACCTGAGTAAAGCACCCGTAATGTAAAATTCCAGTTGGCAGGTGTTTAAATACCTGCGGAGACAGCTATATCACCCAGACGCTGGAACACTTCAGGTAGATGGCAATACTTACCGTAATTAGGACAACTATTTCACACAAAGCAAACTCAAAATCACCACAAAATAAGTTTTCCTTTTTAAAAATACCGATCCGCTGACAAGACCAACCACGACACTGGGTCAGTATACCATTCCGCTTTCGATATGAAAACATAAAGTTAGCTAGAGGATAGGCCGAAACACACCGAACCTTCGAAAGAAGACCACCCAGGAAGGGAGACGGGGAGGGTAGCATGAAGCACCCACCCCCCACTTACTTGCACTGTCTACAAGTCTTGCCGAGAATCACGTGTCTATGGCACAGGTCACAGCCGCCCACTATCAACTTGCTCTGGAAACTGGTGACAACAACCATACTGGCTTAGTCCTGGTTGGCAACAAACACACTGGCTTTGACCTGATTCGGAGATAACAACCACACTGGCTTAGTTCTGATTGACAACAACAACACTGCCTTAGTCCTGATTGACAACAACAAAATTGGCTTAGTCTTGAGTGACAACAACCACACTGACTTAGTCCTGATTGACAACAACCACACTGGCTAACTCCTGATTGACAACAACCACACTGGCTTAGCCCTGACTGACAACAACCACACTGGTTTAGTGCTGACTGACAACAACTGCACTGGCTTCGTCTTGACTGACAACAACCACACTGGCTTAGCCCTGACTGACAACAACCACACTGGCTTAGTCCTAATTGACAACAATCACTCTGGCTTAGTCCTGACTGACAACCACACTGGCTTAGTCTGGATTGACTAAAACCACACTGGCTTAGTCCTGGCTGAGAACCACGTTGGCATAATCCTCATTTGCAACAAGAACACTTAGTCGTCACAGACAACATCAGTAACACTGACAGTATCTATTTAACATCTTTGACCCTCAGTGACACTATTTGCTCAAGCAGTGCTCAGGAACATTGACCTACTTAACCCACCATTTTATCAGTGACATTGTCTGCACTGACTGTACACACAAGCATTGACCTACTTAACCCACCATTCCATCAGTGACATTGTCTGCACTGACTGTACTCACAAGCATCGACCTACTTAACCCACCATTTTATCAGTGACATTGTCTGCACTGACTGTACTCACAAGCATCGACCTACTTAACCCACCATTCCATCAGTGACATTGTCTGCTCTGACTGTACACACAAGCATTGACCTACTTAACCCACCATTCCATCAGTGACATTGCCTGCTCTGACTGTACACACAAGCATTGACCTACTTAACCCACCATTCCATCAGTGACATTGCCTGCTCTGACTGTACACACAAGCATCGACCTACTTAACCCACCATTCCATCAGTGACATTGTCTGCTCTGACTGTACACACAAGCATCGACCTACTTAACCCACCATTCCATCAGTGACATTGTCTGCTCTGACTGTACTCACAGCCATTGACCTACTTAACCCACCATTCCATCAGTGACATTGCCTGCTCTGACTGTACACACAAGCATCGACCTACTTAACCCACCATTCCATCAGTGACATTGTCTGCTCTGACTGTACTCACAGCCATTGACCTACTTAACCCACCATTCCATCAGTGACATTGCCTGCTCTGACTGTACACACAGCCATTGACCTACTTAACCCACCATTCCATCAGTGACATTGCCTGCTCTGACTGTACACACAGCCATTGACCTACTTAACCCACCATTCCATCAGTGACATTGCCTGCTCTGACTGTACACACAGCCATTGACCTACTTAACCCACCATTCCATCAGTGACATTGTCTGCTCTGACTGTACTCACAGCCATTGACCTACTTAACCCACCATTCCATCAGTGACATTGCCTGCTCTGACTGTACACACAAGTATCGACCTACTTAACCCACCATTCCATCAGTGACATTGCCTGCTCTGACTGTACACACAGCCATTGACCTACTTAACCCACCATTCCATCAGTGACATTGTCTGCTCTGACTGTACTCACAGCCATTGACCTACTTAACCCACCATTCCATCAGTGACATTGCCTGCTCTGACTGTACACACAAGTATCGACCTACTTAACCCACCATTCCATCAGTGACATTGTCTGCTCTGACTGTACTCACAGCCATTGACCTACTTAACCCACCATTCCATCAGTGACATTGCCTGCTCTGACTGTACACACAAGCATCGACCTACTTAACCCACCATTCCATCAGTGACACTGTCTGCTCTGACTGTACTGACCTACTTAACAAGTCACGACGTCAGCAAAAGTAATCAAACTTGACGCTGAGGAGTACATGTGAAATGTTTATAACACCCGTTATTGGAGATTTCAGCTATATAATGCAGAAATACTAAAAACCAATAAAATAATTATAAATATATTTATGTACAGTTGTGTTGTAACATATATCCCTTAAATAAACTAACCATACTAAAACATGACATGCTCAAAATAATAACTTTCATTGATGCCGTTGGTGATTTTCGTATCATAGCATAATTATTATGTTCATCAGACGGTCTTGAAAAACTGCAATAGAAAAATGCTAAGCGAGGTCAGTGTCTTCATCAATACCTACAAGGCTGTGGGGAGAACACATGTATATAGTTCTACAAATCTTCCCTTTCCCTCTCTCCTCTCCTTCCCCACACTCCTTTGAAGGTCTGTGCTCCCCTTAACAAAAACAAGTCTCCTCAGCTACAGAGGTGCCAAATAATATTCCACCAAAAGTGGTAGATCTACCGTTTTTCATAATGTGACGGTGGTAGATGAGGACCTGGCACCACGAGCCTCGCACTACAGGGACGAGGCGGAGTGTATGCAGAAAACACGAATAACACGAAATGCAGGGTTAGGCAGTATAGTTGGATTAAAAATTCATATCTTTTAAACAATGAAATATTGTTCTGTTCGACACTAAAACGGTAGACCGGTAGATGATTATAAAAATATGAAGAAAAAGCGTGAGATTTACCTCCAAAGCACTAGACATGGCACCTCTGCAACTGACCCAATCTGTCTTAAATATTAACTATGAATGCTTTAGAAAGATGTTGTGCCCGGGTATGTGGCTATACAGCAGTAGGCATCAATATGAAACTAGAGATGGTCTCATCAGTTTGAAAGTGCTTGACATCAAACCACCCCCTGCACCCACTGATACGTTGAATGGAGAACTTAAGATTTTGAGCAATCCAAAATAGCTTCTAAAATCACAGCCAGCATGGCTGTCAGATTCAACTGACGTGACATGACAAGGTTTTGATATCAACAATATTTAACATCAATATGCATTAATATTTATTTCACTGAATAGGTGGCACCACTGTAATGATTGATTTTACCTGTGATATGTGGTGGAGACAAAATCATCATCCAACCACATACATATTGCTATAAGTTTTGGGGTAGTCTGCGTGGAAACTGATGTGACCAACCTTGATACAAAAAATTTCAACATTCACTCAATGAACATTTTGCCAAAACAGCGACTACAGTACATCACCTACTGCACAGACTGGGCAGATTCTCCATCTATCTAGTCCTTGGTTGGTCACTTCTAAACTAATTACTAAACCAAGTTCTCTAATTTCTAATTAGTCACTTTTATTCCAACGCAAGTTATTTAATCAATTTCCTACTTTGTCACATTGATGCCAATCTAAGTTTTTTAATCCATGAACGGTCACTTTTATTCTAACCTGTTATCTCATTCCTGATTGGTTACTTATACTATCACTCAACTTATCTAATTCATAAGTGGTCGTTTTTATTCCAACCCAAGTTATCTGGGCCCTGATTGGTCACTTATATTCCAATGCAAGTTATCTGGTCCTTGATCAGTCACTTACATTCCAAAGTAAGTTATCTGGTCCTGATTGGTCACTTACATTCCAACTCCAGTTATCTAGTTCCTGATTGGTCAATACCCATCCAAATCACTTTAATCCCTGATTGGTCAATGTGTACACCCACCCAAGCTGCAGTCCAGATTATGTCACACAAAAAGTGTGTCACCAAGGGGAGATGTCAACTAGTAGTTGTGACGTACCTGTGACTGATTGAGTGGAGCATACTGTGTGAGCCAACTGGTGTGTTAGGAGACAACGGTACCACCAGGTGATTCTCTGGCAACACAACGTCAGACACAGTAACGCATCACAATATTGAGATATCAAACAATTCAACGTTGAAGAAAAAAACTGGTTGAAGCTAGAACTTCACAATAGAATGGATAAATGTCACTATCTACACACCAAAAACACTAAACTAGAATGACTTCAGGTGAATGCAGCCAAACAAACAGAACTTGTTGCTATGCTTGTCTGAAGAGTCAAACTGATACATATCCAACAGCCCAATGGTGGTTACAAAATGTACATTAAGTATTTTTGGAGTGTTGACTCTTCAAAAGCGATATACTACATCAAGATGTTGGAATAGATTTTAGATAGCTTATCACTTATAACAATATTAATGCATAACACACGTTTAGGATAACATTATTCATGAACAGTTGTTACTAATTTCTAATACCTGTTTGTCAGGGTCAGGCATTGGCATATCATCACCAGTCATAGAATTACATTCCATGCAATTCAATTTGGTAAACACAATATTTGTCTTGAAATGGGTAAGTTAAACAGACACAGGTCAAAGCATACTTTAATGTGTTCATTAAACCTAGGTGGTCAAGACTTTAAAATATCTAATAAGTTTATAATGATATTAAGTCATGTGGAACAGGAGCGTCAGTGGTCAAGACTTTAAAATATCTAATAAGTTTATAATGATATTAAGTCATGTGGAACAGGAGCGTCAGTGGTCAAGACTTTAAAATATCTAATAAGTTTATAATGATATTAAGTCATGTGGAACACATAGAATATCCCATTTTGAAAATGAGTTCTGAGTAAACGACAGGCGTGGTATTGTTGATTGTAGTTGAAAATGGTTAGATTGTGTCAACTCTTTTAGGCATACAGATCCACACAACTGCCTTTTGTATCCATTTTAAGTTAACAACAACCAGACTTCATTGAAAGTCTCACACCAAGTCTTACTTTTGTTTGGGTGAACGTCATAGAAGTCTGGCAGACTGACTTGGTCGTGGTGCTTGTATGGTGGCGACCTCTTAGGAGAGGAAATGAGAGGAGAGGCCTGGCCGGATGAGCCGTCGGTCGACCGCTTCCTCTGCTGACTACAGATGGCCTCGTGACTGCTCGCAAGAATCAGATTATGTGGCTTCTTCCTCAGGTATCTACAGGGACAAGGCAGTCATTTTTACAATCTATCCATCACGTGACCTGTTGCCTAGCAACAAGGTCCATCAAGCCATCAAGATGGATGCCGAACACATGACATATTGTCTTATATTTTTTGGAAATTCTGGCCCAGGATGATTTTCTTTACGACAAAATCATCCGGCAAAGTTTGTTAAAACAAGAATATCTACATGGACAGTCACTTTCACAACCTATCACGTGACATGTTGCCTAGCAACAAGGTCCACAAGCCATCAAAATAGATGCCGAACACATCTGGACATACCGTATTCGTTCTATTAAGTGTACAGTACGCTTAGCAAATATTTGAGACATGGAAATATGTTAAATTTTTTGTTCCAATAAGCTAACAGGTATGGCCACCCATTTTCTTTGGTTCCTAGGTACAGCCATCTCGACAGACATGACTAGCAAGCGATTTATGCATTTCACATATAAGCAACAGGATACTAGAACACTGTAGAAATCTGATAATTTTTTTTGGTTTTGTTTCATCACCAAGCTTTGAATCTAGTGTGATATTGGTAGAAATTAAAACACAATGATGGATTCAACAGTCAAGGTTGGCACTGAGAATGAGATCACTATCACGGCGTCGGGTGCTGCTAAAAAAAGAGGGTGAACACTAATTAGGGCATGTACGCTTAATAGACCGAATTTGGTACATATCTTTTAAATTCTGGCCCAACAAGATTTTCTTTACAACAAAATCATCAGGAAGAGTTTGTCAAACAAGAACTGCATGCGGAAATGTTTGACCTGGCAGTTGTCACGACGTCCTAGTAAAGAAATGTGTAATATTACTGTTATCAACATTGTTGGCAAAGCTTGACGGAGGTCATGCACATAATTCTGATTTCGATGTAGGCAAACAGCGACGTACTCAATCCATCAATTGGTGGATGCCTAATGTGCTCAAATTTGGGAGTCCGCAGAAAAAGTGAGTCTACTTTTTTGACAAACAGTCCACCAGATGGCGTCCTGAAATATATCACTCCACTAGGTGGCGCCATCATCCTGGCGTGTAATATTATGCTATATTCCAATGGACTTGTGTTTATCGTAAACATGAGTTCGTAACACCTACTTGACCCATTTAGCAGTTGTAAACTTGGACTGCTCCTGAACGTTTGAGTTCACCAAGCTGTATTCACAACGTATCTATACATGAGGTGATTGGAACACAGCACAAGACTGGCCCATGCAGAATCGCATACACTGCCATGTGTATGCAACTCATGGATATTTTGAAAAAGAAGGAGTATGCAGGGTGCGGAATAGGGCCGGTCCGATCTTCCCGGGGGAGTAGTTTCAGTGACCGGACATTGCCTTGTCCACCACTGCCAGCTGCTGTCTCTGATTAAACTAGTTATTTATTCTGATGACTTTGCAATTGGATCTACAAAATCACATGTATTTGTTTCTATTAACGACACATTTAGTTGAACATTTAATTGAAATTAGAAACGGCTTGTTTTCTTGATTAAATAAAGCCACTTTTAGTTTACCTATGTGCCATAACTGTCACATATATATGATACAACAGTATGGTACCCGGCACATTTAGTTTTAAGGAATAGTAAAAGAATATCAGGACTTGTTGTTTCCGAGTCAGCCAGTCCGACGGACTACCTGTCAGCTAAAGTATGACCACTCTGTACTATATCTCAGAGCCTGGGCTGTTGTCAGCACTGTAATTGGCTAGTTTAACACAATTTATTTTCTACAAAGTACCCAAAATCCTACCAAGAGTTGTATATGCAGTTTGGAGGTTGAAACAAGGAGAATCGGACTCACTCAACTTTATATATATATAATATATCTATTTTATATATATATATTATGAGAGATAGAATATATAACCTCTGAGGAAACGTCTCAAAATCACGAAAAAAAAAAAATTTGTGCAAATAATTATTGATACCATTATATGTCTGGGTATACTACATATACTAACATTTCAAATTATAAAATAAAAGATATTGTCTACGCAACCAGGGGTCAAAACTTTGTGCAGAACGGCTCTGTATGCTGCTGTTAGGAATATATATATGTGTGTGTGTGTGTATATATATGTGTGTGTGTGTGTGTGTGTGTATATATGTGTGTGTGTGTGGTGTGTGTGTACACGAGTGAATGAGTGTGTGTGTGTGTGTGTGTGTGTATGGTGTGTGCGTGTGTGTGTATGTATGTCCACCCCGCCACGGTGAACCAGGTATTAAGTCACACAAGCCTATCCTGCCCATGATGGATTACCGGTAGTAACTGTCTTTGTCCAGTTTATTTTTCTTGACAAATAATCAAAAATTATTCAAATACCCATATTTACGAACTGACACATTAAGAAACATAAGATGATGAGTCAAAATTACTGTGGTCCTTGAAACATCGCTTTTTATAAGTTTTCTTCAATTTTAGCAATAATTATAAAACTACTGAAGATATTTCAACAAATGAGGTATGATTTTAAAGGTCTGATGAATAAAAGTGTTACAAACGCCATTTGACTATTTTGCAACTTAATACCTACTTCGCTGTGGCAGGTCAGATATTAGTTCTCCCACAATCTGTCATTAGACATATATTTCAACAAAATGTATCATCAGAAGACAAACGAATGTGACAAGGATGGCTAATACAAATACTTACTTGGATATGTCGACATCCTGGTTGACTTTAGTAGACAGTTGTGACTCGTGGGACTTGCTCTTCGTGAGGGGGTGAAACGCCTCGGGGTAAAGTTTGTTCCGTTTCTGCGGTGGCGGCGTCGTTGGAAACTTGCCCTTGGACGACGATGAAGGCTTGACTAGTGTCGGTGTCGGCGGTGGCGTATAGCGGCGATTTAATGATATACAAGGGAATGGTGACCCTGGGGTGCTATGGGGAGGACTGGGGGGTGAAGGGGCGGAGGGTGAAGGGGTGCGATTGTGACACGAGTTCGCTGGCAGTGATGACGTCGACGACCGCTGTAGTGACATCTGGTGATGGTGCACCATTGGCGACCCACTGTTACTGTGTGACATGTTGTCACCCGACATTGACGTCACCGGTGTCGATGATAAACAAGACTTGTATGACGTCCAGTGCAGGTGTTGCTCGGACTTGGAGTCACGGTTGCCGTGGAGTTGGTTCTCTGGCACACAGACACATGACATGGGTTAGTTCTATTGCTGGTTGTAATCTTAGTGCAGGAGGTGTGTGTGTGCGCCGGGAGAGTATCATTGTGTGTATATGATTGTAGCGTGTATGTATTTCTAACATCATCCTCTGACCTCACTACATTCCCACCCACACGCTGACCTCATTGCCTTATCACTCCACCCTCTAACCTCATTACCTTTCCACCCCATCCTCTGACCTCACTAACGTTTCACCCCACCCTCTGACCTCATTACCTTCTCACCCACCCTCTAACCTCATTACCTTCCCACTCCACCCCCTGACTTCACTAACTTTTCACCCCACCCTTTGACCTCATTACCTTCCCACCTCACCCTCTGACCCCATGACCTCCACTCACCTGTCCACCTCTTGAGGTTGGCCAGAGCTGACCGTAGCTTCTGAACTTCTTCTTCCGTTGAGTGGAATCGAGACATGAGCCGCGTAAGATCGTGATCATTCATCCCTAAGAGGCGTTCCACGCTCAAGCCACAATTCATAATGCCCTAGCAACAGCACGTTGAAAATACACCATACAGGGCAGCATAAGGGTGCTGTCTTTATAAATTAATGTTGTTATATATATGGGAAACTCACTTATTTAAAGGTGAGTTCTTATATAGCGTAGTATCCAGTCCATAGGGCTGCTTAAAGCATGTTACACTTACTCCCTGGCAGACCTGCTCAATCGAACACCATCTCGACTTCTCTGGGAGCATTCAACAATATTGCAATTAATGTGAGAAGACTATTCGTACACAAAATATCCTCAAGTCTATAGCCAGATACTCATTCATACAGCTGAGTGAACTGGAGCAACGTAGAGTAAACGAACTTGCCCAAGGTTCGACACGGCAGCACAGGATTCAAACGCAGGTTCTCTAGATTGAGAGTCCAATGCTCTAGCACTGTGCCACTGCGCTCCAGATAAAGAAGTATATTTAAAGTAGTTTTTAGAATATCTTAGTATATTTGTTTTGTTTGCAGTTTTATATAATTTTTGTTGTATTACTAACTACGTTTCATATAGTGTTATACATTTTCTGCTTCCTTGGATAGCATTACAACTGTGTAACTATGCATTGGCCAATAAAAACAGGTAGAAAACAAACAGTATGCAAAACAACATCCCTACTAGTAACCAGTTAACACGTTTAATTTTGACAAAACAACATGTTAGCAAATATATGTAAGTATATATAAAATTCACAAACACAAATAAAATCTAAAAGATAATCACAATGGGAAATAATAGTAACTAATCCAACTGTTACAATCTTAAAATAGTTGTGAACAAGGCGCATAAGAATGAGGTTACCCAGATGAGGTCAACCTACCTGTAATGTATTAGGTCGAATACCAACGACCTTGAGCCACTGTTGAATCTTGGGAAACTGGAGCAACTCTGACGGCAGTTCATCCAACTTGAGCTTTGTCTTTGTAATGAGTTGTTTACCAAACAGCTTGATGAGCTTGCCCTGAATCAATCACATGCACATTATTTATGTGTGTATTTTATATAAACTTTTTATAGTTTTTTGTTGTATAGCGCATTGATCCGCTAAGTGAGATTTAGCACTTAATAAATATGGTATTCATATTAATATCCAGGAAGTTCCAGGAAATCTTCATTGTAAAGTGAAGGCTTGTCATTACTAACAGGAAGTCCATTGTGAAGTTTTTTTATAGGTTAACTGTACAAATTAATAACTTACACAACTTTCTGGGGATTCTAGTTTTTGGTAGTTGATTCAGTGTGAATTCCCCAGTAAATACATTGTTACATGTTTATTTTTCGTAAAAAAATTGATTATACATGTTTTGCGACAATTATACACAATCCTCAATTTCTCAAATGTTATTTAAATAATATTTTTATTGGTATTATTGTAACTATAAATGTAATTTAATCATGTACATTCAGACACGAAATGGTTTATTTTTGATAAATTGGGGACACCACAGATGTAAGTCAAGGGCTTGTGAGTTCAAAAACAACACTACAGGTGTACTTACACATAAACTACACACCTGTCGACATACTTGTAGAATGGTGCATATTCCAAGGACTATATATATATACATATACACAAGATACCACCACACACTTCAGTGATCAAGTGAACAGCCATGACACAAAGACATCACATATTTCTATTCAGAACAAGACCACTGACCGACGCAATCACAGCTTTAAACCTGCCAACTTTGCATATTTTGAGACCCACTGCACCCTCTCTTACGCTGAACAAAAACCTCCACCTGCACCCCGTTTGGGATCTTCAACTGCACCCCCACAGAGAAACTACAATTAACTAACTAAAACCTACAATCTGAGAGATTTTCAGGGAGGGCAGAAGTTTCATAATAAATCTAGTTCAGAGGCCTCCTGAAAATCCAGGATGGTTGGCAGGTATACAACTTTACTTGTTTCTGTATTATCTCTAAATGTGCGTGCATGAGTGAATGAGTGAGTAAACATGTACACATGTGGTGCAAGTGAGTATGTATATTATATTTATAAGATCAAATACATCATCTAGACATATGAGGTTTATCTTAATGGTAAAAACACATGTAGGCATTTTTGGAATGAATTATCATTATACCATTGTTTTTATTCATAAACAATTGAAAATGTGTGTCTAATTTGGATAATATATGCAACATTAGAAGCATCATATCTAGGACACGATTGTATAAGTTGCTATATGTTAGCATGTGTTTAATTAATTCATTTCTTAGACATTTATTGCTATTCTTGTAGTTTCACTTTCACTTCACAAGATGTAATCTTTTACAAAACATTACGGTTTGTAAAACTCTTAATTTATGTGGAAGTCTGCATCATTTTCATACCAAATATACTGCTACAGTGCTGCGTACTGTGATAAATATAACCCGGCCAGAAGACACTGAGATTAAATACCAGCACAGTCATAACGAATGAGACACATCAAACACGAGACAAGTAGCCAGAGACACATTACAAGAACATTCTCACAAGTGCGTAGTTACACAATCTTATCAATGCTGATTTTTGTGTCTGACACCGTGATATGAAGCATTCTTACAAAGCCATGCTTTTTTGTAAACAACAAACACAGCCAATTTATGCTATATTTATTCTTGCCATGCATGCTGTAGTCTATCTAAATTAGTAAAAATTTACACAATTATAAGGTTTTGCTCTGAACCAAATTGATGGTAATCTCCCAATTTCTCCCATACTTCAGGCAACATGTTCATTCATATGAGCAAATTGCCTGTACGAAATCCCACTCTACCCATATGAGAAAATAATAAGAAAATCAAGAATGTAATTCCTTATTATTAGTAATACAATAATAATTATATGTAACTATATTATCAATAACAATTAATGTTAAATGGGTATCTTCAAATCAAAATGACCTTGTTTTGGTCCGCCACCACGATTTTTAATTAAAACTAAAATAAGAATAAACGTAATAAATGTGTTTCTTGGACTGAACTGCCAGTGTCAAGCAAATCTCTATGCATCTAATAAAAACAATATTACTTTAAAAAAAGAACTGCCTTAGTCAATATAACATTCTGCACTTGATCACCCTCAGTGCATTGTATTGGCAAACAATGCCACATGATTATATTTGGCATTTTAAAGATAACAATAGCTGTGGAACTCCTTGAAGGAATACAGCATTTGTTAACAGGAACAATAACGTAAGTTTGCTTCGAGACCCCTGGACGTGGCCCATTATGACTGCACACATAAAAAGCTTGGACTTTGAGTGAGAGGTGACACGTTTATATGACAAGGTTATGTTTGTGTGCACATTTAGTCTGTCTCGGTATGGGACATGCCAGAGCACTGAATGTCTCACGAATCTAGATAAAAATACACCACAAGTCTAGTCTCGTCTCATCCAGGCCTGGAACACAGCAATTTAGACTACTACACAAACAGCGAAAGAAATACTTACTAATGCCACAATAACGCTAACTGTAGAATTAGCATTAATACAAATTACACACTTATACCAAAATCGAGTCGTTCCATGCTGAGTACTAGATTAAAAAATTACCAAATATTCAAAACATACCCCGGGGTAAATATGCAAATAGATGTGAAATACTAGTTCTAAACACTGAATGAATGAATGTGAAATAATCATTTTGTTGTTGGATTAACCTGTTTTTATGCATATATTTTGTTTGACAATCTATATTCGATCTATTATTTCTTACATCACTGAAAATATTCACGTGTAAACAACCCACTAGTTATATATCGTCTTCCTTGTCCGTGAATCCTGGTTAAGAATCAGTGCGAGACATGAATCATCAATGCAGCTGTGAAATGTGCTTTCTTGAACAAACCCCTCAAAGTTCAAACCAGTCATGTTAATGTTATTGTAAACTATATAATCGACAACTAGAGGGAATTTGGGAAGCTAACTTAATCAAGTTAATGCAGTCAGTTTCATGTATTAGTCAAATTAAGGGAACATGTTGTCTACTTTGAAGTTAAACGCTGTTAGATTTGTTAAGCAAACAGTTGTCTTGTTACCCACCAAATGAGGGTAAGGATCAGCAAATGTACAGTTTTACAGAACAACATAAATTATATTAGCAAAATTCAAGTGTAGAGTTTGATATCTGCATTGTAGTTGGCTCTTACATGTATGAGATTCTAAACATGACCAAAAAACACAAAATGTGATTCACTTGCACATACAAAAATGGGATCGGACACCTTGTTTTCAATTGGCTATATCTCCAAAACTATCTGGAGTTGCGGCTTGACATTTTGCACACCTCCATTATAAAATCAACAGTATTTTTAGGGTTATTTTCACTGAAATCTGAGAGGGTCACCTGTCTCAAAGTTAGCTTAGTTGGCATGGGATGACCTTCAAATCAGTATCCTGTGCTCAATGACTTATAGCACAGAAAAATGCTGTTTTATAGAAATATCAAAATTATGCAATATTATTATCGTGTTATTGTAGCACTGTAGTGTGTGTAGGCCCTACCAAGTACTGTATGTGTGCAGCCACTACCAGGAAGTGTTGACAACAACCAGTATAAATGTACACAAACACATAGCAGATATGATTAATTTGAAGCTTACTTCCTCATTTGCATCCACTGCAAGGAGAACGGAGAAGGAATGCAGCCACTACAGGTGTGTGCACACCTCTAAACTAATTAAGATATTTATTCATCCAATCCTAGTTACCAGACACCCCCTCATAAACAATCCGGGGGTCTAAATACATCAACTGGGGGAATGAAATATCAGCCACTGCCCTTGGACAAGTGGAAATTTTAATAAAGGGAATGTTTGGCAATTTTTGTATGGCTGACTCAAAAGGAGCTATAAGCACATGTTACTAAACTGTCAATTCTCTTAATTTAGTATTTCAAATTACATCTAAATTAATACTTTGTTTCAATTTTTAATGATGTATATATATATTATATTATTTAGAAACAGTATCCATGGGAATTCTTAAATATAGGAACAGTTTACAGGTCAGGACTCCAGCCGTGTTCAATGATGTCATCTGGGCACCATTTCATGAACAAATTTATGAACTCGTAAGCCCAGTTTTGCTCTTTAAAATTGATTTTTCTCATTAACTGTGATCTTATATACTGAAAACTATCAGCACCAGGTTGCGCCACGAGGAAACTTTAGCTGGTGTCTCATGGAAATAGTGTCCTCTGTGATACAGATCAGTAACATTTTTATATATGTTTACCAACAGAATCTGTTTAATGATGGATTTTCCTTATGAGCCCAACATCTTAGTGAAATGGTCCGCAGATCTTTTCAGTTTGAGTGATGGCTGTTTTACAGTTGAAAATTATAACTGCTTCATCTGTTATTAGTTACGAGAGGGCTATTGTAATGTTTAGGTGACAATTATGTAATTGTAATATACAATATATAAATTTGTAATTGTTGTAGTAATTGTATTTCTGTGACTCTGTAACAGTGAACATGAATTCACGTAATCCAGTAATAATATGGAATAATAAATTATAAACAATGTATTTGTCAACATAGCTTTGTATGAGATTGTAACTGACTTTTTTTAAGTGTACTGTAATAGATTTTTAGTAGCTGCCATAATTACAATAATTACTTTTCCGACATTATGTGTTTAATTTGTCTTATAGCATTGTGTAATTGTTGAATGTTTAGTTATTTTTTTTTTTAAAGCTAATGGTGTTCCAAAACCAAGTAATTGTATCTATAGACCATTGTAAACGAACCAACCCTCATTGTTTAAAACGTAATTCTGAAATTTAAGATATTTGAGAGTAACATGAATGTATCCAATTGATGTTAGTTGGGGGTAAACAGTCTGAATCCAGCACCCAACCCCAACATAGATGCTGACCCCAAATACCCCCTACCGACCACTAGACATTCTATCACTTGACTGAAATAAATCAACAGTCAACCATCCAGGGCATGTGTATGTACACCTACAATCTGGTATCCTTAGTTGCTCCCAGATGGACTACACTCACTCCAGAGTCACTCCCCAATCATGCCTCCCTGTCCTGGGATTCCAGGGATTTGCCTGCCCTGGGCATGCCATTTATTTCCCACAATCTTTCCTGCAATATAGAGCGTCACTGTTGAGTTGCTAATAGGTACTGATATCTTCAGAAAACATGTCAAGTCAACAGACAAGTCTGACTAATTCCTCAGCTATGCCAACAGTGTGTTTATTTGTAAACAATCTTGAGCATGTTGTTGTGACTCCACCTCTCTGCGTTAACAGTGAGTGTGTTGGTGTGACTCCACCTCTCTGCGTTAATAGTGAGCGTGTTGTTGTGACTCCACCTCTGTGTTAATAGTGAGTGTGTTGGTGTGACTCCACCTCTCTGCATTAACAGTGAGTGTGTTGGTGTGACTCCACCTCTCTGCGTTAACAGTGAGTGTGTTGGTGTGACTCCACCTCTCTGCGTTAACAGTGAGTGTGTTGGTGTGACTCCACCTCTCTGCGTTAATAGTGAGCGTGTTGTTGTGACTCCACCTCTCTGTGTTAATCTTGAGTGTGTTGTTGTGGCTCCACCCCTTTGTGTTAATCTGGCATGCTAGATTGTTAGTGTTACTAACAGTATACAACAAAAATAAGAAATAAAAGGCTACTGGTTTACTGCGTGAAGTAAGTCCGAATTTGGTACAGAAGAATTTGTCTTGGTGACCACAATCCTTAATTTCCCGATCCATCCAGGAACATAACTGATCATTTACTTTTTAGATTAGAAAGGCAATGTGTCTGACCCATCTACTTATTAGTCTGGTAAGCCTTTGGGGGTCAAGGACATTGGGTTCTAACAGAAAATAATTTATATTTTATTTTAACCATCTTGTTAAGTCACCATTTTTTTGCTAAACTGGCATAAGATGTTAAGTTTTGATCAGTGAAAATAAATACTGCTTAGTGAAACATTAGGAAAACTTAATATTTTTCGCCATGGTCTCTCAAGCTTCCCAGTGAAAAGACTAAACAAATTGTTTGGCCAACATGACATCTCTGCAGGATCTGTGGCCTTCAATAATACCTGTTATCATTATAACTGTATACCTACTGCGTAAATTCTTTTACAGTGGTCTTGAGTGACCTGCTCATAAATCAGTAATTACTCATGTAAGATGTCTGCCTGGGAGGGGGGGGGGCAAGACTATAGATCTGTGTCAGTCCTGGCTGATTATTTTCATGTGTAACCAGGGTAAAACAAATAACAGTGGTGCAAGTCTACCAAAATGTTATCAGACCAACAAAAGCTTCCCACACGGTGGTTTGGTTGTTCATTGGCACTGGACAAATGTAGACTGTAATTAAGAAAATTATTGAACATTTTCACTACCCAAAACACCCATTTATTTGTCAACTTCTGAAATTGTTTATATCATTTATTTTGACATGCCTGTTGAACAATCTAACAATAGATTGTGATTAAGCCACAATTAAAAGCATTTGATTTAAATTTGGCAGTGTGCATGCTCTATCATCCAAAGTCACAAAGTTCAGACAAGCAGAAATTTGGCATGACCATCAGATTTCCTAATTTTCTTGTGGTCCACACCCACTGAAGTTAATGTTACCTCAGACATGTTGTTTAGGTGCACATGTTTTGTTCTTCAAGTTCATCAATATTGATCTTATAGCATTACATGCCTAGCAGTGTGTCTAATCACCACAAACTTAGTCGCAAGACAACGTCAGTCAACAAATATTGACATTTGATACACAAAACAGCACCAAGAAAGTAAAGTAAAACTACTGAAAGGTAAAGGTTCTGTGCAGTAAAGGCAACTGTGTGGGCACCAAAACGAGTTATACAATCTAACCATAAATTTGCCAATGCAATCTTGAAACATCATGCCTGTGGTTTACTCAGAATAATAAAGTGGGAGATTCTAGTGAAAGCTTATAGTTCCCTGTGTCTGACATATATTGATACATGCCCTTGATGCTTCGCCAATAAGAGTCTAAAGCTTCTTCAATGAAACTGCAGTGTTTGTTTTCTGCAGCATTTATGAATATGCCAACTCATATGTTGGGTTTCTTGTATTCCGTTTGATTCAGAATCACACTTGTAACAAATGTAATGCCATACAGTGCACTATGTGGATGCAACAGTTTTAGTAGTTATAGCGCCAAAACAAACTAAACACTAGAGAAAATATTCTCAGTTTGGCGGTTGGCGTATTGTGAAGAGTAGGCATTGGAAAGTTAACATCAAGCTTTCTATCACAAAAAACAGGGTCCATGTACAACAAAATTAATATAAAGTTCTTAATCATGACTGTATTAAATTTTCAGTATAGTCACTAGGTAATGCTACCAATTCACATTACAAAATGAAACTTAGTCAACATAATATTGATTCTGGGTATGTCATATTTCTTTGTAAACGACGAACCTAATACGAGCCTAGAGGTAACTTCAAACAAAGTTCTGTAGAATAGTGGAAAATGAACATGACAAACCTGAAAAGTGGCGCCCCACCTCAAAGAAATGTTTACTATCACTCAAAATGGTGTTAACATGAACGCTAGTGATATACTAACTTATTTTTTACAATTTTGTTTAATTCAGTATGAAATCATTGGACAAACTAATAATTTGTTTTAATATTGGCCGGGTTCAGGTCCTCACATTTCAGACTAATTTCAAGAAGCAAACCTACGAAGTATTATGGAAAATATTGTTCATGGCTCCAAGATTTGAATGGGCAGCAAGAATTAAGTTGCATGTTACCACTAAACGCTCCAAAGTAAGTGTTAATTCTTGCTGCCTACGAAGTATTCACAAACTGGAGCGCTTTTTGAGCATTACAAAATGTAAGTTCGCATATTGCGTAATATCCAATCATAAAGACTGCTCAAAGCACTTTACAGTTTACACTTTACTCCCTGGCAAACCTGTTCAATCAAACATCATCTCAACTTCTTTTGGAAGCTTTGAGACAAGCTGTAATTAATGCACAAAGAATATTCGTTCACAAATATTCACCACTGTCTATAGCCAGACACTCATGAACAGAATGTATGCCTATCGGATTCTCACAAAATTCCAAAGAAAACCAATGCCCAATTCTGTTCTTAAATATATTCTTCAGTTTGCACTTGGAAAATTTAAAATATATCTGTAAAGTCAGTCAACCTTGTGTAGACGGAAGCTTTCGCAAACTGTAGGTTATGCATAAACAAGTTAATAAAATTTACAATGGAAAACAGTGCTCATGAATTGTAATTGTTCAAGGACAATTAATTTAATTGGTCTCAAATGTTAAACTATGTATTCACTTAGCATCACAGATAGTTGGAAATTGTAAATGGCTACACAATTTCCATAATTTGTTTGTCTTAGACTAACGGCATGTTGTTACTCTTTTACAGAGTCAATGATTCTTTACAAACTGTTTTTGCTAATTGTGAAACCAAGTTTTTATCTTCTATGTGTGTAACAAAACTAAAGCTCACATGAAATGCCCCACCTGTGATGTTAGCAGCATACAAAACAGTGACAGGTTTAAGTTCTTGGAAAGCCATATAATTAGGAGCCTACAACAAATCAAGTTTGACTTAACATATTCACAAACATAGATGGAGCAGTTTGCATTTAAATAAATAGAAGTCTTCTTTTCACTGTTTTGTTGTTTGCGTATTGATGTCAAATCGACAAACTGTCAAACTATCTTACTATGTCGACAACTAGACTAGTGACGATCAGTGACAATGTAGCGTTTTAAAGCACAATTAAAACAACTTTAAATCACTACATCATAGCAAAGCTGTTTCTCTGGCTCATCATGGTAATACAACATGCTCTCACCTCTGATTCACGGATTTCTTTCTGTGTAATTTCTTCCGAAGTGGAGCAGACAGTACGCAATCCATCCAACTGTTTTGCCGTAATGTCTATCATACTCTGGGTCATATGACAGAGCTCGATCGCTCTTTTGATCGCATCGTCGCGTTCATTCGTCATGCTACTCCGTTCTGTGCGCTCAGACATTTTCGGAATGTTCTAGTGCAAAATTGAAACAGTTGATTATCACAGGACGCTGCATTCGCATCTTAAGGCCCCAATTTTTTTCAAGTCTCCGCAGACACTGGGATCAACATCGTAGCCATGTTGAAAACTCAAGTAAATCTCGCGTGAGTGGTATTCGAACGTGACTAGACAAATGTCAACTAGCACCGGTCAATCGATCACTCCACGTTAGTTCTTTTCTGGCATAGGCATGTTATAGATCGAGCAATAACCATGCACGATGTTCCCAACAATTATTTACCCATTATTAATTATAATTACAATGCAATACTAAAACATTGACTTGTAGCCTTGGCAAAATTCGGTTCGTGATTCAACTGACAGTGACACAATTAAACCAATGAAACTTAAAGGGAATAAAAATATCTGAGGCTTGAATTCATGTTATATTACATGTATCCTGCTATCTATTTCCATGTCCACCAAGCCAAAAACAAAACAAAAAATGGATTAGAAATTCCACATTTAATGCTGTGCATCCGGACATTTTCGAATATGCATATTTTTGGCGCACTTTTCGGGATGCCGAGATGTGACGTCACTTATGACCCACCACTTGCATCAGGCCGACCCTTTCCATGCATTCAGGGCATGTTTAAAGTATAGCTTTTAGGTCGAAACGAGCGTCAGAATTAGTTATTGTGCAATATTCCGATAAAATACAAACACTATAGTCATCATAGAGGAACAAGCAGATATCTTACCGTTCCACGTGAATCCAATTTTATTCAAAACAATGAATGCGAATGGGCCTACAGGTCGACTAGGTTTCGCTGAGCTTGGGCTCGTTTTCAGAATAATTATATCGAATGCAACCAACGAGAGATAATCTACACCAATAAACATACATAGCAAACATTTATTGTATCCAGCTACACAAAGTAACGTGTATAATCTCATAATATCACTAGAATATCGATGTATGAAGGAGGAGTTGTACAATTTATCATAACAACTTAAATCAGACAGTGAATTTCTATCGGTTCTGTTAGCTCAGTTGGTAAAGGCGTTGTTTCCTTGGCATTTATTTTGCAATCGGGTGACGCCGGTTCAATCCCGACACCAAGCCACTGATTTTTTTACACTTTTTTGGGTTTATGTTTTCACGAAGTAATATAAACCAAATTATTTTTTACTATGATGCACTGTTTGTAAATATTTTGGTAGTAATTATTTATTCACCACAAAAATTAAAATATGGTAATTATATATAACGCGATGTTTCCTAATTTTATTTATCCAAACAAATATAATGTAATGGATATATAATTTATTAATTGTATATATACAATTAATAAATTATATATATATATTGTATGATAATATATTGTAATTATATATGTGAAAACAAATGGTGATCTGTCTGGATAAGCAGTCATGTACAGCTATAGTCCCTATAGTATAATTAGTCAATATATTTTAATATAGCTGTTTTTGACAAGCTACTTGGTGTACCCTTCCTCTTCCTACTGTACTAATACTATTCTTGTTTTCCATTCTCTAACGTACGCTCTCCAGGTATCTTTGGTTTTTGAACAATTCCGAAAATTAAATGAAAATAATATTTTTATCTACATAAAAGAACACACATTTTTTCAACTTTTGGATTGATACCTATAGGCACCATGCGTGTATTATGTTATATTAAATAATGCTTGCGTGTTTTCGACAATAATATTAAGAATGATTATTACAGCACATCGTACAAAATAGAAATGCACAATAAGACAAGTAGACCTAGAATAACATAATTGATTTATGGGAGTGGAATCCTTAACCAAGTTTAACATTTGTATGGAAAATCGAGCATACTACTTATGGATTTTGAAATTGACCAATCCTTTTTTTATGCGCCTCTGAGCTTGGTTTTCAAGGTTTTAGGCGTAATAGAAGTTATCTTATTATTATTATAATAAGATGTATTGCATCAGCAAAACATATTATTGCTATTGCTAATCTGGTGTACTTTAATTGTTGTATTATTACATTTATTCAGTTCGTTGTTTCCGTTTGAGTGCCATATTTTATACATGCAAAACAATTAAGGCCGAGACTAAAATCTTAGGTCGAGACGAGCGAATTATAACAAATGACACTACCTCATGGCGCCTTGGTATCCTAGGCGAAGGTAGTCTCGTTTAACCGACTCTCGACCGGCTGTGTGACTTCGCCGGAAAACAGATACATACGCGAGTCTGGCCGAGAACCCGCGTTATGACCGCGCGTATCTAGTACCGCTCCTACGGTGCTCTTAGCCACAGAGATCAGTTTCTCTTCGGTGAACTTTATATATTAATTGGCGGCTACATAATATTATACGTGCTGGATATATAGCAGTCCGACCATCGCGCGCAAAATCGATTGCACTTTCTTTAGTTTAATTAGTTTTTGGTTGGTATTTATATTATGTTTATTCACACCTAGTCTTTTATTCACACCTAATCTTTTGTTTCTGCTCGGGTATAAGCAAGACAACGTCATTACAACATATTTGACAGCTACGAGAGGTCGCAGCCGGGCGAGAGTCGGTTAAGTTATTCTAGGCATATATATAGTGGTATTGCTGCCACCTCACGGAGCCTTGATAGTCTATGCTACTTGAAAATCAATTTTGTGTACGCTGCCAGAAGCAAATGTATTGGGCGAGCAGCCAATCAGCGTCGTTATTGAGATTCTGAATCCAAAAATAAATTAGGATTTAACTTTTTTTGTATACCACTTGTGTATACACAACTTATATAAGTTGAGTCTTGTTTAATTTTTATTGTTAGCCTGAGAGCCAATCATCGTCTCTACCCGGATTCAGGGTAAACCGGGATCAGTGTCGTGCAGTGAAATCCAGTGTTATCTTCCAGGGGGTAGAACGCGGCGTCTGGATAATCGAGGCAAAGGCGAAGACGAACGAAGCTATAGCGCATGTGAAACTGGTACATAAATACAGAAAACGAACCGTTAATATTTCCACGAAAGCGCGGAAGTTTATCCCCAAATCGGGGCAAATGTTCGGGAACTTCGAACAGAATTTGCGCTTAATAATTAAAAACACATTAGCTAGAAAACCAAACATTTTGTGAGCTACAAATGGTAGCGCCATCTCGCGGCAACCTCTCGGTGCCTCGTTAATTGAGGCTACGTGAATTTTGGAAAGTCTTGTAACAAATTGTTGAAATAACGGTGCAGTCTCCTAGTGATAGCTAGCTATTTCTGGAAATATTTCTAGTACCACACGTTAAACAAATGTTTTAAATGATAACAAAACAGTACGATTTGAATAATCCTGACTGGCTGCTGCCCGCGTCACATCAAGGAGTGATCGGTTACTGTAGACTGGAAAGGAATAAACCGCGAAAGCTGAACAAGCACATTGATAAGATGGAAACGGGTGATGGGAAGAAGCGGATCACAGAATCGACATTGCCTTGGTAATACTATTGATAACAAATATGTGGGCGAAATGTCGTGTGCTAGCGGTAGTTGAATTTGACATGCTTACGAAGTCACATTATCATCTCTGCTTCTGTTCTGCGCCAGGTTGTTTTATCTGTCGTCTCTTCCCTTTCAAGTTTTAACTTTAAGCCTCAGGCTCAGGGGTCCAGCGCACTGCTGTTCTGGTGATTGTGACCAATCAAATTTACATAATCTAACTCCACTCTTGAGACTCAAGTTATTTAAATTATGATGATAACTAACATTAATTTTGTTCGGCTTATATAGAGCATTTGAACCAACTTAAGTTTAAAGAAACTGATTACATTTGTCAGCACTTTATTCATTGTCATGATGTGTAGAATTGTGGTTGAATGTTCAATGTAACGTAACAACTGGCAGTATTGAATTTACTTATAAAACACATATTTGACTTTCTGGAAAACTTTATCAGGAGTTCATTTTGCCACCTGAGAACATTGTGCTGGATTACAAATTGTCCAACAGCGAAGTGCTTTTTCTGGTGCCTTGCCAAGTTTGGTGGCACCTTTGAAATGTGCATAAAACACACACCTGGAGGGATTACAAAAAATAAAATTGCAGAGTGCTTGTAACATTGGTGCCTATAAAGTGTGTTGTTTTCCAAATTTTTCTCCAAAATTGCCATACCTATTTGGGGTCAGCACACTGTTGGATTTCCTGCTTGATTACAGACGAAAAAAAGTGCAGTATATTTTTGAGAAATGACTATAATATTCACTTGCTCTGACATAAGTGCACTTGAGTAGTCAGATTTCTAGATGTGATTGTTGAAGCTGTTGACAGTAAAATGGTGTCTTTTTAGCTGATTTTACTAAGCGGAAGGGTATCTGGCAGCAATTTGGCTAGTTGACACTAGCCGGATTAGTGCCTGCATCCATTTGTAAATATTGACGGGTGTCATACATACAGGCATTTTGCAAGAGCTAGAGATATGAGATTTTGACTAAACTCGACCAGCATGTCAATGAGATGATAATAACAGCAGGTGAGAAGTTTAAGAAACTTTATAGGTCACGTTTTCTTATAATCACACAAAACATTAACATGGTCGCCAATGGGAAAACTGACAGTGTGCTGACCCCGTCAGACTCTCAGTGCCGAATTGTTGATGGGAAGAACTGAGTTTCTAACCCTGGTGCCACCAGGCGATGGTTTGGTACTGATTCGGCCGCTGTTTCGAAACATGGGCAATCTTGTTCACTCTATCAAATGTTGCCTGTGTCTTCTGGAAGAGACACTAAACTGTTGGTACCTTCTATCTGGTATCTATGGCACTATGGTCTATGACTATGCCAGGGTAAGTAAAAGATCCCATGTAGGACAGTTGAAATACTGTTTGTGGACTCATTGAGTCTCAATCTCTAAACCCCCATTGGCGTTAATATACGAATATGGACCCTGTCAATTAATAGTAGAAGAAGAATTTCAGAGCACTGTTTGTGCCAAAAAACAAAATATAACAATTTTTGTAACAATTTATAACCCTCTCAAGGCCAGATTAATGCAAACATGTGCCTGTTATTGAATCCTATTAAATCAAGAGAATGTACTGTGAGTGAATCATGTGATATACTCGGGTTGCATGAATGCAAATAAATAAATACTTTTTGATCCAATTCAAATAAAATTTTCACTACATCTGAAGAACTAATTCCTGGTGTAACTAGCCAAGTATGTGACATAATGTCAATTTATTACCCAAATATGAATTGCTAAAGTTTGACCAAAAAAAATACTTAAATAATTTTCAACAATTCATTTTTTTAAATATTTTCCATTAATAATTAGTGGTTACATGCTGCGTATGAAATGTTCATAAATTAATTATGCTACAGAATGGAAAACTAATTAAATGTCTATGGTAAATAAAACTGAAATAATTTCAGTTTTTCAGAATGCATGTATTTTCAAGATTTTTTACAAAATGGTGTTTGTGATCATAGCCGTCATCCCGTCTGAACTATGAAGTCGGTGTTATATTTAAAATGCGTAACCATAGTGCAAAACATTCCCCTTCGATGGCAGCGTTCGTTATGAACTCGATTCGAAAATCCCACCAAAGTCCGAATTACTGGAATTCGACATAATGACAATGTTGAGAATTATATCAAAGCTAAAAACAAAACAAACATTAATACTTCTTTACAACAAAATAGACCGCTCAATAGTTAGCAGTTAATCATAGAAGTCGCCTGCGGACGTGTGTTTTGGAATAATTCCTGGGTGCTTCCATGTATGCCCGCAGCAAATTTTAAACTTTAATCTCATTGGCTGAAAATCAACATTAAAATATTCACTGCGTGGCATAAAAGAGGGACCGGAAATTGTGTTGCTGTGTTCGACTACAAAACCGCGTGGTGGTTGGCGCTATTTAGCAACGGAAATCGCCATAATTTCTAACTTTAGACGCGTCCCAGTGAAACTTCAATATTATTATATATTAACTGCCGAAATAAATTGCCGTTATTGGATGACACTGTTTTGCGGTATCAGTTTAAATGTGCCCCTGTATTCGGGCGTATTCAGGCGTTCTGGCAATGAGTGGAAGTCGGGTTGATTCGGGCGTTCTGACCACGAGAGGGTTATAAGGACAAAATTGAGGTTGACAAATGCCCAAGTGTTATTGACATCGTCAGGCAGTGAGACAAGTTCACAAGTTACAACATCAACACAGCAGTCAAGTCCTATCGACTCTGCATCTGACCACCCGTTTTGCTTTTTTCCATCTCTACAGTTGTGTAACTGAGCAATATCTTATTAAGAATTTACCATTATGATAAGTACAAGGAACAAAGGCCTGTGAAGTACTGAAGAATGCTGTAAAATTTGTATGACTGGTTGGATAGCCACAGGTTGTTTGAAGCATTGCCATTGGCACTAAAAAGTGACTCGTGTTTATGGGCTACCGTTTACATTTTCAGGGTAGAAAAATATCGCCCAGATACACTAGATGATTTAATATCGCACCAAGACATTATCAACACAAGTAAGTCCAAACCTGTCTCTAATGTGAGGTTATGTAATGTTCAGTATGTATACCAAGTTTGTATGACTGTCATTAGACCAGAATTGGTCATATACTGTGGCTAGCGATAACCAATATATGCAGTAGTTCATACTGTAGTCGTACACCAGTCTAGACAAATGCAACACCACGATGTCAAAAGATATTAAGATGAAAATCACTGGCAAATAATTTGTATAAACAGACCTAATTTATACATTATGTTTGTATGTATAAATATTAAATAGTTTTTATTCCGTTGTGTTCTATAAATTCATTGTGTAGAAAGGTCACGGTAATGTAATTTAATGTAATAACGGCTAAATTAAATTTGATATGCAACTGGAAGCCACTGCAGCTGTTTAAGTACGGGTATTTCTGAACTAGTTCGCAAGTTTGTGGATGATGACCGCCTTCCCCACATGTTGTTCTACGGTCCACCGGGTACGGGCAAGACCAGCACGATTCTCGCCATCGCAAAACGGATCTATTCTCCACGAGAAATCTCTTCCATGGTCTTAGAGGCAAGTGTAAAAACCATGTTGGAACCCCTTACCTTATGGTTGAAACTGTTTTCATGACAACTATTGCTATGGTAACAATTCTCTTTTCCAGTACTCTGTTTCTTGTTATGAATGTCTTATACGGACATATTCAATGTGTGTTGTACTACTAAAGTGAAGTTGCTTTTGTTTTCTACCTTGATTGCTTTACGTCACTAACTTACTAATATGGATGGAGTCAAAACTTTGCTGTGTCAGAATTGATCATTTGAGAATGTTTATGGAAAAAACACATGATACGTTGTTGTACTAATATACATGTACTGATAATACACATGTTGTACTGATATATAAACATGTACTAATGTACACATGTTGTACTGATATATAAACATGTACTAATGTACACATGTTTTACTGATATATAAACATGTACTAATGTATATATGTTGTACTGATATACACATGTACTAATGTACACAGGTTGTACTGATATACACATGTACTAATGTACACATGTTGCAGCTAAATGCGTCAGATGACCGAGGTATTGGCATCGTGCGTGAGGCAGTCCTCAACTTTGCCAGTACACGCACCATCTTTAAGTACGTACACAGAGTGTCTTTTTACTGCATTAAAACCAATGTTGTCTGTTCTTCGTTTTGTAACATTATGTTCTAATGTTCTTCTAAAGAAACAAAAGCCTTTTTTTCGGGCAAAAAAAGTTCATAAAAGCTAACCATTAGCAACTACAATCAAGAATATTATGCCAGCAGTTTACTAGAATAACCTTGTTGAAGATACGTTATTTAAATTGCTCTGACAACGCCATTATGAAATAAAGCCTGATGTCACCAATGCCTACTCTTCCCAGTTTGCCAGTCGCCAAATGGAAATTATTGCTCTAGTTTGGGTCTCCTAATGTTTTGGTGCTATGGCTACTAAAAGTGTTAGTCCACATGGTGCACTGCCTGGCATAACAGATGTTACAAGTGTAACTCTGAATCGAAGGAAATGTGAGAAATTAACCTATGAGCTGGCATGTTCAAACGTGTTGAGGAAACAGAAGCATTCGACGCGTCACCATGGTGTCATCGTCAAAGAAGCTCTAGGTGCTTATTGGTGAAGCATCAAGGTTTTCTCTCACTGTCAGATCCTGGGAACTGAGATGTCACTGGTCTCCCACTTTAAAAGTAAAGTTGGAGTAAACTAGAGACACAATGATTACAATCACAACCATAGCTTTAAAATGATACCTCACTTGTTGAAATATCTTCAGTATTTTTTTTATTATTCCTACAGTGGAAGCAAAATTTTAAACTGACATTTTGATTCGTATCATCTAGATGATTTCTTAATATGTGGGTTCCTAAATGCATTAATTTTCTTTGGTTGGGATTATTTGTTGAATAAACTGGATACTGACTCGGACAGATGAGATTATTATGAATACATTTCTGCCAAAATAAAAAAATTGATGGACATGACCCAGACAGCTATTTTTGGCTCATGTGCAGAATACACCAGTGCAACTTATGCCCAGTTCACTAAGGCAGGTCACATGTGTAGTTGTTGTTGACTTCAGGTCGGGCTATAAGTTGGTCATCCTTGACGAAGCCGATGCGATGACGACAGATGCTCAGAATGCCCTACGTAGAGGTAATGCACACCATTAGTCAATGTCATGATTATTTGTGAAAGGGTGCAATGGATCTGTAACGTTTATTTCATAAAACTGAGAAAGACCCCAAAACACTTCACAACAAATTTAATTACATGGATGACACTGGAACAGTATAAAACTGATAGGTTGCCCTTTCATATAATGCTCAACTCCAGACTACCAAAGTAGACCTTGAGAACATCATCGAAAGAATTTACATTGTTACGGTAACCTGCAAAAGATTAGTCTCGTAGTATAATAGTTAAACAAATAGACATGTGTCACTTGTAATGTTTCCCAGAATTTTGATTATAAATAACGCATACGTGCAATGACCCGGTAAATAGAGCAATTTGCATTGAATTCTGCATAATACCTGTTATTCTGTGTCCACTCCACAATGATCTCTAATACTACAGAAAATTTAATTTATTTCCAACTATAAGCAGTGATACTAGTTGACACCATCCATTATATTATTTTGATCCATTATTTTATTTCTTTTATAACTCGTTCCCACAGTGTCGCCTTGGTGGTTCACCACTAAATTCTCGCAGGCATGAGAATGGCCCTCAAAAAGCAGGGCATATAAAACATATAAGTAATTGACTCTAAATAATGATCTCTCTGTTCTGAAATACATCGCCAGTTGGTAGATCAGAGGCCAATGGTTCAGCGAATGACCATAGAAAAAGTTATCTAAAATCAGCATATTAATGTGTAGACAATGACGACCAATTCTTGCGATTGACATTCCAGTGATAGAGAAGTTTACGGAGAACACACGTTTCTGCATCATCTGTAACTACTTGTCGAAGATCATTCCAGCCCTGCAGTCGCGCTGCATGCGATTCCGCTTCGGCCCACTCACAAACGAACAGATCATGCCGCGGCTAGAATACGTCATCAAGCAGGAACAGTATGTATCGCATCTCGGTGTACCAGGCTCTTGTTTCCAGCCTACCCACATTCAGAAATTGTAACTGGTCACTGGTCTAGTTACGACAATCTTTTGACAGATATCGCATGCGCTCACCCGTGTAACTGATGCAAGCAGCTGGGTTACTCGTCCGGGATTTTGTAACGTTAATAACATAAAAACTAATACATTTGTCTGCAAACACCCAGCGACACATTTGTACATGGAACAATTACCTGTGCAGTGATTTAAAAAAACATTAAATTCCTTGGCTGGAACTCCACGGAATTGTTGCAGTGTGTTGTTTACCAGAAGTAGCCCACGCTCACAGGGCTGACGCGATGAAATGCTTACGTGACCAGCGACAGGTAGACCTGGAGCATGTTGAGTGCTGAGGATTTTCAAACGTCAATAACTTAAAAATTTCTGCATACATCCAGCAACAAATTTGTAGATGGCATAATTATCTTTACAATGATTTAGAAAAACATTACATTCCGCAGCAGGAACTCCACGTAAAGAATTGAAATATTGAGCCCCCTAAGTTCTCCACCCCTGGACGAATTTCAAAAATGTATAAATCTACAAACTATTTCAATGGACCCGGTAGAGAACATGCAAACTTTCAGCTCGATACATGCAAAACTGATGGAGATTTGGGTGCACATACAAATAGAACGAACAGTTTTATCATACAGACGTAATATAATACAATAGTGTAAGGAAAACTTTCCAAATACGTGTGTTACTACATAAACCACAGAGTATTTTAATTTAGTAGGTAAGTCTAACTGCAATGGTTTGTATTATTGATCGAGTATTTAATTCTCACATTTAGTAAAGTAAACAAGCTTGACAAGTTCTCGTACTACTTACCAACTATGATATAAGCCAGTTATACAGTTACCTAATGCAAGTTTGTTCAGGAAACCAGAAAAACCCGATTTTGTTTGCATGGTTTATACTGTTCCAGCAGCAGCATTTTGAGCTCTTACATTACTGACGTCTAGAAACCATACTTCAGTCCAGATTGAATATGTTCATCGGAATTAATTGTCTATATTACCGGTCAAACCATGTTGTGGTTGATGTAGGTTGTCCGTAACAGACGATGGAAAAAAAGCCCTGATCACATTGGCAAACGGAGACATGCGCAAAGTGCTGAATGTACTACAGGTATGTTCCAACACAAATGTACCCCAACACACCCAGCAGGTATACTGCAACACACCATGTTAGCATACGCAAACACCATGGAAGTATAACCCAACACACCATGGAAGTATACTCAAAACACATGGTGTAAGTATACCCCAACATACCATGTAAACATACTCAAACACCATGCAAGCCAGGGATACATCTGCCTGGTTTTAAGACTTGTCAGATGACTGGCCACCATGGGTAATTACAAGTGAAATGACTGGTGAAATTTAGAGGGGGCCAGCTGGCCATTTGATTAACTAATAGTTTCAAGTCTAGGGGTCCATATTATCGACTATCGATGGCACAACTGGTAGTGAAACAAATCGAATGGAACAGCATTAATTAAATGGCTGAAAAGACTTTGATTTGTCATTGAAAAAACTAAACAGACCAGTAATGGCTGGGATTGACGTGAAAGACTTCCACGCAAGGTATTTACATGCAAAAGTGCACAGTAATTAATTCAACACTGGCAACAAATTATTTCTGGCTAAGGACCTGCATCAAATAACCCCACCACACCATGAAAGTAAACTCAAAACACACCATGCATGTATACACTATCAAAGTCTACCATACAACATCTCCCCAGATCATCGCTCAGATGTGACGAGTCGTAGCTTGCATGTGACAGTTGTTGCCACGGTGACCGTGTTGTGTCCCTAGAGCTGCTCCATGGCCTATGACAATGTGACGGAAGACAACGTTTACCTGTGCGTGGGCCACCCACTGCGCAAGGACATTGAGAACATTGTCAACTGGATGCTCAATAATGACTTCCAGACCTGCTACAACAGTATCCTTTGGCCTAGAACGTTTATGAATTTAGGTGCTTAACGTTGACAAATATATCTTTTTTATTATCATAAAATGTTTGTGCAACAATACAACAATTGTCATCTGGCCCATGTTGAGTAGCTGGGTAGATTCACACTACACTGCAGATTGGTGACTTTATATCCTGTCTTTACATATTTGTTTAATTATTTCTTATAGTGTTTAGAACTTTTTATTTATCAACTTTCTCAATAAATTTGTTATGTATTTATATTTATATTTATTTACTTTTTTAAACTGATGCATTATACCTATTAAGTATTTTTCATGTATGACTTTTACCTGAAATAAATGTATTCATGTGTACCCAGCACTCACAACCTGGCAACAATTTCATAACCCACAAAGGGGTGATCTCCAGAGCGGAGTTCAAGTACATGAACTAGTACTTGGGTTTTTGAAATGACACTTATTTTTTATGCATCTGTTGGCAGATCAGTGGTCAATGGTCCAAAGAAGCAAAATGAACATAGAAAGAGGCAGGTGGATGTCAGCTCCTGTGAGGAGATAGAATCTAAATAATTGATGACACTACACGATTCTGATGTCTTAATCTTGGGGTCCCATCCGTGATTCATGAAATTCCCAATTTCTGATGAATCCCAATATTCAGTGTTCATTGTTTATTGACAGTTTTGTGCGTGAGAAAACAGCCTCCTTTGTGCTGTAAATAGCACACGTAAACAAGCATACAGATACTGTATAGTTGCCATTATTAGTGCATCCCCTTTTATAGGAGTGAAACCACGCACGAAAACAGGTTTCCAGTAGTGAGCAACTGAGCATACACTTTACAATTGAAAAAGATGGTATTACCACCACAGGTGCCCCCTTGTAGATGCTTGATAGAGAATTGTACTTAAGATGACACAACATTTCTATTACTGGCAAGCTTTCATTTTCCTCTGCTCTCAATGGTGGCGTTGCGCCCTCGGCAAAAGAAGTGACTGAATTATCAGTGCCAATTCAGCTTAGGTGGAGAACATCCTGAAATGTCTAAAGATATCCTCAAGCTAGTGCAATGATTGTCTGCTCAAATAATCTAGCTGGCATTTGTCTGGGATTACAAAAACTCCAACCGATTGCACTGCCACCTTTAGCTGTCTTGTTTTGAGTTGTCTGTTCTTGTCGTGTGCTGGTAGATGTTTTTTCTATATGTTGTTTAGCATAGGGTTGCATGTGTGTTACATGTATGCAATTTGTGCTTCTGCCTGAAATTAATATACGCACATGCCAGCCTTTTTTTAGGAACTTTATGCGACTACTATCTTTTAGGGAACAGATTTTATGTAGTCAGTCAATATTTTTGAGATCATCCCTTTGTATGTGATGTGCTTTTTCAACCATCTTCCAAGGTGTAAATTGGAGCATTCACAATCATATTATTATTAACATTTCATCAGGATTGTGTTTGGGAAAGCCAACAACAGAAACTGGTAACTGCATATAGTTTCTGGGTATTTCCGTTAATATCTGCGTAGATTTGATGAACTTGAAGACGGCAAAAGGTCTGGCCTTACGTGATATGCTGACAGAAGTACATCTCTACGTACACAGAAGTAGGATTACTTTCATTCTGTCTGTTGTTTTATTAATAAAAATTGGGAGTTTTTGAAGTGGCATTATATGTTCTTTTATGGCTCCATCCACCAGTCTACTGGACAATCATAACCTTGATGTTCAAATCTGTTTGTTTGGCCTTACATACTTAATATAAAGGTGAAATCACCTTTACCCTTTTTGCAGTATTTAGACTAATTTAATAATTTGTTCGGCAATTTCACCAAAACAAAATGTTTGCACATACGAGCTATTGTGTTGTAGTGAATACTGACTAGGTTTGATTTTTTACGACTGTTCTGAAATGAGACAATTAAAAAATGTAATTGTTGAAGCATAACAAATTTATTCAGATTTGTTATTACTTTTGTTGGAAGTACATCTTACTGTTGCACGTTTTTCTTTTCCAGTTGATTTCCCCACTCGCATCAGGATAGAGCTGCTCGATAAAATGTCAGACATAGAGTGAGTACTGTTTGTTAGAGCCAGCCAGAGTGAGTACTGTTTGTTAGAGCCAGTCGGAGGGAGTACAGTTTGTTAGAGCCCGTCAGAGTGAGTACTGTTTGTTAGAACCAGTCAGGGCGAGTGCTGTTTGTTAGAGCCAGTCAGAGTGAGTGCTGTTTGTTAGAGCCAGTCAGAGTGAGTACTGTTTGTTAGAACCAGTCAGGGCGAGTGCTGTTTGTTAGAGCCAGTCAGAGTGAGTACTGTTTGTTAGAGCCAGTCAGAGTGAGTACTGTTTGTTAGAACCAGTCGGAGCGAGTGCTGTTTGTTAGAGCCAGTCAGAGTGAGTACTGTTTGTTAGAGCCAGTCAGAGTGAGTACTGTTTGTTAGAGCCAGTCAGAGCGAGTACTGCTTGATAGAACCAGCCAGAGTGAGTACTGCTTGTTAGAGCCAGTCAGAGTGAGTACTGTTTGTTAGAGCCAGCTACCACCAACTGTGGCACTCGCACAGTTCCATACTGTGCAACTTCACTATTAAGGCCACCCTTGGAACTGGGCCAAAGTGACCTGAATAGTGAAGTGACCTTATTAGCAGGACTAATTTCCTATACTTTTTCTGTTAACAATTTGGGACTGTCCCAGGGTGACCTTAATTGCGAAGTGGCTGTATTACTGAGATAACCATCAAGCGAGGTTCGACTGTGTCCTTTGCTACCGATCAGAAATATGGACACAGTAGATGGCGCCACTGTGACTGGGTTTTAAATAAAAAATACTGTAATGGTGTAATACCCTTGGTTTGTTCTTTCCATAGGTGTAAGCTAGTTAATGATAAGTACTTTTAATTTATTTTACTCAGTTCCGTACTGTGCAACTTCACTATTAAGGTCACCCTTGGAACTGGGTCAAAGTGACCTGAATAGTGAGGTGACCTTATTAGCAGGACTAATTTCCTATACCTTTTCTGTTAACAATTTGGGACTGTCCCAGGGTGACCTTAATTGCGAAGTGGCTGTATTACTGAGATAACCATCAAGCGAGGTTCGACTGTGTGTCCTTTGCTACCGATCAGAAATATGGACACAGTAGATGGCGCCACTGTGACTGGGTTTTAAATTAAAAATACCGTAATGGTGTAATACCCTTGGTTTGTTCTTTCCATAGGTGTAAGCTAGTTAATGATAAGTACTTTTAATTTATTTTACTCAGTTTTTTAGCTTTATTTATATTAATATATTTCCTTGTATGCTTGCTTGCAGGTGTTGAGTTGGTGTTTTGTTGAGTTTAGATGTCATGCTGAGTTATGTGATTTGTTTCAGATACCGACTGGCTTCAGGCACAAGTGAGAAGTTGCAACTGAGCTCACTGATAGCTGCGTTCCAGGTCGCTAGAAACATGGTCTTGCAGGACGCGTCATGACGCAGTGACACCAGATGACGCACAACATGGTCTTGCAAGACGCGTCATGACGCAGTGACACCAGATGACACACAAATGGTCTTGCAGGATGTGTCATGACGCAATGACACCAGATGACACAAAATGGTCTTGCAGGACGCGTCATGACGCAGTGACACCAGATAACTCACAACATGGTCATGCAAGGTGCGTCATGATGCAGTAACTGTATTGGACATGTCATGACATAGTGACACTAGCTGACATGCAACATTGTTTCAAAGGGTGTGACAGGTGTTGTCACTTGTGTCACATATACAACTTCACCAGTGTTGGTTGCTTTGGCCACGTTGTCAGCAGTCTGACAGACAGACAGACTTGTAACTACTACACTGTAACATGATTTTGTAATAAACTGTTATTTTGGGTTATATTCTATATCCCGCGAGTTCATTCATTCATAGGGGAGATCAAAGGTGGTGGACTCGCAATCGATATCCTTAAAGGTTAATTCTAACTACATGCAACAATGTCGGGGTGGAGAGGGTAGTGTTGGAGATTTTCCTGGTCGATAGGGTAATATCGGACATCTTTGTAACAAAAATAGAAAACAAATACCATCACAATTTTTATTCAGGCTCAACTACTTCCCCCCAAGTGGAACTCTAGTCTCAGTGGGGGGGAGTTGTAAGTACAGCGTAAAGGCCTGATGGATGGACCTGTATGTTATGTTACTCCTAGACATAACAAGATTGCCACCCAGAGAATTAACTCTAGGTGGACAAGGAAGCCCTTTGGCTTATCGAGAGTGACCCTTTTATCTATGTGTATCCCGCCCGTCTGAGGTATATGTCGATTTTATTTTTAAACATTCACGCTACTAGCACCCACACAATCAGCAGGTAATCTGTTCCATTCATTTACAGTCCTTTGTGAAAATTAAAACTCATCCAATCTACTCTGCTCCTGAACGTAAGTACAGCATAAGGGTCTGATGGATGGACCTGTATGTTATGCTACTCCTAGACATAAGTACAGCGTAAAGGCCTGATGGATGTACCTGTATGTTATGCTACTCCTAGACATAAGTACAGTATAAGGGCCTGATGGATGTACCTGTATGTTATGCTACTCCTAGACATAAGTACAGCGTAAGGGCCTGATGGATGTACCTTTATGTTATGCTACTCCTAGACATAAGTACAGCATAAGGGCCTGATGGATGTACCTCTGTATGTTATGGTACTCCCAGACATAAGTACAGTGTAAAGGCCTGATGGATGTACCTGTATGTTATGCTACTCCTAGACATGAGTACAGTATAAGGGCCTGATGGATGTACCTGTATGTTATGCTACTCCTAGACATAACTACAGTATAAGGGCCTGATGGATGTACCTGTATGTTATGCTACTCCTAGACATAAGTACAGTATAAGGGCCTGATGGATGTACCTGTATGTTATGCTACTCCTAGACATAAGTACAGTATAAGGGCCTGATGGATGTACCTGTATGTTATGCTACTCCTAGACATAAGTACAGCATAAGGGCCTGATGGATGTACCTTTATGTTATGCTACTCCTAGACATAAGTACAGCATAAGGGCCTGATGGATGTACCTGTATTTTATGGTACTCCTAGACATGAGTACAGTATAAGGGCCTGATGGATGTACCTGTATGTTATGCTACTCCTAGACATAAGTACAGTATAAGGGCCTGATGGATGTACCTGTATGTTATGCTACTCCTAGACATAAGTACACCGTAGGACCTGATGGATGTACCTGTATGTTATGCTATTCCTAGACATGAGTACAGTATAAGGGCCTGATGGATGTACCTGTATGTTATGCTACTCCTAGACATAAGTACAGCGTAAGGGCCTGATGGATGTACCTTTATGTTATGCTATTCCTAGACATGAGTACAGTATAAGGGCCTGATGGATGTACCTGTATGTTATGCTACTCCTAGACATAAGTACACCGTAGGACCTGATGGATGGACCTGTATGTTATGCTACTCCTAGACATAAGTACACCATAGGACCTGATGGATGTACCTTTATGTTATGCTATTCCTAGACATGAGTACAGTATAAGGGCCTGATGGATGTACCTGTATGTTATGCTACTCCTAGACATAAGTCACCGTAGGACCTGATGGATGTACCTGTATGTTATGCTACTCCTAGACATAAGTACACCGTAGGACCTGATGGATGTACCTGTATGTTATGCTACTCCTAGACATAAGTACACCGTAGGACCTGATGGATGGACCTGTATGTTATGCTACTCCTAGACATAAGTACACCGTAGGACCTGATGGATGGACCTGTATGTTATGCTACTCCTAGACATAAGTACACCGTAGGACCTGATGGATGGACCTGTATGTTATGCTACTCCTAGACATAAGTACACCGTAGGACCTGATGGATGGACCTGTATGTTAAGCTACTCCTAGACATAAGTACACCGTAGGACCTGATGGATGGACCTGTATGTTATGCTACTCCTAGACATAAGTACACCGTAGGACCTGATGGATGGACTTGTATGTTATGCTACTCCTAGACATAAGTACACCGTAGGACCTGATGGATGGACCTGTAACACAGTGTATCAGTTATCAACGGTATATGTGTGTGTATGCGTGCGAGTGCGCTTGTACGTGCGTGCGAGTATCAGTGTGTGAGCGCGCGCGCGTTTGAGTATGTGCTAACATTAACCTTGTGCTTGACGTGAAATAAATAAAGCCACCACACATCGGAATGTCGCACTCTTCAAAACGTGTATTTGGGTTCGTAGTGTAGCACCAAGATGTCTTCTCTCTGCAAGTTGACGTGTCAAATTTATTTCTGCAGAAGTTGCCATATTCGGAATGCACTTGACTTGTGGCTGTAAGAAGAAATTGTAGTTAGTCTGTAATAAAAAATATATAAATTAGATTTTAGGGGCAGCAGCAGCAGGCTAACAATCTGATCCCAGTTTGAGTACAGCGCGTACACAATGCTGAATTAAAGCAATATTCTAAAGTGTAACGGGATCCTTTTTTGTAGCAAACATTCGTTACTTAAAAAAAAAACTTGTGATGTTTTTGCCATAAAGACTAACTTTGAGGCCAGAATTTCAACAAAATAAAATACACGACTACGTTATGTATAAAACTGCGTTGTTTTTGTCAAAAAGAAACTCTTGTAGCCGAAATTTCAATAAAATATACCTTGAAATGTCTGAACACACCACGTGCTAGGCATTTATTTTTAATGGCTTGACGGAATTTTGCTAGGCAACAGGTTACGTGATGGAGAGTTCAATTCTCAACACTGAAAATTTATATGTCCATTATAGGCGAGCAGTAGAACCACCTAACGGACCGACTTAAAAGTTCCCCACCCAATACACGCACCCAAGTGTTATATCCTTTAAAAGCCCTACATCTTCCCGTCCCAACTGGGCCTGTTGTAGAGCTGCCAAGTGGTGCAGTAAGCATGAATGCAAGGTCATCGTCAAAGGATAAATTGTTCGTCTTAAAATTACAATGGTTGTATATCTACTTTACTTAATCAAGAAATGGTCAAGTCATATACTTTTGGAAAGCTTATTATCTCCCCGTCAAAACGACGTACACTGTGGAGCTGTTACCTGATATGGTAAGTGTGGAGCTAAGATCAAACAAAGTCACCGAAATTATGAGTACTCGATTTTTTGCAATACTTCGGAAGTCATAAAGATACAATGCCTCTGTGAGTACATTTTTGTTTTGTTAATTTATGTGTACTTGTCATACATTGCTTGAAAGACCCATTAAAATGAGGTATGACATAGAGCTGTGGGTTGATGGAGTAGGTGTGGAGCGACGATCAAACAGTCACCGTCAATGTTAAAACTTTTTCTACGTAAACTATGACATGTTGTACATCATCAGGAAGTGCATTGTATCCCCTTTAAAATGAGGTATGGTGTAAATCGATGATATGAAAGGAAAGTTGAACAAGGTCCCCATCGATGTAATTAATATTTATAATAGACCAGTCTAACATTGAAAAGTCCTCTAGATATTTAACGGCATTTGTTTTAATATTGGGCAGCTTTACTGGACCAGTCACTCATAGGATAAGGAAAAACATTAGGTCGGATGCCATCCTCAATTTTGAATGTAAAGGTCATTTTGAAGGTCAAAGTTGACTGGTGTCAGAATGTCGTTTTTTATTAATTGTCATCTACTTGAGCACATTTGTCATAGAATCAAAGATGTGATGATTTGCATGTGTAATGTCTGTGTTACTTGGTATTGAACTTTGAATTTACGTACACATGTATAGAATACTCCTACATAAATATGTGATTTTCTCGAAATGTATATAAATGTTGTTTGCATATCCATCGAATCTTTTAATATCAGCATTTTTTGTTAAACCTTGGTACACAGTACACATAATATACATACATAATACACCCACAAACGCACACAACACACACACCCTCGCATACACGCACACACACAAACGCACACAACACACACACACACCATATTGCACACATGAAACTGCGAGAGGAGAGCGCCAGAGGTTCATGCAATGTTCATTGATGGAAACTTAGTTGTCAAAAAACCAAAAGGTGATTCAATCAAGTTCCAGCTGATCAGCCAACTGAATGGATGTATAGATTATAGAAGATGCATAATGGCATCATCCGCGTTACAAGGGACTTACAGTACTCAAGTTCACTCTCTTCCAAATGGAGGACGACGAGGAACAGACCAACGTTCAACCGCTTTGGTGGTATTTCATCCCGGATGAAGCGTGACGTTGACGACCCGAAGAAGCTTGCCAAACAGGTTACAATAATTTGTGTGTTCAGATCATAGGCATGCAATGTGCTGTGTGCCGTCTTAAAGAACGGGTAGGCGTGGCAAGATCCATGAAAACCTACGCTTAACATAGGAACACAAAACGAGACACCTTGGGAGGATAACACACCTACGCGTGCGCACACACGCACACACATACACACCACACATAAACACACGTACACATAATCACGCAGGCGCACGCATATATACACACACACGCACACACACTCGTAATGTAAATACACTTAACTAAAATCCCTTGTCAAAATACTACTTTATTCACTTTTTGAAGGTTGCCAAGTTAACAGGCTTTCAAAGCCTTGCAACAATTTATGTATGGTATTGTTACCTAGTCATGACAACGAGCAGCTATTGTAGCTCTCGTCCACCACGTATAAGGTGTCTGAACCGGAGTCCTGGGGGGGGGGGGCTCAGCCCCCAATATTTTGGTGGGGTGCTGAAGATCGAATTACCCCCAATATTTAGGTGTGTACATTTATTGTTTTGGTTGGTGTGAAGGTGAATGTAGTAGTATTTGTTGAGCCTTGGGGGGTCAATTGGAGGTTTGGGAGAATCTAAAAATGGCGCAGTTGGAGGTTTTTGGAGAGTTCAAGGGGATGTAGTTGGAGGTTTTTGTCTTTGGAGAGCCTCAAGAGAAGGTGCAATTGGAGGTATCTGATGAGCGTCAGTCCCTGAATATTCACCACATTCGGACGCCAGGTCTAACAGTAACAGTAGCAATCCGATCGTCTACATTATAGTGTATAATAATGAACAGACCAGTGAATAGTTTGTAGTGCACACATTTGATGCTATTTCCATTCAACTACACATTCAGTCATTAGAAGTGCGCGATTGCGATCTTCCATCTTTTAGGACATTCGTATTTTAATTGGCCTGTAGCTAACAGTCTCGGCCACTACGTAGCTTTCTTGAGGTTAGATGTTTGTATTGCTATATTAGATAATGTCATGTAGACAACTTTGTTATGTTATAGAAATCCATGCATGGAATTTTTTCACGATACCTTGGCAGCCATAATGAATTTTAAAATTGCTGCAAAAATCATAACATGCTGCCCTAAGTCATGTCGAATTGTAATTTTGGTAGCCAATCTCACATATTTGGGTCGCGATATCAAATTATTACAAAATTACCTTGCTCACGTTTACGGTGGCCATTTTATATTTCAAAATGGTCGTCAAATGGAGGTTTTATCGTTGAATGGTGTAATCTGTTTCACTACAAGCTGATGAGCTCAGGTGCAATGTACTTGCTACTAACTATGCTCTTGTGGAACGAACGAGTGGAAGGGTTACAACCAACATCTGCTGCTTTTGAAGGATAAGCGGTAGGCAAGCAAATAACTGCATGGTTATAACTCCACTGAGTCCAGACTCGTGCAAATTGGGTTGGGTCAGGAAGGGAGAAGGTTGTGTCAGTCCTCCCTAAGATTAAACTACTCTAGAGGCAGTTGTGAAACTGTGCCAATGCAACTGTGGCTTTCACGGGTCTGCACGAGTCATACTCTGGAGAGCTATGCACGTGAGAGGAAACAAAGATTGCTGCAGTACTAACACTGCTGTGGTAGACGTTGACAGTTTTGAATCACTGATGTTAGTGTATTTAGACCAGTGGCACTTTGAGAGAACTTTGCATATAATTAACATTGTTATCAAAACTTTACATGTTATTACAAAACTCAGGTTAAGCTAGTAATGTTTAATTCTCATAAGAAAATGCCATATCCACCAATATGCGAGTAAAGCCACCAGCAACAGCTACTAATGTCGTCTAGAATTAGGTATACGAGAAAACGCAAGCTATCTTGAAAGCGAAGATGGCGCCAAGAAAATAATTTTATTTTGTCTTAATCAAATTCCTTTTCCCCCAAATATGTGGGATTAGTCACCAAAATCAGCTTTCTACGTGGTCTGGAAGGATTATACAGGCCCGTAGCCAGGTCTTCACAATGGGGAGGTCACATTTTACCAATTCAGATTCCAGGGGGCGCCACAAGTTAATGTGGGGGGAGATAATGCAGAAGGTTTCATTTCTATCTGGAAGAACAATGAAGTGGGTGTGAAATTGGTGGACCATGTGCTTTTCGTCTTATATTCTTTCATTTTATATACAAACATGACATCACTAGCAGGCCCATAACGAGGTCGTTTTCGGGGTGCGTTTTCAAACAAAGTGGGACTCATATGTGGTCTGTGGAGATTGGTCCCATTTTGTTGCCATATTAAGCCTAATTTAAACCCAATTGTATTCATAAAAAGCCAACACGCAGTGATAGTACGTTGGTTATATAAGTGAATTATTTATTCGAAACCCTTCCCCGTGTGTGCAATTGTTTTGACTATTTTTAGAATAAACAGTTAAAATGTGACATTTACAATCTGGTTTTCACTCAATTAATACATTATATTGATCTGATCTGATGTGCAAAAGTTCCAATTTTTTTTTTTTACATAATTAAGTTAGTATATTAACAAACCTTTATAAAACATGCCCCGTAAATAGAAGATTAGAACAAGTACTGTCCTCTTGTGGAATTTGAATTAAATTCTAGGTGTCAAACAGTCAAGTACCATACCCGGTACACCACACTGACTCCAGGAAACACAAACTATATTTTATAACTATATGGAACACAAAATGGACATAATAATTGATAATAAAGGCCCTTTACACATTCTTGCCCCCCCCCCCCCCATCAGCAATAAGGCTCCCTTTTTGAGATCTACAAACATGCAACTAGCAACCACAATATTTCGGCAACCATACAGCCACACAATTACACGATTTCTCACCACCACGCGCATTTTAAAATAGGTGAAGCTAAACTTTATTTTGTATTGGTTAAATACAAAATATTCATCGAAATTCGCGTCCCAGCTCAATAGTTGAACATTATGATTAGTGTTAAGCCAGATGACTTTGCCTACCGGGTCTGCAGCTTGTAAGAATTACACTCGCTACACATCTTAAGTTGTTGATTGTTGAGAATAGCCTCTTTGACGGTCGGTAGATACCTTAATCAGCATACTAAAAATTAAAAGCCGCACATTTCGTTCACTTTTTAACAGAGTTCTAATGAGAAATAATGAATTATTTTATATGGCTTGGTGTAAAACTGGCTTTTTGCGTAAATGTTACCCCGTGCGTTTTCATAACAGGAGACACTGAGAGAGTGTGAAATCCTTCTGCATGGCTAATTGGATGCAATGGTCCTTTGACACACATGGCATTGGGGGACAGACCCCTCAGCCAGGCTCCCATACATTCAGTGATGATCACATGATAGATAACGGTTCTCCCTTTATCATCTGCACAGATCAGGCTTTCTTGGCATTTCTTGTAATGCTTGAACACTATCCAGCAGCTTTTAGGAGGATGGAGGGGGTTAACGTTTTTGAGAAACATGGAATACAATAAGTGGTTCACATTTTAAAAATGCAATTTTGAGGGGGTTCTCATTTTGTAGAAAGGGGGTTCGCAAAAACGGGGGTTCACGTGAACCCCGTAAACCCCTTGGCTACGGGCCTGATATATATATATAATACATATATATATATATATATGTATGTATATATATATATATATATATATATATATATATATATATATGTATGTATTATACATATATATATATTCCCGGCGAAGCCACGAAGTCGGGCGAGAGTCGGTTAAGCGAGACTAGGAATAACATTGGCGGCCATCTTGATATATAAATGTGAGCACAGTAATTTTGTAATAGTCAGGTACCATGTCCCCAAATGTGTGGGTCTAGCAATCAGCACCACTAGTCTACATTACTTAGTGCAGCATTGTATGAAGAGGTATTGTTGGACATTTTTGTCGCGGTTCGAGGTGGTTAGTATGTATTGGAGATGTGATGCGGTTCGAGGGGATTGTGCTGTAGATTTTGGCGGTCGAGGGAGGGTAGTGTTGGCCATATTTCACAGTTCGAAAGGAGTAATGTTGGACATTGTTCGTTGTCGAATGGTCTGAAGTTTTTGGAAACCTCCAACTGCATCACCCTTGATGCTCTTCAAAAGCATCAACAATATTCACAAAATATTGGGGCGCTAAGTCACCCAACCCTAGACATTTGGAGGGCTAGCCCCTAAACCTCCGTTCCGACGCTTATGTAATGTAATTTCATTCCAACTAACAAAATATACCAATGCGCAGTTTGGTGGAAGCAAATAGAAAATCAGCAAAATCGTAACAGATTGTCGTCCGACTGAAATAGCTTCGCCGTCTGTTTACATCCGTAATATAGACCTATCAATTTCTTTATTTCTGAGGTTAGACATTATGATCTGTAGAAAATAATATTACAAAATAGTATGTATTAGTGCCTAGCGTTCGTGTCAGGGTCCACATCGATTGTACTGTTTGTTTGTATATTTGCCAACATTCCGTACTTCAATGCAATCGTTGTTCCGTCATTCCACATCGTTTCAGACACATAATGCATTCCATTATGTCGTTTTGAGCCCCTGAAATGAATGACAGGCATGTAACAGCGCATGTTGGTGCAACCATGAGAGTTATTTGGTCCTTTTTGATAAACATTGCTATAACAAATGTGGCGCTATAAACAGGGTTACTTCAAGATCAGATTGCAACAACAGATGATTATCTTGCAAACACAAGAGAGCTTCGCTTTCGGGGTCTGACTTTGGACCGAACACAATCGATTCCTTCTCGATAGCCAAGTAGATGAGGGCCTTAGCCGGCGAAATTACCAGGGTCTTAACAAGATCTCTGAATGTACATGCAAGCACGCACGCACGCACGCACGCACACACACACAACATGTTTTATGATATAAATCACTCGATGGTGCACTTTTTATATTCAAATAGAATATTGAACACCACGCACGTTGCTGGCCAATAACGTTACTATTCTCGCGGTTCGCTCAGTTCGGTAGTTCGAGAGAGAATCACTACAACTGTAAAAAGGTATAATGATGTTTTAATAGCAGAGTCTACATACAAACATGTGGCTTTACCAGCCAGTGCCAGGACTCTGCCTAGGTTGACACCTCAATCCCTTGATGGCTAATGTGTCAAATATACCCTTTTACTAAATACCTGCCACAGTGTGGCAGCTCTATGACAACTACAGTGTGTAACTGTAGTACCTGCTACACTATGAATATCAATGCGAAGCGCGGTTGACGCTACATTGTGCTGTAGCTGGAGTCGCTACTGCTCGGTCAAACGACGAGTGACACAATGTTGGCTGAACGTTCGCAGAGGCGTTGATAACATCATTATGTTTTAATATGGACAGCAGTGCGTACATTGTCACGGTTCGGTGGATCTCTCTTGAATACTGTAGTTGGCTCTAGTCTAAGGGGATGTTCAGCAATGCAACGAACGGAAATGACAGCCGCTCTAAAAGTAAACAAAACAATGACGGGCGGTAAATGAAAATAAACAATATAATTTTAATACAACTAAATAGTATGAATATTGCTTCCCAAAATAATGCTTCCGGAATTTACATTATTGACTGATCGATTCGCTAGTCGACTTTAGCGTCAATCATTATAAACACTTATAGCCGCTATGTCTTGCCGAGAGTTGGTGACGAGAAAATGCTATATATAGTGGCTAGAGCTTCGGAATCTCGACCGGGAGAACACGGCTTCGAATCCTATGCTGCGGTGTCGAACTTTTGGCAAGTTCGTTCACTTTACGTTGCTCCAGTTCACTCAGCTGTATGAATGAGTACCTGGCTATAGACAGTGGTGATCATTTGTGTACGAATAATCTTCGCCCATTAATTGCAGCGGGGCTGGATGATTCCCAGAGAAGTTGAGATGGTGTTCGATTGAACAGGTCAGACAGGAAGTAAAATGTAAAGCGCTTTTGAGCAGTCATGAGGACTGGAATCACTGGATACTGAGCTATATACGAACTTACCTATTTAATCATTGACAATTAACGTATATATTTCAAAATAATAAGATGTGAAATCCCATAATGGTGAAACATTTCACATGCACTACATTTTCAGCCAACATAGACTCCCCAACCCCCAACAAATACGCCGATTGTTTGGACCAAGCTAGACCCGGAAGATGCAAGGCAGTTAATATACGGCTACACTCAACCTGGTTGTAATATGGGTTTCAGGAACATTCAAAGGCAGCAATTTGCATTGACCTGTTTAGTGAATAGCGGCCGCTAATCAGACTAGACATCTACAATCACAACCACAATACTGCGACTTACGAAAACTTCCTGTTCCATGACCTATTTCTCATTGGGGTGATCAGATTTCATGTTTGCTCGAAAGAGACGAGTCGCTGAAGTGATTGCGATAGAAACAGACGCTACTACTTCAGAGGTAAACGCGGTGTTAGGATAGTAGTCTACCACGATGCATGTGCTTATTAATCAGGTGCTCGTGTTGGCTGTGATAATCGTTACAAATAGAGCTCAGTTGACTGACATTGCTGGGTCGACGTCGGTGTCTGTGAGTCCGATCGACGCGACGTGTGGTCGGACGTCGGCCGACAGCTACTGCCGGGTCGACCTCGCTGCCGACGCTAGCTGTGTCATCCGCACCTGCCGGACTGTGTGTGAGGACACGGGGCCAACGTACATAGATCTCCTGCGGGGTGTCAGTGGCTTTAATTTCGACGGCAGTGTGACCAACACGACGAAAGACTTTGGCGGCGGTAATGTCACCGTGGCCGTATTCCAACAGGGAACCCGCCTCGCTTTTCTGAGAGGGAGAGTGAATATGACTGACGGGGATGACGTCACATTAAGTTTTTGGACGAGACCTGACGATATGGACTCAGAAAGGTAATTGACTGTTTCATCACTTTTTCCTGTTGGAATATACACACACACACGCACGCGCACGCCAAATCGCAAACGTACGCCGCAGACACCCACCCACACACGCGCGCGCGCGCGCATACACACCCACACACGCACGCGCGCGCGCGCGCGTACACACACATTGTTATTATACGTTTCTCCGTGAGACCACATTATTAATAATAGCCCCCTTAAGGACACGATACGTATACTATACTTCCAACAGTTCTGTGATTGACATTCACGGTGCGGATTACGGACAGAGAGTGCTAAACGTGAGACTCAGCGCAAATCTCCGCCTTACGATCGTATATGGCACAATAAACGTCACTGATAGGTCGTGGGGAATACCTCGTCACGTCTGGTCGCACATCGCTATACAGGTAACTCAACAACACTCTGCAATAATCTAGCTAAGATCAGATTAGCAATACGGTGTACCTGGTTGAATGACATATTTTTGAATATAATTTAAGTAGTTGGAAAACAGACGGATTTTACTTACATAAGTTTCGATTTTTACTGTGATGATGGCTTACCTGTCACCTACAAATAAATCATTGTTTGTTCGTTAACCCCATCAAAAGATCTAGGTACCAGATTCTATTACCAGGTTCACAATCGCCGTTTATCAGGCTGAGACCTTTACACACGATCCAGGAACCACAATTGAAGCTTTGGATAATGACTAAATAATAATTATTGCTATTTGTGTCTATTTATTATTTTATGATAAAAAGCATTATTGTTTTATTATTGGTATTCGAGAATCAATGTGGTAACTTTACGTGTTTTCACGTATGAATAGGTAGTGGCTACTGTCCGATATCGTATTAATTATAAGATCTGTACTTTTGCCAACCAGCACGTTCCTCTAAATAGTCAATATATTTATATTCACTGCTCACTACAGCAAAAAAACCTCAACAGCTTCGTTATTATAATTCAGATACTTCATTTTGTTTCCATAGTCATAGCAGTGTTGAAACAACGTTGCAAATTTGGCTTCTCTGATGCGTTACCATACCAACGCTTTTGGAATTCACTCCTGGTAGTGCTAGACTAGTTAGTACGCACATGTCATCATTGGGCCAGCTATTATTATTATCATTACTGTTATCTTAACACATAGTTACTGATAGTCTGAGCAACACTTTAGTAATGGCAAACACTTTCCATTGTTCTGTCAGCTAGGCAGGAGTGGGACCAATGTGTATTTGAATGGATCGAAGATGTCCCAGGCTGATGTCTCACATACGATACAAATCGTCAAAACACCTGATTTGAAAATGAAGATCGGCCAGTCGTTTGCAGGTACACTCTTGTATTTAGGTGCCAGAATAACACCACTTATACCAAGTCGTATTAAGCAGCATATATCAGCTATTGGTAAAGAAGTGAAAAACTTAACGTGTCCATTAACGGGAATTCCCGGCATCTTCTATCTAGCACGCATGATTTGTGGAGCGCAGTGGCGCAGTAACTAGAGCATCGGACTCTGAATCAAGATAACCGTGGTTCGAATCCTGTGCTACCGTATCGTGGCTAAATGCTTCCTAGAAAAGTCGAGATGGTGTTCGATTGAACATGTTTGCCAGGGAGTAAAGTGTAAAGCGCTTTGAGCAGTTCTAAGTATTGGATACTGCGCTATACAAGGACTTACCTTTACTTTTTTACTTTGTGTGTGGGGAAAGGGCGCGAACATTCCGTGCGTGTGTGTGCAATTTGTTTTTATGAATAAGTAATTTGCATACATACAGCGTGGCTACCAATAGAATGTGATATGTTTGTTCGGAGATTACATGATTTGTGTGCTTTGAAATTCTAGAATGATGTTGTTTGACACAATGATTATTTTGGAAGAGTTCAACAAATGGCTGATTTGTTCAGTTGCGTAAATCCAATATGGCCGCCAGGTATAATTAGTTTGCGATATGTCTAGGTACTACTCTCATATATTATAACGTTGAGTGGTTTAAAATGCCAGGTGTTGTTGGGCACGATGGTGCATTAAACTACTTCGTAATTTCGTTGGATGTAATTAATATGACACTCTATTTAAACAGAATGACGACGCTTTTAAAGAAATTTCAGATGTTACTAATGGTGAGTTTGTGATTGATCACTAGCACCTATTAAAAGCAGTGCTGCAGTGTACACATTGTTGACTGGAAATAACATAATGAGGTGATAGTATTTGCGAGTTATGGTATTAAAGATGATCTATATTTTCACTGTAGGTGACATTACACAGACTCACCGAGTGACCGCGCCTGGGGAGTGCGAATATGAACCACAACGAAAAGGTACACACGATACATGTGATCTGTTATTTGACGGGTTATCTGCAATAGTTAACGTCTGCACGGCCAATATACGTAGCTAAATGTCACACAACACAGTGAACCAAACCTATTACACAGAATGTTTTTAACTGACTCCAAAGTGTTCTATAGTGGTTGTAGTAGGAGTCTCCCGCCCCCATATTATGACATAATCTTTGATTTTTCCACCATTATATTATATACTTACCACTTTTGCTTTCTTGTCGACTCGATTACAATACATTGCATTTGTTTTGTTTTTGTAAGAATTATTCTATTGTATTGTGTATTTCAGGACAACTAAGTATTTCCTGTTCCTGATATAATTGTTGGTTGTTTGGTTGTTTCGCTGCTGGCTCAACGTGTGGTTGAGGCGATACTCCTCGTCATCTATGTTCGAGGTTTGTGTCCTTTCTCAAACCAGATGGTCGCCTTGATCCACCGCACACACCTGTCGTTTTCTCTGCCCATCAAGTTGGCGCCCTCCTAGTCAAAAACACAATTGCTGCAGTCAGCATGCTCTGCTATGGCCGACTTGTGCTCAGTTGCTGTTGAACGTTTTCTTTACATCGATAGAACCATCCGGTTGCGAAGATCGTTTTTCGGTATATATAAATATATATAGCAGAGTATCAGTATATATATATAATATATATAAATGGTCAAATCCAACGAACTGGGGTCTTTGGGCTCCACACAAGGTCGAAAATAGAATTGCCTGGATCTTTTGTTCACTTGTGGTATTAAATGTGCATAACATTGAGGCGACTTCACAAACATTAATTCACAAAATTGACGATTTTATAGTTGCTTGAAGTTCAAAGGTGTGTTCTATATGTTATCATCCGAAGACCACAATTTATCGTTCGTTGGCAGGTCATAACCCACAGTACAATGGTGTTGTGTTGGATATTTAACTTTTTGTCAAAGGATAACATGTCGAAATTTGTTATAACGGCGTGACTTTGGGGGGAGGTACTTATTCAGAGTTGTCAGAGTGCGGTGAAGTTTTGTTCGCAGTTCAATATTGCCCCACTTCATTTTTCGAATGTGTTGTAATTACTTGTACAATAAGACAAACACGTTGTAGATATGTTCATACAGTTCATATTTAAGCGGAAGATGTGTGTTATCCATTGGTATTGATGTTATGGACGTAACCTGCAAATTTGTAGCACAAGACACTCACACAAAATGGTACTCGGACGATAACACAATTTTTTTAATCAGTCTAGAATCTGGAATATTAATGATTAGCAGTAAATTATAAAGTGCCTTAGTACATGTTGTTTATGTTGCAATATTAGCCACACCTGTGTATGTATACCTTGTTCTCTGCTGTCCTCTTCTTTGTACTCCGAGTGCTGAAGTTGTTGAATAATCGTATATTTTCTACTTCTGCATTGTTGTCACTACTTGTACAACAAGACAAACACGTAGTAGATATGGGCCACAGTTCATGTTTATGGGGAGAATGTGTTATCCATTGGTATTTATGCTATGATCATAACTTACACGTTTTTAGCACAGGACACTCATAAAAAATGGTACTCGGACGATAACACAATTTAAAAAATCATGATTAACAGTAAATTGAGAAAGTGCCTTAGTATATGTTGTTTATATTGCACTGTCAGCCACTTGTGTATCCCTTATGCATGTATACCTTGTTCTCTTCTGTCTTCTTTGTTGTATTCCGAGTGCTAGAGTTGTGGAATCATCTTTTATTTTCACATTTTCTTCACTGTAGTCGCCATATTTAATTACTGTGATATATGTTATTGCATTTTAAACTGTCTTTACATTATTTGCTACACTGGGTATTGTCTGCAAATAAATAGTTTCATTGTTTGGCCTATGACTTGACATCACATTGTCTACTCAGTGTCCATCACATTGTCTACTCAGTGCCAATAACATTGACTACTCAGTGTCCATCACATTGTCTACTCGGTGTCTACCACATTGTTTACTCAGTGTCCATCACATTGTCTACTCGGTGTCTACCACATTGTTTACTCAGTGTCCATCACATTGTCTACTCAGTGTCTACCACATTGTCTACTCAGTGTCCATCACACTGTCTACTCAGTGTCCATCACACGGTCTACTCAGTGTCCATCGCATTGTCTACTCAGTGTCCATCACACTGTCTACTCAGTGTCCATCATACTGTCTACTCAGTGTCCATCACATTGTCTACTCAGTGTCCATCACATTGTCTACTCAGTGTCCATCACACTGTCTACTCAGTGTCCATCATATTGTCTACTCAGTGTCCATCACATTGTCTACTCAGTGTCCATCACACTGTCTACTCAGTGTCCAATGTCCACCACATTGTCTACTCATCATCATCATCCTTTTCCTCCATAGCATGGCATTTGTTTATAACTTCTATTTCATGAGGCTTGAAGGTAAACAACTTGCCTACCGCAGTAGGAGGTGATACCACCTTGATGATGTCTGAGGATTCCACAATCCCAACCTCAAGCCTCCCCCATTTCCAGTTTCCTCGAATGCGGGTCATGTATGCTACCTCAAACATGCCATCGGTCGTGATACGCAACACCTGGGCCATGTACCATTTCCTGTTAAATCGAACGGCCAACCAACTGTCTACCACCACTTTTTGTACTCCCATTTCCGACTCCCTTTCTTTAACTGCACCGTGATTCTCTTCATTTTCATTAACTTCTATCAAAATCAAACTGGCACTGCTGTCACCTTCCAAGACTCTAGCACACCCTTGTATCACTGCACCTCAATAGTACTGATCTCCAAGATGGTCTTCGCCTCTCTGAGCCTGTTGCAGAATTCACCGCTGTTGGTGATGATCTTTCCACTCTTGATGAGATTGTCAGCCTTTTTCTTTATAGCTCTATGTTGGCCTGTTAAAAAGACAAGACAAAACAAGTCAGCACAATGCAGTATTACTATTACCAGTGTATTGCGTTATCATCCATGGATCATCGTTATCGACCGTGGCTCCCTCTAGAAAGCACTTTTTTATTTTAATTTGGCCAAAATAACCTCTCCACAGTGTGCGTAACATACAAAAGCTTGCGATAGAATGCTTAACTTTTACTATGTTGCAGACAATTTGGTATGACAGCTTTTTCCAAATACTAATAAATCAGGAAATAATGTACAAATTCTACCAAAACCGATCTAACGCCAAGCATAATGGTAATTAATGCACAAATTGGACAGGACAATATATTGGCTATGATATAACATACACACACACAGTGGCATATTAAGACTCTGTTTCTCACAATGCCTTTCTTAATGCAGTATTACTATTAACAACGTATCCGTGGATGATTGTTATCGACCGTGGCCCCCCAAAACACTCTTGAAACAATGTATCCCGCAGTATTATAGCTCATGCGTTATGACATGTGGTCGTCATCGAGAGGCACATATAACATCAAGTTCGAGCACTATCACGCATAAATAACATGTGTATGACTGTTACCGTAGATCAGAATAGTCTAACAAAAAAATCTACACGCAGCAAAACAGTCATAAATCAGGAAATATACTTACTTAGTGCGATCTTTTGTAGCGCACATTAACAAGATGGTGAACGGTCGCGTAGGTTCGCTGGAAACTGATAGAGGCTACTCAAAAGCACTCAAAACGATACCACCGTCTCGCGGATCGGACGATAACTATAATCGGACGGTAACTTGATGCTTTTCCCGGGCCATATCACACAGAGAACATATTTTGGATGAGTCCAAATGACTGCTCTGATAGCCAGAGATATGTTCTTTCGTAGGAATAAAAATGTCCTACTATTCTTCACAAGTTTGTGTTAAAAAATAAAGAAAAAAGGGCCCCGGATGATAACGCGAAAAACTTCCTCAAACCTGAGTCGGCGGAGAAAAAAGAAAAATACCAAAAGGTACATTTGAAAAATAGCAGAGCATTTTGGTACAATACTTGTTAGCATATATGTACAGCTAAATATGCATGTTATCGATTAATAATTTTACATGAATATGCCATTAGGAAAAGTGGTCCTCGGACGATAACACCAATATTCCCCATGTCCAATACATTGTGGACAAATCAGATTATTCACAAATTGCTTTAATCACAAGGCAGTAACAACATATACACATGTGGTGTTCTAATAAAGTAATAAACACAGTGCATATTCATGGTTTAAGATGCTTACTAACTGATTAAAAACAATATAGAGGTCAACATTTTTAAAATGGCCAAAAACGATCAGTTTATTAGCTTTAGTTCCACAAGTTTTCACACTAGAAAAGACAAACTATATATCCCACGAAAGGTATCATCAATAAACACAGCATATTTCCACACGTGTAGTCACATCATTACTCAAGATACATGTCTAAACATGCCGTGTACCCCGTTCGTTGGATTTGACCAAATAAAGAAATAAATATATATATATATTGATACCCTGCTATATATTTACATCACGTGATATGATCCTATGCTACCGTGTCATACCTTGAACAAGTTCGTTCACCCTACGTTGTTCCAGTTCACTCAGCTGTACACACGAGTACCTGGCTATAGACAGTGGTGGTTATTTATGGACGAATAGTCTTCGCACATCAATCACAGCGTGGGTAAATGCTTCCTAGAAAAGTCGAGATGGTATTCGAGTGAACAGGTTTGCCAGAGAGTAAAATGTAAAGCGCTTTGAGCATTCCCAAGGACTGGATACTACACTATATAAGAACTTACCTTTACCTTTTTACTTTGTATGTAGGGAAAGGGCGCGAACATTCAACGCGTGTGTGTGCAATTTGTTTTGATGAATAAATAATTTGCATACATACAGCATGGCTACCTAATACCAATAGAATGTGATATGTTTGTTCGGAGATTACATGATTTGTGTGTTTTGAAATTATAGAATGATGTTGTTGGACACAATGATGCATTTTGAAGAGTTAAATAAATGGCTGATTTGTTCAATTGCGTAAATCCAATATAGCCGCCAGGTATAATTAGTTTGCGATATGTCTACTCTTATATATTATAACGTAAAAGTTGAATAGTTAAAAATGCCAGGTGTTGTTAGGCACAATGGTGCATTAAAAATACTTCGTAATTTCATTGGATGGATTTAATATGAAACTCTATTTAACCAGAATGATGACACTGTTAACAACATTTCAGATGTCACTAATGGCGGGATTGTGACTGATCACTAGCAACTATTAAAACAGTGCTGCAGTGTACACATGTGCGCCATCTGACGAGAAGAGGAAAAGCAGACATAAATACTATGTATGACGACCGAAACTTTTGAAATCAGTAATAATGTTCATACTAGCGTTCACCTACCCATGAAGCAACACATCAAGGCAACACTTTTATCTTTTGCCCGTATTTGGAAGTTAAACTCGTTCCGATGACAACTGCCTTCTGTGCTGTTGTCACATAAAGGCATCGCACGCTTCTTCAAGCGTTAGTTGCAATATTGTAAAAGCAGCGTTTCCATTTGCTATCTATGCAGTACCATCAAGTGATATGTTGCTTAGCAACATGTCCGCAAATCATCAAACATGGATGCCGAATACATTGATCGTTCGGACATTGCGTCGTACATTTTGTTTAAATTATGGCCTCAAACATTGTTCTTTATGACAAAATCGTGTAGCGAAGTTGTCAAAGCAACAACTGTGAATGTTTGGTCTGGCAGATGCCATGCTGCCCTAGTCATGTAATGCACTTATATTACCGTTATTAACTATTTGCAACGTAACCACAATGCGTGTTGGTGTCACTGTTTGAGCCCTAAATATTGTAAAAGGTTATCGTGACATATGTTCCACAGTGCAACCGTCAAACAGTGATGACTTCTGCCAAGACAAAGCAAATGGATGGTACGCTCTACAGAACATACACTATGCGCAGTGTTTGACTGGCCGTCGACTGAACGTGCACACATGCGGAAGTGCTCTTATCCACAGGCGCAGTGGTACTTATCTTCAGTGTGTCTTCTGCCCATCTTCTTGCCAATGTGAAACAGGCTGTACACCCGAAAACGCCAACAAACGTGAGTGAACACATTTTGTTGATCATAACTTGTCATCATTCCTTCAGATGGTTGCAAAAACGATGCGGTACCATGAGTAATGTGGGTACCTACCTGTGTATGGTGCAGAGTTATTCAGTATGCATTGTGTAAATCGTGTTAATTATGTGTTAGCCTAACATTCCCATAACCCTAGCCCACTAGACCAGCGGTATAAATTGGAAATTGTCAAAAACAAAAAATATGTCATGTTATGTCATACAACAGTGTTCGTTGGCTGAACCAAGGAACGTTTCTGGCGATATATTATGATACTTCTGTGAGCTTTTTCCATGGACGCTCAGCTGGAAGATGCTGATTTACGAGTTTAACTTTGTGTTCTTACAATAAATTTCGAACATTTGATACATTTTAATATGTTGCTCCAGGGAAGACAACAACTGAATAACGAAGTGTACGAAGCAGCGGAAGTGTCGACATAAAGCTGTTTTCCTTCAAAATTCATGCCGAGAAGAACAATTTTCTACATTTAAAGTTCACCAGATACTTTTGCGGTGAAGACGATGCGCGTATCGCAGATGTAAACCCGATGTTTGTACTTTTCGGCAGCATTTGATTGAGTGACATCGGAATTCCTAACGACGAATCACACCAAGAACACCTTCGATATGTAAACCACCCGCAGTGGGAGTCCCTGCATCAAGACGCACCAAGACATAACTGACCATGCTTTTCAAGATCATCCGCAACTATGTTGACATCGACACCCAGCCCTACCTCTCTTCATCAAGAACCAGATCCAGTCATTCCCTTAAGTTCCGTCAGTTTCCCGCACGCACAGGTGTCTTTAATTTCAGTTTCTTCCCCAGGATCATTCCTGTGTGGCACTCCTTGCTGAGACTACCACTTTGGATATTTTCCAACGGGAGCTTGCCCAGCTTTCCTTCTAATTTATTTGTCTTTGTCCTTGTCCGAAGTAGGATAAATGAGGGGCTAGGGCTGTGTCGGCCGGGGTTTATCTCCGGGGACCGCTACGGTTGCCGAATTGGCCTAGACCTGATACCAGAAAAAGACCGACAATTTGTTTTCTTCTCTCAAACTTTTGGTCCTTCGTATATATTTGGTTAGAACTATATGTCTACATTACAAAAAAGTTCACCGAAATTCACATCGTGGAACATCGTCACTTCTGACGACAATGACAAATGGTTGTAAGCCGCTGCCGGTCATTGTTTTCGCGCAGTGAAATGTACGGGTACGCCTTATTTATGCTGAGTAATCTATTTTCTTTGCGCAATTCATACACATAATGTAAATTGCTGGAAAGGTAACATATAGAGCAATCCAACGACACATAAGATGTTTAACTCCATTAAGTAGTACGGTGTAAATCGACTTCTAAACACAGTGAACCCCGTTCTTTAGTCGCCACGGGGTAGTAATGTTCATATCGACCGAATGTTGCTTACACATATAGCCATACACTTGTCTATTTCAGTGGCATTTACGTCCTTACCTACTGTTTCTATGTATATATTATATGCGTATACACACAAACAAAACATACACACACACGCACACACGCACGCACACACGCACACACACACACACACACATTATATTGTTTATATTGCTGTGTTACTTACCGGTAAATGTCACTTTCAATCGCTGCTGTCATCGGGAGCTTTCAGCGAATTGCAGTTTTTCATGCAGTTACAACGGATCACCGACAGCAAATGGGCTGCTGGGAGGTCAGTCATCTTCGGAACATGGCAGTTGCCTTTGACAAGTCCGGAGCTTTCAAAGTTTTCTCGGATCCTTTCCATTGTTGGATCTGATAGTAGATCCTGAGGCTGTGGTAGTAGGCAGCAGCTGAAGTAGAGGGTAGATTTTCCCCTGTACGTAAGCTGCAGTTGATGCTACCTTTTCAATGAAGCGTTTTTACCGCAAATCACCAAGGTGTTCTCCAATGTTGCCACCATGAACACATACAATAGCCTGTTCTCCCGCAGTAACCAATTTTTCGACTGTTGATGTTGCTGATTCGAACACCTGGGCTTTTTTCCTGAAGTGTTCATTAGTCATAGCCTTCTTCAGAATTGAGTCCTTACCAATCGCATTACCGTATATATGCATGATGTGGTATCACATCTTAGTAAAGCTTGCAAGAAGAGTATATGACTGCACACAGCTGGGCCCAGTGTTTCTATGAGAACTCCTATGTTCCAAATCTTTACTTGGAGTGTTGTGCTCTGTTTAGGCTCTGAAATTAAGAATACACCAAACGGTTCCTGTCGAAAGTGGTAACGCAGCAGCGCTAGCAAATCGGTGTCTTACACGATAAAAATGGCTTTCCACCATAAAGATTGATCGAACGTTAAAATTGGCGTTATTCCCAATCGTTTAGCTTGGCCACATACACATTTGACCGTAGAGTAAATGCATGTCAAATCACTGGGACCCGTATCAATCATCGGCAGGAATTTGATGGTTCTGGGTGCAGTCCATGCTGGACATATTGCATGACACCATACCAGCATGATCTGGGTGAACGCACCAGTAGAGACGTTTTCCAAGACAAATCAACACTGGAAGCAGCATCTTCGACATCCACTTTGTGTAATCTCTGATAGACGAGGTCATTGATTGAAGCATCACTCGTACTGAAATGGTGGATGTTGATGCACCCAACAGCAGTTAAGTCTTCAGCACTAACAGTAACTCTAGGAAACGGTGTGCAAGTCTTGATGCCTGGCGAAACGGCTGCAATAATGCCTATCCCGTGGAAGGTATTCATTCCATCGAGGGTTCGACTGTTATGGTCCACATTATCTGTCACAAACTGCACAAAATGACCCAATGCGAAGCCAGGAATGTTGACACTCAGTGCTATCCTAGATCAGAGCGATATCCTCGTAGACCAGGAAAACACTGTCAGCGCTTAGCTCGTTTGATCTGTCCAACATTTCCCTTTCCCATGTGACAGGTTGGTTGAGTCCACGTACCAGTTTATCTTAGGTTGAAAAAGAAAACGAACCTTTGTACACAGTGATATGTCCCTACTGGCTATGATAAACGCAGTCCTACTTCCCGTAACAAGATTCCCGCAGTTATATAGTGTGGTAAATAGAAGGTAAATAGCAGTTGAATAATATGTCTATTTACAAAGTCGTTCTAATTATCTTGAATGTTTAACGTTGCTGCCCGCTGAACAATGTATTCCGGGTCTTTTTTAAACGAAAATGGTGCTTGTGACAGTTACGTCACTTCCTAGTTTCGTTACTTCCTTGTTTCATCATTTCACCGCCACGCTGCGTCGTATATATATATACACACACAGAGTATATATATATACAGAGTATATATATATATATATTATACCATAATGTTGAAATGTTGTAATACGACTATGCTTACCCTCATGCCAATACGGAGGCAATGCGAATATTATGATCAATCAATAATACATCATATAGGCTGTTTGATACACTGGTCTCAATATATATTATATAGATCAGTGGTTTGATACGACTACTAGTCTACATCAAGCGTTTCGTAGTATTTATTTCATCTTAGGCAAAGCCGGGCAGTGTGGTTAGATAATTAATAAAATAACTGAAAATAGAAGGTGCAATTTAATAAGCATTCAACTAGAGTGGAACCTCACTATTAAGGTCACCTTTGGGACTAGACAAAAGTGACCGGAATAGTGAGGTGGCCTTATTAGCGGGACTAGTATATGTATGTGGAAATAATTTTGGATTAGTCTAGGATGACCTTAATTCCGAGGTGTCTGTATAAGCCAAGCGTCTGCAAAACAAGGTTCCACTGTACTTAATATCCGGGACCAATAATTCTGTTTCACTTTATTTTTGACAGTTTTAGCAGTTTATTATATTATTTTACTGTGAAAGTATTGTTGTAATTGCTCTTTGTGAGTTCTTGACTTATTTCCCCTTTTTCCGAACGATTCCGTGTATTCCAGTTGTAACAACTAAGAACAGTAAAACATTAAAATTTAATATATACGATGATAACGTTGTCTCCGTTTGTCTCCAGGATGTGACGCATTGGGTTTTGTATGTCGGGATGGAGAAGGCAAACCCCACCCCGAGTACTGTGACCAATACTACATATGTGAGCACGGCGAATATGTAAAACGAAAATGCAACTACCCGGAACGCTGGTCAACCGAACACGAACGCTGTGAAGCATTCCAGTCAGTGGACTGTGGCAGACGTCTCCCCAAGCACCATCCATGTGAGTGTACACACATCAATACAACTAGTAAGCTCTGTACTCATGGATAACGTTGTGTACACAGCGACACACAACCTTACGTCAATTTATGGTAGGGCCTAATGATCACTTGTTTTCCTACACTACACAGTGACACGCAACGTTGCAACAATTTCACATATGTTGTTATTATTTAAGCGCTATTAATTTCTCCTTGGCAACAAGCATACACAATCCTACGATTGTAGATAAATCAATGATTATCAATTATAATCATTATAATCATTATTATCCGTGAAATAGCTTGGTAATGTGGTTTTGTTGAAGTATTATGTAGCGCCTTGCAATAAAACAAAACGTAATATGGACTTTCGCCTGAAACGCTGCCGGACGTGCAGTTGTAAAACATTAACACTGTTTTACAATAACTGTTTAACTTTCTGTGTAACGGCTGTGGCGGCGCGTAGATAAGAAGCACTGTTTCGATCCTGAATTGTCATTCAATTATTTATAGACGACGTTTCAAATGTGCGGGTACAATCAAGCATTACAATTCGTTGACTAATTCTTTGGGGAAGTTTCACGAAAACAACTTACCTGCAACTTGTTTATGTCGCCACCAGGGTATTTTTGTCAACAATGACGGTGTCGCGCTTACATTTATCCGGGCGTTAAATAATATCCGGGTGACGTTTCTGCGCGTGCGCGTATCTAGCACCAGCTACGACTGTCGCGTTTTCATTTATCCGGATGTTATGTATGTTTATATGTATAAATATATTTACATATACGTCTATATATATACATAAATTATAAAATGTTTGCTTCCCACAAACATAAACACTTTCTGTCGTAAAACAGTTTCCTCTCCACGCACACGTCACGTGACATACTCTTATACTTGCTCACAAATCTGAAACAGCAAATTATAATTATGTACTTTAACTAAAATGCTCGTATTACGACAACAAACTAAACATATTTAACTACTGGATATTATTTATCATTACGTGATCTACTGGTGGCATATATTATGCCTTACATGTGCACATAAACATCACCCGGATAAAATTTAACGCCCGGATAAATGTCAGCGCAACAACGGGTCTAACGCACGTAAGGATGTTTTTATTAGGGGACAATAACTAAAACAATTTAGATTTTAAATATATGTCGTGTCGTTTCGCTAACATACAAAACACTCGCAACGTGCTACTGGAATACAACTTTCTTACTTGATTCACCTCTTTAATTTCACTAAAGCTTAAACGTCATGTTATTTTAATATAGGGAAGATAATCGGTCACAAGCCGGACACTGGGGCAAAGTGAATAAAATTAGTTCAATCTCGGACCACTAACAACACGTAGCTCTGATGTGATACGTTAGATCATTACCAGTTGTCTGCAGTGCAATCGCGCGCCAAATTAATCGTCGGAAAGTCGCGTATGGTGCGTTTTCTTGAGAGTTAATTGCTGAAATGAATACAAACATAGATGCGTGCTTCAGAAAATTCGGAAACGCTTGGAAACGTGTGGTCTGTAGCACTTATAAGTAGATTTAAAACATGGTGCATGGGAATTGCTTACATTTAAAATTAACTAAACACTTTCAACTTTTTGTGTGTACTTATATCCTATAATATAAACTACGCCAAAATGTAGTCGTTTATCCACATTTGTTAATACAATAATATAAAACAGAACTGTGTTATGCAAATCATACTAGCAGATCTACACTGTGCTTGGATACATGTAGGTCTATTAGTGTTCTAAATAAGAACATATATATATATATGCTAAAAAAGGATGTGAGCAATTCATATTGTTCTTGAACTGAAATACAATAGTTAAAATATATAAAGTAATGTGGTTTAACAATCCTAAATAATAATGTCGTGTGCAAACAGAAATGTTTAAACCTCTTGGCTTAATGCCGCGTTCACACTAAGTCAAACAGGTTAGTATCGGTTAGTTATGTTAGAAAACGGCATTAAATCGATTTATGATGTACTAGTCGAGTTACCCGGCGTTGCCCGGATAAAAAGGTAGTTATATGTATTGTTTGTGTTAAGCCACGTAATAAATATTTTTGGGTACATCCACCAATATAATTGTAAGTTACATTATTATCTTTAATAATGAGCATCCGCCGGCGCTAAAACTGTTTTGAAATTTTGATCCCCTAGATCCCCACTGCCCCCAACGAATTTCGAAAATATGGATATCTTCGAACTACCATGATGGGCACGCTAAATACATGCAATACTGACGAGGTGCCATGTAAAATTATAACCCCCAAATTTCGAAAACAAATCTAAATCTACGAACCACTCCAATGGACCCGCTAGATCACATACACAATGTCAGCCTCATACATGCAATACTAATGGAGCCATGGAGCCACAGACAGATATACAAACAAACATACATTATAGACAATTGCTTGCAACGACACGCGTCCTTTCAACGATTCCAAGCTACGTAAAAGTCGTACTTGTGCAAGTTACCCGGCATACTTTTTTGGTTTAACTAAGCGTGAGTAGAGCGTAAGAGGAAATCAAATAGAGTTTTTTTTTAAAGATATTTAATGGGTATGGAAATATTGATGCAAACAGGTTTTATCAATTAAGAAAGACGGCAGGACATGAAAAATGATCAGTGAAGGAACCGTGTAGATTATATATCAGAAAGCATTCTTTCTCACGGATGATTAAAACTAGGTGAAGCAAATAATATTCTGATTGTGTAAACTACCACACACAGCTTACTAGGATATATTCGTTATGCTAAAGATGACATCATAAAAGGCTACCTAAGAGTATGCTCTGTTATCGACGGCTGTATAATATTATGTACACGTAGCCAAGAATAAACATTTCATTACGCTATATACATCACCAATATACAAGTCACACAGAAGAATGCACTTGTCACTATGCATAACAATCACTTTTACATATCAATATTCATATACACACACCCAGACATTGGTTGAACTCTGGTGCGCAAACGGAACACACTTATTCTGTAGTAAAATTAATAATTTACACAAGCTGAAATAAACGTTAAATAAACTCATTGACCATATACATGTATACCAGGGTGGCTCCTATGAGAGCGACTTGGAGTCTCCCATATCCAAGTTGGACATTCAATATGATACCCAATTGAAATCTCACATTGTTACTGTCATTCCTTAATGTACATTATTACTATCATTATTATTATACCATATTGTGCAATTGGATGAATTAACAACTATGTCTGTCTGTCTGTCTGTCTGTCTGTCTGTCTGTCTGTCTGTCTGTCTGTCTGTATGTCTGTCTGCCTGCCTGTCTGTCTGTCTGTCTGTCTGTCTGTCTGTCTATCTGTCTGTATGTCTGTATGTCTGTTCTGTATGTCTGTCTGTCTGTCTGTCTGTCTGTCTGTCTGCCTGTCTGTAAATGCTTGCAGGGTCAATTAGTTTTATAACACATTTGATAAATATCTCAGAAGGGCGGATCACAAATAAATGTGAACTCTCAACAAAGCAGACCTTCCTTGTCCACTTGTTATCTGGGTGATACGTTTGAGCTTGCTCAATCCTTTTTTGACAGGTGATCGGGAAAACACGGCGGGATACGTTCACGGCTCACCTGATTGTATACCAGCGCATTATCATGGCAACTGCACTGGACAGAAAGATGGCTTGTATTACAAGAAAATGAACGGTTATTGCAGTCTTTATGGCTGCATTAAAAGTACACTGGTGAGATTGTATGGATACCACGCGCAGTACGATCCCTATAAGGTAAACTGTCCACATGGATACGGGATAAACCCCGCTTCTGGCCGGTGTGAAGAAGGAGCCAACTGCCTAAGCGACACCATCGGACGTGAGTGACTACTAAATAGCTATGATGTAGGCCACTACAGTGGTTGCGAAGCTGTTACGGTTTGTGTGCACTTTCACTGACAGATACTAGTTCGTTTATATAGCGCCTAAATGTTTAGGGACATCAGTTCTGATGCTCAACTAATCAGATTAGTAAAGTCTGATATCATGACGAATCATCATCACTGGGGTGGAAATACAATTCAGAAAAAATCAATATTTTTTAAGCGTGTGCCATGATGAGTTGTTTCCATTGTTTTCTGCAAGATAGGTCCCACTAAGACCCGAGTCCCTCTCAATGTTGTCTCTCGAGGTAATATTCGGACGACCTCTTCTTCAAAGGCTATTGTGTGTGTGTGTGTGTGTGTGTGTGTGTGTGTGTGTGTGTGTGTGTGTGTGTGTGTGTGTGTTTGTGTGTTTGTGTGTGTATGTGTGTGTGCGTGTGTGTGCGTGTGTGCGTGTGTGTGAGTGCACGCACGCGCGCACACACTCACACCCATCCACTCACTCACCCACCCACTACACACACACACACGCACACACACACACACACACACACACACACTCACACACACACACACACACACACACACACACACACACACACACACACACACAAACACACACACACACACACACACACACACATACATAGACACACACAGACACACACACACACACATGCACGCACGCACGCACGCACGCACGCACGCACGCACGTACGCAAGCATGCACACATACACATGAAGGTGTGAGGATCATATAAAGGACCGACATTCTATCGTTTCAATCATTCAAAAGTACTCGTGTACGTCAATCGAGTGCAAAAGTATGCGTGGTGTAACTGACCCACCCGATGGTTCAAGTATTGATCCCACCCGATGGTTCGAGTATTGATAAATTTCTTCCATTGCATCGGACAGTTAACCCATTGAACTTGATATTATACGATGTCAAGTACCGATGTGTTACATAAATAGTCATTGTGCAGTGTGTCGATCGCCTTCTTGGTGTATATTAATTGGTGCCGTTGTAGATACTCCCACGTCGTCGTACTTGTGTCCGGGCAGTGACATCGGTTTGTACCGCAACGACTGCCGCAACTACTGGCGCTGTCAGCACGGACGGTGGACGGTGGAAAGTTGCCCCGAAGGTCTGGTGTGGCTAAACAGCGGCAAGCAATGTGTCTCTGACACCGCACATTGTAGCAGTAGCCGACGTCAAGATACAGTTGGTACGTCTGATGTCGAATATCAAAAGGGACGATGTCATTAACATTAATGTCCATAATAACATTTTATCCAGGAGAATGGTTTGCTGAATGTTTTCACCAATAGTAACTGTCACAATGTGTGTCGGAACCGTAATGCGTAAAACATAAAAAATGAATGATTACAACACAACTGTTGTTTTCATGCAAAGAAAACTGAGTTGATAATTTCACAATGTTTGTTCACTAGTAAAGGTAAAGGTAAGTTCATATATAACGCAGTATACAGTCCTCAGGACTGCTCAAAGCCCTTTACACTTTACTCCCTGGCAGACCTGTTCAATCGTCTTCTCTGGGAAGCATCCAGGATATTCGTAAACAAATATCCACCACTACCTATAGCTATGTACTCATTCACACAGCTGGCGAACTGGAACAACTTAGTGTGAACGAACTTGCTCAAGGTTCGACAAGGCAGCACAGCATTCGAACCGGGGTTCTCTCGGGCGATAGCCCGAAGCTCTAGCCACTGTACCACTGCGCTCCACCAATAAATAAATCACTGATAAATTGTGCTAATTTGTAGATTTAAAGGAGCGACAGTTCTTAGGACAACTAGCGGACGTGAAATTGTATAACCAGCTACTATCAGACAGGTAAGACATAAAATTATGTCCGCAAAAACATTGAAATATGTTATCATTACAATATCGATCAAGACTGTTTGTAGTGACGTAATCGTAAAACGAAAGACACGCGCCAATTTTGACAATAATTAGAAAGCTGCAATTGTAACATTCCGCTGAGCGCGTCAAGCATGCTACAGCAGGATTAGAAATAAAAAATGTTAAATGTACACAATTCCAAAGTGACGTTTTCAGTTGTAATAATAATAATAATAAGATAACTTCTATTGCGCCTAAATCCTTGGAAACCAAGCTCAGAAGCGCATCAAAACAAAAGGATTGGTCAATCTCAAAATCCATATGTAGTATTCCAGTTGTCAACCGATGGGTCAAGGCGCTAGGGAGCTACGATAGATAAGCAAGTTTGTAAAGATAAATTTTTAAATGACGACGGAATTTTGTAATATTTTCAACTGATCTAACACTAAGAGGGAGCATATTCCAAAGAGTTGGTGCAGCAACAAAAAAAGCCCTAGTTCAAATGTTAGTGTTGACTCTAGGAACAAAAAGTAGGTCAGAACAAATAAGATGGTTGTTTACTGGACAGTGCTTGGTATGTAATGGTACAGATCTTAAATATTATGCGATATCGTACAGGAAGCCAATGCAAATACTTCAAAAGTGGTGCAGAGCGAGAAAAACGAGGAGATCTTGTAACTACTCTTGCTAGACAATTTTGGTATCCTTACTAGCGATATTATAAAGGAGGGAATTGCAATAGTCAAGTATGCTGCTAATAAGCGCTTTTGCAATAGTTTTAGCAACAGAAAAAGACATATACCGGCGAATACGGCGAAGATCCACACTGACATTACTTAAATTATGACGTGGGAAAGCAGAACGAATAATACTGATTTTATTCTTAAAGTGATTAGAGAACGAATCACATAGATACTTAATTGACACATGATGAGGTAACGATGGAGTAGGCCGTCTGTGTAGAATGTTATTGATACAGTTCCATAACTGGCGGGTTATCAGACTTATTTATGACCACATTTGTATAATAATATGATTTAGCATTAACCATTTGTATTTTACAGAGATGACATTGCTTAGAAAAGCGCGACCTATCTAATAACGAACCATCAAACACAGGATTTTATATATTCTATGCACAGGGTGGTTTTGCTTGATCAACGTTGTACCACCCTATTGTGTAATTTTATGGGCACGTTCATGGAATATTGATATTTCTTTTTGCTTCAGTGAAATCTCCAAGTTGTATGATCCTCTTGCATCGTGCAAACAATGGGGAAGAGACGCCCACCCCGTCGCTTACGTCATTGACTCTGACCCGTCCACCTACTGGCTGAGTCCGGCCGGTCTATCTTCCGTGGATCTCACGTTTGGTTTACAACACATCTACAAAGTGAGTACTGCTTATCGCGTATGCCATGTCAATATGTTGTAACCCACAAGCTGTTGTCACTAAATAATTTGAAAGATGCGGTGGTCCATTGAGTCGGTGACAAAACGACCAAGTAAAGGCCTAAATGCAAGGTGTACGCGAAATCTCTTAGAGGAATTGGTGGATGGATGGATGGCTGCATGGATGGATGGATGGATGGATAAATCGGTGGATTAATGTATTGATTGATTGATAAATGAATGATGGATGGATGAATGAATGAATTAATGAATGAATGGATGGATTGATGGATTGATGGATGGATGGATGAATGGATGGGTGGGTAGTTAGGTGGATGGATGGAAGGATGGATGCGTGGGTGGGTGGAAGAAAGGAAGGAAGAAATGAACGATGGATGGATGGAGGAAGGGAGGGAGGGAAGGAAGGAGGGGAGTGGGAGGGATTTATGGAAGGATGTATGGATGCATAGATGGATGGATGGATGGATGGATGGATGGATAGTTTCGATGGATGGATGGATGGACACCTATGCACTGACACTATAAGAATCGTGTACGTCACATGTAGGACAGAATAGCTTACATCTTCAATATAAATTAAGGTACATATAAAAACACAGCTACCAACCCGTCGTGTCATGTTATTTTAGTTGGAGGATATTTCGATGACGTTCATTGGCCCTGTTCCGCTCGTCGTGTCGATCTTCAAGAAGGTGACTGAGGACGACTCATGGCAGTTGTGTCGTGTCTTCCGTGACGACTGCAGCGACGTCTTAAAGTGCACACAAATGAAGAGGTAAGTTCAAAACCACTGTAACTAAACATGCACAATGGTATCTAACTATAGTCTTCACGATTATATCTCCAGAATACCATAAACCTTCAGGTGGACCATTGGCGACAACCTCGCGAACTATTAGTACTGCATTTTGTATCAATTTGGTATTATTATTACTTTATCAATGAACATCGTGTATGTTAGTGTACCCTTATGATAACAGTGTAATTTGGTTTATATTTCTGTTAAGCAGTTTACCACTTAGCTTGAGGTGCCGAGCAAGTTTTTGATACCGAGAGTATCAAACCTAAATTCACATGTCTACGTTATCTTATGTCAATAAAATATAACTAGGGCACTTATGGAAAAACGTGGTATTTAGTTTTGATGAAACTATCGGATATATTAAACAGTCAAATTTCGGCGACCGGCGACAAAGTGGCATAATGTTATTCACATGTTCGCAAATTACTCATGTTAACGAACCAAATAAAAGCATTCAAGGATTTGACAAACTTATGTGAATTGGAGAAGGACGGTTAGCAAAGAAAGCTGACGTTCTGGGAGTAGGTGGTAGAATAAGACGAAGACGACCAAGACTGCGATGTGAGGATCGTTTAAAGAGACATCTTGAAGGGTTGGGAGAGGAGTGGAGAAAGAGAACAACATATAGAGGGAGTGGTGATGGTTGGTGGAGACGGCAGTGCCAGAACAGTGACATAAATCGGGGACGTGTATCGAGGACATATAGGAAACGAAGATGAGAACAACATACATAATGTGATTAAACCGACTGCACAGTTAACATACACTAATTTATTCACTACAGTTTTGAATATCAACGAAACGTATTCCCTGTGGGATTGATAAAATTAAGAAGCTGTCTTCAACACTACGCTTACTCGAGTAAGTTGTTTTGATAGCGGCTTCTTAATAATACCGTTAGATCACATGGGGCACATTTGCTTAACTTCTATATTTGACAGGCATCACACAATGTTAGGATTACAAGATGTCCCTTTTTTCCAGATCTTTGCAACTTGACGGTGATCGACTGACGTACAACCTGCTGGAGGCCAGCCTGGGTCCGCTCCAACGACGGGCGTCGTCGCTACGAATTCGTCTCTCTGGCCACAGACACGAAGGCGCCGCTCAACTCAGAAACATCTCCTATTTTGGGCTCTACAGTGTCGCACTCAGTCGCAGGTATAAGCATCACATTATCAGTGGCCATGTTTGATCTATATTGTTTCCATTTCTCTTTGCCATATAGCTAACCAACACAGCGAGAGGAGGGAGCAGTACCGAAGGATATGCGGGATGTCTTTTTTATACAAGAACAAAGGAGAAAAGTCTGACTGTTCGAAATACAGGGGCATCACCCTATTGTCCATTGCAGGCAACATATTAGCAGGCAGATTCAAGCGAAGGGCAGGCAGTGGTCAACCGCATCGCTTAAGCAGCTATAGCTTTTGGCCTAATCATCAGCGTCCTGCACCAGAAACCACCCCATGCAGCCTGGACTTTTCCTCAACACAGTAGAGCAGTTCACATACCTTGGAAGTGTCATCTTAAATGATGCAACGGCAGCCAAAAATGTGGACAACCTCCTTTGCCAAAGCCAATAATTAATTCGGTTACCTGCAGAAACATATATGGCAGAACCAGTCGCTCCGTCTGTCAACTAAGATACAGGTATACAAGGCTGTCGTCGTCACTACTCTTCTGCACGGGGCTGAGGCATGGGTCCTCTAGAGAAAGCAAGTACAACTGCTAGGACGGTTCCACCAGCGATGTCTGCGCTCCAACGTGGGAACCCATTGGCAGGACTATGTCTTCAACAATGAGGTCCTGGAATAGACTAACCTCCAGAGCATTGAAGCCCTGTTGATGCTCAAGCAGTTCTGCTGGGCAGGCCACGTCTCGCGCATGGACGACACATGAATGCCAAAAGCTGTATTTTATGGTTAGCTTCATCAGGCCAAGCGAGACAGAGGAACCCCCGCAGGCGCTACACGGACCAGCTGAAGCGGCAATTCACCCAGGCAAATATTGATCACAAAGGTTGGGAACAGCTAGCAGCAGATAGAAACAACTGGAGAGCGACTACATGGAGAGCAACCCGTGGCTTTGAACATTCCAGAAGAGAATCAGATGAGGAGAAGCGTAGGCTGAGAAAAGAGTCTGCAGCTCAGGCAACAACAGGCCAACTGTTCATTAGCCCAACCAGCTCCAGAGCCTGCAAATCCAAAATAAGCCTTTACAGCAACTAGAAAGCGTGCCGGCGTCCACAAGGACTGATATCTCCGTACTGATCTTCGGAAGGGAAGAATCTGCCATCATCATATAGCTAACAAATATGACATTGTGTGCGCAACTAAAAAATGTAATGAGAGTCCCACATGAAGGCGTACTTATGACGTGTGTGTGCGTGTGTGTGTGAGTGTGTGAGTGTATGTGTGTGTGTGTGTGTGTGTGTGTGTGTGTGTGTGTGTGTGTGTGTGTGTGTGTGTGTGTGTGCGTGTGAGAGTGCATGTGTGCGTGTGTGTGTGTGTGTGTGTGTGTGTGTGTGTGTGTGTGTGTGTGTGTGTGAGTGTGTGTGTGGGCGTGTGGGCGTGTGGGTGTGTATGGGTGTGGGTATGTGTGGGTGTGTGTGTGTGTGGTGTGTGGTGTGTGGTGTGTGGGTGTGTGGGGGTGTGTGTGATTGAGAAAGAGAGATTGTGTTTTAGAGAGAACGTGTGAGTGTGTGTGTATTTGCGTGTGTGTGTGTGTGTGTGCATGCGCGCGCGTGTGTGTGAGTGAGTGTTTGTATATGTATGTGTGTAAGTAAGTGTTTGTATGCGTGTCTGTGCGTGGTTGCGTGTGTGTGCGTGTGTGAGTGTCTGTGTGTGCGAGTGCGTATGTGTGCATGCGTGCGTGTTTGTGTGTATGCGCATGCGTGCGTGCGTGTGTGTTGGATGGCTTCAACATTCACCTCACAGCGTTGTTACAGAATATCGAGACGGTGTGGTACGTTCGGCTACGTGCTGCACGCATCGAGTAGCTCCTGTCTACTGTGTAGCTGCGACGTCCGTGGCGTTATTGACGGCAACGTCGAGTGTAACGAGGTGGGTGATCTCCGAGCATTTTGTTTTCTACCGTTTGCACTGTATGATCCGTACACATTTTGACAATGCGAACAATGACAGCGAAGAAAATTGCAGAGTGGCTGAATGTTTCCCAGAGAAGTCGAGCAGGTGTTGGGATGAACAGTGGTCATGAATTAGTTTCAAATGTTCCCATTGATGACTGGATGTAATTTACAATAAGAACGTTAGTTTACCTTTTTATTAGCAATGTCAGCGGATTCCTGGAATTCTGAAGTTCTTTTACTTGCATGTCAAATGTTATCAAAAACCCACCCACCCACCCCCGCCTACACACACACACACACACACACACACACGCACGCACGCACGCACGCACGCACGCACACACACACACACACACACAAATGTAACTCTGTGCAAACGGCGCAACTGGTTAGTAGGAATGGCTTTACATTTGCAGATCGGCGGTCAGTGTGCGTGCAAGCGGTACGTGACGGGTCATCGTTGTGACCTGTGTCTGTCTGGATACGACAACATCCGGCAGAGTGACCCGGGCGGCTGCTCTAACAGTTTACCGACAACGGTATTTGATCAGAAAACGTCACCACCACCCGACAGCCTAGCCGTGACGACAACTTCATTTGACCACCAGCCATCACCAACAAACTCTAGCTTAGCAACGAAAGGGTCGTCGACTCCCTGGCTTCTATACACGACTCCCCTCTACATTGTTGTCGTCGTCGTCATTGTCATCATCATCGCAGTCATTTGTGTGAGAAGTCGCCGTCGTCAACAGCGAGATTCCGGTAAAATAAATATGTCATCAAATTAAGTAATATTAACGCTGAATGAAATGTTTTCATAACATTATACCCTCTATATACGGTTTTCTATACCCGAATGCCATCCGCATCTTTGTATTCGTATCTGTATTTGTTCGCATTACATTCTTAAAATAAAAAATTAAATAT
>OZ023213.1:47112487-47119987 GCA_963995525.1 Escarpia spicata
GTTTCTACACGATGCTGGCAACGTTTTGTGCCAAATACGAGCAAAAGGCCAAAGAAGCCTGCTCACAAGAAACCTACAGAGACCTATATGTGAATGCATAGCATAGGCTTACACTGAACAAGTCATTGCAAGACAACGCTACAACAACAATGGCAACAACATTTACGATACGTAAGGTGTGCTATCATGAAGGTCAAATAACGCACGTAAGCAGGTGACATCCGTGCTGTTTCGGGGCTGGCCACATATCACTGCGCGAAGGTAGAAATCAATACAAATAGTGCGTAAACGATTGAACATTACTTATTTTGCTAATCTCTATTATAAAACAGAGTGTGACTCTCTGTCATTCTGTATGTGCGAACAAATTTCCATTCGTGTCGCATACATGAGACTGTAAGAGATTTTGTAAGCGGCTTACTGAGTCCGTTAGAGTGGTTCGACAATTCAGATTTTTTAGTATCATCTGATCGCGTCGGCATTCAACGGCTGGTGACCGCGTGACATTTCTGACAGGGTTGCCAAGCAACAAACCCCAGCGTGGCATTATAATTATAGTAAGACTGTAGCTATCCATGAGCATCGTAGCCTATGTTCTCTTTGATATAGAGGCGGCTTAAACTAAATTTTAATAAGTGTCTTTTCCCGCTGTACAAAACCAGGGTAATTCGGTTAGTGTCGTATATTTTATTTGCGTGCGGTATATTTTATAAACTGGTGGTTTACCTGTTAACTACGTGTATTTTGTTAGCATGTTAAATGTGTTTGTAATCAATCGATTTATGTTAGTAATGTTGGAAGGATGCCGATTTTGTTAACATGTGGTGTACACTATTTAGTTTTGACCCCCCGAAACGCCATTTTGTGTTCTGAATTTCCCAGACGGTTAAGGGTTCTTATTGGTATGTGGGTTCGTACTGGAAGTGACGTACTAGACGGACGTTAATTGGTTGCTCATAATGTTCGGCGTATTTCTGGCGATTGTTCCCAGCAACGTAATCTAAACTGAACATGGATCAGCTGGGGCGTATCTCGCCTTGCAAAAAACGACTATGATTTACGTCAAATAAACGTCCGGTACCAATGCTTTGGGAAACCGTCTTCTGCGTACGTGTGTATGCAGAGCTACCTGAAAGATGGACATTTTTACTCATTATTGATAAGTTAGATTGTGCGTTTTATTAGATTCTGTATTTTCTTCTGAAGAAACTATCGACGACATAGTCTTTGAAAAGGCCCTGGGTTTGTATTTCACTGTCACTGACACTACAACTTATTATTCGGCTTCGAAACTCGGTCGCGATCGTGACAGATCGGCTGATTGTTTCATAGGCATTATCCGAAGTTTTCACTCATCTAGTGCCCATCTTGTCCCTTGTTCTTCATACTGCACGATAAATGTGAAACAGTTGACCATTATTCTTCATTCTTCACAGCCCGCAATGAATTCTTATGCCGGTTTGCCAATGTCGTTAAGTCTAACCGGAAATGTTTGATGCCTGACGGCGCAAACATCTGCGCAGTTGATATATCGCGCCGGAAGTACGCAGTGGTTAATCATATATGGTATGATTCTGTGGTTTCATCAAAACCGAACATCCGAGCTCAGGGACTCATCAAACCAGACTCATTATGCATAGTTTCGTAGACAGAGACACACAAGAGTCGTTATTACCGCCGACGTTTTATAATTGTGAAGATACGTCATTAGCACCACAGTAACTGTTCCTTTGGGTAACTAGTGAAATACAACACAATTAATTTCACTGATGTCCGTATTTTGTTTGGTTTCATAAAAATATGATAATGGTTATTACCGCCAAGGTCAAGGGCCAAGTTCAAGGACAAAGGTCAAAGATCAAGTAGCGCCCCTGGCGGATAGGTCATGGTCAAGGTCAATATCAATGATCTTGACCAAAGTTCTAGGTCAAGGTCAAGTGGCGCCCACTGGCGAATAGGTGGTGATGTCTACTCTGCGGTCCGCGCGTGTAGTTTCTACTCTCCAGTCGGGGCTTATTCGGCATGCCCACGTGAACTTTCGGTACGATCACGTGACCAATTGTCAAATGGCGTCCGCTGGCGGATAGGGGGTGATGTCTACTCTGCGGTCCGCGCGTGTAGTTTCTACTCTGCAATCCGTGCTTCTTTGGCACGCCCACCTGACCTTTCGGCACGCTCACGTGATCTTTATGTTCTGTCGAACTTCTATAAAAGGCCCGCCTCTGCCCTTGTGGTCATTATAATCCGTGATACTCAACAAAGAACAATGTCTAGCAGCAGCAACGTCAACAACCTTCTCAGTGGAAGAACAGGGAAACGTAGAGAGAACTAGTTAAAAAGTCGTCAGTGGTGTCCCAACAACCTTACGGGTTATGGGAAAGTAGAGTGAAGACGGTGCATTATTTATTATTACATCGTGTACCTTCATGTAGGCCAATAGCAGCGGCGCATAGTTGCCAGTTTGCGAAGCTCACGTTACGGCGTCTTGGCTTACCGGCGCCTCGTGATTTTGTGTTAATTGACATGGAAGAAAGTGTATTCACTGTAGATTTATGAGGCGCAGTTTGGTAGTTTCATGTGTGCGTTTGCGTGGTAGGTCAAATGTTATGTTCGCTTAAAACGAAACGATGATCGTGCGTCGACTGATCTCGTTAATTTGTCACCAAGCAACCATGTCATTATGGCGGTACTTATACAGGAAAAAACATTCGCAGTACACACGCATAGGTTTACAATTTTTTTTCTCGAAAAATAACACCCGAATCCATGAAAATATGGCGCCCTAGAGGTAGCATACATATAACATACTCGCTTGATCGATTGGAACTGGACCATGGATGAACTATTTACACATGAGTCGATTGTTCATCAGTGATAGAAGTTCAGCCACTTTAACATCGATATTTTCGCTGGACAGCTTAGGGTATGTTTTTTCTTTCCCTCTTTTTATCTGATCACGTTTTTTTTTCCTCTTTTTGTCTCGTCACGTGTGGGTGTTCACAGGAGAAATTTTGAATTACGAACATGTTTTCATTATTTGTGACCGTTTGTTGCATTTTAAAACAGATAAGGAAACTGAGAATCCAGCGACGGAACTTCAACCAACCTATGAACGACCGATGAACATAGTCCGGTCCGACGCTGTTCCAGACTACACCCTAATGACCAGGCCAGGCAGCGACAAAGTACAAAGACGTTTAGCACGGCAGACTAACAAGAAATTAAAGTTGATCCTGTTAACCTGGAACTTTCCAGTGGAGTAGTGAACAGTCCCGATTACCAACGCCCTGTTCCAGCTCTGCCGGTGACCACCACACCGATATACACCGGCCTGGCCTAACCAAACACACTAAGTGAGCTGTCCATTGCTGCAGCAAGTTCTGTCGATTACCAGCGACAGATGCATGCTGTTCCAATATCTTTTAGATAACTTTGCTTTTATCTTGGTAATATGGGCTTTACTGTTGAGTTTGTTATATATTAATACACCTAGAAATTTAGTTTTATACACCATGTCGATCTTAGTTTTATTAATGCTTATTCCTATATTAATAATTTTTTTGTAATTGCTAAACAACATAAACTTTGTTTTGGATAGATTTAGAGAGTTTATTAACTGCAAACCATTTGTTCAATTTATCCAGTTCAGTACTTATATTTCTGCCTAGTTGAACAGTATCACTTTTAGAATAGAAAATATTGGTATCATCAGCAAAGAGGATACATTTCAATAATGTTAAAGTATTGCAAATATCATTGATAAACAGTATAACTAATTTAGGCCCTAAGATTGAGCCTTGTGGTATTCCACAGACGAGTTTTGATACGTCAGAACCACAGTTATCAAATGTAACATATTGTAATAGGTTTCGTAGATAATTAATGAGCAAGTCATTCGCAATACCTCTTATTCCATAATGATTTTAACTTCGATAATAGCAATTCATGATCAAGTGAGTGTGTCAAAAGCCTTTTTTAAGTATGTCAAAACACCAATAGTACATTTCTTATTATCTAGTGCTGATGTCATTTCTTCTGTGAGTTAAAGTAGGTTAATGACGTGGACATACTGAATCTAAAATCTATGATGAGAAGGGCCATCGCGTTTTTGTGTGGAAATCTTCACCACGATGACGCGATGACGCGATGCGATGGGCGACGCGATGAGCGATGCGATGCGCGATGCGACTACTGTGTAATTGTTTCTTTTTCGTTTAAGTGAATCGAATTGCTGAGACACCGTTTACCAAAACGTAGATACGCTACTGTGTAACTGCCTGTCAATTGCAGCGGTATACGATGCCGCCCAATATAGCACGCGGCCCGAAGGGGTAATTATTGAGACTGTCTGGTCATAGTTGTGTGTAGGCAACTGCTTTGATGTGGTCACATGTGGATACGATTATTGTTTTGAAATAGGTGCCACTAATCAGACATATTCATTAGAACAGCATACAGTGAATTTGTACCAAGCATTGTGTGTGTGTGTGTGCGTGTGCGTGCGTGCGTGTGTGCGTGCGTGTGTACGTGTGTGATTGTAAACTTATAATTATAGCATGCATGTGTGTCAATTTTGTTGTTGTAAATACAGTTGTAGCACCATTGCCAGGTCAAATAAAGCTTGTCGCGTATTTTTTCATGAGCGTGCATTTCACAAAAGGTGTATAATATGTTCATTTCAGTTCACAGTTTAGTAAGACAGTGTTTCGTTGCAGGATACATTAATGTTGAACTCTGTGCGATATTCAGCCACAATGGAATAGCCACCAGGTGTGTTCTTTATAAATATAATATGGTAATAATATAATAATCTGAGTAAAAAGCATAACATGTTCATACATGACACCTCGCGCTGCTGATTACATCAGTCCCAATCATCCCATCAAGCGATTTGTTTTCGTCTTAGATTTGAGGTGCGGGTGGAGCGGGTGTTCTCACGGGTGGTACAGTTGCGGCAAAGGTAATTACTAGTTTGAATCACCTGACAGAGAGAGGGACATATACTGGGAGAGAGGAAGAGGGGTAGAGAGGGAGAGAGGGAGAGAGGGAGAGCGGGAGAGCGGGAGAGAGGGATAGAGGGAGAGAGGGAGAGAGGGAGAGAGGGAGAGAGGGAGAGAGGCAGAGAGGGAGAGAGGGAGAGAGGGAGAGAGGGGGAGAGGGAGAGAGGGAGAGAGGGATGGAGGGAGAGAGGGACAGAGAGGGACAGAGAGAGAGGGGAGGAGACGGAGAGACGGAGAGACGGAGAGAGATGGAGAGAGGGAGAGAGAGAAAGAGGTGGGGGGGGGAGGGAGAGAGAGAGAGAGGGGGGAGAGTTATGGTAAAATAAATAATGCATTCAGTAAGCACAGTTACCTAATAGTAAGCGGGCTTAATCCAAGATGTGTATGCAAACCACTTAATGTTGTGTAATGTACAGATTTGGCTTAAGTCGCAGACAAGTAATTGACTACGCTAGGGTTGCAACAGCAATGCAGGTACTTTCAAGTTTAAGTAAATACTAATTTCTACGTTGTACCTGCTCACGGCTACTGGAAATAATAACAAGAAATAAAAGGAAAGTTTGTAAATGAAGTAGACTTTAAATATATTTGAATATGTGATAAATATGAGTAGCGATTCAGTATTAAGTAAATTCTTTATGATCTTCTATATTCCCGTACACCTTTGAAACAATATACATGTAATGGGAAAATATAATTGTTTCTGTTTAGCATCATATCGAAGAAAATAGCACAATATTCCGGAATAACAAGTTGAATCACCACTATGACAATATGAAATACGTCACACGATAAATGCACGCAGTTGAATAGTTGTTTTGTTGATTATGCTAACCTGCTTATGCAATATGCATCAATACGTTAACAACCTGTTATATACATGCGCTTTGTTGTGTATAATGTATATCTTACGAGAGTAACGTATAATTCATCGCTTTAACGATTTAACACATTGGAGAAAAACCGTATGAACGATACACTACATAAGTGTTTTTTGTGTGTACAACAATATATGTATATATATATATATATTTATATATTACACACACACACACACACACACACACACACACACACACACACACACACACACACACACACACACACACACACACACACACACACACACACACACACACACACACATATACATATATATATATATATATATAAAATATATGATATAATGTGTTTACGTATGATATAATGTGTTTACGAAATCAAAACATTACTATGACTATACATACAACTAATTCCCTAGCTGACAAGAATGTTCATAGTTACACCATGTCTATAAAATAATCTGATGTTGCTTTTGCCATTGTCTGCTGCAACAGTGAGACTCTTTTAAACGGCGTGACTATCCAATGACTTTATGTTAAACCCGTCTATTCTCCAGCTAATTTGATACACTCTTTCCGTCCTCTAATAACACTCGACAACTTCATTTTAAATGCTATACAGAAAAACGTCATATTGTGATATTATCTAGAGTATTGCAAGCAAACAATGCCGTCGTGGGACCCGAGTAGCGATGTGCGACCAGGCGTGACGCGGTATTACCCAGAACTTATCAGTGACGTCTGTCATGTTGAGTACGATCGAGAGGCCGATATTTGAGCCGGGTCTAACGTTGAACTATTTTTGTCCGTAACCTGCGCCGTTAACGTCAATCACGCAATTGTGGGAAATGGCTCAGATTGTTGTGTTGGCTGTGTACTTGCAAGCGGCATATCAATGATCTAGAAAGGAGGACAAGGATCCAAACTCAAGCACGTCAGCGCTAATATACCCGATTATATCATTACATTATATTCATACGACATGTAATTGTGTACGACATGTAATTTAAGCAAAGAACGTTTTATTTGTTCTGTCTTCTCTAAAAAACATGCACACTCCCTAATTCAAACACAGTACGAGCCTGACATATGGTGAAGAACGTTAAAGCACACACTGCTTGTCTACTTGTTGACGATTGTGGACGAGTGTAAACGCATTGTTGTCTGGTAGATTGGATTGTGTGTGTGTGTGCGTGTGCGAGTGCGTGTGTGTGTGTGTTGTGTCTGTTGTGTGTGTTGTGTGTGTGTGTGTGTGTGTGTGTGTGTGTGTGTGTGTGTGTGTGTGTGTGTGTGTGTGTGTGTGTGTGTGTGTGTGTGTGTGTGTGTGTGTGAGTGTGTGTGTGTGTGTGTGTGTGAGTGTGAGTGTGAGTGTGTGTGTGTGTGTGTGATGTGTGTGTGTGTGTGTGTGTGTGTGTGTGTGTGTGTGTGGTGTGTGGTGTGTGGTGTGTGTGGTGTTTGTGAAGTGTGGTGTGTGTGGTGTGTGTGGTATGTGTGGTGTGTGTGGTGTGTGTGGTGTGTGTGGAGTGTGTGGTGTGTGTGGTGTGTGGTGTGTGTGTATGTGTTGTGTGTGTGTATGTGTGTGTGTGTGTGTGTGAATGTGTGTGTGAGTGTGTGTGTGTGTGTGTGGTGTGTGTGGTGTGTGGTGTGTGTGGTGTGTG
>OZ023213.1:47124987-47138873 GCA_963995525.1 Escarpia spicata
TACGTCTGGATCATATTGCCGGCTAAGCCGCGAAAGCCATTACCGGTGCGACCTGGAAAACTGCGGTACTGGCTGTGCAGACCTCAGCGGATATTACACAGATCTCCTGCGTGGTGTCAGTGGTTTTAACTACGACGGCAGTGTAACCAATACAACTAACAATTTTACTGGCGACAACGTCATCGTGGCCAAGTTCAATAAGAATACAAAACACAGTTTTCTGCAGGGGTCAGTGAAAATATCGACAATTGGTTACACATTTGCTTTCTGGATAAGACCTGACGACATGGATAAGGAAAGGTAAGGACTAACCCACACTTCTAACAACACATTGCGGCACATTTGTCTTGTGAATATATAAAGAGATCACACTATACACCTGAAAATGTAATGTCGCGTATATATACTTTATTTAGAATAACGGCGTGAGAAACCATTCTATGTGAACCTACAATCACTAACATTGCCCCCAATATCCCGCGATAACATTTTATGATACACGATCTAGACCAACATGCCAGTTCCATTGGTTGCACAGTTAATGCGAGGAAGAGAAGGTATTACCAAACGGTACTTTGACACTGCAACCCAACTTGGTCAGTAGACACCAATAGCATAACCAAGCGCATGCGCCGTCGCTTGCACTGAGCGCAAACACGAAATTATTGTTTGGTACGTCACAGTATTTGCGGCCCAACAAAGAATAAACGCCATAATTGCGGTTCGACCGGCGCAAGAAATGGATAATCGGTGTTTGCATCATTTTGTACATATATATATATATATTTGTACTAAAAGAAATGTAACTATGCAGTGTAACAGCTGCGGCTCTTACGAAAACAGACGTATACAAAAAGTTCAGTTTGAAATACATAGCAGCTCATTTTATTAGTTTGAAAGTCGTGTGTGTGTGTGTGTGTGCGCGCGCGCGTGTGCGTGCGTGCGTGCGTGCGTGTGTTTTACGTGCAGGTGCGTATTCGTGCGTGTAAGTGTTTGTATAAACTATAATGTAGCACCGCTACTGCCCCGCAGTTCTGTGATGGACATTCACGGCGGTGGATACGGACAGAGAGTGTTCAACGTGATACTCAGCACAGACCTCCACCTTACGATCGTGTCTGGCGTCACAGGTGTCACACGTGAGACGTGGAGAATACCGCGTCACGCCTGGTCGCACGTTGCCATACAGGTAACACAAATAGCGCACGCCGCGTACCTTACAATTATAGACTACTAGCGAAAGTAGATCAGTAACACAAAATAAGACGTTGGTTGATAAGCCACTATATTCAAGACTGTCGTCGTCGTGTACAGACTTAGAGAAGATACATTTTACTTTAATTATTGTACTGTGTTTTATTCTGTTTTGGTAATTGCTACGGAAATAAGTAATTACGAAATTACAACTAGTGTTTGCCACATGGTGAAATATACCCAACGAGCGTTTATTCAACAATAGCACATCATTTCAGGCTTATATTAGCGCCACGGTTCGTGCTAGTCTGCGTTGCTGCGGCCGTGAGTTGCCGCGCTGTGCGCTTTAAACGACCGATACAGCGCGTGTTGATAAACAACCGGCAATATTTAGGCCTAAAGCGTCCACTAAGACACATGCATATAGTAGGGAGTCACTGACAGTGACACCCCTTTCCCCGAAGGGTATGGTGAATCTGAGTCTCGCAATGTGTAAGACTTGGTAGGGTGGTTAACAAAGTAACTGTAAGGCCGTGTTCACACTGGTAATTTTAGCGGACGAACGGTTCGCGTCCAGTTGGCCGTGTACACACTGGTTCCGCTGTGTCGGGTGCGTCGGGTCCGTTCAGACCACCTCTCGATGTGTTCTCTGTGGACGCGAACGATTCGCGCCCACTTGTCTCTGTAATGTGAACGCACTAGTGGGCGCGTACGGTTCGCATTACAGAGACAAGTGGGCGCGAATCGTATGATCTCATATATTTTAATAATATTCTTATAGCAGTTTAATTTAATTTAATGAATTAAATTAAATTATTTGACTGTTTTTATAATTATTATATTATATTAAATTTATATTTTATATTTATGTGCTCATATATCACGTACATTTAATGTTTTACATTATTAGATTCTTGTACAGCGCCTTGACACGTGGCCCGAACAAATGACATGCCACGAGTTAACTACATGTAATTGGGTCAGAACCGTTCGCGAACCAGACGCAGTGTGTACACGACGAACGGTTCGCGTCGGCTCAGTTGTTAGTAGTGTGAACGCAACCCGACGCAAAGTCGACTGGACGCGAACGGTACACTAGAATACGGTACGCGAACCGGATGCAGTGTGAACGCGGCCTAAGTTGACATGGTTGTAGATGCTGTGGTATTAACAAAGACTAAGAGAGAATAAGAGAATAAATGTAATATTATTTGCAACTTTTCAGTTGGAATGTACATACATTCAACATAACATCTCAAAATCCGCACAAGTATCGTGCTGTTACAAGACAACACAACATTATGATACAATACTCATAAAACATGTTGTACTCAATAAAATTAACGCAACAACACTAAATATACTATTAAGTAAATTACACAAAATCGCCCCGTGAATACAACTCACTCAGTATGAGGCGCTTTATATTAAAACGTGTACATCAAAATTGCATTACAATCTTTCATTAAAAATAAGATACTTTAAATACACTAAAATTAAATCAGTTAGTTTAAATATTAAAATTTACTGTTAAGACATACACACAAATCATTGTGTTCTGATAATGTAATAAACACTATGGAATTAATTAGTTTTTGTAGCAATTTATGATCACCATTCGGCCGGGTAACTCGTTGAATGATCTTAGTGTATATGGCACATTTCGAGGAGTTGACAGTAGCGTATTTATTTTGTGGTCGCTACACTCCATTCTAGCGAAATGCACTTTACAGAATTCACTGCGTCTATCGTGTAGCGTTGGTAAGTTTACCATCTGCAGAATATCATCGTACACACAACCAGGAAATATAGTTGTGAGATACTTTTTTGAATCATCTCGATGTTGTCCAATAAGTATTAGGCCAGTTCATGTGCCATATCGGACAGGCATATTCAACTACTGGTCTAATCAGAGATACATATATATTCTAACCAAATCAATTTGGTTGATACTAGCACGTTTCAACTGATATATCATATACACTCTCTTTCTTGTCTTTGAAACTATTTCATCTGCATGTGCATTCCAACTTAAATCCGATGATATAGTTACACCGAGAACTTTTGTTTGAGTAACTCTCTCAATATCAGTCGAACTTATATCAATATACGGCAGACATTCTACAAATGCTCTATCTTTACCGAAACATATAAACATTTCTTTTGGCTTACTCGTATTCACGGTCTAGTAGAAACGCCGCCATCCATCGGACCAGGTATGCTGGTAGTTCCATTGCAACCAGTTTCTGTATTATTATATCATGGTTAATTGATCAACTGCTTCGCTGTAGTCGAGAAATAGCACTCTTACACAATTGCCCGTTACATCGGTGGTTTCGTACCATTTGTGAAGCATTCCAACAAGAGCGTCCGTGGTACTAGTCCCTAACATACCTCCAAACTGCTTGTCGTCTATTTGTGGTTTAACATAAACATCGACCAACTTTAGCACTAGAGACTCAAAAACCTTAGCCAGAATTGGTGTAAGCGATTTAGGTCCAATGTCTTTTTCAATTGTCACTGGAGGGTGTTTCTTCGACAATGGAATAACAGTTGCTGATTTCCAAAATTTTAATAATAATAATAATAATACATAACTTCTTACGCGCCAATCTCCTCAGACAATCCGAGCTCAGTGGCGCGCCAAAACCAAAGGATTGAGCATTCTCGTATTCGTGTGACAGGCGGAAGTCGTCAACAAATGGATGGATGTGCTAGGAAGCTAGGGAGGATAGGCAATATTGAAAAGATAGGTTTTGAGGTGACGACGAAAAGTAACAATATTTTCTGCTGATTTAACACTAACGGGAAGCGAATTCCATATAGTTGGCGCGGCAACTGAAAAAGCGCGAGTTCCAGCCTTTGTCTTAACTCTAGGAACAGACAGCAACTTCGAACTAGACGACCGAAGTTGTCTGGCATGTCTAGCTGGTGTGAGCATTGAGTGTAAATAACTAGGTTGTTTGGATGAAAGGGCTTGGTAGGTGATTGTGCAGATCTTAAACATAATGCGATATCGCACGGGGAGCCAATGCAGTGATTTTAGATGTGGCACTGAGCGGGAGAATCGAGGAGATTGTGTGACTACCCTTGCTAAACAATTTTGGACGCGTTGTAGTTTTACAATATCCTTGATAGGAATATTATAAAGGAGGGAATTGCAATAATCTAATCTGCTGCTAACAAGAGCTGTTGCGGTAGTCTTAGCGACAGAAAGCGACATATGTCGGCGAATGCGGCGAAGATCACGGATATGATAAAAACAGCAACGGCACGTTTGGGATATGTGTTGTCTGAAATTGAAGTCGCAATCAAAGGTCACTCCTAGATTCCGTACTGATGCTGCTGGTGTGATATTTTGACTCAGGATGCATGTTGGAAAAAAGTCATTAAGTTTACCTCGCTGCATTGGAGTACCAATGATGAGGAATTCAGTTTTGTCTGCATTTAACTTTAATTTGCTATCGGTCATCCATGAAGAAACATCTTGGAGACAACCGTTGAGTCGGTTTAGAGAGTGACTTGTATCGGGCGTGGCCAAGGAAATGTAGATCTGTGTGTCATCTGCATAAAGGTGATGATCCAAGTTATGACTTTGGATTACAGAGCTGAGTGGCGTAGTGTAGAGAGTGAAAAGCAAAGGCCCAAGAACGGAACCCTGGGGAATGCCACATGAAGTGGGGAGTGAGGTTGAAAAGTAATTATCTATCTTTATACATTGATGTCTATTGGTTAGATATGAAGAAAACCAGGTCAGAGCTGTGCCAGATATGCCTTACCACATTGATAAACGTTTGACAAGAGTGTTGTGATCAATGGTATCAAAGGCGGCAGACAGATCAAGCAAGGTAAGTGCAGTTACTTTGCCTTTATCAATGTTTAATATAACATCATTGTGTACTTTTAGGAGAGCAGTCTCTGTAGAATGAAATTGTTTGTATGCTGATTGGAGCACACTGGATAAACAAGTTGAGCTGATATGACACCTTAGACGGCTTGCTACGACTTTCTCAAGTATCTTAGAAATAAAGCTAAGATTAGAAATAGGCCTATAATTTTTGAAATCATCTTTAGGCAGAGCCGTCTTCTTGAGAACAGGATTTACATGTTCGTGTTTAAAATCATCTGGGAATTTACCCGAACTCAGTGATAAATTTATGATATTCATTATTGTACCAAGTAAAGAGTCAATACATGCTTTTAGTAATATGGTTGGTAATGGATCGAGATCGCATGACTTATTTGGGGAGGACATTGTTATTTTCCTCACTTCATCAACTGTGGCTGGCTCAAACAATACAAGTGGAGAATTTACTTGCGGGGAGTCCACATTTACAGAACTTAAAGTCTGACATGGAAAAGCAGAACGTATAAAACTTATTTTATCTTTGAAATGACTAGAAAACGAGTCACACAGAGATTTGATTGACACATGACTAGGTAGAGATGGAGGCGGCCGTCTGTGTAAAATATCATTTATGCAGTTCCATAGCTGACGTGGGTTATCAGAGTTACTCGAGACCATGTTTGTGTAATAATTTGATTTAGCTTTGGCCATTTGTCTGTTGCAGTAGTGACACTGTTTAGAATATCGTGATCTGTCCAAAGGCGAGCGTGATTTGCGCCATACACGTTCAAGATAGCGCCGGCGCTTTTTAGATTGTAGAATTTCAGGAGTCATCCATGGAGCATGTGGCTTTTGGGACACAGATTTATATTTCAGGGGTGCATGTTTATTAAGTAAATTTTCGAGTACTTGACAGTACTGTCGACACAGATCTGACAGATGTTCTTTGGGGTTACTGATGAGGTCGGATTTAAGGATGTCTGTCATTAATGCAGCAATGTCAATCTTATGGATCGGTCGGTAAAACACATTGTGTTTGGACTCTACGGGAATTCTAGGAACTTTGAGATCAGCAATGACAGTGTGGTGGTCTGATAAACCATCAGAAGCAGTAGGTGTCTTAATATTGTTACAATCTGAACGGGTGATTAAGAGATCGAGCCAGTGGCCATGTATGTGTGTTGAGAAGGTAACATGTTGTTTCATGTCATAGGATGCCAGAATGTCATTACATGTACTTGTTGTTGATGAAGGTGAGTCCAGGTGAAGATTAAAATCACCGAGTATATAACATTCTGAATAAATAGTTGCCAGATTTTCAAGTAGATCCTGGAATTCTTCAAAGAAATGGGCCGGGTGTCCCGGAGGGCGATAAATGCACACAAAATAAGTAGAGAAAGATGAATCAGAAATTTCGGCACAGATGGCCTCAAAGCTGGAGTAATCAGGGTTTGAATGCAAATCAACTTTGAACTGTTTTGAGACGAGAAATCCAACACCACCACCTCGCCCAACTGAACGTGGGCGATGATGGAAGGTGAAACTGGAAGGAGAAATGTCAGCAATGCATGCAGCTGTGTCATGTGGTCTGAGCCAGGTCTCAGTGACTGCAAAGATGTCTATTGTCTTGGAAGTTAATAAATCGGTAAGCGAGGCTGTTTTGTCTCGAATAGATCGAACGTTAGTGGTGGCTACTCGAATATTGCGCCTGATAGCAGGTCCAGGATTAAGACTTACATCTCCTGCTAATAGTAAAATAATGGCCAATTTAAACGTTGGCTTAGAGCGGGGGATTGGCAGTAACTTTCTATTAAAGCAAAGATTAAGACATGGCAAACTGTGAAGATGTGACAAGGAATTTTGTGTTCTTATGTACTTAGAAACTGTTAAAATGACAGCCGACTGTTGGGGACTAAGTGGCTTGCACAGCGTAAAATAGTGACCTCTTGAAGCAGCAGAACAGGATAAAAATAAAACACACAATAAAAATGCTGGTGACACTGTCTTTCCTCAAAATGGTGAAGAATAAAATGACAATGTCTCATAAAAATAACAAATAATTGAAAATAAAAAAATATTCTAAAACTGTATAATTGTACTAAAAATAATGTAAATTTCTAGGTTATTAAAGAGTGGGTTGGCGATAATCAATGGCAATATTACAGGTCGTATGATTGTTCGCGCTCAGCAGGCCTGTGCAAAGTAACAAGACGTTTAGTGCCCGTGCAAAGAAAAGTCAGAGGTCTTCACCCCCAGGGCGATTCTGGGTATAAAAGAACGTCTTGTTGAAAAGGCCTGTTAGTATATAGTTTATAAGGGAACTGCCCCTGCCTTAGTATGTTGTGTACGTAAGCCTGCTAGCGCGAAAATCAAATCGACCTGTATTATCGCCCAAATAATTTAAGTACAAGATTTAACAGCGTTGGTGGTGACAATTTATAAAATGTTTGTTTATGCAAACAGTGCAATACGTTGACACTAATTCTACACTAGTGTCACAGACAAACCTGAACGTTAAATAGCAAAAATGATTTTGAATCACGCAGTGACAAAATAAACAAGTACCATCTTGCGCCATCTAGATACACCTTCCCTGAGCAAGCTGTTGAACATTGCAGTGACCGGTGCCGCAAGAAGGTACGAACAGTTTTTCAAAGCCTATGGTGGTATGTTGTCCGGACCCGTGGCTTTGTTCACTTTGACCTTAGTAAGTGCCATCTCAGTGTCAGTCACGCTGATGGTGAATTCAGCTGGCAGTGGTTCCTTAATGTCAAAGATCGGGTGGGGAAACTGTAGTCTTCACTCACCGACACGAATAACGCATTCGTGGAGTTGACCAAGCTGTCTACATCTCCACCAGTAACTTTATTTACAGGCCCAACATCACATTGCGACTGCCAGATGAGTTTCCCATGAGTGACTTCACGTGCTTCCACCAGTCGCGCGACGATGTTTCTTCAACTGATGCTATTTTAGATTGATAGAACTGGTGTTGTAATTTAGGTGTTGTACGATTCACAAAATTCCGGAGTTTATTGGCCCGTTCCGTGTCTCCTGCCTTCCGAGCACGTTGCCTCTGTCTAGTAGGGTGTCGGAAGCCATCTGTGACTCACGGTTTGTCTTTGCTGTAACGTGACAGTCTTGTACGGTCAGCACTTATCCAGTAAATGGTCCATGGTTTACTGGAAGAGATTAAACTGTTCCTCGTACGTAGGGGATGTTTACATAATACTCACATCTGGTCTGTGACAGGGCCGAAGTGAACAATGCTCGTTCGTTGTTACCCATGCGCCTGATAAGGGTGTACTGGACCGTGCCCGGGTCAAGTGTTGGGAACCACGATGGAATCAGTAAGACCATCTTGTGGTCTGATGTTCCCAATTCATAAAACACTGTCGGATAGCCGTGCAGAGGTGACACAGTTTGTGCAATATTGCACCGTTGCGCGTGGCTGTCTTAACAAGCTGCTCGTATCCATAATGTGTCCGTAAAACGTGTCCTTGAATTGATTAAAACCCCCACTTATAATGACATCACAATTTCGGCAACGTCGCACAACTGTGTTCAGACTAGTTATCAGGTACTCTCGCATAGAGCCATTGTCAGCACCAGGTGGATGCACGCTAAACTAATGCACGAGTATTTTCTTGGTAATTTCTTAGGCTTCATTTTAATCTATATCACTTCGTGTTCAGCATCTTCAATATCATGTAACCGGTCATACGCAATGGTCTCGGCCACATAACACGCCACTCCCCCGCCTCCTTTATCCACGCGGTCCTTTCGTTCACAACTGAAGCCTGCCAAACCGACAGATTCCGTCGACATGTAAGTCTTGAACCAGGTTTCTGTGACACACACGCATCACACGTTGTTCATGCGTGCCACCGCGAGCAATTCATCTGATTTCTCAATACTTAGTGACAGAACATTGAGACTCAGAATCGCCTGTAAGCTCCTCCGTGGATTGCTACGGCAACGGGTGATTATAGATCGAATACTGAGAGCTTCGTATTCCGTACGTGGCATGTCCGTGTTATTTCGGCCTCTTTACTCCATTTCGTATGATGTTTGCTCTTGTGGCACTTTTGACCACATACGAAGCGCGATGCAGCATTCTCATGTCGACATGTCTGGGTGACGTGATTTGTCTCACCACACTTGTTACATTGGCCAGCAATACGCACTTAGCCAGCAGTCACACGGTCCCTCGCATTAGAATAGCGAAAAGCGAGCGTACCTCGGTCCTGTTTCGGTGGTCAATTCCCAGTCGCTCTCGACGTATTGCGGCCACTTTTCGACAGGGGATGACCAGACGGCGCGCTGCGTCGCTGTTTCGTCGCCCTGTTACCAGACGATCTCGACTCATTGCAGCTCTTCTGCGTAAGGATCCACCTTCTCGATGGTTGCGGAGCATTAGTGAAATAAATTATGGTACACAGCGTGTTTTCTATAGTGGTGACCCTAACGTGACTTAAACACGTCAATTATAATACAACGATGACGTTAATGGTGAAGAACAGACCAGCATTGTTCGGCGCAACGTGTTATCAGCTCTGCTGTTACTGACCACATGACCGGCGACTACCTCGATCAATGCCGAACCCCACAAACCGCGGTACGTAAACAATCTGCAAACGGTAAGGGCTCTGAAACCCCCAGTGAAAGCTCAGTAAAAACCTAGACGGAGAATTGTGTGACCCAGCACCATTGATAGGATGGCCCCTCCAACAGAACAGCAGGTGGAGCAGACTAAGGCCAACCTGGCTGCCGTACAGGCTGCAGTCGCTATTAACACCGCCGTTCTAGCAACAGCGGGCGTCGCAGCCACTCATTGCGTGGTTAACGCTGTGGCAGTTAAACTGCACGCGCTGTGGCCGGACAACCCCGCGAAGTGGTCCTGCACTGCGAGAGCACGTTTCGCCTGCATAATATCTTGGCGCAACAGACCATGTTTGACCACTGCATTCAGGAAATGTCAGCGGCGTAGACGGCAACACATATCTCAAACGTGTCGCCGCTGTTTTTATCATATTCGTGATCTTCGCCGTATTCGCCGATATATGTAATTTTCTGTTGCTAAAACTATTTCAACAGCGCTTGTTAGCAGCAGTTTTGATTATTGCAATTCCCTCCATTATAATATCGCTAGCAAGGATATCACAAAACTTCAGCGTGTCCAAAATTGTCTAGCAAGAGTAGTTACAAAATCTCCTCGTTTTATTCTCGCTCTGTAGCACTTTTGAAGTATTTGCATTGGCTTCCTGTACGATATCGTATACTATTTAAGATATGTGCCATTGCATACCAGGTACTGTCCAGTAAGCAACCATCTTATTTGCATTCACTGCTTACTTCTGTAAGAAAACCTATCCAGCTAGGGTTAGGGATTTTTCTGTTGGGCTTTTTCTGTTGCTACACCAACTCTTTGGAATATGCTCCCTCTTAGTGTTAGATCAGTTAAAAATATTAAAAAATTCCATCGTCATTTAAAAACTTATCTTTACAACCTTGCTTATCCACCATAGCTCCCTAGCGCCTTGTCCCATCTGTTGACAACTGGAATACTGCTTATGGATTTTGAGATTGACCAATGCTTTTGTTTTGATGCGCCTCTGAGTTTGGTTTCCAAGGATTTAGGCGCAATAGAAGTTATGTTTTTATTATTATCTTGGCCCAAACGTTTGATGGACGCGGACACTTACGTAATGGTTCCTGTATCGTACATACGTTGGACGTGGCAAAACGTTGTGTGCTGGCCAAGAAAGATGAATTTTCCGACATTCTGAAAGAGTTCAAGGAGATTTCCACACCATGTATCAAAAAGTTTCGACTGCAGGGCAACATGGAGCACCACATAGAAACGCGCAGCCGTTGACCAGTTTTCGCACGTGCTCGTCGTCTATCTCCTGACAAATTGGCGGTGGCGAAAGCAGAGTTCAACAAGTTATTAGAGATGGGCATCGTACGACAATCTAGCTCGGCGTGGGCTTCTCCGCTGCATATGGTGGCCAAACCATCTGTCGGTTGGCGCGCTTGTGGCGATTACAGGACACTTAATGCGATCTCTGAGAACGATCGCTATCCTCTACGTCATCTCCAGTATTTTGCAGAGAAACGTAATGGTGCATGCATTTTCTCCAAAATGGACTTGGTTCGTGCATATAATCAAGTACGTATGACATCGTAAGATATTGCAAAGACAGCAGTTGTGACACCGTTGTGCCTTTTCGAACACCTGCATATGCTATTTGGACTTATGCATGCGGCACAGACGTTTCAGAGGTTCATGGAAAACGTATTCAGAGACTTACCTTTCGCACATGTCTACTTGAATGACATTTTGGTAACGAGCTCTACAGTGGAAGAGCACCGCACGCATCTCCGTCAACTATTTCAGCGATTAGCTGACCAGAAACTCATGATGAACCCACAGAAGTGCGTTTTTAGACATTCAAGTCTCAACGTTCTTGGCCACCGGGTCACCGCTGTTACCATCGAGCCGCTACACGATAGTGTACAGGTGATCCGAGACTTTCCTCAGTCTCGCACAGCAAAGGCGCTCAAGAAATACTTGGGGTTACTGAATTTCTACCGACGTTTTAATGCCACTTTATGACCTAGTTAATCTCAACGACGGAGTGGATCTGTGTGGATAAAGAGTCACACCGAATATTTCCAGCACAGCAAAGATGCATTGGCAGCTACGACATGCCTTGCACATCCGTCGCTTACAGCAGAGACAAGCATAAACACCGACGCTTCTGACACGGCAGTCGGGGCTGTCTTGCAACAGTGGCTAGACGGAGTATAAAGGTAAAGTAAAGGTAAGTTCTTATATAACGCAGTATACAGTCCTCGGGACTGCTCAAAGCGATGTACACTTTACTCCCTGGCAGACCTGTTCAATCGACTTCTCTGGGAAACATTCAGTCACGCTGCAATTAATGCGAGAAGACTATTCGTATACAAATATCCACCACTGTCTATAGCCAGGTACTCATTTATACAGCTGAGTGAACTGAAGCAATGTAGAGTAAACGAACTTGCTCAAGGTTCGACACCGCCGCACAGGATTCGAACTCGCGTTCTCTCAATCGAAAGATGTTCTGCATTTGACGGGGAAGTCCTCGCAATGTACTTGGCTGTTAAGAAGTTTCGCTATTTCATCGAGGGGCGAAGTTTCACACTGTTCTCTGACCACAAGCCTCTGACATTCGCTTTCAGTATAGTCTCGCTTAACAGACTCTCGCCCGGCTGCGTGACTTCGCCGGGAAACAGAGTCTGGCCGAGAACCCGCGTTATGACTGCGCACATCTAATACTGCTTCTACGGTGCTCCCATCTCGCGGCGCCTGGAAAATCGTCTTGTTCTGAAGCCACTTTTTGACTGCTCACTGCCAGTTAGTAAGTCTATCTTCCAGAATGTTTATATATTTTGTATTTGCTTTTGATAACGAAATGAAATTACGAAACAGTGCCCGAAATAGTATTATACAAAATAAAAAGTATCTTAAATTAAATCAACATTAACAACTTCGAGTACTCTACGGGATTCGAAGAGAGAACCCCAACATATTTGTCCCACGCGCTATCCACTTAGCCGCAGAGATCAGTTTGTCGTCGATGAACTTTGACGGCTACATATATTGGTTAGCAGTCCGACCGTCTCGCACAACATCGATTGCACTTTCTTGAGGTAAATTAGTTCTTGTTTGTTATTTATATTGTGTTTATTTAAACCTAGTCTTTTGTTTCTGCACGAGTATAAGCAAGACAACGTCGACACAAAATATTTGACAGCCACGAGAGCTCGCAGCCGGGCGAGGGTTGGTTAGGTTATTCTAGGCCTAGTGATATGGGGGTTGCCACCTACCGAAGCCTGGCTAATCTACGCTATTTGTAAATCCATTTTGCGTACGCTGTCAACAGCAAATGTTTTGGGCGAGCAGCCAATCAGCGTCGTTATCGAGATTCTGAATCCAAAAATAAATTAGGATTTAACATTTTTGTATACCACTTGTGTATACAAAACTTATATAAGTTGACTCATATTTAACTTTTAGTTTTATTGTTAGGCTGAGTGCCTATCAGCATCTCTACCCGGATTAAGAATAAACCGGGATCAGAGTCGTGCAGTGAAAACCAGTGCTCCCATCTCGCGGCGCCTGGATAACCGAGGCTACTTTCAGCAATGTTTCAGACAAATGGGACCTCCGCGTCAGCAAAGACACCTTTCCTTCATGTCTGAGTTTACAACCAACGTGCGTCATAGTCACGGGTCTGACAACGGGGTGGCCGATGCTTTGTTCAGAGTGGACGGTGTGAGGGCAGCATTGGTCGACTATACAGAAATGGCCAAGCAACAAGCCACAGAGAGGGGCGTGGAACGACTCGTCTCAGATCACAACATTGCATAATGTAGATATACTTGGATGACGTTGAATGACGGAGTTAACGATATCACGACATAAATCTAGTTATAATGGCAAAATGGAAGCGGGTTCGGATTCAAGTGTTCTCATTTAACACCCAGCCCTTCCTATTTTCTAATTTCCTGGAGAATAGGCATATCTAAGCACAGCCAGTCATATATTTTGAATGAAAACATATTGTAGACGATAACAACTTAAATAATCAGGTAGAAATATCAACTTTTTTAATTCGAGGTTTGGTCACCGAAACATCCCATATACGGAAAAATCATTCATTTTTGATATGGGGCACAGTAACACATAACGCAGTAATAGTATAATTGACCCTTGGCAGTGGTACAATTTAACCGTTTTTTGCTTCCGTATTTCTTCAGTTCCATAAAACGTTTGTCTGTTGAACCATAAATTGAG
>OZ023213.1:47139073-47183377 GCA_963995525.1 Escarpia spicata
TACATGTATCCCGCCTTTTTAAGGTGTGTGTCGATTTTATTTTTAAACATATTCACGCTACTAGCACCAACACAATCAGGAGATAATCTGTTCCATTCATTTACAGTCCTTTGTGAGAATGAGAACTTTCTTATATCTAATCTACACTGCTCCTTTACTAATGTAGCTTCATGTCCTCTGGTCCTTCTATCTTTCTTAACTGAGAAAAAAATGTTTCTATCAATATTTTCATAACCATTCAATATTTTAAACACTTCTATGTGATCTCCTCTCAATCTCCTGGTCTCTAGTGTTGTTAAACACATTCTTTTAGGCGTATTTCGTAACTAAGATCCCTCAGATTTGGTATCATTTTAGTCGCTCTCCTCTGTACTCTTTCTAGCATATATATGTCCTTCTTGCGATATGGCCTCCATGCTTGTATACAATATTCTAAATGAGGCCTCACTATTGTTTTGTACAGCGGTACTATTAATTCTTTTTTCTTATACGCTATATTTCGCCTAATTAATCCAAGGATTTGATTTCCCTTTGACGCTGCAATTCCGCACTGCTCTGAAACCTTCATATCAGCACTAATGGTTAACCCTAAGTCCTTTTCTTTTACAGTAGTACTTAAAACAGTACCCCCCATTTTATATTTTACCTCTTCATTCCCATGACCTGTGTGGAGGCATTTACATTTCCCAAAATTGAACAGCATTTGCCACTTTTCAGACCATTTGATCAACCTATCAAGATCATCATGTAAATGCTGTCTGTCTCCATCACTTTTAATCCTTCTAAACACTTTTGTATCATCCGCAAATTTTAACACCTTGCTTGTTATATCATCGTCCAAATCGTTGTTATATATTAAGAATAATATAGGTCCTAGTACTGATCCCTGTGGTACCCCACTCAATACCGATTTCCAGTTTGAAGCCTCCCCATCAACTACTACACGTTGTCTTCTGTCATTCAGCCATTTTTCTATCCAGTTTATTATACCATTTCCTATGCCATGGGTCTTTAGCTTAAGGAGTAATCTTTGATGTGGTACTTTGTCGAAAGCTTTTTGAAAATCTAAATAGATGATATCTACTGGTGATCCCTCATCTACCCACCTAGTGATGTCTTCCAAAAAACATAACATATTTGTTAAGCATGACCTCGCTTTTAAAAACCCATGTTGAGATGGGTTTATCAAGTTATGTTTAACAAGAAAATCCACCGTGTGATCTTTAATTAGTCTGTCTAATAATTTGCAAATCACTGATGTTAAACTCACTGGTCTATAGTTCTCATATATTCATTTCAAGCAGTTTTATATATATATATATATATATTCATTTCAAGCAGTTTTATATATATATATATATATATGAATAGATACTCAGAAATAAAACCCAGACACCTGATAATTTCAAGCACACAAACGACCGCTGTCCCACGTACGAAAGACTAATATATCTGATATAAATTTGAATGACACAAATTTATACAAAAGTAGGTTTTCGCAATAGAAGTTACATACAACGTCTCCAGCGTATTGATAGAAGGTTCCCATAGCTCGGTGTAATTGCAGATAACTTGGATAGCGTTTTGAGCAATCGATTAAAATCTATCTTAGGTCCGGTACGCACACTAAAACAACAACCGGTATAGATTTTTGAATTTCAAACAAGCACGTTGTTACTAAGATATAGTTGTTATGATTCGCTTTTCAGATGATCTCACGAAATATATTTATTATGCAGTAATGTTATTGTCAATACACTGTTTTCATTTCTGTATTAGGGTCACCTTTATTCTGATCGCATCACATTATTCTTGATGTTATTGTCAATACACTGTTTTCATTTCTGTATTAGGGTCACCTTTATTCTGATCGCATCACATTATTCTTGAATGGATCTGATGCGACGCCATCACCTGACCCCACACTGAGGCTGGAGAGGCCAGATATGTCAAATCTCAAGCTTAAAATTGGACAGTCATTTACACGTTCGTACCGTTCTATGCTAGTAGTTAGATCAACTCATGCACGTCTAGCGAAACGACAACTGGAGAGTAATTAAACATGTTCCCGGGTTAGAAAATGATGATGTAAACACGCACACGCACACGCACACGCACACGCACACGCACACGCACACGCACACGCACACGCACACGCACACGCACACACACACACACACATACACAAACACAAACACGCAGACACCACACACACGCACAAACACACGCACACACACACACACACACACTACACACACACACACACACTCACACACACACACACACACACACACACACACACACACACACACTCACACAAACAAACAAACACACACACACACACACACACTGACCACTACTTAATGATTATTACGTTTGGGAGTCGTCGCAATTAGCCTTACCTTTTGGCATTCATGTTTGAAATATATATATATATATATACATATATATATATATATATATATATATATATATATATATATATATATATATATATATATATATAAAGGGAGCATAAACGAAGAAGACGCGACACGGCAAAGGCAACATGTGTGGTAATATGCATATTAAACTGCATATGGGTTAAAACAAAGAAAATCAATTAATCCAAGAGCTACGATATTTTATTTGCTTGAAATTAGTATAATGTCTGGTTGGTACCTTTCGAATAGCCCAACGTAGGTCTATTCAAAAATAAAACCCAGACACCTGGTCATTTCAAGCAAACAAATGACCGCTATCCCACGTACTAATAATATTATGTATATATATATGTGTCGTTCTGCACAGTTTTAGATACATTAGAGAAACAGTTCCTTGGACAGTTGGCGAACTTCCGACTCTACGGCCTGGTTCTAAGTCCGTGGTAAAGCTTACGTATCCTTCTTTCATTTTCGATATAGACGTGACGTTATCATTCTCACAGATACTGCGCGTGTGCGCGTGTGCGCGTGTGCGCGTGTGCGCGTGTGTGCGTGTGTGCGTGTGTGCGTGTGTGCGTGTGTGCGTGTGTGCGTGTGTGCGTGTGTGCGTGTGTGCGTGTGTGCGTGTGTGCGTGTGTGCGTGTGTGCGTGTGTGCGTGTGTGCGTGTGTGCGTGTGTGCGTGTGTGCGTGTGTGCGTGTGTGCGTGTGTGCGTGTGTGCGTGTGTGCGTGTGTGCGTGTGTGCGTGTGTGCGTGTGTGCGTGTGTGCGTGTGTGCGTGTGTGCGTGTGTGCGTGTGTGCGTGTGTGCGTGTGTGCGTGTGTGCGTGTGTGCGTGTGTGCGTGTGTGCGTGCGTGCGCGCGTGCGCGCGTGTGGGCGCGTGCGCTTGTGCGCACGTTGCGCGTGTGCGCGTGTCGGCGTGTGCGTGTGTGCGTGTGTGCGTGTGTGCGTGTGTGCGTGTGTGCGTGTGTGCGTGTGTGCGTGTGTGCGTGTGTGCGTGTGTGCGTGTGTGCGTGTGGGCGTGTGGGCGTGTGGGCGTGTGGGCGTGTGGGCGTGCGAATCAAAGAGCGTGCGTGCGTGCATGCCTGCTTGGAATCGTTATGCACATATTTGGGTTCCTTTCGTGTACAGGAAAATCAAAGGTCTGAGCTGCGCACAATTTTCACGAAATTTGCACCCCATCGACTACGCTATAGACTCCGATTTGTCAACATACTGGCTGAGCCGGGATAACATGGACTCGGTCGAGTTACTCTTTGATTTGCGAGGATTGTATCAGGTGAGGTGCTCTTCCCGTCATCGCACGCCTGTTAGTAATATGAATCATAGGCATAGCAGTTGAAGGCTTCCTACAAGTTTCGGGTTTTTATTTTGAGACTTGCACAAACATTATATAGTTAGTACGATGTAGCACATAGGTTAAAATTACTATGAAAACCACTTCAACCATTTTTGTTGCAAACTTTTTCGTGGCATATCATTATTAACACAACTTTTTATTACGACATCCGTATTTTGATGCATGTTACCACGGAACCACATGTCAATATTCTAATTGTATTTGACTATTTTATTATGACAGTGTGTGTACCTTATGATTGCATATTATTTAAAATAGTAACCAAAAACTTATATGACTTTTTTGGAAAGGATACTGATATTTTATTCGAAAAATCACTATCACTAAACCAATAAATAGTAAATATTATGGCAGACACATAATTACAGCATAACATTCCGTATTACCATATAAAAGTCTTCCAAAAGATCTGGATATCGTATTCATCGGCGATGTTGTAATACATATTGCACGGTTTTTGTCATATAGCTGAACTAATGGACATGAATTACAATACAGTTGCGGAAGGATTTGCATTATTTGACTTCTTGTAGCACAAATAACTGGTACTGGGGACACATAAGGTGAGTAGTATATAGTTTAAGAGAAACCGGATGTCGTAATAAACACTTCTTAAAATGGCCGCAACATTTCTGATTTCAAACATGTCTGATGATTATTTGGTAGGAAGTAATAGAACATATATTTCTCTTACATAGATATAGAGGAACAGCATGTTATTCTAATATCATGGTTCTTGGGATGTTTTAATTTAATTTATTTTGGATGCCGTAATAAACAGAAAATATGTAGACAACATAAATTGTTCCGTCAAAACAATATTCCCAACATTTCCATAGATTGAATGTGTACATGTCATATTTCGTGTACTTTCTGAAACACAGACGCAAAAGAAACATTCTATTACCGTAAATAATAGTTAAAATAAGTGGAGTAAAAAGTGGTAAATCTCAAAATACACGCGTGTTGTGGTACTCGTCATTCTCTGGAGGCTGTATCTCTAAAACTATTGGACCGTTCAAGTAGACTAAGCACACAACTTGCAAATAATTGGACTGCATTTTACAGAAATTAAAAAGATGGCTGTACGGTAATTTTTGCGGCGTGTACAGCATGTCAAAGGTCGAAGACACACTTTTTGGCAGTTTACAAAACTAATACACACATATACATACATACATACATATATACACACATACACACATACACACATACATACTTACATACTTATATACTTACATACATACATACATACATACATACATACATACATACATACATACATACATACATACATACATACCATACGTGCATACATACATACACACAAACACATACACATAAATACACACTCACACACTGACATACACACATACACACTTACACACGCACGCACGCACGCACGCACACATACACAAACACACACAAACACATTCGAATAGTGCCAGGCTTGGGTCCAAATGCGAGTCAACGTATTTAAATGCAATATACTAGTGTTTAAAAAGATTCAAATATAAATGCAGATGTACCGATATACGATTATGTTTAAATGCAAACTCAAATTAAATTACAAATGCATGTAAATTATTTAAATGAAATTGCAAAAATTCACGTTTTTGAAATCACTGAAATGCAAATGCTTACAAATTTGATAAGTGAAAATTAACGGCTTCTCAAAGTACATTCGAATTAATATATGACACTAATTACAAATTAATTCGGATATCAAAATGTATTTTCGATCTTCATGTGTTGCATTTCATTTATGCCGTTAGCGTAGCTCACTTGCCAACACATAAAGGTCACAGTCCTTCATATCAGCCAAAGGATAGTGGAACCCAACACACCCATTTTCTGAAATAGCAGACTAGTGAAAAACAGACAATTATACAAATAACCAGTTAATCATCCGGCGAAATGCAAATATTCTAATGCACATACAACAGTTTCTGTTTCACTTGCAAATGCTAGTGTTCCCGATCCTGACATTCAAATGCAACCGCAAGTGTTTTGATACTGAGAATCAAATGCATATGCAAGTGTTTTTAATCAAATGCAAGTGCAAATGCAAATACAGTTGTAAGTGCGACATCTTCAAACGCAATGCCTTTGCGGTTGAACACAAACATCGCACATACTCACAACAATGCACCACATACATTCATGCATTCGCACACACGAACACATTTACACGTGTACACATACATTTGCGCGCGCGCGCGCACACACACACACACACACACACTCGCACTCGCACACACACACACACACACACACACACACACACACACACACACACACACACACACACACACACACACACACACACACACACACACACACACACACACACACACACACACACACACACATACGTACACACACATATACGTACACACACACATACAACACATACAGTACATACACACACACGCACACGCTGGCATACGCACACGCACACACGCCCACACACGCACACGCACACACGCACACGCACACGCACACGCACACACACACACACACACACACACACACACACACACACGGGAAACATACGATGGTAGTTATTTTCAATCTGCTTGTAGATAATGTTGAAATAGAAAGACAATTGAATAGTACTTACTATGTCTCATACATAATTTTCTCTGAACACGAAATGCGTTGTGTTGAAGTTGGAGGAAATTTCGATGAAGTTCTTCGGCCGCGTTCCAGTCGTAGTGTCGATCTTCAAGAAGGTAACTACGGACGACTCGTGGCAACTGTTGCAAGACTTCCGTGGAGACCACCGCAGCGACGCATCAACGAGCACATTCGTCGGGTCCGTTCAGTATTGATACGAACATGTCCTTAAGTCTTAAGTGTCGTTTCTCCATGCAACCCCTTCTGGGGCTAACCTAGGACTTATGCAGTGCGCATTGCGAAAGGTGCGTGAAATTGAATTTGAGAAAAAAACTGTGTAAACCAAGTGTATTAATAATTTCTGCTGTTTAAAAACACAGTCTCTGTATCCATAGTCTGGTAAGGTGGGCTGGAGCAACAAAGTGGATGGTATTCAGAGCTTGTTGGAATGGGCGTAGTGTGGTTAGGCTTATTATTTCTGGGGGGGGGAGTAGATTCCAAGCTCTTATAACTCTAGGATAGAATGAGTATGCGTATGTATTTATGCGTGCATGTATTTGTATGTATTTGTTGGGATCACTGTTTCGTGTACGGGAGCATGGGACTATAAGATGTTGTGGGAGGGTAATGTTTCGTGTACGGGAGCTTGGGACTATAAGATGTTGTGGTAGGGTAATGTTTCGTGTACGGGAGCTTGGGACTATAAGATGTTGTGGGAGGGTAATGTTTCGTGTACGGGAGCATGGGACTATAAGATGTTGTGGGAGGGTAATGTTTCGTGTACGGGAGCATGGGACTATAAGATGTTATGGTAGGATAATGTTCAGGAGGTGGTGTTTTATTTTGTAGAATAAGGTAAATTGGTGTTGTAATCGATATTGTCTAGTCTGCCAACCAAGTTTGTTTATGAGGCCGGTTACGCTTGTTGTGCTGCGCTTCTTTGAATTTTATTCGAGGGTATTGATGTTATTTTGTGTAAATGTATTCCAGGCTACAGCTCCATACTCTAGTTTTAGTCTTACTAACATGTTGTAGGCTATTTCCTTAACTTTAGATGTTGCAGGAGAGCGCGTTTAAGGAGGCGAAACGTTCTAGCAGATTGGGATGCAGCGGTGTGGACATGCTTTGTCCACGGCAGTTTAGAATCTATTGTGATGCCGAGATGGGGTGTTAATCGACTTGGGTTGAATGCATGTCAGGGAAATCGGTATGTAATTTACAGGATCGCTTTTGCTGTCTTTCTTGTATACTGGAGTGACAAGAGCTCTGGTCCAGGCTTGTGGAAGTTTGCCGGAGGTGTATGATTGCTGGAATATGTGTTGTATTATTGTGGATATTTCTCTGGCAGTCTTCATTAATACTTTTGCTGGGATTTCATCTGGTCCTGATGCCTTGTTTGGTTTTAGAGCTTCAAGCTGTTTTATGATGCCATTTATTCCGATATTAAGTGTTTCGATTGAAGGGAATGGTGTTGGGCGTTTAGTTGGGATAAAAAGTTGTTCTTTGGTGAAAACTTATTTGAAGTGGTCATTTAGTGTGTATGCCATTTGCGTTTAGAGTTTGGATGCCAAGGTGTTCTGCTTTTGTTTGTTTAATGACGGACCAGAATCGTTTAGGGTTTGTGGAGAGGCTTTCGCCTATGATGTCATTTATGCAGCTGTTGTAGGATTTGATTATTTTTTGTTGACTTATTTTCTTATTTTCTTGAAGTGTTCCCAGTGTTTGTTTTTCTTTGTTTTTTTAGCATTAGCATGGGTTTTGTCTCCTGTTTTCTTTGTAGTCTTATTATGTTTTTTTATGATCCACGATAATTGCGGTTTGGATTTTGTCATGCGGTTAGGGATGGATTGTTCTATCAGTTTAATGTAATTTTGGAGAAAGAAGTATCAATTTGAGTCCATATGTAGATTATCAGGATTTCGGGCAAAGTATTGTTGAGCAAGAAGGGTACAGTTTGATTTGAGGGCTTCCCATTTAACAAACATATAGTTGTACACTTTGTGTGGAGGTTTCGTTTTCTTCATTGGGTTCATATTAATGTGAAAAAAACAGCTTCGTGATCTCTAATGCCTGTCACTGTGTTTACGCTGGAGATATGGGTGGGGTTTGATGTAAGTACAACAAAGTTACGTTCTTATGTAATGTAGTATCCAGTCCTCAGGACTACTCAAAGCACTTTACACTTTACTCCCTGGCAGACCTATTCAATCGAACACCATTTCGACTTCTCTGGGAAGAATTCAGCCACGCTGCAATTAAAGTGGCACAAAGACTATTCGTACACAAATATCCACCACTGTCTATAGCCAGGTACTCACCCATACAGCTGAGAGAACTGGAGCAATGTACAGTAAACGAACTTGCCCAAGGTTCGACACCGCCGCACAGGATTCGAATCCGGGTTCTCTCAGTCTGGAGTCCGAAGCTCTTAGCGCTGCGCTACACGGTACAATATTTCCAGAGTCTAGTCGGGTCGGTTCATTTACCATATTTGTTAAACCATATTCAATGACTATTTCAAGTAGTTTGTTGTGTTTTGTTGCTGTGTGTTGGTGTTTGTTGTACAGAGGTTTTCCCAGTTGATGTCTGGTAGGTTTAAGTCCCCGGCGATTATAACTGATGGAGGAAGTTTGCAGCCACCGTAGAGGATACTCGGGGACTCATGTAGGGCTTCCAGGGATGTTGTATGATCATTTGGGGGTCTGTAATAGAATGCCAAATAGATGGCTTTGTTATGAAAGAAGTGTTCTTTAGTCCAGACTATTTCACATATTGTATTCAGTTTATCTTGGGGGTCTGCAATTACGTCATTTCTTAGTGCTGTTGGAACCTCCATGAGCATTGCGGTCCTTTCTGATTGCTTCATAGTTTGTGGGAGAAAGGAGTACGTGGGGATGCTTGAATCAAGTTTGGTTTCCACTAAAAAAGTATGTAAAGGTTTGTCGAATCTACAGTATTGTTGCCTGAAGTTGGGATAATTTGGTTGTGCTCTTGACATTGTTGCAGTTGATCAGCATGGCTTTTAGTTTGTTTTAGCGTTTGCTCGGTCGGGAGTAGATGTATTTGCTGGATTAGGTGCAAATGAAGGGTTTTGGTCATCCATGCTATTTGTGTAGTTACTGCTGTCTGGAAGAGACTGTAGAACTGAGTGTTGCTTTGATTTGGTTACGTTGCTTGAGACATCTTGAATAGCTTGGGAATACACAGCAAGAGCAAAACCATAGGACACTGCTGTGTTTTAGTTGTTCATGTGTGGTATCATTTATTTGGAAACAAGAGGTTTGAAACTAGCAGTCACATTTATCACATTGGATGGCATGGTGGTTCATAAGAAGTCTGGAGTGGAGGTGGACATTGGGCCACGGTTTGGATGAAGGTCACCTGCTTGGATTAGTAGTCCACAGATGTACTGTAGGGACAGGTTGTGCGGTTTTGTTGGCTTCATCTTGTTTTTCTTTGTAACTGTGAATTTGGGAAAGGATGGCAGGTTTCTTGTCAGCATTTCTGAAAATGTTGGGATGTTATCGTCGCTTGTGGAGTTTTGGTCGAGATATCTATGCATGTTGACAGCGATAAAACACGGGACTATGAGCAGTGTGAACTATATGTCGAGGCCAGTGAGTGGATTGCTAAATAAATACGAATAGAATAGAAGTAGAATAAAATTAAGCTGTTTAAAACAATGCAAGTGCAGAGTTTGAGCTGGTGCAAACACAAACATATATATCAATCAATCAATCAATCAATCAATCAATCAGTCAATCAGTCAGTCAGTCAGTCTGTCAGTCAGTCAGTCAGTCAGTCAGTCAGTCAGTCAGTCAGTCAATCAATCAATCAATCAATCAATCAATCAATCAATCAACCAACCAACGAATGAATCAATCAATCAATCAATCAACTAACCAATCAATCAATCAATCAATCAATCAAAATGTTTATTCAAACGAATCAGACAAACACTTTAAAGTACATGTTAAGTAAAGTACATGTTAGGTATACAAAACATTTGGTGAAACGTATAAAGGGAGTAACATTGAAATAAAACTACTTATAATGTTATGCTACTCTTTTGTTGACACTTGTAACAGTTTTTTACTTAATGGTTGGGTATGTGAATATTAGTAAGCCGACTCAGGACTTATGGTATTTTAAGACACAGGGGTGACAGTTGTACACCCGAAGAAGGGCCTGTTAGTAAGTTCAAGAGATGGAAAAACAGAGGGGGGTATTATTCCTTACTTAGATGTTGCTAGGCTAGAGCTATTTTAATAATGTCTAGTTTATGTGGCTGACACAACTAATGTATATTTAATGAATCTATGTAATGTATATTTATTTGTAAGAATGCGCCGATTATTTTAGTTGTTTCGGGGATGATTTTGGTTTCGCGCGCTTAGCTTATTGTTTACAAATCAGCCATTTTTATTTTAAAGTTTGTGGTGGTTGCTAGGCAATATAATTTAGTGAACTATAACTTTGGACTGATTGAACGCAAATGTATTTTATGAGCGTATTGTGATGGTCATACTGTTGCATGTCTGTAAATTTGCAATAATGACAGTCTTTACAATTTGGGATGTTAACAATAAACATAGGAAAACAAAACAAGAATAAACGACACCTGACGCACTGCACCCTTGTCTAATATATGTTGTTAGCAAGTGATTTCCATGCGCCGTTTGCCTGAGCAAAGGTCTTGGAGACCTATTGTACACCATAGGCATTAGGGATAACAGCTCAGTTGTCATGTGCAAGTATTTCAACAAACTGTCTTTGTCGTTATAGGGCGGATAGATATGATGGCCACCAAATAACGCACAACATTTCGGCTACCAAAATCGTCCCGCTCCAAAGAAGGGCGAAGTCGCTACGAGTTAGCATGTCTGGCCATAGACTGGATGGCCATAGCATCACCCGGTACTTCGCTCTCTACGACTTTGCCATTAGGTAAACGCAAGTTTGCACACCGGTTGTAAGATTATAATGTGCGCTCAATTGGTAAGGAAATTATCGTCCACCTAGTGTTGTGTCTATGTGGACGATAATATCCTCAACTGGGGTATGTCGACCGCACATGCAATGTTACATGTCATTTTGTATGGGCACTGTGTTAATAGAAGTGAACACAATTAATACAAATACAACATACATGCATGCATGCTCCGCGTCACACGCCACACACACGCACGCACGCACGTACGCACGCACGCACACACATATGTAGCAACATAAACCTGATCGCACTTTTATTGCAAGCATTGTGAATGTCACTTCTATTAAAATTTTATTAACTTCTGGCAAACACCTTTTATGAAAAATCTAGTTTCCCCCCACGGGTACCATTTGTTCTCATTCCAGTATTTTAAACTTCGACTCGTTCCCGTGACCATTTAATCTCGGCTGTCGCAAATTACTTTACTGCACGCAGCAAATAATATTGTTTACATAACTCCACAGTGACGCCACGTAGGATTACATGAGAACTTACTTGTTCAACACGTGACACCACACACATGCTCATACACCACACTCATGCACGCATGCATGCTTGCAGGCACACACACATATGCATTTTCCCTACGCATGTGGATACATATAACATCAGATATGTTATTCATTTATTTAGTTTAATTTGTTATGTTTTTTCAACAGAGAAATTTAATATTTGACCTACTGATTTAGTTTAATGTTAATATGTTTTACCAACGCTTGATTAGGCGTGGCATAAAACGGGTGGATTACGTTTGAGGGCCAGAAATGCAAGCTAATATCTAGCGACAAACGGCAACACTGGTACGCAAAGTAGCCCATTTACGATGTCTTTGCAGGGTGACACGCCTGTGCGGATCTTCATCCTTTCTAGAACACGCGTCGAGTACTTCCTGTTTGTCGTGTAACTGCGACGTCCGTGGCGTCATTGACGGCAACGTCGACTGTAACGAGGTGCGTAATCCCACTATCATCGTAGGTTAGTTGGGGTGCCGAGTCTTATGATCATGTCGTCTGTCCATTTGATTTGATCTAGCCCTACTTAGTAAAAAAGAATGATTTGACTAACCAACAAGTGACAAAACAACTCATTTGTTTAAGCCATTTCGAAGAATATGGGTAATCTTAACTGTAATATGTATTTGGAAATATCAGTGATGATGTGTAATACTAGCTGAATTATCCGGCATTGCCCGGGGGAAAAGGTAGTCATACATCCTCAAATATCATTTTCACTGAAATCTAAAACAGGTACTGTTGACATAATTATGAACACTGAAAATAAGCCAAACTTCAAATGCCCAATATTCGAGTTCCAGACACCCCAAAGCCATCCCAAATGTTTGCAGCTTACCCGCTTTCATAAATTGTAACTGGTCACTGGCCTAGTTGTTAGGACAACCTTTTGCCAAAAATCGCACGCGTTCACCCGTGTAACTGACGTAACCAGCAACAGGCAGTTGGGTTATACGTCCGGGATTTTGTAATGTTAATAACATAGAAACAAAAATATTTGTCTGCATACACCCAGTGACACATTTGTACATGTAATAATTATTTATACAATGAGATAGAAAAACATTAAATTCCGAGGCTGGAACTCCATGGAATTATTGCAGTGAGTTGTTTGCGCTCACGGGGCTGTTTCGGGGAAATGTTTGCGTGACAAGCAACAGGTAGACCTGGTGCATGTTAAGCGCTGAGGATTTTCAAACGTCAATAACTTAAACACTATTCAAAGGTTTTGTATACATCCAGCAACATATTTGTACATGGCATAATTATTTTACGATGACATAGAAAACCTTAAATTCCGCGGCTGGAACCCCACGAACAACCTTTTGATATATTGAGCTCCCCAAGTTCTCCATTCCCCGGACGAATTTCGAAAATGTCTAAATCTACGAACGATCTCAATGAGCTCGTTAGATCACATGCACAATGTCAGCCCGATACATGCGAAACTGACATAGATGTGGGTGTACATGCAAACAGAGAACGAACTGTTTTATTACGTAGACATAATACTCTTGCGAAAGCGTATGCGAACTCTCATTCAAGGTCTCAACGTGGTGGATTGGTGGTGCGTATTTCGACCACATCTTCCAACTGCAAATCCGTCGAGGCTCCAAAAACTCCAAACACCTCCCCTGATGCGTCCAGATTCACCCTCCATTTAAGGTTCCCTAAAAACCTTCAACTGCACATATCATCCTTCACTGAGGCTCCCAAAAGAACCCAACTGCTCCCCAAATTTAAACCCCCAAAACATCCAACTGCACCCCCTTAATGTTCTTAGAAAACCTCCCCCGTTGACGATCTCAAACGGAACGGTTTCCTCATCTAACGGAACATGTTTGCCTGTGGCGGCATTCTTACCCGTCGCACCATCAAACCCAAGGACCTGATGTTACACAGCGCAGCCTATTTTGAAGTTGGGAGATAGTGAAAGGCTATGGAATGATGCAAGCAAAGTGCACCGGGTGAACGCAAGTACAAACATAGTACACGAGACCTCGGTGTCTACGGTAAATTCGTTTGTTTTGGTGGTGGCGATCTAGTAAAGGGACAATAACATTGACATTGCTATGACAAGTGTTGCTGTCGGCGATTATTATAAAATAATCATTGGTTTTAATAGTTTGAATACCATTTAACGAAACAATCTCTTCAAGTCTTCACGAGTATCCTGCTAAAAGTGATATTTCACTATTTTGCAGTTTGTATCGTTATTGTGGGCTAAAATAATAAATAAATAAATAACATTATATAAAAACAGGCAGTACATGATTAAAACAAAAATCTATCTATAATGTCAAAGACTGAATGACTGGGAGAACGGATCGTTGGAATATTTCTGCAGTAGACACTGCAGTTGCTTCCTGTGTGAGTGAGTTCCACAGCGGGACAGGGCGTACATAGAACGAGGGCTTGTAGGTCGGGCAGGAGGCTGGCAGCGTTCGTAGTTTGTGCTCGTGTTTTCGTCTGATGCGGTTATCTGCTGAGGTAATGATGGTAGGGAAGCTTATGCGCACTAGTCCGTGGTGAGTTTTAAAGAACATCGTGGCATATCTTAACTGACCGTCTTGTGTATAAAGTGTTCTACTTCTGGTTAACGCACATAGTCGTTACGCTTGAGGTGCTGCGGTAATCGCCAATGACAAAACGAGCTGCGGAACGCTGCACTAGTTCTGTTGTCTGAATATCAGTCTTGGTGTCGGGCGCCCAGGCACAAATAGCATACTCAAGCGTTGGTCGGACAACTACCTCGTATGCTGTTTTCCTCACTTGAGTTGGCGCCGCATGCAGTGTTCTTTTAACTAAGCCAAGTGTATCTCTGGCGTTGCTCTGCACTTTGTTGATGTGTGGCTGCCAGAATAACTTTATGTCGATGGTTAGTCCGTGAGACCTGTTTGTTCTCCGTGTAGTAATCATAGATTGACGGCTTCCTCTTGGTGGTAACTGAGAGGATGGCACACTTTGATACATTAAAGTCCACCTGTCATGTCTTAGCCCAGTAGATAAGATTGTTCAGGTCGGATTTAAGTATCAAGTGGTCAGCTGGAATGTATATTTGACGATAAACAATACTGTCATCAGCAAACACGCGTATTTTTGAGTCCACTCCTTCTGTGATGTCGTTAATGTACAGCAAAAACAACATTGGCCCCAACACTATACCTTATGGGACTCCAGAGAGGACGTCAGCTGAGCGCGATGTCTGCCCATTGACGACAACTTGCTGACGGCTTGAACTGAGAAATGCACTGATCCTGGAATTTGTTTTTTGACTGATCCCATAGTATTGGTTTTTGTGGAGAAGTGTGTTGTGTGACATTTTACTGAACGCTTTATTAAAGTCCGGGTAGACGACATCTGTTTGCTTCTTTTGGTTGATGAAGTATGCCAATTCATGTATGGTATTCACAAGCTACGTCTCGCAAGACAGGCCCTTACGGAAGAGATGTTGATTCGGATGCAATATGTTGATGTAACCTAGGTTGCGACCGATCTGGCTACACACAATGATCGCTCATTCCGGGTACCACTTCTACATGGGATACGAGGGTAGGGTTTGTACTAAACACCAATTCCAGCATAGCATTCGAAGAAGGTCTTGTGATTTCACGTTGATATTGCGTAAGACTAAAGTGTTCCTTGATGTCCAGAAGCTTTCTAGGGTTTACGGCATCACTGTGTCCTAACACTTCATTGGTGTCCCATGTTATACCTTCGCATGCCCTTGGTGTGCAGTTCTGTCAGGGATTCTTCTAGGTGCTCTATACGTTCAGATGGGGCTCTAGGCGGTCGGTAAAAGAGCCCAGATACAGTTTTTTGCGATCTTGGTAGTTGGATGGAATTCCACACAAATTCTTTTTTTTCTCATAAATCCGTCTCCTCTGAGGCGAGAACATCTTCCCGGATAGCACAGAAGACTCCTCCTCCATTTGTGGTGCGGTCCTTTCTATTTCCGTCTAGTTGGTCGGAAAGAGGTTGTATGTTGGGAAAATGCTGTCAATTTTGGATTCACATCTCTGAATAATGTGTGGTTTATGTTGGTCCTGTATGGCACGAAACTCGCAGTTCTTTGTATTGCCCTTGATATTGCAGTTCATGGAAAGAACTGCAGTAGCATCTTGGTAAATGATGGAACATGCTTGGGGGGTTGTCGTTGGGTAGAGCTGGCACTATGTAGGTCCAAGGCTGCCACTGGGCCAGAAAGAAATGTTCAAGCTGGTGGACGACATTGTCTGAGACCACAGGCATTGTCTTTGACCGCCAGTGGTCCCCCTGTGGGTAGGCTAGAGTGACAAGTGCCCAATTGTCTTAAGTCATGGTACACGGACTTGGACCCAAGCGTGTACGATTTAAAAGTATGTTGCAACACTCGCATCATCTGGCGGCTTGAATAAACGATCACCATGGTGACCGTCGCGGTTCGCTGGAAATGACACAAATTATGCACAACAATGTCATATGAAATCCATAAAATCTGGTAAAATACAAATGTTCAGGTTGTAGCTGTTGTCTTTGCAGTAATCCACGTATGTTTACAATAAACTTAGCTGTAAAATTAAAGTACAATGCAGCTTAGAACTTGCAATAATAGCCAATAATACCAGGATGACGTTACACGTGGCAGCACAAGCGCACGCAGTCAGGGTAGCCTCTCAAACTGGCAAAACACAGATGTGGAATCCCATTGCCATGTTCTTTTAAATATATCCCCCAACAAATTACCCATGCACCCATGAGCCCAACACTCGATGTCCACCTTATGTTGGAATCATACACCACAGTAATTGCTCGTGGTCCTTCCAGATTGGCGGTCAGTGTGCGTGCAAGCGGCACGTGACGGGCCGTCGTTGTGACCAATGTCTGCCTGGACACAACAACATCCGACAAAGCGACCCGGACGGCTGTACCAGAAACCTACCCGAGACAACAACGTCATTTCAACAACAAACCTCAACAACATCTAGCAGCGTGTCGGAAGCAACGACATCATTTGAACCAATGTCATCTGAACAGCAGCCACCAGCAACAAAGTCGAGTTCGGTTAACGATGAGTCAACAACGTCGTGGTCCCTGTCCTCGATTCCTGACTACGTCATTCTCGTCACCGGTGGTGTTGTCGTCGTCACCATCGTCGTCGTCATCAGCGCAGTCATTTGTATGAGAAGCCGTCGTCGTCATCAACGAGGTTCGGGTTTTAGGTTTACTTGTTGATATGACAAAGATATATTAAAATTTACATGGGTCATAACATATTTTGGTAAGCCGCAGTAGCGTGTCTTCCACTTATGAGTAAGGTAATACATTCAGCGGCGGCCTTTGTAGTATAACGCCGTATTCTTATGTTCAGTTGTTCACATAAAATCTTTCCTTTCTCCTTCTCCGTGATCCTTTGTGGATAGGTGGTCATTTCACTTTATCTGTTTCTCACTCTCAATGGGTATTTCACCTGTGACGGTCCGCTCGGCTGTTCATCGCTGTCCTTTCGCTTTCTCTGTAAACTCAACAAATCCATCTTAGTTTTGGTCGTCGTCCTGTTATTATACGACAATCTTCTGTTTCCTCTGCTCTCTTGGTCAGTCTCTCTTTCCTCAGTCTCTATGCTTGTCCTGCCCGTCGCCGTCTGTTTCCCACACACTAGTTTCACGTTCTGGTATGTCTTCGTTCCGAGCTTTTCTCTTAACTGGGTAATCTATCTTCAATACATTGATCATGTTTGACTTTACATTTTCCATTTGTTCTCTGTCACATGCACCTTCTCTTCCTGTCTATGGCAGTATATATTTCCGAGCCCTTCGTATCGATTACTTCATCCCTTCTCATAGACCCAAGTACACAACACAGCCTAGTTGCATAATCGTCTTCCCGTCGACTCTCATATATGTGGATCCGCCTCCTGTTCACCTAGCCACATCATATAGGTCTTCTCAAGATTCACCCGGAGGCCATGTTTTCTGATCATGTGACTACATTCTTGCAAGTTCTGCTATAGTTCCTTCGGCTATCCGCAACCACTGCCAAGTCGTCTATGCATAGTATGTTCTCCAGTTATTCTTGTTCAAACACATTACCACTGATCAGATTAATCACCATAATGACAATCAGGGGGCTCTAGACTCGTTTCTGCATGAGACCAGGCCAAATCCCAGTCCAAAGTGTTCTGAATATCAATTCTCACCACCGCTGTTGGCTCCTTTACGTTGCCTCCACCATTATAAACTTTGCCTCTGCAACCTCAACCCACCTTAAATGCAAATGTTAAATATCATATCACTTTGGTGACTCCCTTTTATTGGTTCACAAAACCACTTTGCTACGTCTTCTAAATGCTCTCCTCTTCTCGACAATTTGTCTAAACACAAATCACAAACAATCCATAATTTGTCTGCCCTCCCCCCATCTCTCTCTCTTCCGCCCTACCCCACCCCTCCCTCTACCTATCTCTTCCGCTCTCCCCACCCCTCTTTCTACCTCTCTCTTCCGCCCTCCCTCACTCCTCCCTCTACCTTTCTCTTCCGCCCTCCCTCACCCCTCCCTCTACCTCTCTCTTCTGCTCTACCCCACCCCTCCCTCTACCTCTCTCTTCGGCCCTCCCCACCCTCCCTCTACATCTCTCTTCCGCCCTCTCCCACCCCTCCCTCTACCTCTCTTTTCCGCCCTCCCTCACCCCTCCCTCTAGCTCTCTCTCCCGTCCTCCCTCACCCCTCCCTCTACCTCTCTTTTCTTATCTCCTCAGTCCCAACTGTCTTCCGCTCTACCCCACCCCTCCCTCTGCCTATCTCTTCCGCCCTCCCCCACCCCTCCCTCTACCTCTCTCCCTCTTCCGCCCTCCCTCACCGCTCCCTCTACCTCTCTTTTTTGCCCTCCCTCACACATCCCTCTACCTCTCTCTTCCGCCCTCCCTCACCCCACTCCATCTCTCTCTTCCGCCTTCTCTCACCCCTCCCTCTACCTCTCTCTTCCGTCCTCCCTCACCCCTCCCTCTACCTCTCTCTTCTTATCTCCTCAGTCCCAACTGGTTCACTCTTTTATTACCCTCCACCCCACGAATTATGTTTATTTCATTCCTATGTAAAAAAAATAGTGCTTCAATATGCGTTGTGAATAATTTTATTAGTCGTTAATCGTGTTTATATATATATATATATATATTTATATATAAAACAATATATTTTCACACTTTCCAGATAAAGAGAATGAAAACCCAGCGAAGGAGCTTCAGCCAAAGTATGAACGATCGACGCCAGTAGTCCTGTCCGACGCTGGTCCAGACTACACCCTAATGACCAGACCTGGCAGCGACAAAGTACAAAGACGCTTAGCTGGGCAGACTAGCAATAAATTAGCTGCTGCAGTTGAACCTGATTACATGGAACCATCCAGTGGAGTTGTGAACAGTCCCGACTATCAGCGACCGGTGCCCGCAGTTCCTGTGACCATTCCACCAACTTATGCGGGCTTGACCACACGTCAAGGCAGCCCAACCACAGCCGACGGCGATCCGGATTACTTTGAAATAAACGAGTAGTTAGCGTTACATCAGTACTCAATCAGTGATGATCATGACATGTGCAATGATCTAGCAGACAATTATTGTATTATTATGTGTTTTCCGTAAGTTTAACAGCTGTATTAATAAACAGCGCTAAATCCGTACGTCTACTGCCGCCATGGAACTCCACCAACATGTTTCTTGTTTCATTTGATCAACGATTGATCAGCGGTGTCTGAATTATGGAGAGCTAGTACCGAAGACATAAGACGTTATGGTGGGAATATAATAGCCTACTTCATCGTTACGTATTCTTAAATTTAACAGAATGCTGACTAGTGCGACACAAAATTATATAACAGTTGCTGATTGTTAACGCAAAACTGTTATGTATGTTGTTTGTAGCGTAACGAGTACGTGCTTTTAATAGTTTAGAGAAGCAGGTTTGTAAGAACATAATTGTAGTATGCATGTTTCTTCACTTAATTGATTTTGCCTTTCTTGTTATCGTTACTTCTACAGTGTCTTCGGACCTTATATCGTTATATTCCATATGCACATAATTGTTAATACACATAGAAGCATGTGGTGTTTAACAAGTGAACACTAGTTGATGTCATCTAGCACTTCGATTCTTCGTCTTATGAATATGATTGAAATTCATCAATTACACACATATGAAATCTATTTTAGTTGCGTCGGTTTGATAGCTGTGACAGTTAATTTCTTGTTATTGAAAGTGGTTTGTAGTGTTCGTTTTCTCCCAACAATGATACCACATATAAGATAAGTGAGACCCTAAAATATGCTGATTGTATTCAACTTGGAAAAACAAATATTTAGACAATCATCACAAGTCCGTGTAGTACCACTGTGGAGGAGGCAGGCGCAATGGTGATGAGGCAAGACATAATGAACCTCATGATGTTACCTCATGCATAATGTCTCTATAACTTGAATCTGTATAATCATTATGACACCCCCAATTGTGCAGTGTGTACATAACATGGGTTTAACAAAGGTGAAGTTGGCCTGAGGATTTAGTTTGATAAGAACTAGGTTTCTGCGCGGACGGCTTAGTAACACGTTTGCTTTTCATTGTGTGTGTGTGTGTGTGCGTGTGCGTGTGCGTGTGCGTGTGCGTGTGCGTGTGCGCGTGTGCGCGTGTGCATGTAGGTGTGTGCTTGAGGGTGTGTGTGCGTGTGTGTGTATGCGTGCGTGCGTGGGTGTGTAACTTAGGCACTTCATAAGTAACGATCAGTATCTGAACCTTACCTCTGAGTATGTATGTCTAATGAACATGTTCATCATGTCTGTTGTTTATGTCATAAGTTGTTAGTACTAAGTGTGAATGTGGTTGCTGCGCAGGCACCACTTACGCTATTGTTTCCTTAACACACGTCATGAATAAACCGCTGCATTAGTTTGGTAATACATGTCTTATAATAAAATATATATTTCACACATTAAGAATAACAATTGCTCAGTTTCTAAATGCAGTAATTAGACTGCTTACAAAGCCATGTAGTGGTCATACGTTGCTTAGTGCAAAATTACAAATACGGCGTTGCAAGCGATTTTTTCCTTAGACAGTACAATAATATCAAACCATTCGACAACAATGCTACCAAGTGTGATAGCTCTAAAATTGTCGGATATACATACTAGTTATCTCTTGTCTTTTGGCATAGGGATCATACCTCACGCTATCATTGAGTCGGCGCTATACCCGTGTACCAACATACTATTAACAACTAATGTTAACAACACGCAGAGTATTTTCGGACCATATATGATCTCTCAGCTATCCGCCTTGTTCCCTGCTGTACACAGGTTTGAAGGTCAGATACAGTAAAGCTGAACCACTCGCTGTGTCTTTTCCTTCCATAGTTTTCTGTCCATCGCTACCTCTCTCCGTCTGTCATCCTCCCCTGATCTTCTCATGTCCCTCCTCACGCAGTCCTCCTATCTCAGCTGTGGCCTTCCCCTTTTCATGAGTCCTTCATGGTGTTACGCCTCTGCTCCCTTCGCTATTTTCCCGGCCAAGTGGCCTGCCCATCTCATCCGGCTTTTTAATAATCCTCCTGTTACACTGCAGTAATCATAATTTAGGCGCTCTTCATCATCAGGCTTATCCAGCTTCAGCCCCTGGACACTTGCGATAACCTAGTATATAATATGGATTCATTTCCTTAATCTGCTTGATAATATCTGCAACTATAATAATTCATATCAACATCGTATGACATTCCACTGTAGAGGTGAATATATTTATTAGACTAAAGAAGCTGCTGTATTTCATCATCATCCACGGCATCATCAATATATTGGAGGACATATCTGGTGCACCTCAGACCATTTGGCCCGGGTCTTAGTGGCACAAATTATGTCACCCTCTGTCATAGTTTCTAACAACGTGACCGAGTAATGATATGACACAAACTACTCGTTTATTTCGAAGTAATTCGGATCGCCGTCGGCTGTGTTCCTGCTGCCTTGACGTCACTCATTGAAATTGTATTAAAACAAACTTTACTATTGTGTCTAATCTAGCTATCGAAAATACACGCATTCGCAATGGTTGTTAGAATTGCATATCATATTAAAGTTCTTCTATTTGATTGTACCACTGAATAATGTTATACCATTAATTTGACTGATCCGTGACTTAGCACACCATTAGTTTTCCAACATGTTCAAATTGTTCATACGAGACGGCGAGCGGTATCGCTTTTCACATGTTTAATTAACGTATGGTATATATCAAATAACACTGACGACAACAGCGGCCATGTTTACCTTTCAATATGTTCAGTATGATGAGGTCGACGGCGCCACTGGGCGGCGGAGGAGGGGAGAAGACGGTGACGTTTCCCTGTGAAGTCGGCGCCACTGGGCGGTGTAGGAGGGGAGAAGACGGCGACGTTTCCTTGTGCAGTCGGCGCCACTGGGCGGGGGACAAGTGGAGAAGGTGACGTTTCCCTGTGCAGTCGGCGCCACTGGGCGGGGGACGAGTGGAGAATGTGACGTTTCCCTGTGCAGTCGGCGCCACTGGTCGGGGGAGGAGAGGAGAAGAAGGTGACGTTTCCCTGTGCAGTCGGCGCCACTGGTCGGGGGAGGAGAGGAGAAGAAGGTGACGTTTCCCTGTGCAGTCGGCGCCACTGGACGGGGGAGGAGAGGAGAAGACGGTGACGTGTCCCTGGCAGTCGGCGCCACTGGGCGGTGGAGGAGGGGAGAAGACGGTGACGTGTCCCTGTGCAATCGGCGCCACTGGGCGGGGGAGAAGGGGAGAAGACGGTGACGTGTCCCTGTGCAGTCGGCGCCACTGGACGGGGGAGGAGAGGAGAAGACGGTGACGTGTCCCTGTCCAGTCGGCGCCACTGGTCGGGGGAGGAGGGGAGAAGACGGCGACGTGTCCCTGTATAGTCGGCGCCACTGGGTGGGGGAGGAGGGGAGAAGACGGCGACGTGTCCCTGTGCAATCGGCGCCACTGGGCGGGGGAGAAGGGGAGAAGACGGTGACGTGTCCCTGTGCAATCGGCGCCACTGGGCGGGGGAGGAGGGGAGAAGACGGTGACGTGTCCCTGTGCAATCGGCGCCACTGGGCGGGGGAGGTGGGGAGAAGACGGTGACGTGTCCCTGTGCAATCGGCGCCACTGGGCGGGGGAGGAGGGGAGAAGAAAGTGACGTGTCCCTGTGCAATTGGCGCCACTGGGCGGGGGAGGAGGGGAGAAGACGGTGACGTGTCCCTGTGCAGTCCTCAAAGTGATGTTCAGAGGAGTTTCATCTTCGCAGAATAGTTATCTAAATCTTGTGGCGTAATAGTGCTTCCTGAAAAATTGTCAAGTCAGTATAATCCATCAAACAAAACGCAATAAGAGATTTCTTTAGCTGCATTGGCTGCAGGAATGTTACGACTGAACGTGAATAACATTGTTTATTTGCGTGTACATGACTACATTACAGATTTAATTAATCACAAACACTAGCAAAATGCCCATCTGGTTGACAATACATTCACACATTCAGAAGACGATTTCCCGAAGAATCCATACAGGTAATTTGTTATGACGTCAATTTGAGCGTTTTTTTCTCAAACCAAATCGCAGCAAACAGTGTTATCATTGTGAACAATCGACTAACGTCCGCGTACCGTTCAGTACGAACCCTAAGACCAGTAAGAACCCTGAGCCAATGAGGAATTATGAAAAAGGCGTTGCCTCTCTTCACTCTCGTAGACCAGCACACGACAGTTTGGTGCACGAAATGCAAAATGTTTAGGTCCATAGAGAAAAAACTTAGCAAACATACATGCATGCACGCCCGCACGTATACACACACGGCTGGAAAAGTGGACACTAGCATATATTACATATATATATATATATATATATATATATATATATATATATATATATATATATATATATATATATATATATATGACATGTCATGACACCATAAAATGGCGCCCCCTGCACTTGTTCGTCAGAACAGGACATCTCTAACATCGAAATTAGAGCCAGTGTGGCCAGTAATGCCTCTTTCGCAAGACACTTCGATTCTTCCATCACTAGCATGCATTTTACGAAAGGAAATATTATCGTCATGTAGGCGTCAGAAAGATCAAACAGATCGAAAGTATGGCCAACTTTGGTGAGCAGCTCCAATAATTCGTTTTCATATCTAAGAGAAGATCGTGCCATAAATGCAAAGAAACCCTGCTGTAACATATCGAACCAGGAACAGTTATGTCCTGACATATGAAAAGCAAGGTAATTTATCTTGTGGTACTACATAATAATGACAACGCCGCTTCCATACGCATCTCGTTCTTGTAGGTAGCTGACGACATCTCGTGCCAAAAAGGCGCGGTAGAAGATGTCTGGGTCGTCCGCTATCCGACGCAGTTTCCGTCCGTAGAGAGGTCGCTTCACGATGTCCCCTTATTCAAAGAGCCGTCGACGTTCACTGGTACCCCACTGTGTCATAACAGCGTTTTCTATCACGGGTGCCGTTGATGGAGGGATAATTCAGTGGGTTTATTACATTTGGTTGTAGCACCAGTTCTGCGTGGATTCGTTTAAACACCGTGTCATAGATGCTAGGCTGAACATTCTTTCAAATACATATCATATCATTCATAAATTGCTTCCGGCTTTGTTAAGCAACTAAATTATTATAGAAGTGAGATACCTTACATATAGTATTTACGAAAAACGACAGAAACAATGCGATTTAAAGACTAAGAAATGACAAAGTAAATATGTACTATATACTGAATGGGATGTTTTCTTTTGATGTGTGCGTCCCAATGGAGTTGTATCTTTTGTGTTGGTTGTTGATATGCAAACAATGGTTGTTTGAATACGTTCACTATGCAAACCATTACACACAGACCGTATCATACAAAGTGTCCAGAGACATGACATCTATAGTATATCACTAGTGAGGAGATCCGAAAGAGACTAGCGAATGAAAATACACTCAAGAAGAGAACCAACCTAACAGCAGACAACATCATAGATTTGATTAAATTTATCTTGACGAATGTGATTTGTTTGGACGGCAAATTTGTTACGTTAAGTTTTGTTTAATTATTTTTCTTTTACGCGTACGAGAATCGGCATTGGCCTATTACGTATTTAAGACATCACAAAGATAGTTATTTACTTACGTATTTTATATATGTATATATATTATATACGTGTGTGCATATATATTTATGTATATATAAATATAAGATATATATATATATATATATATATAAGATAATATACCAAGAGAAAGGGGGAGGGTGCGAGAGAGAGAGAGCGTTTATATGCGTGCGTGCGTGCGTGCGTGCGTGCGTGTTTACTCACGTAATTAGACCGTTGCCAATGAGCCTCCTTTTGATGCCGCTGCGGTGCGGCTTGATGACGCCAACATAGAGGATGGCGACTATAGCGGCGTCGACAGCCGACCTTCCGTGTCTGTCGAGGATGTAACTGTCAACAGATGCCAATCACCTTACATATTTAAGTGTAGTTCAGCAGAAGTTTGGGCTTTTTGTTGTAATTTTGTCTAAGCTGGCCAATAAATTGAACTGTGTTTGGAAACAGAGAGAACATAGCATTGCAGTTACGAATATGTACGATTTTAGCAAATGTATAATACGGCGGTTTCAACTAACGTGACTACTCCTCGGTGAGGATCCATGGATACCGCGTATGTTCTTGTCGGATTAATGGTTTTAATGTATTTGTTATGACAAGCCATTTTACAAGAATGCACGAAAATGGCAAACAGCTGTGCGTGCACGCGTGCGTGTTTGCGTGCGTGTGTATATGTTTTCTTCAAAAGGTATGTTTACCGATGAAAGTGCCTGTTTGGGACATTGTCACAAGTGGAAGAAATTCAACTAAACATCTGAACCACGTGAAATGTTTTATGGTAATATAAACATGTAGCAGAAATTAGAAATATTCCTACAATGTTACTACAGTTCGTTTATGATTGAACTGCAGATTGACTAAATACTGTGATTTCGCGAAACGAAACCAGACAGGCCGATTATTTCGGCGCACAACAAAACAATCATGGGAATTTATGATAATAATAAATAATAATAAATTGTATTTACATAGCGCCGTATCTCCGGATATAAAAACCTTAAAATACAACATGGCTAAAGCATGATCATTACAATACAATAATTATTTTACATATACAGCTGTATAAAATGTATATAATACAATAAGAACCTAATGCGAAATTAAAAGATACATTTGTAAATAAATAACTTATATATAATGACTACACATAGCTATCTAAAATAATTTTTTGCGTCATAAATGGTGCATTGATCGACAATTTATTTTGTAAGCTTAGTCAGTTTACACTACAGTCAATAGCAGGTATTCTAATCAAATAATGTTCAGAACACCAACCATATTTTACACTTATTGACACTGTTCCAGATAAAAACTGTCGTCCAAAATTAATTAAAATACATTTATAAAATGGAAAAGCTATGTCAAATTTTGCTAATGAAATAATTAACTGACATATTATGGAGAAATTAGATAAAGATGCTCGGCATGATTCAAACAATAATTACTAAATAATAATTGATGTACTTGAAAAGGCAAATTGTAAACATATGCCACATAAATTAGTCACGTTTAATAAATATAAACACAAAAACTCCTTATGGGTAACAAATGGCATACCGAAAGGTTGCTATACCTGCACAGACTGATATGTCCCCTTTGAGGGCACCCGTGACATAACTGTGCGTGCCGATATTGTCACTAACTACGTTAAGTTTTGTCAAAACTCCATCATCCCAGAAAAGATTGTCACTGAATACTCTAACACCAAACACTGGATCACACAGAGTGTAAAGAAGGCAGTGATCAACAAAAAGAAAGCTTTCGAATCTCGAGATGCCGCTTCCATCAGAGAGGCCAAGGCTGTGCTTGGGGCAGAAATTGGCCGTGCCAAATCAGCCTTTTGAGACAAAGTTGAACATCAGTACCAGACCATGAACACTCGTGAGGCCTTCAGAAATCTCAGAGCGATGGCCGGTGATGTCAGTGCCAACCAAAATATAAGATCTTGTACAATGCCTGATGCTACAGTGCTAAACAAATGATATACTCGCTTCGACAGCAAGGACTTTACATTCAAGTGCTCAGAGCAGACATTGCACATAATAAACTCGTGTACATGTTAACACTAGCCTATTCAGGATATCCTGTGATGCATTATTGACAACACTAGTCTTTCAAGATCAAACATTGGCACACACTGATAATGAATATTTAAATACTACAAGAAACCCCAATGCATTTACTCTGACAATAATGCGATTGGCAGATGCATTGTGGTCCCTTCTGTGCCTTGCTTAGACGTGTCGTTGAATGATATCGTCTCTCATCCACCTGTAGGTCGACTATCAGCCACTAGCAACATTCAACCATCCTCAGAACGGGTTAACTTGGTTCATTAACGGTTTCGTCTTCATTGTAAGATCAGAACTCAAGCTACGATGAGTCAGCCGGAAATGACTGTTTTTTTAAAAACTGAGTTGCGTGATCTTATGACAAGCACTGTAACCACAAAACACTACAGTGATTACTAAACAAGCCAACGTATCTCAATAACAAAAGGGAAGTCATTCCAATATATCGAGTTTCCTGGTGAATTTTAAATGTATGGGTTAGCTACATTCACATGCTACTCATGAAACAATACTCTTGGAAAAATCTAGTATACTATGGTTACGATATGCCGCTGAAATGGATAGTTAAATAGTGAACATGTTAGTCCTCTGTTGATTGTTGTCAAGTTCTTTTTTAAAACTGTAGTCCTAGTAGCAGGAGACGTATTAGCATCTAACACTAATTCCGCTAGCGAATGTGTGTACGTATACATACACATGTGTGCGCGTTTTACATAAGTTGCATTAACGCGTATGTATTTAGCGCGAACCGTAGATGGGCATTTTTACTAGTAATTTCAATTACCATTCTTCCATGTGTTCGTATCTTTATTTCCCCTACCTATCAGGGACATTACCATATGGATTAAATGTAAAGATCTTTAGAATGTTCATACCTGGCACTGTGAACACTGTATCATCACAACCCATATCATTACACCCGGTCTTTCCTATAAAATGAAAATGCAATTGATTATCATTAATTGCATTAGTGACACTTTTCAATGCTCAAATTCGCCTAACAGTACAACTCGAAAAAGAGTGTAATTATCAGTTTTCTGTCGTTTCACAGTGACGCTTTCTGTGTTATTGTATTTTTGTAAATTATTAATTAATTAACCCTTGTGTTTAACTATTCATATTATTAGAGTTTTCATATATTACAAGAATAAATTTACTGCCGGTGAACTTAGCTGCAATCACACAAAAACCGTTAACCCGCTGAGATAGACTTACGGTTAAACCCATGTATTCAATTGCTTTTGTTGGTGGCGACTCCTACCGAATGACTCTTACTCAAATTATGTCATACTAGTTTGTGTAATGATACTGTTACCAGACGCGTTATCGAGTCGCAATCTCCCGAGTCGAGTCTCGAGTGATTTCGCTATCGAGTCCGAGTCGAAAACAAAACTGACGTTAAAAGAGTAATTCATGGATATGACAACATATATGTTGTTTACACACAATTTGTACAACTATGGTACAGAAAATGTATGTCTAGTTGACCAATTTCATCAAATTGTAGGACGTTGCCTCATTTTATGAAGTCGTTTTGCTGCATAAATATGATTGCTTAAACTAATAAAAATATATATTAGATCATGGCTGGGGCTAAACGTCGCAGCATGTCACTTTCATCCCCGAGGTAGTGGGTAGGCAGTATATAAAACTTATTTGAACATCACATCACATGTTAAAAATATTAAATCACCTATTCTCATGCAGACATGCATTAAACAAATTAAAGTCATGCACTCAGTCTCGAGTCACCGCTGAACATTTAGAGTTGCGACTCGAGTCACCTTTCGGAATTTCAAATCAAATGTCGTCATTGTTTTCAGTCACTCAATCGTAGTAGTGCATATATGATACTTTAGTATTCTAACTTAAAATGTTGCGATTATACAAAGATGACTATGTTTATTTAGTGCTAATAAAATGTTTCGAATAAGAACCGTACACGTAACCTGATTATCGAGAGTCGGACTCCAATCGAGTTCTCGCGACTCGAGTCAGCAAGTCTGACTGTTACTCAAGACAACTGTCTCGTTTAGCCGACTCTCGCTCGGCCACGGAAGATAATTTAGTGGCTGACATATGGTTCCATTGTTACCGTCAAATGGCATCACTTCTTTTCGATGTATGGTGTATAACAAGTTTTTTTGGAAATGCAAATAGGCTTACGTTTCTACTAGCTGTACATAAATTAACAGCTTCTCATAGACTGTATAGACAAAATGTACTGTTTTGGGGACTTTATGCGGCACCTAATCGCTTTTATTTACAAGTCCGTTTTATTTTAATGTTATTTGTGTCAATATCGTCGAAGTTTAAAATTGGTACAAATGCTTCGCAAACTGAAGAACATGTTACTCTGATTTGATGAGATAGACTAACACTAAATTTCATTGGTTACTCAGATTCAGGGTAGCCTATCATTTTCGTCGCAGGGGCTGTTCGTTATATGTTCTGTAACGAATATTATAAGTTTTTGTGTGCGATTAAAAAATGAAATTTAATGTGTGTTTTAATCTCCATCGTAATTTCTTTATTTGTGATGCACTAGACCTGCCACGTTGTGTACTAGACGCTAAAACATTCTTTGAAAGTGCGAACTTAGTAGAACTGTCGTTCTCTTAATGGACACGTGTCTAATGGTGGTAACATAGCCTACTGAAAGAACTCACCAAATCAGCATCTCAAAAAACTTATTCTTTAATGTAAAACTCGCGGAGTTTACGGCATCATGATGGTCTCCAATGGGTAGAACGTGTGCTCTCTGCGACATGTGCACGATTTGCTTCTGAGTGACTTCAGCGTTGACCGGACGTCGGTCTCGCGCTTGATAAATGTCTCCCAGATGGAGAATAGAGGGTTCGTCCGTTGGTCGGTGCGCTTGCGTGATGTTGTCAAGGTGGTCTCACGCAAGACGGTGAGGCGGTCGTTGCCTTGCTTCGCCTTGCTGTTCAGCCGCCTATGCCACCCTTCAACCTCGTTGTCTGTCCTAGTGTACCGGAAGAAGACTGACATGTAAAGGAAGAATAATATGTTTTAATGTGATTACCAGGAAGATTACCTAGCACGTTGTTAAGCCTAAGGGGCGAGGATCTGAAAGTGACTCTACATATGAAAATATTCTGTACAATCTAATATGACGCCACATGTATGATTACTTACCAAGTGCTTGGAGGCCACATGTATGAGTACTTACCAAGTGCTTGGAGGCCACATGCATGAGTACTTACCAAGTGCTTGGAGGCCAGATGGTGCTGTCTATCCAAGATTCTTTGATGTATTCGCACAGCTGAGTCTGTGCGTCCGTCCTCGCTTCTGCCGTCAGCTGTGCTAGGAGCATGCCGATATGCTCGTGCGGCATCAGTGGGAGGTGTAGCATTCTGGGATGAGAATGGCAGTTGCTGTAAAGAGGAGAGTTAGACGAATATATATATATATATATATATATATATATATATATATATATATATATATATATATATATATATAAACCAGGATAGTTAAGAATTACACCAAGCCCTAGCTGAACCTGACGTACATTATATGTCGCTTATTATACACTTATTTTATAGCATTCTTTGTGTTTTAGTGATAATTACATTGGAGTTTTGGTTTTAAGTTTTGTTGACTCACTTCTTCTTAGGCGTCGTTTCCGTCATCCGGCCTTTCGAGTTCTGCTCGCTCCTGTGCATCCTGTAACCCAAGAATGTAATATTTTTCACAAACGTGGCTATTGTTAATTAAAATATACCCATAATAACAAGTGTCACATGAAAACAAGTAAACGTATCTTGGTATCATTGATAATTATTTCATCATCATACGCATTTATGAAAGAGAAGTGCATAGAATAGAATATTCCGCTCTGCTTCGCTTTCGTCGACTACGAGAAGGCTTTTGACTCGGTGTAAACTCAAGAAATATTGACCTACCTTCAAGAACAGGGGATATTAGACGTGCACATCGAACTCCTGAAAGACATCTATACCAACAGCTCGGTGACAGTCCACTTACCCAAAATGAGTAATTAGTTCAACATCAAGAGAGGAGTACGACATATCATCCACGCAAAGAACAAGCAAGATGGAAAGAAGTATGTTAACCATCACATATTGGAGAAAAAACATGTCTGTAAGAGAGAAGACAAAGGATATAGACGCGAAACAACAAATCAGAAGACAAAGTGGACAAGGGCAGGGCACATACTCAGACTATGAGTTAACCGACGGACATCGCGTATCACAAACTGGAGACTTTACGAACGGCGAGACGGTGGAGAAACGAACTAGTCGATTACTAGAAGGTTACCATCTGGTGGAGGATAGCGCAAGACAGGCATATTTGGAAACAACTTGCTGAGGCATTCGTTGAACCACGGGACACTACGGCTGCACAATGATGACGACGATGATGATGAATATGTACCCATTGCCAACAATCCGGACGAACATATACCGTAACTTATTAATACCATGTGGGTTATATAACAGGCAATCAACATTAAATGGCAAAAAAGACGATTGTATTACTAATGTGTAACGTTTCATTGAATTAATTGTATTGTTTTATCTACTCTTCTCATTTCAGTAAAAACAATTCTTTTGTTAATATATCAGTGTGGTGGTGTTCGATTTGACTAAGTAAATAAAAAAAAAACTAATATGCCCTTAACATTTAAGGAAAATCACGTGACATGACTCCATTCAAAGAGGTAGTCGACTGTTCGAGGCTTCATTTCCAGTAAAATAACGAATTGATGGACATGGCTTTCGTATCTTTCTGAAATTTGAAGTATGAGGTATAACACCATCTTGTAGAAAACACATGTACATGAAGTGGCCATCTTTCCGTTGACAAACACTATATGTGGCCACGCCATTCACGCGGTTTAGGGAATTTTCTACACAAAGTGTCGCACCATCTAGTAGAATACGCATTTTAAAAAAGCGGACAGCTTTCAAACGATTCACTTCCGTATGGTCCACTTCCGTTAATATATGCGTATGCCATTTGACCTTTAATAGGTCAATCTGTGTGATCTCTGACTTTACACTGCTGCACTTTTCCCAATCTCGTCACCATGTTGCATTCCATGAATCTTTGACACTATCATAAACACGACATTCAAAATAATGTATACGTAATACAGCCCACTCTGCACTTGAATCAGTATACGTTTAAACCATCAATTCCTGTACGAGGTATAGGAATGTTCATAACAGTTTTATTTCATAAGACACAACATAATTTTTTATTTCGCAGTGTAAACATGTATCTTACAGTGTAATGTGCCATTTCGTCAAATATATGTTTCCATAAGGGGTAATCCTCTATGCCTAGTAGACCAAAACAGGCTGTCTTTGTTGGCAGTCCTTTTTGAAAATGCACGTGTAAGCGCTTGAATTACGGGGCATCCATATTAATATCATACGTTTCCGTTAGTTTAGTGTATATGCTATAGTTGACTGTTGCTAGATTTCAAATGTTTGTAATTTAAAAAAGGCTAAGATATGAATTAGATTTGTTCGTGACTATTTTCAATACCGTTATCCACAAGTTTGTATTGACACACAGCTCACACAATAACGTTTTTTCTTTCTATTGGAGGGCATGAAATGTTGGACCAGGAGGCAATCTTCGCCAGAGTCATAGGTCTTCTAGTCAGTAACATAGATCTCGACTTACCGCAAGTATTCTCAACCGAGCTGGCAGCCTACCCATCCTCCATGTTCCACCCAGACGGGAGCATGAGAGTGGCGACCGTCAAATCAACGCTCAAGAACAACTTTGCAGTGGATGTCACATTGAGGGCTTGGGCCACTCCGACTGCTGTGGTCATTGATGCCTCCGCTGCTCTCTGGTCAATTGATTGGCCTGCAGACCAGACGTATGGTCAAGGCTTCAAAGTCTATTTGACCTCCAAACCCTTTGAAAGCGACATATACCTGGCGTTTGATAGGTAGCTAGATTACACAACCAAGAGCAGCACCCAAGTAGCTCGAGCCACGACGTCTTCAACATTCCACAAACTCATCCTTAAGTCACCACTTCCAGCCTTTGATTCAGTACTGAAATGTATGCGCAACAAGGTGCAGTTCGACCACTTGCAATGTGGACACCTCCTGAACAACAACGATTTCCTCAAAAATGCCACACAGGACCATAACCTTGTGGTGACCGGAGAATATGCAGTTCTGAGTCAATTGTTCAAAGGGCGATAACAACCTTATTTGCAGCTAGCTTCAAAACATCAGGAGGCCGACATCACCATGACCCTGTAGCTATTTTCATTGTCCAGGATCAACAAGCATGGCTCTCCGTCATTGCTGACGACACGGATTTTTTTGCGCTACTTCTCCCCAATTTTGTAGCCCAAAACCTGCAGTCTCCCATCCATGGCCGATCATGCGTTTACATCCCAGCAACTGTGAAGAAGCAATCCGATATAATCTCACAGGTTCTTGCACTGCATGCCATAAGTGGATGTGATATTGTGGCGGTCTTTCTCTCTCTTTCTCTCTCTTTCTCTCTCTTTCTCTCTCTTTCTCTCTCTTTCTCTCTCTTTCTCTCTCTTTCTCTCTCTTTCTCTCTCTTTCTCTCTCTTTCTCTCTCTTTCTCTCTCTCTCTCTCTCTCCGCCCCTCCCTCCTCACTCTCTCTTCTCTCACTTACTTTGAAAGCAACAGCACCGACATTATCAGCAGTGCCGAGGAAATGCACAATAACTCGAACGTTGTCATTTTTAAAAACATGCCCCTCCATCCATGACTTAAAGCCCAGGTCTCCTAACAAATGTACAAACCAATTTCCGCAAGCTGACACATTGCCTATAATTGCACATCCTGATTAGCTGTCGTATTAATTGGACGCGACTTTCCATGGATGACATCACTCGACGAGATACATCATAGTCATTGTATCGATTACAGTTATCCAGGCAACACTGTTAGCAATTGATAGCTTCATTAGCGAAGGTAGAGACATCATTTGGGAATCTCTCAGTGGACGGTAAGTTACGTTTTAATTGTTGTCGTCAGAACGCATTGTATCGCAAGGAGTCATAAACGAAAAGTGGATTTTTGCACAGACCCCGAATTATTAACTTTGAGTGCTAGCTCAACGTGGGTCACCACAAACCCCTTAGACCAACTAAATATCGTCATTTTGCAAAATAGTAGACATGTTCAGTGCAAGCAAATAGGGTTTGACTTCAATTCATGATGCAAAGGTTCCATTTGGCATAGAAGCTCCCCAGGACCATAGAAAATAAATTATCCAAAGACAAAAGCTGTATCTTAAAATCCAAGATGGCCACTGTTGGGCATCTTGGATAACGGTGGCTGATTCATAGCCCAGGAACCATATTTCATAGAAACTATTATGATACATGTTTTCCAGCTAATTGGGGGTTCTTGAGCTAATTCCTGGCATCGATTTAGCATTTGGAATTCGCTTGAAGTTCAAATCTGGGGGAAATGCACAAAGCATATATTTTGAGAACGTTGATGGAAGCAGAATTTAGAGGATGGATTCTGATTGAATGCTAAATTTAGAAGTTTTGTAATAGTAATATTTATTGGTTTCCACATACAAACGTTCAGGTTTGGTACTGAATAGTACGTCCAGGTATTTTAGATAAGTTTGATAGCTTCACCTTCATAGATAAATAGTCCTTCCAATAGTCTCTCTCTGAATGTTTCTTGATATACCAAACTTCAGGTGATAAGTTTGTTCTTCGTGGTATCTAAATAGTATTCCCTTCATTCAGGACTAACCTGATATATCTTCGATCTATACCTCGTTCATGTTAAATAAAGCATAAACGTTTACATGTGCAGAGAAACATGCATAGCTGTCCCTGCATGCAGCACTTACAAGGAGCCTTGCAGTGTTTCTTACATTGGCAAATAACAAGCTCTGACAAATCCCGCGAAATGGTGGGAGTTATGCTATGTTGGCACAGAGTTTGGGGACTCTTGCTGGCATCCTAATTTCACTGGAGGGATTGGATCTGGAGCTTTGATGAGATGACACCACCACACCGACCTGCTCACAATCGCCAATCGCTGAATTTTCAATGACTGTGTCCAACACTCCCAAACGGTCGTATGAGATGCACAGTCCTCGTTGATGCATAACATCGATTAGAGATTCACGGCCAGTTTGAAGATAAACTTTCATAGCCATATACAGCGAAGCTGGTGTTTACTTCTCCTTGATGTGACGAGGAACATTCCCAGGTTTCGTGGATCTGCGCCCAACAGAATTAAAGATGATCTGCTGCCCGATGGATTTTGCAACCTTGGACTTCTCAGATCCAGGAGGTGGCTGATCAATACCTGATCCATCAAGATGCATGTGCAAGAATGATCTCAACGTGGGTGTAATGGATTCAGCTTCACACGAGGTTGACAATGAACCCATGAAAGCCTGCCTCATGTGAAGATATTCTCGCCGGAGGATCTGCTTTGTGGAGCATGGAGACTTCAGCTAATATATTGCCTTTCATATAAAATAATCAAGTACAGCTTTGCTTAGGTCATCGTCGAATACAAGAGACCAGCAAAGATTCATGTGTACCGGCTTTATGTCAGGAATCATGCGCTCAATATCCTCTCTAAGGCGTGTTGTATTGCATTTAAAGTAGGGAAAACCGAGAGCAGCGCGGCGCTTGTCATACAGGGACGTCAAGTCAGCCATTGCCAGTGATGACCTTTAATCAAGGTTTACTTCAACGAAGTCCAGTAACTCGTTGAGAACATATGCTCGCATCATCTGAGTGTTTTGACTCTCAGGCATGTCACATCCGACCGTCTCTGCTCTCCTGTAGAGCCGTGTCAGACACGCAATTTCATAAAGGGCATTAATAGCGATCATGTCACCAGCAAAAGGTGTTGTCAACATACCTTTGTGACCTAACAATGGAGCACAGTCATTGACTTTCTTATCCAAGCCAAGAGTGGCGGCCTCCCGCAGCTCTTTCGTGTTGCCCACTTAATCACAAGAGAGATATGGAGTCATAGACGGGGGAACAGGAGTATCAGGGTCTGCCCACCTGTAATTTCTCCGGGGGGACATACTTATGGTTCTGCCCCAATTAAATGTGACAGTGGATGTTTGTTTTTGGCGAGCATCAATGGCGGATGGAAATAAAAAATTGATGAGACTATTAATGTGTACTTTTTTCGAATGTAAAAGGTGTTTGCGGCGTGACATAAACAATATTTTCAACAACACTGTCCCGCCATGTTCGGATGTCATGAGTTCACAGCAGTGACAGCGTATAAACTGAAGTTGCAGCGGCGAAAAAAATTTAATAGTGTTTCTATATCCTCATGTCAGAGCTTGAGAATGCGATGACTCATTTTCAACTAAATTCAGCATAAGAATGCCATTTCAGAGGTTATTTTTGAGTTTCCATCATTAGTGGACATGTTTAAATTCCTGTCCCTTAAATGTTATCAAAATGACTCTAAATTCTGTTTTCATAAACTTTATAAAAATATCAACTTTTATTTTGTATACTCTTTCCCGGATTTGACCTATAAATACATTACAAACTAAAACGTCGATGCCAGAACTGAGTTTAGGAACCTCAAATTAACTGGAAAACATGTATTATAATAGTTTCTATGACATACGGTTCATGGCCTATGAGGCGGTTAAGTTTTCCAAGAAGGCCGACGGTAGCCATCTTGAATTTTACGACGCAACTTGAGTCTTTGGATAATTTTCTTCCTATGACCCCAAGGAACTTCCATATCAAACGGGACCTTTGCATCATGATTTGAAGTGAAAAGTCATGTTTACTAACATCAAAGGACGCAAATGATCGTGTTTACTGCGACTATAATTTTGGTTCCTTTTAATTATATTTACTTGTGGTGATAAACTAGGAATACCTCTACACGGTGTTCAACATTGTATGTCTGCAGTTTATTTCGAGTAATATTAGTAATCACGTAATGTATTGCGCGCGTAGACATTAATAAAGGAAGGCAGTCTGTTCCTCTACGCTGAATTAGCCAGCTTAGTAAATTATATTATTGAATGTAGGGAAATAGGAAAGTGTTGAACATCAAAGTATATTTCCGTTAACTCAGTAGGCCTCTGCATTATTGCCAATAAAGCTTGTTTTGAAACTGGATGTTTTGTTTACCATTTGAACATGCTCCTGGGGGGTATCTTCCAAATTGCGAACGTTGATACGGGCTTACTAAGCATAATTTGGCGCGATGTATACCTTAAGTATAGTTAGTATCGTCTTAAAAACATTATATTAATTAATACATCAAAAAAGGAACACAGTACCTGCTTTTTAAAATTAATGCTAATCAATTATTACTGTTCTATTATTACATTCACATCTCATTGTCTGTTGCCATTGACAGGCTGCAACCATGGGCAAGCAACTGTACTTCACCTTGGCGTTGTTCGCCGTCATCCTGCTGTGCTATTCCGCTGACGAGAGTAAGTACATCTATCATACCAGGGTGTGGCAGCGTAGCCGTGAAGTCTTCTCGATCATATCAAATGAAACTGTATGCCTGGAGCGTTTGTGGGTTGATTAATTGATATAATTTAACATTTTCAAATACTACACTATAGGGCCGTCAACTGAGAACGGATGATGGAGAGACAGCCGTTTCGGTAAACATAAAAACTAGGTCACGTACATCATCTCGGAATCAGAAATCATGTGGTTACGGTTCGGAGAGTTTCTAAATTTGCATCATTTTAACGATTTCCCGTAACAAGTAATTGTTAGCTAATCAGAGGATGGATAACTAACATGCAAATAAGATTTGATCGGTGAGTAACACACGACAGGCTGGAAACACAATAATATTCTGCACGCACACACGCGAACACTCACACACGTGCATACCAACACGCGCACATGCCATACGCGCGCGCACGCACGCACGCACGCACGCACACACGCGCGCACGGACGAACGCACGCAAGCACACATACACACATGCACGCTCACAAGCAGGCACACACACACACTCACGATCTCGTGACGTTGGTTGTACACTCCTTTTCTCTACGGCGTAATATTTGAAACAATATGAGTTCGTATTTCATCGCCACTGACACTTCAACGTGTTAGTCGGATTCGAAACTCGGTCTCGACCGGGTCGTGACAGCCCGGCTGATTAGACTGTTTCGTAGCCAATATCCGAAGTTTCCACTCATCGTGGCCCCATTTTGTTCCTTGGTCAACATGCTGCACGATAACTGTGAAATAGTTGATTACTATTCTTCAATTGACGCGGCTCACAAACTAATTATTATGCGTATTTGTTATTGGATACGTCTATCCATATCTAACCGGAAATGTCTGATGCATAAAGGCGTAACAATCTGCGCAGTACGTGTTGTAGCGCCGGAAGTATGGGAGTGGTTAATCCATTGTATTCTAAATATCTATGATTTTAAGCGATTAACGACAACAGTAAATGAGAAAGTTGTCTCAAGTACGGAAGTGGAATGCCACTCTGTCTATCACAGGTCCTAAAATGTGTGTTTGAAGAACAAGAACAATATGTTTATTTAACCCCATATTAAATTAGGTCGGACTGTACCAACTACAAATACGTAATTCCATCCATGAGCACAGCTGTTTTGTGATCAGCCCAACAGCAAGTGTAGTTATTACAAATTGTTAGTTATCTTAAAATTTGCATTCACATATACCTTGATCAACAGATGATTAATGACTTCCGTCTTTCTAAATTGTGATTTATTGATTTAGTGTAAGTAATCCGTTATTGTAGTAAGCGTACTGTAAGGCAAGACTTATGAGTCAAGATTGGTAGCATTAATTAGAGATGTACGTCTAATAGGCGAGCGTTACAATGATCGCATATCTACTCTACTTAATAATAAGATAGCCAAGTCATATCTTTTTGGAAACCGTATTGTCGTCCCGTCACAGTGCCGTACGACATGGAGGTGTTACCTGATAGGGTACGAGTCGAGCTAAGGTCAAACAAGGTCACCGTGAAATGATGAATATTAAACGTGTTTTATGTAATGCAGCGAAAGGCATAACGTTACAATGACCATAAAATACGCCATTTAGATGCACGTATCATATATTGTATGAAAGAACCATTTCTCCCGTTCAAAACGAGACATGACACGGAGCTGTCAGTTGATGGAGTAGGTCTGGAGCAACGATCAAACAGAGTCACCGTCAAGTGATAAATGTTCGAAATAGTGTCATCCTGCAAACATTATGCAATATTTAAATGGTTACCTATATCTACGTTACCTATTAACTGATGGCAATGTCGTATACCGTTAGAAAGCCAACTGTCTCCCCGCAAATATGGAATACAGCGGGGAGCTGTCAAGTGGTGCGGTAGGTTTGGAGTGAATGTTAAACAAGGTCACCATGAAACGACGAATGTTCTAAACTACTTCTTCTTCTTCCCCTTGCTCCCTTGCGGAGTGGGGTCCACGTCACATGGTAGCTTCTTCTACTTTTCTTATCAGTTCTTTCCACCTCTCTCTCTCATCCGCAATGGCCGTCCATTCATGGCTGTTCAAGCCAGCCCTCCCCAGGTCTCTTTTTATGCTGTCGTTCCATCTCAGCCTTGGTCTTCTTATCCTTCGTCTGCCACCCTCTTCTAATTTCCATGCTCTTTTCGCCAGCCTGTCTTCACCCATTCTATGTACCATCTCATTCTGTTACCGGTTACTTTCCTCTTTAGGTGTTTTTTCATTCCAATCTCCTCTCTCAATTCTTCCATCTTCCTTCTATCCTCTCGCGTTACTCTACATATTCTTCTGACCCAGTTGTTTTCTGCTACCTGTAGTTTCTCCTCCTGTCTCTTTGTCAGTGGCAGTGTTTCTAACCCATATATACAGGCTGGTACAATGCGAGCTTCTGACACTTTTCCTTTCAGTTGTTTCTTCAGTTTTCTGTCCCACACAATGTCTTCTACCCTCTTCCATGATGCTGCTCCTGTTTGCACCCTCCACTGTATTTTTTAATACTCCTTCCATCCTCACACACTGTACCGCCCAGGTATACAAAGCTGTTCACTTGTTTAATGGTCTTTCCGTCAACAACTACATGCAGATCTACCTCCTGTTCACCTATCCACATTACTTCAGTCTTCTCCAGATTCATTCGGAGGCCGTGTTTTCTGAAGGTGTCACTCAATTCTTGCAATGCTTTCTGTAGTTCCTCTTTGTTATCAGCCACCACTGCTAGGTCGTCTGCATACAGTATCTTCTTAAGTTCTTCCTGCTCCGATATCTTTCTACTGATCAGGTTCATCACCATAATGAAAAGCAGGGGACTCAAGGCACTTCCCTGTATGAGTCCTACTTCCACTCCAAATTGTTCCGATGTTTCTCCTTCGGCTCTCACTGCCGCTGTTGTCTCCTTGTACATTTCCTCCACCATTCTGGCTTCTGCTTCTCCAACCTCCATCCATCTCATGACTGCAAATGCGAGTTCTCTCGGCACGGTGTCAAATGCCTTTTCCAGATCTAAAAAACCGAATACTATATCCTTTTTAAATTCTCTCTTCTTCTCGATAATTTGTCTAATGGAAAACAATCCATCATCTGTTCCTCTCCCTTTCCTAAATCCCAGCTGATTCTCTCCGATTTTGTGCGTATGTTGGCTCGTCATGTGCTCTCCTGCCAGAACTTTGCAGTCCCTAATCTTGTTCAACTGGCTGCTTCTAACAATCAGCAGATCTATCTCTGTTCCGTTGTTTCCACTTCCGTATGTGATCTTCTTCTGAATAAAGGAGTTTACCACCACTAGCTGATTTCTCCCTAGCATATCGACCAGATCTTGTCCCTATCTGTTTCTCGTTCCACTTCCGTACTTTCCTAAGGTCTCCTCACTGTTCTGTCTCTTTCCTACATGTGCATTTAGATCACTTGCCACAAACAACATTGTCTTTGGCTCCACATGCCCAATAACTTCTTCCAGATTGTTTTGGAATGCATCCTTGTCTTCTTGAGTTCTCCCAGACTGTGATGCGTAGCCCGATAGTATGCACATCATCTCTCCTCCAACTAACATCAACACTGCAATTATCCTGCCTTCCCATCGTTCCACCCTGATGACTTCCTTGCTGTATTCCTCCTTCTGTCGCTATATTCATTCTTCGTTTAATCCATAGATTGTCCCTTTCCCATTTTCTTATTTTCGTTGATGAATCCGTGACATAAACAGCAGCTGGACGTTTTTCTGGCCCCCTAAGACTCAGCGGAGGTAACGGAAGTATGAAGGACAGTACCAAATATACATGAGCATGTTTTGTGTGGATCGTGGATGCTGACGCTAACTGGAAACTACCCCTACTCAGCGGAGGTAACGGAAGTATGAAGGACAGTACCAAATATACATGAGCATGTTTTGTGTGGATCGTGGATGCTGACGCGAACTGGAAACTACCCTTTCGCGGAGTTATTAAAGCAATATATTGTCCTGGTAATTTATGATTAACAGAACATAATTCTAATAAACTAAATGCATATAATTACATGAATTATTCATATTAACTGGATAAATGAATAAGTTGTACATCATAAAGAGATTAGCATTACCAAAGGATTGCCTTAAGTTATTTTTTTTGGCATAGATGAAGTGTCTGTACAATTACTGAACCGTGTATGGGACCGCGTTTTTTCTCCGTCTTCTTCTAATGGCAAGTATAAACCTGCCATTTTGTGTTTGCATTCGCCATGTGTCCACACGAGCGCACGCATCGACCCGTCTTGCCTCGAGATGCATTCTCGTCTCCTTGGTGTGCGAGCACATCACCTCGGGACTGACTGTAGACTCGCAGTATACGTTTCGCGCCGAGATGCTCGAGCCGCGGTCAAGACCCATCGAAGATGCGTCTCGGCAGCGTCTTGGTCTACGGGCCTCTGTACACATCACGTTATTATTCTGACAATTATTATTAGATACGACGCGTAAAATAAAGTCATCGCCCCTTTCGTTGTAACTCTGTCTTCCAGAGTGCGAGGAGTCGTGTGCAGGCATGCCAGACGGAATGTACGCCTCCAGTTGCACCTTTGACTGTCGCCACTACGTCATCTGCTTCGTCGAGTTCTCGTTTAGGATGAAATGTCGCCCGAAACACTACTTCGATGTCGATGCGAGGAAGTGTGTCGAAGGTACGCATACTAGAAGTCCCATTTAGTTCCGGGCGTGATTCTTACAGGTAAATATCTAAATAGTCAATTTACGATTTGCAACACAAACACGTTTCTCATATATAACGAAATATTTAAAGTTTACACGCAGTAACTGTTCGTTGTACACTGTCTGCATATTGTCGTAAACAAACAACATAAATATGCAATTAATAATTGAGCGATAATGTTTGTTATGAATAAATGAATGTGCAAATTATATCATATGATGCCACGGTTTTCATCGCAAACAGTAGTAATTGTATATCTATGCATATATAATTATTGTCAGGTAACATAAGTATCTATAAGAATGATTATAGAGATTAAATACTTGTTCGTTGAGTGTCTTTCGTAATAGAGTAGGCCTAATGTCCTGAATCGCCTTGGATCGATCGCCTTTTTATGTAATGTTTCATTCCGAAGAAAGGTACACTATAAGTTATGTTGAAACACATACGTTTATTAAATCGTGGCAGACAGGCCTCGCGTGTTGATTCTGATCAACTGAGCATCCTCTCTTTTCGAAAGACTGTTTTGGTTTTGCTATATTCTAAACGGTATATAATTAACGTTGGACGTATTAAAAAGACATAGTTTCAACCAAATATTTTGAAGAATGTGTATTATTAAGCCGCTGACTGTATGAACAGTCTGGCAGTATCTACAACCAGATACCGATGTCTACTCGCCTCTTTCCATGTTTTTGCTTCCTTCGACCATTGGTTTTGATCTTCCAATGGACGATGTCCGTAATAATAATAATAAACTTATTTAAGTTCCAAAGATACAAGAAAAAGTGATACAGATAGAAAATAGGACTGTAGTGCAACTACGGAGATTCCTAAGATATCCGCATGGGCCTATGGCTGAACCACCAAATAGAAGTTATTAAAATAATTTACTTACGTTTACCCGGCATACCTTTCTACCTATCGGAGAAAGCTGGAAACATTTGACGAATTGTGTGGTGAGCCACTCATCAGAGGCCGCCGCTGTGGTTTCGTGCACACGTTCTAAATCAGGAATTTAAAAACCATCACCCGCAACGTGTTTCGGATTAAAATAATGCAATAGTGATATGTTTGGTTTGTTGTTTCATGGTCCGGTGTAAACAAGTGTTCAGTAATTGTGTGTCGTTACTGTTTCTACACAACCAGGTTGCCCGACCGGACCTAGAGGAGTCGTAGACTGCGACGACCAAAAGGATGGGCTCTGGCAGCACTGTTGCTACTGCGACCTGTACGCCACGTGCGCCAACTACGGCTTGTTCTTCCACAGTCGCTGCGGGGTCGGAGGTCTAGTCTGGGACGACGACGCTCACAAGTGTCTTTGGAATTCGACCACTTGTAAAAAACATATGTTCTACGCCAACGATGCCAGGTGAGACGGACCGACTTTCATTGTTGTGGTAATTAATTGGTTAATGGTTGACGAATCCATATAGTGGTGTCTCAATGAAGGCGTGGTTTTGTTATCGGCAAGTGTTGTAGAGGTGTCAGATAGAGAGGGTATGTATGGTGCGACTAATTGGGTCTATCCCTCTCCTTATCCGCCCTTTCTTCTCCCTGTTTCATCCTCCTTTTCTCTCTCTACCCTCTAATTTATGTTCGTCTCTCACTCTCGTCATTCGACCCTCTATCGCTCTCTTTATCCCGCTCTCTCCTTGTCTTCCACTCTCCATCTTTCCCTTTCTCCCTCTCTGCCTATCTCCCTATTTCCCTATCTCCCCATCTCCCTATCTCCCTATCTCCCTATCTCCCTATCTCCCTATCTCCCTATCTCCCTATCTCCCTATCTCCCTATCTCCCTATCTCCCTATCTCCCTATCTCCATATCTCCCTATCTCCCTATCTCCCTATCTCCCTATCTCCCCTATCTCCCTCTATCTCCCTCTATCTCCCTCTATCTCCCTCTATCTCCCTCTATCTCCCTCTATCTCCCTATCTCCCTATCTCCCTATCTTCCTATCTCCCTCTTCTCTCTCTCTCTCTCTCTCTCTCTCTC
>OZ023213.1:47183577-47628577 GCA_963995525.1 Escarpia spicata
AGATCAGGAATATACCAAAAAATGGGGGTTCCCAGGCGCTGGCTGTGTGTCATACGTAATATGCTGTTCTAAGATATTTCATAGATTAATTTGAATAACGGCGGTTTATCTGCTTTCATTCAATTCACTCCATCTTCCTAGCTGGGATCCCCCCCTGGAACCAGCTGCCTTATTGCACAGACACATCCACAACCCTAGACACCTTCTTAGTTAAGTGTTGTGTCCTATAAATTTTACACGCGGTTCGCAGTATTCCTGCGTGACGTCGGCGTACTTTTTGCGTGGGACGACTGGTAAGGGTGGCTCTCTGGTAAATTGAACACACAATCCACTAAGTGGACATTGTTTAAAACTAGGATACCAATAAATCAATATCAAATGTCACCTGTTCTGTTTCGTAAAGTGAAAGAAAAAATTATCAAACAATGCATTCCCTAAAGACAATAGCGTAATCAAACACGATTGTATGCGTGTTTTTGTTGCCATGTGATTGGACAAGGAGGTGTGATGTTAATAGCAGATGGTATAAAAGCCACGGATCTGCCAAACATTTTCCACCAACTTCGGTCGTCTGAAACTCCCGTTGGAAAGGTAAGGTACATTTCAGATAATCTTTACTAAATCATTTGCGTACATTGTACGTAGAAGCTCGTCGATGAACTATTCCATGTTCGCGAACGAGTATTGTTCGAATTTCGCTAATCAAACCCCATGAACAGGATCACGTTGCAAATTCACTTCTTCCATATGTGAGATATAATCTGTGTTTGGAAAGCAGATGGTGTAGAAAGCGTTATGCTGTTGATTGTTCTATTCGTGCTACCAAAACACAAAGCGGCGGCACAAACATGTATATGTTTTGGGTTTAATCATTGCATAACGATAATACAATAGTAAGCAATCTTTCGCAGGAATCGTAACCTTGTTGGTTGATTATCAAAGAAGTTGAGTTGGTGTTCAAATAAATAGGACTTCCATCGGGTGAAGTTCCTTCTACCTGGTGGCTACGCTAGTAGTCAGGGACAATATGTATTTTTTTTACGTTAGCAATTTGTTTTGTTATATTATATCAAAAAGCTATCTAGGCAACCTTTTAAATTTTAAAATGGCTGTCACAATCAGAATGCTGGACTACGTCAAGTAGAATAGCGATTTTAATGGCTAGACCTCCACATATTTGGGACACGTCATCAGCCTATTACACAATAACCTTGCTACATTTACGACTGACATCGTAGATTTCAACATGGTAGCCATAACACTTCATACTTTTAATGGTAAAAGGTAAGTTCTTATATAGCGCAGTATCCCGTCCTTTGGACTGTAAAACAATTTACACGTTACTCTCTGCCAGTCCTGATCAATCGAACACTGTCTCGACTTCTATGGAAAGTATTCAGCCATGCTGCAATTTATTCGAAAAGACTATCCGTATACGAATATACACCATTGACTGTAGCTAGGTACTCATTCATATACCTGAGTGAACTGGAGCAACGTAGAGTAAACGAACTTTCCCAAGGTTCGAAACGACAGCGCAGGGTTCGAAACCGGGCTCTCTCGATTGAGAGTCTGATGCTCTAGCACTGCGCCACTGCGCTCCACTTGATCTCATAAATCTCCTTCTAGACCACATAACAACCTGATTGTTGTGGCTAGTCCCACATATTTGTGAACAAGCAATTTGACTGTGACAAAATATTAAGTTGCATTATATTAATCGAAATGTCAATTTTACTACATAACAACATCAAACGAAATCACTATATTGAAATGTGATTATTATAATGTTAGTGGTGCATGCATTGTGCGTGAATGGTGGTAGGTTTTATTTATGTGTATGGGCTATGATTGTTTTGCAAATTGCAAAATTATTGTCTTTGCACATTGACATGCGCTAGACACTACACATACAACCATTCGGCCATGTTTTAAGTGATGGACAAGTGCAGTGCAATTGTATATATGTAGTACACTCATACTGCTTAGATGGTCCAGTAGATTTTGAGATACAGCCTTTGAAGATGACGTGTATAGCCAAACATGCGGGTTCCCGGGCGTTGACTGTGTGCATACGTGATATGCTGTTCTAGGATATAGCGTGAATTAATAATAATAATAATAATAATACGGTATTTCGTTAGCGTTAATTCCCGCATAACGGATCGATGCTCTGTACAAGCAATAAATAAATGCATATTAATATATTAAAAACTAAACACTGGTTTTAAAACATATAATACTGAATATTAAAATAGAAACACTAATTTTAAGACAAATAATACTAAAATTATAAAATAAAGTCCGTCACGACGAAACAATTTAAATTAATTAAAATGTATAATAAAAAGACGAGTCTCTAAAGACTTCCTAAACCTATTCTGTGACCCTGCTGCACGAATGTCCACTGGTAGTTCATTCCATAGTCGCGTTGCCGCAGCGCCAAATGCCGAGTCACCGAAGTATTTCTTCGTGATGCCTTGGTGCAGTGTTGGCGCATGGTCCTGGCGTATGCGTCCATCACGCTCTCGTGGCTGCACAAGTTCTGCAAAATAAGAGGGCGCTAAACCATGAATACATTTGTAAGTCACAATCAACACCTTGAACAAAATTCGACTCGCAATCGGCAGCCAATGCAGTTTCTTTAACACTGGTGTTATGTGGTCATATCTGCTGGTGCGTGTTACTAGTTTTTGTTATTTTGAGTAACGGCTATTTGTCTGCTAAATTCCCTCCTTCTTCCTAGCTGATATGCGCCACTGGAACCAGCTGTCTGAGTGCATAGTCACATCCGCAATCTTAGACACCTTCAACGGAAGGTTGGCCACTCTGGACGTTTAGGCACTTTGCACTGTTGTTTTATCCAGAACTAGTGTTTAATTATGTTAAGCTGCACCACACCCATGTTGGTCATAGTCACAAACATCATCCACATTGTGTATAGTGTCAACAGTGCGACAATGTTCCAGAGAGTGATTATGCACTTATATGGAAAAAGAAGAAGAACAAGTAAAACTCCCTCATTCACGTCGACCAGTGGAGTAAGATTCAACTCTCTCTCTCTCCATATATATCTGGCCATCACTGTCGTTTGCACCACAACAGACTCGAGTCCAGCAGCTTCCCTTACACCATCAGCAAGCTCTACGAATAACAGTTTGTCTCACCCGATTTAGGGTATTCAAAGAAAAACGGTCGTGTTTCGAACCTAGTGTCGGAATACTCGGTTAAAAGTTGAATATCTTAAGAAGTTATTTTATGATGAAGAGAATCATGATCTATTATTATTATTATTATTATTATTATTATTGGGGACTAAAAGCTATCAGTTTTAAACATGAATATTGTAGTGTTCTGAAACACGGTTGAAATCACTCTAAATTGTTTTGTTGAAGGTTCAAAATAGAACTGTAGACATTTTCAAAGGTGACTGTTTTGTGTTTACTACACAATTTTTGTATGCGCTTGTTGTCACATTTAATGGTCTTAATTGCCATTTCATTAGCATGTGCCCAGCAAATGTCAGCTATCCCTCGTGTTTTTCGTCAGTAACTCTATCCATATCTCAGCAACTCAGTTGTAGTCAAGTGTTCTTTCCTGTGAATCTTAAACGCGCTTCACAGTATTCCTGCGTGACGTCGGGGTAATTTTTGCGTGGGACGACTGGTAATGGTGGCTCTCTCGTAAATTGAACACACAATCCACTAAGTGGACATTATAGGAAGTTCAGATACTAAGAAATCCATCTCAAATGTCATATCCATCGGTTCTGTTTCATAAAGTAGAAGAAAAAGTTATCAAACTATACATTCCCTAAAGACAATAGCGTAATCAAACACGATTGCATGCGTGTTTTGTTGTTATGTGATTGGACAAGGAAGGTGTGACGTTAATAGCTGATGGTATCAAAGCCACGGATCTGGCAAACATTTTCACATCAATTTCAATCGTCTGAAACTCCTGTTGGAAAGGTGAAATAATTTCAGATAATCTTTACTAAATCATTTCCGTGTTCACGAACGAGTATTGTTCGAATTTCGCTAAACAAATCCCTAAACAGGATCACGTTGCACATTCACTTCTTTTATATGTGAGATATAATCTGTCTTTGGAAAGCAGATGGTGTAGAAAGCATTATGCTGTTCGCTGTTCTATTTGCGATGCCAAAACAGAAAGCGGCGGCACAAACATGTAAATGTGTTGGGTTTAATCAGTGCATGAAGACAATGCAGTAGTAAGTCATCTTTGCGCAGGAATTCTAACGCAGTTGGACGATTCACAGAGAAGTCGAGTTGGTGTTCAAATAAATAGGATTGCCATCGGGTGAAGTTCTTTCTACCTGGTGGCTATGCTAGTAGTCAGGGACAATATGTAGCTTTTTGACGTTAGCAATTTATTTTGCTATACCCTGTATTAGATCAAAGCGCGATCTTGGCATCTTTTTGAGGTTTAAAATTACTGCTACAATCAGAATGGTGGACTATGTCATGTAGAATAGTGATTTTAGTAGCTAAACCCCACATATTTGGGACATGGTATCTAACTATTACACAATTACCTTGCTACATTTACGGCGGCCATCTTAGATTTCAACATGGTAGCCATGGTACTTCCTACGTTCTAGAGGTAAACGGTAAGTTCTTATATAGCGCAGTATCCCGTCCTTAGGACTGTTCAAAGCACTTTACATTTTATTCCCTGCCAATCCTGATAAATTGAACACTGACTTCTATGAACAATATTCAGCCACGCTGCTATTGATGCACAAAGACTATTCGTATACAAACATACACCATTGTCTTTAGCCAGGTAGTCATTCATATAGCTGAGTGAACTGGAGCAACGTATAGTAAACGAACTTGCCCAAGGTTCAAAACGGCAGCACAGGGTTCGAAAGCGGGTTCCCTCCATTGAGAGTGTGATGCTCTACCACTGCGCCACTGCGCTCCTCTTGATCTCATAAATCGCCTTCTAGACGACATCACAACCTGATTGTTGTAGTTAGTCCCACATATTTGTGAACAAGGAATTTGACTGTAGCAAAATAAAACTTGCTTTATGGCCACCAGCTTAGTTAGCAAGATGGCCGATAGTACTTCCTACTTTTATATATTTCTTTCATTATTTTAGCAGCTATTATAAAATTTCAGTTGGCTGTTGTTAAGTTGGCATTATTATTATTCTTATTAAGTGTAGGTCTCATTTAGCAATATAGCGACAATATACCGAACTATAATAAGAACATAGTTAGCTCACTGCCATTATAAGCATTGCTTCAACCATAACATTCCCAGCGTTTTGGAACCAACTAGGCATACGTAATGGTGAACTGATGATATGCCCAGAATTTATTTGATACTATTTCAGCGACAAGGACCCACCATGAGGCTACTGATCGTTTTGGCTGTGTTCGCCGTCATCTTGGCGTGCTGTTTTGCATCTGCCCCCTCAAGGCGACGTGACCCCCCTAGGCGACGTAAACCCCCTACGCGTCGTCCTCCTACGACTAGGCGTCCTGATCCACCTAAGCGTATGAATCACTTTCTTCTCTTTTCTATTATAAATACTTAAAACATATGATTATCAAACGACTAATGTGTTGATGGCAATCGATAATTTGTTGGCAACATACATCCTCTCTCAATACAGTCATGATATCAAAGAACCAACACTGAGTATTTAATAATAATAATATTAATAGTAATAATAATAATGAAACCGTACATGAAAGTACAAATAGTTAACGTTATTAAACGTCACCGAGTATTTAATAATAATAATAATAGTACTACTAATAATAATAACAATGAATGACACCGTACAAGAACACACAAATAGTTAACGTTATTAAATGTTTAGAAAGGAATTAAACATCAGTCCGCATTTTCATATTACTGCCATACTTTGAAATATAACGCCATCAGTCACTAAAGTAGCATAAACATAACGAATTATATTTTCTATTCTTGCGTTCAGGATGCAAGGAATCGTGCGAGCGAAAGCGAGATGGCTCCTACCAAGCCATGTGTACTTTCGACTGTCGCAATTATGTGGAATGTGTGCGTGGGAAAGCATTCCGTCGTCGTTGTCGCAACGGGATGTTCTTTGACAACGAAAAGCGGCGATGTGATCGAGGTAATTGTAGTTTTGAATTCCAAAACTTTGTCCTGCAATACAGGGATATCCCGGGTGATACCTTTGTGTGTGTTTGGTTGTGTCTTTGTGTGCGTGCGTGTGTGCATGCGCGAATGCCTATATTCCTGCGCAGGCACAACATATTTAGGTTTCCCTACTGATTTACAAAGATAAGTCTTGTTCGATAACTTGATGATCAATACTATCTATTAACTATTCATTTGGTGTAAAGCTGTAAACAAATAAATAAACACTGACGTAGCTATCATGAAACTCTTCTAGTATCCTGGTGTCTTTGTTGTCATTCAAGAGTATAAGCATGTTGCCGCAACCATGACATTTCTATGTAAACGGACATCTACACAATGGTCACGAACAATTGTGTCCAACAAACTAAATGCAGGAATATATATATATATTTTATTTTTTGGTATCTGAAAATACAAGTATGGTATGTGAGACAACCTTACATGAGAGACTTCCTGCTACTCCCGGGTTTTCATCAACATGTCTGTGTCCACCTTTAGGTTGCCCGACCGGAAGTAACGGTATCATCGACTGCTACTCCCGCCCCGACGGCCATTGGCAGCACTGCTGCTACTGCGACTTGTACGCATCTTGTGCCAACGGTGGCATGTTCTTCCACCGCCGCTGTGAGGTCGGAGGCACGGTCTGGGACGACGTGGAACACAAATGTCTTGGCAAATCGTCCACTTGCCGTAGAGAGCACAGGTTCTACCCGCTGGAGACCATCATGAAGCCTTAATACGGATGACTTTACGGAATCTTTTTAGGTAAAACCGTTCATGATAATATATTGTAAAACCAAGACACACACACATTCACTCACTCACACACTCACTCACTCACACACACAAGCACGCACGCACGCACACACATACACACACACAAACATCCACACACACACACACACACACACACACACACACACACACACACACACACACACACACACACACACACACACACACACACACACACACACACACACACACACACACACACACACACACACACACACACACACACACACACACACACACACACACACACACACACACACACACACACACACACACACATCCACACACATACACAAACACACACATACGCGCGCACGCATGCACGCACATACGCATACACACGTACGCACGCACATAATGACACTCACACTCACTCACTCGCACCCACAAGCACGCACGCACGCACACACAAATAGACACACTGAACTAATAGTTACACTCACAATTACTCACTCACTCTCTCTCTCATACGCGCGCACACGCACACATGTTGAACTAATTATGAAGAGGATTCTTTGCCGTGGTGTGGTTCTTGCAGTGTTGATGATATCCTGGAAACTGTAAAACACCAGATATATACATATATACCGACGTACTGTATTCTTACCCTGGAGATCGATTGTTTGTTGCATTTCGTTCCTCGGTTCCAAACTGAAACGATGAGGAATACGAACATCGATAAGAAGGTTGATCGTAAACATCATGCATTTGCTTTAAATTCTATAACAGTGCGCTTATGACATGATTTCGCTGAATATCACTGAAGCTATCAGTGACTGTATTTCAACGGAACCTTTGTAAGACGTCAATTCAATAAAGTATCAGACAAAATATTGTTATTATCTTTGTTCACCTACCGTTTCTAAAACACAAATATATGTTGTAATTCCCGGCATAAGCTTCAATGAGGTTGGATATAATGTACTGTTAGATTGACGTATACAACTAGCTCTTTTGGTCCGACCCGACCAGATCAGACTCTCTCCGACTGCAGTATATCAACTACATCGACTGACACCGACTGTGCTGTACTCTAAGCCGACATGACGTCATACTGTCATAGTCACGTAAACTTGAAAACATTCGATTACGTCGGATCTAGTCGGTGTCAGGCTTTGGTGACCTTCAGAATTCCAGTGGTTCACGGACTTGAAACTAAATTAAAATGATAATGGTCTACATCAGAGTACTGCAATCAAGTAATGCGCGTAGTGAAAATCATTAATTCATTTATTTAGGTGGGGTGGTGCTACAAGATGAACGGTGTTCACATAATGTTGAAAATTATGATGTGACGGTAGTTCATGATTAGTTTTGAGGGCGTAGGTTCTAATTGGTTATTATTATTGCATAACATGAGTATGCATATGTATTTACGTGTTTGTGTTTGTATGTATTAGTTGGGATCTTTTTACTAGTGCGGTTGCATGCAACAATAACATATTGTGGCAGAATAATGTTTGGGAGATTATGTTTTACTTTATAGAAAACAAAACGTTTCATTCAGATTCAGCATAGGACATGTGTGGCCTTAATTTCTCACAATTTGTGATGCTATACATGTATATATATAAACTGTAGTACCGGCAAAGAGTAATATATGATCAACCACAATATGGCGCTTTAGACCATCAAAGAGCGCTGTACAGTTGATGCTATATCAAAGAATCCTCACTGACCCAAGTAGTATATGTATGCAAAGTGTCAGAGTTATATATAGAAGTGCACAATGTGTGTGAGTATCCGCATAAATGTTCGCTAGGTGGCACATTAGCAAAACATTCTTTAAACAATATATAATATATTATGTGGGATTTTTGCGGATATTTTTTATAGACTCTTCTGCAATTCCAACACGTCTAAATGTAGTGTAATCGTGTTATCTTTATTACATGTTGAATTTCATATCAATAACGATGGTGCAAAAAAACACGTTCGCTTTTGCAAAGCTACACGCCATAAACATTTGCATGAGAACCACTTTATTATTTCCATGTTTGTGTTTGTGTCATTAACAAAGCCAATTACACTTATCATGGTAAATACTTATTATGTCTCCTTGTTGAGAGGTAAACGCATGAGTCATGTGTGAAAGACAGACACACAGCACATGTTGTACTAATTGTGACGAGGATTCGTTGCCGTGGTGTGGTTCTTGCAGTGTTGGTGATATCCTGGAAACTGTAAACCACCAGATATATACATATATACCGACGTTCTGTATTCTTACCCTGATTTTCTTTTTCTTTTTTTGTAGTTCGTTCCTCAGTTCCAAACTGAAACGATGAGGAATACGAATACGAACACCTACAAGAAGGTTGATCGGAAACATCAAGCATTTGCTTTAAATTCAATAACAGTGCCCTTATGACACCATTTACCATGAAGCTATGAGTGACTGTATTTCAACGGACCTTTGTAAGACGCCAATTCAATAAAGTATCTTACACACATATTTCTATTATCTTTGTTCACCTACCTTTTCTAGAACACAAATATATGTTGTAATTCCCGACATTAGCTTCAATGAGGTTGGGTATAATGTACTGTTAGATTGACGTCTATAACTGGCTGTTTTGGTCCGACCCGACCCGACCCGACCCGACCCGACCAAACCAGACTCTTTCCGACTGCAGTTGATCAACTATATCGACTAACACCGACTGCGCTATAAGCCGACGTGACGTCATAGTCACGTAAACTTGAAAACATTCGATTACGTAGGAACTAGTCGGTTTCAGTCTGACGTACCAAACAGTTGGAAGGCTTTGGTGACCTTCAGGAGCTAACATAGTAGTGACGGTGCGGTGGTGATTCCAGTGGGTGCACGGACATGAACATAAATTAAAATGATAATGGTCTACATCAGAGTACTGCAATCAAGTAATGCGCGTAGGGAAAATCATTAATACATTTATTTAGGTGGGGTGGTGCTACAAGATGAACGGTGTTCACACCTTGTCGAAAGTGATAAAGTGACGGGAGTTCATGATTAGTTATGAGGGCGTGGGTTCCAATTGGTTATTATGATGGGATAAAATGAGTATGCATATGTATTTATGTGTTTGTGTTTGTATGTATTTGTTGGGAACTTTTTTCGAGTGCGGTTGCATGCAACAATAAGATATTGTGGCAGAATAATATTCGGAAGATTATGTTTTATATTGTAGAAGACAAACAGTTGGTGAGATTCAGCATAGGACATTTGTGGCCTTAATTTCACACAATTGGTGATGCTATATATAAAAACTGTAGTACCGGCAAAGAGTAATATATGGTAAACCATAATATGGCGCTTTAGACCATCAAAGAGAGCTGTTCAAAGAATCCTCACGGACCCAAGTAGTATATGTATGCAAAGTGTCAGAGTTATATATAGAAGTGCACAATGTGTGTGAGTATCCGCATAAATGTTCGCTAGGTGGCACATTAGCAAACCATTCTTTAGACAATATATAACATATTCTGTGGGATTTTTGCGGACAATTTTCTATAGACTCTTCTCTACTGTAGAATGCTATGTAATTCCAGGTCAGTCTGTATGTAAAAATCTATATCAAACAGAAATGGCCACAAAAAGGAGACAGATGCGAGAGACAACGAGAATGAAAGAAAGGGATACAGACAGACGGACAGGCGGACAGGCGGATAGGCGGACAGGCGGACAGGCGGACAGGCGGACAGGCGGACGGACAGAGGAACGGACGGACAGACGGACGGAAAGAGAGACAGATATACATATATACAGACAGACAGACAGACAGACAGACAGACAGACAGAGAGACAGACAGACAGACAGACAGACAGACAGACAGACAGACAGACAGACAGACAGACATACATAGACAGACAAACAGACAGACAAACATACAGACAGATATACAAAAGACAGATATACAGAAAAACAGACAGACAGACAGACATACAGACAGACAGACAAGCAGACAGACAGACATACTGACAGATATACAAAAAGACAGATATACAGAAAACCAGACAGACATACATACAGACAGACAGACAAGCAGACAGACAAGCAGACATACAGACATACAGACATACAGACATACAGACAGACAGACAGACAGACAGACAGACAGACAGACAGACAGACAGACAGACAGACAGACAGACAGACAGACAGACAGACAGACAGACAGACAGACAGACAAACAGGGACATGGAGACATGAAGAGAGGAGGACATTAAGATAAGCGTAGACACCCACACGCATACGCATAAGCGCGCACACTCACATGGACACCTACACGCACATGCAGATGCACAAACACACGCAGACGCACACACACACGCACACGCACATGCACATGCAGGCACGCACATACACACAAACACACTGGTGATTTTGCGAAATCCTTGTCCAAACTTCGAATGGTGTCCAGTACGCCACATTTGAGTCGATGTAATCCGAGGAAATGTATACGTTCTTATCTATCGCAAAAACAGATGTATGGGATTTTGTTTTAACGCAGGCAACAGGGACTAGTGGCCAATAATGCTATATAATGTTTCATCACCGATAAATATCATTTCCTGTCACGTCATTAAAAGGCGGCTAGTTATATTAAACAACGAAGTTATCGTTCCGCTTCGTATTTCGGTATATTTTTTCTTCAGAAATATATTACTCATTGTATGTGCTTGAGGAAGGGCTGAACTTGAAACAATACAGGTATCATGTATGATGTCTGTGTCTTTTTTTCTTCCTTATTCTCTTCTTGGTGTTATTACATGTATGACTATGGAACTTTCCTTATATTAAGGACTGAGTCTGAAATAAACTTATCTTATCTTATGACGTCACATAAAAAGAGGGAGATTCATGGACTTTAATAGGTCATAAATAATATTAGCAATGTTCTCAGTCGGCCGTTTTTTGTTTGATTTTTTGTTCAACATAATGTCACGGATCGGATCATAGGAGTTGGAGTTACGCTTAGACCCACACCTCCGAACTAATTACTGGGTTGACTCTGGTAACGTAACAAAAAATTACAATTATTACAGAAGGGCAGTGTTCGCGCACACATGCACACGCACATGTGCGCGTGAATTCGGCCCACAACTCTGGTGAAATCGGCCCCAACGATTGTACATACACTTGACCAACATGTAACTAAAAATTTGATATTACTCAGTTCAACTGACTAATAGCACACATAATTAAATTATTAATACAATTAAAAGACGAATACATTGGTGGTATGTTTCGTTGCAGTTCGTGCATCGGTTTCACACTGAAGGGATGAGGCAAATACGAACACATGCCGTTCATTATTATGGAATATAATGCTTATCTTTCGTGAACCATAACTAATTTTGTGGGTATATATCCCGCAGAGATCAAACAAAATAAACATGATATTAGTTTGCTCTGAATTCCCCTAAAAGCTAAGTCAGACATTACTCCGTCATTATTAACTATGTTTTTACCACGAAGTTAATTCTGACATCTTTGTTTAGATCGTTGACTTGGCTTACCCGGTTTGTTTCAGCATGCTTCGTTAGCAGTGTCCGAACTGATCAACCTAACCCGAAAATTATTGTTTTGCACTGCATTTCACACAGACACACGCAGCCTCCTGTTGATATATAGAATGTATTCATACTCGTTTATACCCACCCACGATGCAACAGACTTGGCGGAGCAATTACCACCACTGTTGCCAATTACGGCTTTGATTTAAGCAGATACATAACAATTTCCCGACAAATCGAACACGGTGACGCCTTCTGGAGACTGGCTGACCATTCAATGTATCCACTGACAGAAACGTTAATCACTGTAAGTAAATATCTTGATGTGTTTCAACCCATCGGAAATGGTTGATGAGAGGCCAGTAAGTTAAGGACGCGAATGAGCACAAAAGAGACCAGTGTACTCCGGTGCCTGGAAGGAGATACAGTCAAAGTGCCTCAAATTAACGTATTAAGATAATATACAAATGGCGATTTTTATATACGATCGTCCACGATTGCAAAGGTATCTTTCCTAGGAGAACACATATAGTGTGTCATGATGATATTAACAGTTTAATTACTGAAATAACCGTTACGGCTGTGCAACTGCTATTTTTATTGTGCTAAATAAACATGTATTATCATTATACTATAATAATATTATTATTATCATTATTATTATTTTATCATAGGACACGAATGTGAAGAGGTCAGAAATAGAAACGTCACGAAAATTCTGGTGTACTGTTGGTGTAATTTCTTGAATACAACGCTAGTTGGTAAGTGACATTTGACCAAGACAGCCACTGTTTTCGGGTATAACCGCAATAACACCACACACACATTTTGGGTTTGGAAATATTAACGAGTCAGGAAATGAACTGCGTGACTCAAACTAGCTTTGACAAAGGAGCAGTACATATTGGATATGAGAAGATATTCGTATCACAGAGGACGATATACGAGCGGAACCAATTAGCAGCTGATTATGGAACAATGTGTATACATTAATTTTACAACTAACTGATTGATTGAATTGGGTGAGTCACAGTGTTGAACCGTCAGTTGTTTCCATGCCCTCTTGCGCTCTGGAGTATTTGCTTTGGCTGTCTTTCTTGATACATCCCGTGACTACTACCAAAAAGTAACTCAGCAGTCTGCCTTGTATTAATAGAAATTCCGAGACAAACCAATTGCATAATTCCCGATGACGTAATATTCATGCTGGGCTGAATCTTTGTACAGCTGAGGCGAAGGACGTTTTGATGATGCCCACTTGAAGTTTCAATAGCAAAATACCACTCTCCGAAATTGACCTTTTTGCTTTGGTGTCCCAGGACACGCGATCACCCAGGTGTGGATCGTGGGTGGTGAAAAGCAATTATTTAGGACACGAGTTCAGCATCGTTGCATAATCAGTGGTGTTGGTTAGGGTTGCGTATGTGCGTGTGTGCGTGCATATGTGCTAATGCATGTGCGTATGCAAGTGGGTGCACGATCGCGAGTGCATGTGCGTATATGACTGCGTATGCGTGCATGCGTGCGTGAGTATGAAATCGGAAACGGTGTTTCTTGCCTGCTTTTTCTGTCTCAAACAAAAACATGCTTCTTCGCATCTGCAAAATTGCTTCAAAGATCACAGCCATTCCCACGCTGCCTGTCTCTCAGCTGTGTGAACGCACGTTGATCAGAAAAGCATGTGCAGTTGCCAATGACCCTGCCCACCCACTGTATACAGAGTTTGACCTTCTTCCGTCTCAAAGACGATACAGATGTCCAAGATGTACAAAAAACAGGTTCAAAAACAGCTTCGTTCCCCATGCCATAAGTTACCTAAACAAACGTTGAGTTAACAAACCACCACATGCAATACGTTATTTAAAATATATAAATTATGCACTAACCACTCTTACGTTTGTATTACTACTATAAACTTATTTCTTATATGCACTATGTTTAAATATGTTTACTAACAATATCTTGTATTCTCTTTATGCTCAGCAAGTAGAAGACAATTATCCGATGTATCTATTATTATTGGACAATACATTCGTATTGTATTGTATTTAAATCTATTGAATACAGGGACAACCTACATAAACAGCTGAAGCTGCCAAATCCTACATAGATTGATTATTTTCATCAAAAAGACAAATTAAAAAACATATAATTGTATCTTTAAAAAGCAGCAGGGCAGACAACCATATATATCATGAACAACTGTTTAACAAATATAAAAATGACACAAGGAAAACGTAGAGAACTATTAATGAAATTTTGAACAGATCCAACTAAATATGTCATTATCTATATATTTTTGAGAAGGAGACTGCACAATAACTGATAGTGTAGACATTGCAAATACACTTAATTTATTTTTTACAAACATAGTAAAACATCTTGCAAACAAAATCAAATGCATGAGTAATAAAAACACAGTTTCTATCTATGAAAGTTTGAAGTGCGTTTCCAATTCCAAGAAATAAATGAAGAATCAATAATCAACATAATTTACTATTTCCCTGCAAAAACGAGTAGAGGTCATGATGGTATTAAACTGAAACAATTAAAATATTAAATATTTATTTTAATTAAACCCTTAACCTTAATTCTTAATAAAATATTAAATACTGGAATCTTCCGAGATAGGATGACAATTGCGAAAGTTATCCCTATCTTTAAAAATGATGACGAAGTACTGTGTTGTACCTGCAGACCGGTATCTTGTACCAGTAACATCTAAAGTTATTCTTAAGTCATGCTCACTCAGATATTTTCATATTTTACAAAACACCACCTTTTTAATGCTAACCAGGACGACTTCACATCTGGTCATTCTACCGAATACACCATTATGTAAGTTATCGACCGAACAATAACCGCACTGGATGCAAATGTAATACCTATCAATATATTTTAGATTTATCAAAAGCGTTTGGTACTTTAGATCACCCAATTCTATTAAGCCAACTACAAATACATGGAATATGCGACATCACTCTAAAGCTAATGGAAAGTTATTTGAAAAAATAGAAAACATTACGTTATTTATAATGATACTATTTCTGAAACCCTGCCTATTACGATAGGTGTGCCACAAGGCTCTATACTAGGTCCACTTCTGTTTCTAATATACATTAATGACTTACCAAAGTCGAGTGAGATATTTAAATATGTAATGTATGCAGATGATACAACTGTATTTACTACCATCCAATCTTTAAAAATATGTCCTAAAGATGTCGAACAACGTCTAAATACAGAATTAAATAAGGAAACGAATGGCTTGAAATAAATTAACTGTCTTTAAATATTAATAAATCCAAATGTATAATACACAAACTGGCAAACAAACAAGGACATCCTTTTCTACTAAAGATAGATGAAACCATATTCGAAAGTGTTCAAAACTTTAATCTTATAGATGTAACATTGCTAGAAAAACTTAGCTGGGACATTCATATTAAAATATTTTAAAATCAATTTAGAACATTCAATAAATTGAAACGATTGTTTCCATTAAATATAAAAATTATTTTGTATAACTCATTAATGTTACCATATATAAATTGTGGCCTAATGATATGATGTTTTAAATCTAATAGACTCATCAAACTACAGAAAAAAAGCAATTATAATCGTTACAACGTGGTTTCAGTAGAATTAGTCTGGCTCAAAATTAAAGGGTTAATAAATAAACTAGGCAGGAATTACATGGTATGGTGCTGCCATCACTCGGGTGCTGGAATGTAAAATGTTACACTAGGGCCATCTTGCGACCAAAGCGCAAGTACTGTAATATTATCGGTTGGCTAACACATTTTATTTGATTAATTGTTATATTAATTAAATGACTAGGAACGTCAAATTTTGTATGAGTAGAACGGGTTTAACCTAACTGATAACGTGGTATTATTGTAAGTCACTCTTAGTGAGGTCAGAAGAAGTTAGTAGCGTGAATTAGGAATGTTGTTTATCGCGCCGCGCAGGTGCGAATTAATGTGTCACACCTCATGTGTGAACATAATATTTGTTTTACTAAACTAATGCATTAAATTGTGAACGTTAAGATATGTTATTATCATCGTAATTACCGTCTCGATTCAGGGGTTCTGATGATATTACATTTATATGTAACTGGGGTAATTTGAGGATTTTCAACAATTGACGATTGTGTATCTATTATGCAATAATGTTTATTTTAAACACAAAAAGTTGAATAGAGTCTGACCGAGGGTCCAGAGATTCGAGAGCGCAGTTTCTGGGATGTTGTAGTTTGTGTTACGTTTTGCTATTGGCTAGTTAGACTTCCGGCGCTTGGTCGCCATTAGAGTATTTAAGGGAATTACGGCCATTTTAAAATCAAATGACCGTAGTTGCATTGCTGTGAGCGTGTATTATCTTGTTATATTGATATCGACGTGTTTTTCGCCCATGTCTTGAAATTGTAACTTCTTCAATATTGTAAATGCAGACAACCTTGTATTATGGTTGCGTTTGGTTACTTGGAAGAATTTCCAGTGACAACCGTCATGGCACAACAAGATTGAATCGACAGCACCAGTTCTTTAATTATCACTCATCGACAAGATTGGTTGTTGCTGCCGATAGAGCAGATTCGGGTCGTCTCGCACATACCGTGAGTGAGTTTCTCGCAGTTGACGCCTATCGACGCCCACGTTGCCGAAATGCGGATGTATTTTACCCTTGTGTTCATAGTAGGCAGTTGCGCCTCTCAGTTTATATTCGTCGGAAATGCCGGGGTTGAGTGTTGCATCCCCCGGCATACCCCTGCAATAGGGGTGCGCAAATGTTCGTTATCCCGATGACTATTTATACCGGACTTCTCGACTCTCTTTGTGGGTGAGCAATAATACTTTGTTATTTACTTCTTATAACATACGTTTATATGTGTATCTACCTGTAAACGTGATACATTACGTTGTAACGAGGAAATCATTTACTATTTGGCCAGCTGTATATTTGTACCGTTTATCTGGTTTATTATAGTAATTAAATGGGTATTCCACTTGGATTCCCACATTAAACCCCTCTGTGTTGTGTCATATTCCTGTTGTACCCAACCTTGTGGACCTTTGTCACGAGTACGTCGCATTTGGTGCCCCCAGTCCATGAGCCAAATTGATCACAATCAATTTGAGGGCTTCGTTCGGCGGGGGGGGGGGGGGTGAGTAAGGCGGTGATTTTGGTGCACAAGGTTGGCCGAACATGAATATGACAGACTGTATGCCGTATAATATTTGTTTGAGATATTAGTTCAGGGACAAGGCAATGCTAAGCTAGTAATGAAAGGTTCCCCTCTAACTCTATCGCTTTAAAGAAAATTAAGCAGTATTAAGTCTCATTTAATTGATCAAGAAGTTATTAACTTGGTGAATGAATAATTACTTATTGGGTTAAATGAAGTAAGAGATTCATTTGCTACGACGACTGACAGTAAATAAACTGAATACGATGACGATCGTTCTGGCAGTTATTAGTTATCGTCTGGAATGCACACAGTTAAGGTATGAGCGCGCGGTCCCAGAGTTAGTCCAGTAGTCGACTAATGTACGGTCCCTAGCCGAGGTGTGTTGGTTTGAAGTGTTCCCCCGTCGGCCTCATGCATTGTAAATTTCCTTGCAGCCAACCTGTTAGAGTAGATGCATCACTTGGAGGTCTTCTTGGATCCTAGTATTCTGTCCCGTGTCGACCAAGTTTATGTATGTTTAGAGAGGGTCCCCGTCGGGCACATAAAGTGGATATTTACATGCAGCCAGCATTTTAGGACAGATGCATAACTAGGAGGTCCTTGGTGTTGACCAAGTTGTTTGTGAGCAGTGGTCAGATATGTTCATCTAGAGTGTTTCCATAAATATTACGTAGATAGCTAGTAATAGGAATACACTGATTTTTGGATTTTCAAAAGCTTATAGAGATAGGCGAGAAGGACTGGAAGGAACTGAGCTCCCACATTTTGATCATCATGAACAGGAGCATAAGCAGGCTAAGGAGAAAGCCGCTATTGAGCGCGAGGAGAGAGCGCTTGTGCGCCAGCGTGCCAAGGAGGAGATGGATAGGAAGATGAGGCTAAAAGAAATGTTGCATGAGAAGGAAGTGGCAACATTAGACCTAGAAGCCGAGAGAGCTATGGCTGAGGGGGTGGTTAAGTCTACACCAAGTCTAGATAATTCCCGATTAAGAATAACGATGCCCAAGCTCCCCGAGTTTATGGAAGCAGAATATAGTATAGATGACTTTGACTATTTGACTCGGTTTGAATTATATGGGGAAAACACGGGATGGAGTAAAGGGATTATGCCTTAGGACTAAGCATTCTTCTAACGGGTCGAGCGTTCGAAGTGTATTCCCGTCTCCCTTTAGGGGAACATGCAAGATTATCCCAAACTTAAGCTCAGATTAATTTCTGCTAACCGCCGAGGATTACCGGCGAAAGTTTTTAAAGAGTAAACAAGGGGTAGATGAGACCACAGCCCAGTATCTAGGTAGATTATATCATAATTTGAGGCAGTGCATGTATAAACTTAGCGGGTATTGGCGAAACCTATGGGGAGTTAATGAAGCTAATTTTGCGCGAGCAGTTTTTGCATTCGTGTCCTCGTGACTTAGCCGTGTTCATTAGGGAGCGTTCTCCCTCTAACATGGATACCGTGTAAAAACCCGCAGACGTATATGCTGCGTCTCGTTCGGCCGCGGGAAAGGCAGGATAACTCCCATCCTAATCTAGCTCTGAAGGAAAAGGGAAAGTCGTTGTTTCGCCCCGATAGAAACTCCGGATATAGGAGACCTAATGTCCCGTTCCTTCCCCCGTGAGTCTATGAAATGCTTCTTGTGCTCGCAGCCGGGTCACGAAGCTGTAAATTGTCCCAAGGGAAAACCCTGCCACTTCTCCCCAAGGAAGCCGTGGAGCCACAGGCACGAGGATGAAAACTACTGTATTGCAGTCGAGAGAGTTAACCACCTTTGTAGCGATAAATCGATTATGAAGTGTGGGTGTAAATTCTCAGTGGTAGGATGCTTGTGTAGTCACACCTACCCTCACTTACCGGTGATGCAGAGTCACCTAAATGAGAAGCCAGTAGTTGTTCTTAGAGACACTGGACGTAGCGGGATTGTAGTTAGGAGATATTTAGTTCATCCATATCAGTTTACTGACCAGAAGAAGATAATGGTTATGTTGGAATGTTCGATCATATCAGTGCCAGTAGCTCGGTGCTGAATAGAGTCACCGGTGTTTCCCGGTGAAAATGAGGTACTCTATGTTGACAATCCCATTTGCGATGTGATCATTGGCAATGTGATAGGAGTACACGCCAGTATCCACGGAGAAGTTTAAGTATGTCCTGACCAAATGGGCCCAGGGATAACCGTCGATGTACCCAGCAAGGTCGCCAAGGTAAAGACGACAGCTCAGATTGTCCCTGAAGCGGATGTAGTAGGTGCGGTAGAGACATGTAATCAGGCTTTGCAACGAAATAAAGATCGCCGCCCTCTTTGCGTTCCCGAGGCGGAGGCAATTAATGTTTCGACGGAGTCGTTTCGTCTGGCCGATTAGGAGGATCCCATCTTGAAGGCATGCTTTTGCCAAAGTTAAGTGTCCTCGAGATGAAAATTCAAGATCTACTTTATAAAGGGGATCTGTTACACAGACATTTGTAAAGTCTGGAGGAACCGGAAGAGTGGAACCAGGTAGTAGTCCCTTCAGAGTACCGTAATCAGATCCTTCGCTTAGGTCCCGAAGCAATACTAACCGGACACCTGGTGTCAAGAGAACATCCGATCGGATCCTTAGAAACTTCTTTTGGCCAGGAATCTTCGGTGACGTAACCCGGTTTTGTTAGTCTTGCGACATTGGCCAGAGGACGGTCAACAAGAGTAAGGTAAAAGGTTGGCCTAGTGGAATTATGCCATTAGAAGGGGTTCCCTTTGAGATGTAGCTATCGACCTGGTAGGCCCGACGGAAAAACACCCTAGATGGGTGTTAACGTTAGTTGACTGTGCCAAGCGGTATTCGGAGGCAGTACCCCTAACTTCCACCACGACGGAGGCAGTACCCCTAACTTCCACCACGACAGAGGCAGTACCCCTAACGTCCACCAAGACGGAGGCAGTACCCCTAACTTCCACCACGACGGAGGCAGTAACCCTAACTTCCACCACGACGGAGACAGTAGCGGAGGCATTACTATCGATATTCTCACGGGTAGGTTTCCCTCGTGAAATCTTAAGTGAAAACGGGCCGCAATTTGTGTCGGGTGTAATGAAAGGAGTAGCCCGCCTGATGTCAATGCATCAAATGCAATCAACCAGTACCATCCCATGGCTAACGGTCTAGTTGAAAGATTCAATGGGACGTTAAAGAAGATGTTGGTTAGAATGTGCAACGAGTGAACCAGAATTTGGGACCGGTCATCGAACCGTTGCTCTTCGCCTATCAAGAAACTCCTAAAAAGAGTACCCGTTTCTCGCCGTTTGAACTCCTTTATGATTGGACAATCAGGTGGCCGATGGCAATCCTGAAAGCGTCGTGGGCGAATGACACTACGGACAAGGAGACGAGTCTGACGTACCAGTGTGTGCTTGAACTGAGAAATCGTATCGAGGATACTTGCAAGATGGCCAGGGACCACTTATCGTCCTCCCAGTTACGATATAAGAAACATTTTGATAATAAGTCAAAAGTACGAACCATTGAGGTAGGACACCGAGTGCTGGTTCTACTACCGACCGAACACAAGAAGTTGTTGATGCAGTGGAAAGGCCCTTACGGAGTAACTAAGAAGGTAGCGGTTAACGACTATCAGATCTGACTGGGAAACAACCTACGACTATTCCACGTTAACATACTAAAGGAATATGTGGCCAGGGCTGAGGATATAGGGGCGACTGCCGCTATCCTTGATCCAGAGGATGATCCCTCTCTGGAGGTTCAACCCTGCTGGGAAAACGGGCAGAGAATTAGGAAGATATGTCACTAGCACCATAATTTACTACTTGCAAATAGGTCAGATACAGAACATGATTAAGGAGTTTGAGGAGATATTCACGGATAAGCCCCGGTGTACTAGCTTAGTAGAACATTCCAGAAAGTTGGACACTATCAAACCCATTCGGGTGAAACCGTATCCGTTACCAAACGCTAAGGTGTCCGTTGTTGTTGCAGAACTAGATAAGATGCTGCACCTCGTGGTGATGATTGAAACTTTCAGATCACCATATTGTTCCCCACTGCTGCTGATTCGAAAGAAAGATGACTTCCGCAACTTCAATTGTGCTACCACTTTCGATGCGGAACCCATACCATGTCCTATTATTTTGTTGTATTATGTAATCTTGTGTGCAGTATTTTGTGGAGGATGCCGGCAGTTTTATTTATTATATTGTCATTACTCAATAAATATACAAATGTATCTTGATCATTCATACTGGAAAAAGCTGGATAATTAATTGTTGCATAGCCTATTAGTTCTTGTCGTTCGTTAAAATATAAAGGGCATTTCAATAAAACGTGAAACTCATTTTCTATTTCATTCGTGCAATTATAACACGTCCTAGCTTCAGGTGGGGGGTAATTTCGATCAAAACGTCCAGTTTCAATTCTGGTTGGTGCCACGCCACATCGAAATTTTGTGTGCTAAAAACGTGCTGATCGATTACTTCTAGTCATAATTTTCTTAACATAATGCTTAGTAACAATTTTGTTTTGAACTTTTTATAAGTTCTTAGTTTATTTCTACTACTATTTCTACCCTCTTCTCTATTTATAATATGAAGCCATTGCTGTTCCTGTGTTCTATTATAGCCTTTACATTAACTTGGTCTCTATATTTGTAAGAGTATATACAATTTGAGTTTTGTCTCTGTTAATACACATGCCCCAGTCATTGCACCATTTCCAGATAACACTTAGCAGTGTCTGCAGTTCTTCTGCTGATTCGGCCAGCAACACAATGTCATCTGCGTATGCTAACATTATAACAATTTCGTCTTCGATCTTAACTCCTTTACCCGTACCTTTCAATTGAGCTGATAAATCGTTTATAAACATATTGAACATAATAGGGGATAGAACACATCCCTGCTTAAGCCCGCATTTAACTTTGAACCAATCAGACTTTAAGTTGTTGACCCAAACACAACATTTGTAATCAACATATAGTGATTTCAAAGCCTCAGGCATTTTCCCTTGTATGCTAAAGTTCCTAATGTTTTTCCAGAGGAAACTTCTATTGATACGGTCATAAGCTTTACTAAAATCTACGAAACATGCAAACGTTTGCGGTCGGCATTTCTTTCTAGTATTGATTATGTATGTAATGGTAGTTAGGTGGTCGAGACAACTGCGACCTGGTCTAAACCCATTTTGCTCATCACACGAAAGGTTGTTGTCCTCTACCCACGATATAAGACGATCATTTAAGATAGAGCAGTATATTTTATACACATGCGAACTAAGCGTAATTCCCCTATAGTTCAATGGCACTTGTGGATCAGACATACAATACTTGTGTATCGGGGTTACGATGCCCCGACGCCATGCTTCAAGAACCATGTTGTTGTTAAGACATTGATTAAATAGTTCGTAAAGGAAGTCTGTGGCATTTTTATTGACCAGCGTTTTGACTGGGATTTTATAATCACCCAACGCTTTGTGTTTCTTGGCCTTGTATAAGGCCAGGCGAATGTCCTCCTTAGAGATAGGCCCATCAAGGTGTTCATTGTAACCCAGTGAGTGGGTCTCTATCGGCGGTTGAGAGTCAATTGTTTGTTCGTAATTGACCGGGTTCAGCAAAGTGTGAAAGTCAGTTCTCCATTTATGTAATATCTCGCCTTGATCAGTGGATGTGGAGCCGTCCTCTAGCATCATTGGTATATCATGGATGCGTTCTTGTTTTATCTCTAATTATCCAATATGCTTCCAGATGGCATTTGGATCATATGACGGCAGATCAAGCAGTTGTTCTTGTTGTTGACGCCAGAATTTGCGTTTGGCAGCAACGTGTCTATCAAACAGTTTCCGGACAACCTTCATTTCCGCTTTCAGGTGCGGTTTATTTTGTTCGTCGCCCTTAATCCACAATTGTTCACTTGTTGTGAGGTTATTCCATAGTTGAGTAAGTTCACTTGTCCACCACTGCTTTTTGATCCGTCTGCGCTTATTACTGAGCACTGAGTGGTTTACATGGACCACTTTTTGAAGTTTATCTTCCATCACCGTTTTAACATGTTCTCAGAAACTTACATTGTTAAGATTTTGTTGTGTTAAATTAGATCTTTGAATGAACTGCATGAGAGTAGCACAATGTTCTTGTGTTGTGTCGTCACCGAGAAATGAAAGGTCAATGCCTTCTGATTTGTATCTCGTTGTACATGGGATTGTTGGGTTCGGATCTGTATTATCGTGGCATTCCATGCAATCCAGGAGTAAATCCCATGTCAATACTGAGTGGTCTGGGATGGTCTTGCGTGGGTCAATAATTTATACACACTATTAAGTCATTAAATGTCTTTTGTGCCAAAGTTACTTTAAAGTCGGTAAACGACGCCAAACGCTCATACAATACAAGGCAATAATCAACGACAGCCAAACCTTTGGTTGAAACAGATGTGAAGTCGTTTATCGACGAACCGCGACCGTTCAGCATGCAATAGCTTGACGATATTACAAGGTCGATGAGGTATTGTCCATGTGAATTCACTTTAAAATCAATCACTTTTCTCTCAGGAATGTAATCAACGGCCATTGAAATCGCCACATATGAAGAATATTCAAAGTTTCTGGTAGTTGTCGGTGTTTTTGTTTAGCTTCCACCCTTTAACATTCCAACATCCCACGGACACCTAGCCACGACCGCGCACATCTGATTTATTGCCGTGCTCCCGACGTGTCCCTAGATTTCTTGGGTTTCGACCACGACTGCTTCCTTGATCATTGTTCCTGGTGGTTGATGGAGAATTGTGAGCGCGGTTGTTGGCGTTACGAGATCCGGGTCACATCTCGTGATTCTGGAACCGCGTAGTTCCAGGTTGTTGTTGTCAAGAGCTTTCACGAGGATTCTGAAGTTCGATTCGATTACACGTTGTTCTTTTGGCTTGTCGTGGACTATTATCATGTCATGATATTTTGCACTTTTTCTTAAGTCTTTTTTGTTTTCATTACTTTCGCTTTATCATTAGCGGTTTTAAACGTCGTTATTACGACGCCAGGATAGCCGTTTCTCCTGGATGTTTTGAGTACAGCCTTTTAACATTTTACATTTGTGAGCTTGAGCCCGTCTCTCAGTAGTTGGTTGATTTTTTCCACTACGTTTTCGTTCTCCGATTCGGGTAGGTTAAGAACGACATTGTTCAGAGCGCGATCGTCGTGTGCATCCACTATGTCTGCGTCCGAGGGAACCCTGTTCTCCAAAGCTGTAAGTCGGCCCTCCAGGTTCTCGTCCGTATCTACACAGGCATATCTTTGTTCGAGATTTAGTATCCTTTCTTCTATAGCTGCTGTTCGTGTGTTAATGTCGTCACGGAATGCTTTCATCAGATCTTCGATCATATCCGCAATTAGTTTAGATAGTGTTTTCTCGAAAGTTGAGAATCTATTTTCAATGATGTCCCTAAACGACTTGGTGTCAGCAGCGATAGATGCGAGGCTTAGTTCATTGGTCGTTGTGTTGTTAGTCGCCCCGCTCGCTCTGCTCATTGGCTTGTTGGTTGTAACACTCGCCATGACGCAATAGTGTACCTTGTGGGTGTCATGGTGGCACGGGCACACGCAACACGGGTCTGCTACAGGTAGCCACAAATGTAGGTTGTTGTTGTAGTTTTCAACTGGTAGACACCTGTTGGTAATTGGTTGGGCGATAATGGGTTTGTATGTTCAGTTGAAAAGCAAAATCATTAAAGTCACTCACACAGGTTCACCACACGTACGATGTATCTTCCCGGCGAAATCCAGGTGCGGTGTACAAACGTATATTACCAAACTTAACGATTAAAAATAAAATAAAATTGGTAGAAATAGACGACCGATCATAGGCGGTGTAAACGTACGTTGAGCATATCTCGTATGTCTCGTATATATATGTATCTTCAGTAAACTAGACTGTTCAAAAGGTACGAGCATATAGTCATAAACGCCGATGATACAGAGAAGACAGCATTTTCAACCCCTTCGGGGCTGTTTCAGTTCAAGCGTATGCCCTTTGTTTTAGTCAATGCAAGCGCAGCGTATGGTCGAATGATGAGGAAGCTACTGTGGGGCATTAAGGGGGGTAGATAATTATGTAGATGACATCGTGATCCATACCCAGACCTGGCCAGATCACCTGATTGCAATCCGCGAGGTGTTCACTCGACTCCGAAAGGCAGAAATCACGATCAAACCGTCGAAGTGTTGCTTTGGTTACCCCACGTTTGACTTCGTGGGTCACCAAATAGGGGAAGGTAAACTCATGACGCAAGAAAATAAAGTTGAGCGAATACGGGATGCTTCCGTACCGCGAACCGTCTCCCAAGTTCGTTCCTTTCTTGGGCCGACAGGGTATTACCGTAAATTCATACCCAATTACTCAACGGTAGCTGCCCCTTTGAGTAATCTTACCAAGAAGGGTTAGCCCACCCGAGTCACCTAATGCTGACCGTGACTTCAAGGAAATGAAAGCCAAGATGTGCAATGCTCCTATCCTGAAGCTGCCCGATTTCGATCTCCCCTTTATACTTCGTACGGATGCATCCGATACCGGAGTGGGAGCTCTATTGCCCCAGGAGTATGAGGGGAGATACTTCCCGGTGGCATATGCTAAGGAGAAGTTGTCCGCAGCTCAGATGGCCTATGCTGAGATCGAGCGAGAGTGTGTAGCTATCATGTGGGCTCTCTAGATGTTCACAAGCTTCTCGTACGGCCGATCGTTTGTACTCCAAACGGATCATCAGCCGCTGGCCTTTCTTCGTGCGTCCCGATTATCCAATTCCAGTCTAATCCGATGGGCCATGAAACTTCAACCCTACCGATTCCAGGAAAGGGAAATTTGGGAGGAGACTTTCTTAGCCGGTCCGCTGTGATAGACGTCTGAACGAGGGCTCAAGCGGACATACAGAATTGATATTTAATGAATGACTTATCTCATTAAAGTATCCGGAATTCAGGGTACGGCATGGACTGGTTGATCCGTGAGTAGAGATTACATTTTTAAGCTGTAACTATTTTACACTAGATTGGTGTACAATAGTTACAGGAAACTCAACGTTAACCGTTGGGATAGTTTATCAAAGTCCAAATATAAGCACAGCAGAACTGTTCAAAAAGAAACACTTATCAAAAGAAGCCATTAGATTAATTAAGTATAAACAAATGATGTGGAAGTCATATAAATGTACTGGAAATTATGAAGACTACAACATTTATTAAGAAGCACTTAACCAAACTACAATTGAAATTAGAAATTCAAAGAGAAGCTATGAACAACAATTAGCAAGTAATATAAAACATGACAGCAAGAGTTTTTATGCGTATGTTCGAAGCAAACAGAATGTTCAAGATAAGGTCGGTCCTCTAGACGATAGTGCTGGAAATATAATATCAGAGGGATTCTTAATGGCAGAAGACCTGAATGAGTATTTTAGTTCAGTGTTTACCAGGGAAGATTTTAGTTCACTGCCAGTACCAGAGGCTATGTTCAAGGGGACAAATTCAGACTATTTAGGACAGTTAATTGTATCCCCGGAAATGGTAGCTAAGAAAATAAGGGCTATGAAAGATAATAAATCACCTGGAGTGGATAGGATTCCGCCCAAATTACTATTGGAAATTGTAGAACAAATTAGCGTACCGCTTGCAACAGTGTTCAATTTGTCATTAGAAGAGGGGGTGGTTCCTTTATAATAGAAAGAGGCAAACGTTATACCGTTATTTAAAAACGGTTCAAGTCAAAGAACTATAGACCAGTGCGTTTAACATAAGTGATTTGCAAATTATTAGAAAGATTAATTAAAGATCACATTATGGATTTTCTTGTTAAACATAACTTGGAAAACCTATATCAACATTACCAACTTACCAAATATGTTATGTTTATTGGAAGACATCACTAAGTGAGTAGGCGAAGGATCACCAGTAGATATCGTCTACTGATATTTTCAAAAAGCTTTCGACAAAGTATCACATCAAAGATTATTGCTTAAACTAAAGGCCCAAGACATAGGAAATGGTATAATAAACTGGATAAAAAATGGCTGATTGACAGACGACAACGTGTAGTAGTTGGTGGGGGGGCTTCAAACTGGAAATCGGTATATTATTATTAATATATATCAATGATTTGGATGATAATATAGCAAGCAAGGTGTTAAAATTTGCGGATGATACAAACGTGTTTAGAAGGATTAAAAGTGATGGAGATAGACAAAATGTACAAGATGATCTTGACAGGTTGATCAAATGGTTTGAAAAGTGGCAAATGCTGTTCAATTTTGGGAAATGTAAATGCCTCCACACAGGACATGGGAACGAAGATGTAGAATATACAATGGGGGTATTGTACTAAGTGCTACTGTAAAAGAAAAGGTCTTTGTGTTAACCATTAGTGCTCATATGAAGGTTTCAGAGCAGTGCGGAATTGCAGTTTCAAAGGGAAATCAAATCCTTGGATTAATTAGGGGAATATAGCGTATCAGGAAAAAGAACTAATAATACCGCTGTACAGAACGATAGTGAGGCCTCTTTTATAATACTGTATACAAGCGTGGAGGCCATATCGCAAAATGGACATAGATATGCTAGAAAGAGTACACCAACTAAAACGATACAAAAACTGAGGGAACTTAGTTACGAAATTCTTCTATAAGAATGTGGTTTAACAACACTAGAGACCAGGAGATTGAGAGGAGATCAGATAGAAGTGTTTAAAATAATGAATGATTATAAAAATATTGATAGAAATATTGTTTTCTCAGTTAAGAAAGATAGAAGTAAGTAAGGAAGTAAATAATTTTTTTCCAACAATATTTTACATTACACTTCACAATATAACAAACACAATGTTGTATGTTGAAAGGGGGTGAACAGAAGTACATTACTTATCAATGGTTCACCCCCGACCATTTTAGGTGCTGGCATAGTAAATACAATATGTTTTTATTAAGTATAAATTACCAATCATAAATGATTGTACACGGTGCCTACAACATAATAAGTTTATATTTATTTTGGTTTTTGACATTGATGATATTCTTATGGGTCTTCATTACTCCACATAGTACCACGATTACATTACTGCTGTATATATCTCAACTATAGATGATTTGTACTTTTTTTAAACATACAGATATGATGACACTTTCTTAAATCTTCAGGCAAACTATTCCACAGTTTGATTCTTAATTAGACACACACATAGCCTTCAAAGTTGTACGAACGTACAATTGTTTAAATATATCTCTCTGTCTTGTTACATACCGATATTCGTTACTCAAGTGAAAACAGCGTAGAATGTTTTTCGGAAGTAAATTATATGTCACCTTGCACATTGTGATAGGCTTTTTATACTCAATTTAATAAAAAAAATTCATAACTTTAAGATCAACAAACAAGTTGTTTGTATGGTATTGAGCTTTTGCTCCATATATACTACGTACCAGTATTGTTTGCAAAACAAATATTGGCCATAGGTTAGAACGATACGTGTTGCCCCAAATCTCAGAGCAGTAATCAGTATACGGCATAAAAAGTGAAAAGTATAACAAGGATAATGACTTGAAATTTAATAAGCTTCGTGCTTTGTAAATTATTGATGTTATTTTAGCTAATTTAGATTTAACCAATTGAATTTGTGTATTCTAGGATAGCTTCTCATCAATGATTACACCCAGGAATTTGGTTTGGTACACTCTTTCTATGTTTTTATGATTTAAGGTTATATTAATGCCAGAAGCATTTCTCTTTTTTTAAATATCATGAAGCTGGTTTTATTGACATTAAGGGATAGTTTGTTTAATTCGAATTTTTTTTTTAATTTCACCAACTCCTGGTTGACTACTGCGCTAAGCATATTTGGATCATCAGCACAATATAATATGTTAGTGTCATCTGCAAATAAAATGAATTTTACTATATCAAAAACTTTGCATAAGTCATTGATATAAATACAAAATAATTTTGGTCAAAGTATTGATCCTTGCGGTACTCCACATACTATGTTTAACACATTAGATTTTACATTATCAATACATACAAATTGTTTCCTCTTTTCAAGGTAACTGCTCAACCAATTATCTACAACCCCATGTATATCACTCAACTCCATTTTTTAACAGCAGATTGTGGTTTACAGTGTCGAAAGCTTTTTTCAAGTCTATAAACACGCCTACTGACGATTTATTCTTATCAATTGCATTTGCTATTTCCTCAGTTAACTCCAACAACACTTTCATTCAGTATATCATTAAGTTCTATAAAATTATCTAACCTGAAGTCAGAGTTTTTTGTAGAATTTTGGAGAACTGAGGTAATAATGACACAGGCCTATAGTTGGAAAACACTCTTTTATCTCCAGTTTTGAATAATGGAATGACTTTTGCCACTTTAATTTTATCCGGAAATATGCCGGGTTTGAAAGATATGAAAGATCTGAGTTAATGGTTTTACAATATGAGAAATAACCTGTTTATGATATACATGTCAATATTATCATAATCATTAGAATATTTCCCTTTAAAATCGTTAACAACACTTAGTATATTTTGTTCATCCGTAGCACGGAGAAACATAGAGGCTTTCGTTCTGATTTGTACATCCTCGTAATTACTGGTTGGAATTAATGGTGTTTTGATTTTCCTGGCGAGCCGAGGTCCAACATTTACGAAGAAATCGTTAAAGCCATTGGCTATTTCTGATTTATCAGTAAGGATTTTATTGTCGCGGACAAAGGAATCTGGAATAGATTTATAGTTGTTTCCCTTTTTGATTATTGAATTTAATACTGTCCAAGTTCCTTTAATATCAGGTTGATTTTTTAACAATAATTTACAATAGTGATATTTTTAGGCTTGTCTTGGAATATTACAGTAATTAACTTATTTTTATATCTTTTGTATCTTTCCTCTGTGCTTTTTGATTTACATGCAAGATATTATTTGTAGAGAATGTTTTTCTTTTTACATGCATTTACTAATCCTTTTGTAAACCATGAAGAAGGACTAGAGGACATGAAGTTACATTAGCAAAAGAGCAGTGTAGATTATATGTCAGAAAGTTCTCATTTTCACAAAAGACTGTAACTGAATGGAACAACTTATCTGTTGATTGTGTGGGTGCTAGTAGCGTGAATATGTTTAAGTATAAAATCGACACATACCTCAGAAGGGCGGGATACACATAGATAAAAGGGTAGGACTCTCGATAAGCCAAAGGGCTTCCTTGTCCACCTGCTACCTGCCACCTGCCACCTGCCACCTGCCACCTGCCACCTGCCACCTGCCACCTGCCACCTGCCACCTGCCAACTGCCAACTGCCAACTGCCACCTGCCATTTAGAGTTAATTCTCTGGGTGGTAATCTAGTTAAATCTTGTTAAATGTTACTTAAACAGTTCAAGAGAGTATATCAGGCGTAAACAGTCCGACAGATCATTCCACAGGCACGGTGCCGTCACTGAAAAACCATGCCGACCATATATTTCTAAATTGTGGCGGGGTACTCTCAGGAGACTGCTTCCGGCGGTGCGAATCTGGCGGCACGGGGTGTATTCAACAATCATGTCAGCGATGTATTCGGGCTCGTAACGTAAATACCTGTATTTTGTATGTTATACGCCATCGAACGGGCAACCACAGGTTATCTGGTTTATTATAGTTATTAAATGGGTTTTCAACTTCGATTCCCATATTAAACCACCCTTGTTGTGTCATATTCTTGTTCTACCCATCCTTGTTGCACCTGGACCTTTGTTAGGAGTCCGTCGCAGTTGGTGCCACCATTACATGAGCCACATTTGTGACAATAATACTATGCTTAAGTAAATGTAATTCACATTCTGAGTCGCTGTTTAAGAAGCTAACAATTCTTAAAGTAGCAGACTTATTGCAATTACATCAATTCATATTTTATTATAAATATGTGCACATGACATTACCAGTATATTTGTAAAACGTACCTTTATTTTAAATAGAAATGTTCACAACATAAATACACGAATACATGATAACGTCCATACAAATAGGGCTAAACATGACTTTGCCAAACGGTACATTCAGTATGATATTCCCTTACAAATAAACAACATGAACACAATTCTAACTTTTTTTGAAGTTTTCTACGAAATTACAGAGAACAGTGTTCTTTGCCAAATTGTTATTTTTTAAATAATCAATAAATAATCACATTGTGTTTTAATTTCTTTACGTCTGTAATTAGTACTGTAATTACTATGTCATATGTAATTGTCATTATTTGCTAGAATCTAAATTAAGTGAACTCATTTATTCTTTGAAATTTTGTCATCAATTATTGGTACCACAATTGAAATACTTGTCAAACCCTTACTGCATTGGAAACTATGCACTTGGGTTGCTAATATTTTTCGAAAGTGTTTAAGTGAGCCAAATGTAACTTGTTGAAAAGTACAATTTTGGGGTGGCAGCTAAGAGAGCGACCAACTAATGGCAGTCTCCATGACCACTTTTAGTCTATCTACAGCGACATGACAGTCCGTGGTTAATATATTATCAATTCGTTATTCCGTACATTAATTCATTATTGTTCTATTTTTATGTTATATATTTTATCTAAAAATACATGTATGTAGTATCTGCTATGTTTCAACACATAGCATTTCATAATTGTGCTGTATATATTTCTGTTTTAAAAATTGTGCCGTTTTATATGTGAGTCAAACAAACCCTTCCGATTCCGATTATAAATTTAATTATAATTGTGAAAATAAAATATGTTTTCATCCACTTATAAAACATATTCCTAGACTAAAAATAGATTTTTATCCATTAAAACAAAGGTTGCCAGCTTAATCAAGTACCAACCCAAAGAACGATTTATAAATCTTAGAGGGCAGAGAATTGTAGGCTGCTTGTGAAATGTTGCGTTGTTCCATTTTATGGCGGCATGTTGTGTTCGCAAATACAGTATTTGGTAGGACCATGTGTGCTGGCAATTAGGTCGCCAGGTGTCAGCATCAGTTAGGCAAGGCATATACGGCTGTCTCAATTTCAATTTCGTTGAGACGAACTTAATGCTCCCAAAACTTAAAGTCTGATCCGGCCACTCTAGTAACACTGGCTAAGCTAATATGTCCCCATGTACTCATACACACACACGTGTGTGTGTGTGTGTGTGTGTGTGTGTGTGTGTGTGTGCGCGCGTGCGTGTGTATGTGTGTATGCATATATATATATATAATATATATATATATATATATAACACTATTATATACAAAAAGGCGTGCGTGTATTTAACAAGTATATACGAGTGTAACGGACTTTGTTCGAGTGTTGATACAATCGCTGAATCATAACTTGTCCGCGCAGTGAGAAAACTATTTACAAACACTTGTAAACGCCATAAAATTCGTGTGAATGTTGTCCAAACTGCGAGCAAGTGATGGACACGTTTACCTGACCAAGAGAGGAATTCTAGACCTGTCACAGTACGACTGTTCTTATACATTATACATACCTACTGTAAGTAATACTGTATGAACTATGACGCAAGTGACAATAACTGGTATCAATGATAATGCTCTGTTCATATATAGGTTTATAGACGCTTCTAGTGTACGGTGTAAGTACACCGACTACACGGTAGCTAAGACTCGTAGAATAACGTCGGAAGATGATCAGTGTTACTTCTATTCCTTAATTTAGATAGACTATGTTATGTAAGCAGTTGAATTTTCATTGTTTCTTGGTGGACGTCACTGGTTTTGTCAGCGTAGCTCACAATCGATCGGCATGACAACGCATCCTCAATGATATACCCCAATTCATGTAGGCCTGTGTCGTCATGACATTTTGTAAGGAAGCGTACAGAAAGGACAATAGGCATAGTGGAAAATATGTTTGCGTGGTAACATGCGTATTTATATAACAGACTTAAACATCGCAGTATCCAATATACGAATGTTAAAGACTCTTTGCATTTTATTCTCAGGCAGACCTGTTCCACTGAGCTGCATATAGACTTTTACGGGAAGAATACTTGTCGACAATTACTCGTACACATATATCTACCACTATCTATAGCCAGGTACTCGTTAATACTGTTGGATGACCTGAGTGGACACGGTTAGAAAGGGCAGTGATATAATTCGAACCCGGAATCTCTCGACGATTGAGAATCCGCGCTCTAAGCACAATGCAGCGACCCCAATAAGTTCGGTAACTCTGTTCTTAATATAACAATGAACCTTATCTTGTCATAACAAGACACGTACTTGATAGGCCTATATCACGAAACTAGTTATATACAGCTGCACATTGTGTTTTATAACGGCTGTTTTCTCTTGACGTTATAAAAAGAACAGTTAACGCAGGATCACAGAACGAGTTCAGTAGGTTGGGAAGATAGTGCGTTATTCGTGGATTGACAATGAACAATCATTATTTCTGGAGGAGATTGCACAACATTCGGTGATGACATAGCAACAAGTATGTTCGTGGGTTGGGCCAGCTGACATCTACGACCCCACGAAGGATTTGTAATACTATGGTTTCTTAAAACGCACCTCACCAGGCCTATGGCCGTTTCTACAAACAATCAAATTACGAGTTATGCAAGTTACGCAAACCGTTTTTAACTGATCAGCGGACGATTTCCCTAAGTATAGAAAACAAGGTTTCGTTGCGAATAACCGTTTAAAGTTACGCATTCTTTTAGAAACGTTCGTGTGCGGCTCCTGACAGTTACAGCGAATTGCAAACATCCTGTTGTTGTTGATAGCATCAACGCACCATGTATTATACCATGACTAAAAAGAAACTACTTATGAAAAAGTGTCGTCTCATATAAAGACAATGTTTGTATTCCAAGAAATAGGGGGCCTGGTTATATAAGAAAACATGTTTTGCTAATATTTTTTGCGATTTCTTTCAGTGGATCGATCGATTCTACATTCGCAGTTTCAAGATGGCTGTCACGCTACATTCAAAGGTTGTGGGACAGTTGAGAGGCGATAGATGGTAGCATGTATCTAGCGTTTGATATGAAATCTCCTGGTTTCAGCATACTTCCCCTTTACAATGTCAACGTTCCCCAACTACTTATCTTTGTTGAGCAATGAACTTATGACACTTTAATTTGAATGTGCCGTGGTGAATTGTTTTTACATTTCTAGTGGTCAATAAATAATCGTATTATTTGTGCACCTCGTTTTTTCATTTAATAAAATCTCTTTTCCAGCCGCGATATTTCTATAGTCTCATTTGACGTTATATAGTTTCCTCCAAAGACGAATTGCTAAGAAGAACTGCGTATATAAATGAAATAGTCCATTCCGGTAGTGTTGCGATTGTATAGTAAAATAGCGAACGGCAAGGAAAAGCAATTCGAAACCCTAATTTATGTGTACGTCACGCCAACGCATTGAACTATCTTTCGAATAATTCAATTTAACATGGATTGTTTCACTCCTACGTATGGTAACGATTCCATGATGCTTCACTCTACAGGTTGTGGCCGCGGCAATATTGACCGTCCTGGTCATCTGGTGTGTTAAGCATCACGGCGTGATATCTGCGCCAAAATACCCGTCGTCGTGGATCAACTAGAAATTTCGGAAGTGCATCAGGAAGTGTCAGGACAACTTCAACCGGTGTCGCGCGATGTGTATGTCATCCGGCGAGTGTCCGGCAGCCATAGAACGTTGCAAGGACCTCTGCGATGAGATAGAGACTCAGTGCAAGACAGACTGCTACGTCACATTTATGTAGTAGTCACGGGATGTAACAAGAGAGACTGCTACGTCACATTTATGTAGTAGTCACGGGATGTAACAAGAGAGACTTCTACGTCACATTTATGTAGTAGTCACGGGATGTAACAAGACAGACTGCTACGTCACATTTATGTAGTAGTCACGGGATGTAACAAGATAGACTGCTACGTCACATTTATGTAGTAGTCACGGGATGTAACAAGAATGACAGCCAAAGCAAATACTCCAGAGCGCAAGAGAACATGGAAACAACTGACGGTTCAACACAGTGATTCGCCTTTAATCGATCACCCAATTCAATCAACCAGTTAGTTGTAAAATTAATGTATACACATTGTTCCATAATCAGCTGCTAATTGGTTCCGCTCGTATATCGTCCTCTGTGATACGAATGCCTTCTCATATCCAATATGTACTGCTCCTTTGTCAAAGCTAGTTTGAGTCACGCAGTTCATTTCCTGACTCGTCAATATTTCCAAACCTAAAATGTGTGTGTGGTGTTATTGCGGTTAAACCCGAAAACAATGGCTGTCTTGGTCAAATGTCACTTGCCATCTAGCGTTGTATTCAAGAAAATACAACAAACGTTCACCTGAATTTTCGTGACGTTTCTATTTCTGACCTCTTCACATTCGTGTTCTTTAATAAAATAATAAAAATGTTAATAATATAATGATAATACATGTTTATTTACATCCTCTAGAAAAGCATAATATATCAAAACACGTAAGAGAAAACCTGAGAGTTAATATTGTTGTGTTTTATAATTTTATTTCAATTTTAGTCGCTAGGGGGCGTGGCATAATGTTTACTTTCAAAATTTATCCTTCGTCTAATGATCAATTATAGTATCCTAATTATTTTGAATAGATTTTTAATATTATATAACTTGTAAAGCGCTACAGAACCAAGAATTCAACCATAAACTAAGTATATTTAAACTATAAGCATATTTTAACAAGTTTTGGTCCTGTCATATTCAACTTAATATAACCGGAGTTAAAGCCGTTATGATTATCCTCACTTTCGCCCGTCGGCAATGTTTAGTTTTTTAAATGTTATCATTTGTAAATATTACAATGTTAAATGATTAGTTACAAAACATGCTGCCTGTGGGTTTTTCTATTGACCTTTTAGATTATTATTGGCATTTTATATTATTACAGTAAAACGGTATTTAAAACGGAATCATAGTGCAGTTAAGTTGTGAACTATAAGGCATTGCCAGTGAGTGGTTGACACTGCAGTCAGTTTCTGCCTATCTATGGCTACAGCTAATTATATAGTTTTGGTCTATTAATTTCTATTAAATATGATGATAGTCTAACATAATTATGTCACCATTATTCTTATTGGGTGTTTTCTGCTTGTCTTGCCCTGTTGCTGTAAGGGATAAAGTATTTGTTTTACGCAAACCATTGACATCTAACCATTTTAATGTGCTTTTTTTTAATCACACTAGAATCCATCATTTTATTTCAATCTTGCATAGTCTGCCATGTCTTCATGTTTGTTATAATAAAAAGTTACTGCCAATCCCCCGCTCTACGCCAACATTGAAATTGGCAATAGTAGCAGGAGATGTAAATCTCAATCCTGGGCCAGCTGTTAGACGAAAGATTCGGGTGGCCACTACAACCGTTCGATCTGTACGATATAAGACAGCCTCACTTTGTGATTTATTAATTTCAAAGAAAATAAACATTCTAGCTGTAAATGAGACCTGGCTCAGACCACATGATACACATGCATGCATTGCTGACGTTTCCCCTTCTGGCTACACCTTTCACCATCGACCACGTTTAGTCGGCCGTGGAGGTGGTTTTGGCTTTCTTATATCACAGCAATTCAAAGTTTAAATTACATTCTAACCCTGAATACTCCAGTTTTGAGTCCATCTGTGCTAAAATTTCACATTCTTTTTTTCTCCGCATACTTTGTTTGTATCTATAGTCCTCCAAGACATCTGCTGGAAAATCTGGCAGTTATTCATTCAGAATTTTACATTCTTGGTGATTCTTATCTACATTTGGATATACCTTCTACAACTACAACCACGTTTGATGATATTCTTGCATCATTTGATTTGAAACAACATGTTACCTTTTCGATACATATATATGGCCATTGGCTTGACCTCTTGATAACCCGTTCAACGTGTAATACTATTCAAGTACCTACTGTTTCAGATGTATTATCAGACCACCATACTGTCATTGCTAATATTAACGTTTCTATAACCCCATTAGAGTCGAAACACAATTTGTCTTACAGAGCCATTCATAGGATTGACATTACAGCTTTAATAGCTGATATCCTTATATCCGACCTTATCACAGATAAAAAAAATCAATCTGACTTATATAAACAGTACTGTCAAGTACTCAATGCATTACTTAACAAACATACACCTATAAACTCCAAATGTCCGTCAGAAAGGTCACAGGCCCCATAGATAACTTCCGAGCGTGTATGGCGCAAATTGCGCTCGCCATTAGATAGGTCGTGCTATTATAAGCAATGTCATCTCTGTAACAGACAAATGGCCAAAGCTAAATCAGATTATTTTACAAATATGGTCATAAATAAGTTTGATAACACGGCAGTTATGGAACTGCATAAATAAAGTTCTACACAGACGGCCTACTCCATCTAGTTCTCTCGTCACTTTAAGAATAAAATCAGTATTATTCGTTCTGCTTTCCACAATGTAATGTCAGTGTGGACTTTCCACAAGTAAATTTTCAACTTGTGTCATTTGAACCTGCAACAATTGATGAAGTTAGGAAAATAAATATGTCAACCCCAAATAAATTGTGTGCACTTGATCCATTTCCAACAATGTTGCTAAAAGCATGTCTCGATACACTTATTGGACCTATAACAAATATTATAAATGCAACACTTTGCTCTGGCTGGTCTCCTGATGATTTCAAATACGCCCATGTCACACCACTTCTCAAGAAGTCACCTCTGCCTAAACATGACCTAAACAGTTACAGACCTATTTCTAACCTCAGCTTTATTTCCAAAATACTAGAAAAGGTTGAAGCAAGTCGTCTTAGCTAATGTTTCACAATCGGCATATAGACAGTTTCATTCAACAGAGACTGCCATTTTAAAGGTTCATAATGACATTAACTTGAACATTAATAATGGTAAAGTGACTGCACTTACCTTACTAGATCTCTTTGCTGCGTTTGACACGATTGATCACAGCATTCTCATTAAACGCCTATTAAAGTGGTACGGCATACCTGGAACAGTTCTAAGCTGGTTTTCTTCATATCTAACTGATATATACCAAACCATAAAGATTGGGATCATCTTTTCAGCTGCACTGCCGGCTTTATTTGGAGTTTCCAGGGTTCTGTTCTCGGGCCTTTGCTTTTTACTCTTTACACTACGCCACTACGCTCTGTAATACAAAGTCATAACTTTGATCATCATATTTATGCTGATGATACTCATATCTATATTTCGTTGGCTACCCCGGATACAAATCGCTCCCTTAACCAGCTTAGTGATTGCCTTCAATATATCTTCCACTGTATGACAGACAGTAACTTGAAATTAAATGCAAATAAAACTGAATTGATCATTATTGGTACTCCAATGCAGCGTAGTAAACTGGATGATTTTTCCCTACGCGTAGTTTGAATCATTATATCACGCCAGCAACCTCGGTGCCGAATCTAGGAGTGATCTTTGATAGTAACTTTAATTTCCGACAACACATATCTCAAACCTGTCGCTGCTGTTTTTATCATATTCGTGATCTTCGCCGTATTCGCCGGTATTTTTATTTTCTGTTGCTAAACCTATTTCAACAGCGCTTGTTAGCAGCAGACTTGACTATTGCAATTTCTTCCTTTATAATATCACTAGCAAGGATATCACAAACTTTCAGCGTGTCCAAAATTGTCTAGCAAGGCTAGTTACAAGATCCCTCGTTTTTCTCGCTCTGTACCACTTTTGAAGTCTTTGCATTGGCTTCCTGTACGATATCGTATACTATTTAAGATCTGTACCATTACATACCAGGCACTGTCCAGTAAGCAACCATCTTATTTGCATTCATTGCTTACTCCTGTAACAAAAACTATCCAGCTTCGATCATCTAGTTCTGACCTAATTTTTGTTCCTGGTGTCAACACTAACATTGGAACTAGGGATTTTTATGTTGCTGCACCAACTCTTTGGAATATGCTCCCTCTTAGTGTTAGATCAGTTGAACCAAAAAATCCGTCGTCATTTAAAAAACTTATCTTTACAACCTTGCTTATCCACCGTAACTCCCTAGCTCCTTGACCCATCTGTTGACAACTGGAATACTACTTATGGATTTTGAGATTGACCAATCCTTTTGTTTTGATGCGCCTCTGAGCTTGGTTTCCAAGACCTTAGCCGCAATAGAAGTTATAGTACTATTATTATTTTGTTAATTACAATGCCAACTGGGAACGTTGAGGCGAATGGTCCAAGGCAGTGAATGAACATATAAAGAGGCGAGCAAACCTCGGCGACTCGGAGGTGATGTACTTAGAATGCTACAAAGTTAGCATAATAATGTGTGTGTGTGTGTGTGTGTGTGTGTGAGGGTGTGCGTGTGCGTGTGCGTGTGCGTGTGCGTGTGCGTGTCTGTGATAATTGTAAATTCTGTTTTACATTACCAGCGTCAATACAATAATTAGTTCGGAGGTGTGGGTCTAACCATCAGTCCAACTCCAATGATACGATCCGTGACTTTATGTTGAAAAAAAATCCCCCAAAAAACGGCCGACTGAGAACATTGATAATATTATTTCTGATCTATCAATGTCCATGAATCTCCCCCTTTTTATGTGATGTCATACATGATACCTGTATTGTTTTCAAGTTCAGCCCTTCCTCAAGCTCATACAATGAGTAATATATTTCTGAAGAAAAAATATACCGAAATACGAAGCGGAACGGCATCTTCATTGTTTAAGATAACTAGCTGCCTTTCAATGACGTGACAGGAAATTATATTTATCGGTGGTGAAACATTATATAGCATTATTGGCTACTAGTCCATGTTGCCTGCGTTAAAACAGAATCCCACGCACATTCTGCTTTTGCGATATATATGAAGGTATGCATTTCCTCGGATTACATCGACCCACATATGTAGCGTACTGGATACCATTCGAAATGTGGACAAGGATTTCGCAAGAACACCAGTATGTTTGTGTGTATGTGCGTGCCTGCTTGTGCGTGTGCGTGTGTTTGTGCGTGTGCGTTTGCGTGAAGGTGTCCGTGTGAGTGTGCGCGCTTATGCGTAGGCGTGTGGGTGTCTATGTTTATCTTACTGTCTCCCTCTCTTCTTGTCTCCATGTCCCTGTCTGTCTGTCTGCATGTCTGCATGTCTGCATGTCTGCATGTCTGCATGTCTGTCTGTCTGTCTGTCTGTCTGGCTGGCTGTCTGTCTGTATGTCTGTCTGCTGTATGTCTGTCTGTCTGTATGTCTGTCTGTCTGTCTGTCTGTCACACGCTCTGTCTATCTCTCTGTCTCTCTGTCAGTCTGTGTCTCTGTATCCCTTTCTTTCCTTCTCATTGTCTCCCGCATCTGTCTCCTTTTGGTGGCCATTTCAGTTTGATAAAGAGTTTTATATACAGACTGACCTGGAATTACATATAAATCTACAGTAGAGAAGAGTCTATAGAAAATTATCCGCAAAAATCCCACAGAATATGTTATATATTGTCTAAAGAATTGTTTGCTAATGCGCCACCTAGCGAACATTTATGCGGATACTCACACACATTGTGCACTTGTCTGACAGTTTGCATACATACACTACTTGGGTCCGTGAGGATTCTTTGATATAGCATCAACTGAACAGGGCTCTTTGATGGCTTAAAGCGCCCTTTTGTGGTTGACCATAAATTACTCTTTGCCGGTACTACAGTTTTTATATATAGCATCACCAATTGTAAGAAATTAAGGCCACAAATGTCCTATGTTGAAAGTAAAACATAATCTCCCGAACATTATTCTGCCACAATACCTTATTGTTGCATGCAACCGCACTCGAAAAATGATCCCAACAAATACATACAAACACAACCACATAAATACATATGCATACTCATTTTATCCCATAATAATAACCAATTGGAACCTACACGGTCATAACTAATCATGAACTCTCGTCACTTTATCACTTTCAACAAGGTGTGAACACCGTTCATGGTGCCGCACCGCCCCACCTAAATAAATGAATTAGTGATTTTCACTACGCGCATTACGTGATTGCATTACTCTGATGTAGACCGTGATCATTTTAATTTATTTTCATGTCCGTGCACCCACTGGAATCACCACCGCACCGTCACTCCTATGTTAGCTCCTGAAGGTCATTAAAGCCTTCCAACTATTTGGTACGTCAGACTGACACCGACTAGTTCCGACGTAATCGAATGTTTTCAAGTTTACGTGACTATGACGTCACGTTGGCTTAGAGTATAGCACAGTCGGCGTCAGTCGATGTAGTTGATAAACTGCAGTCGGAGAGAGTCTAGTCTGGTCGGGTCGGACCAAAAGAGACAGTTGTATACGTCAATCTAACAGTACATTATTTCCAAACTCATTGAAACTAATATCGGGAATTACAACATATATTTGTGTTTTAGAAACGGTAGGTGAACAGAGATAATACAAATATTTGTGTCTGATACTTTATTGAATTGACGTCTTACAAAGGTTCCGTTGAAATACAGTCACTGATAGCTTCAGTGATATTCAGCGAAATGATGTCATAAGCGCACTGTTATTGAATATAAAGCAAATGCATGATGTTTCCGATCAACCTTCTTGTCGATGTTCGTATTCCTATTCCTCATCGTTTCAGTTTGGAACCGAGGAACGAACTACAAAAAAGAAAAGACAATCAGGGTAAGAATACAGTACGTCGGTATATATGTATATATCTGATGGTTTACAGTTTCCAGGATATCACCAACACTGCAAGAACCACACCACATCAAAGAATCCTCGTCACAACTAGTTCAACATGTGTGTGTGTGTGTGGGGGGGTGCGTGTGCGCGTGCGTGTGTGTGTGTGAGAGAGTGAGTGAGTTAGTGTGAGTGTAACAATTGGTTCAGTGTGTCTGTGTGTGTGTGTTTGTGTGCGTGCGTGCTTGCTTGTGGGTGTGGGTGTGGGTGTGGGTGTGGGTGTGAGTGTGAGTGTGTCATTATGTGCGTGCGTACGTGAACGCGTGTGCGCGTATGTGTGTGTTTGTATATGTGTGTGGATGTGTGTGTATGTGTGTGAGCGTGCGTGCGTGGTTGTGTGTGTGAGTGAGTAAGTGTGTGAGTCAGTGAGTGAGTGAGTTTGTGTGTGTGCGGTTTTATAATATCTTATCATGAACGGTTTTACCTAAAAAGATTCCGTAAAGTCATCCATATTAGGGCTTCATGATGGTCTCCAGCGGGTAGAACCTGTGCTCTCTACGGCAAGTGGACGATTTACCAAGACATTTGTGTTCCACGTCGTCCCAGACCGTGCCTCCGACCTCACAGCGGCGGTGGAAGAACATGCCGCCGTTGGCACAAGATGCGTACAAGTCGCAGTAGCAGCAGTGCTGCCAATGACCGTCCGGGCGGGTGTAGCAGTCGATGATACCGTTAGTTCCGGTCGGGCAACCTAAAGGCGGACGAAGACATGTTGATAAAAACCCGGGAGTAGCCGGATGTCAACCATGTAACGTTGTCTCACGTACCATGCTTATAGTTTCATATACCATAAGTAAAGCAATATATATACATTTTCCTGTACTTAGTTTGTTAGACACAATTATTCGTGACCATTGTGTAGATGTCCATTTACATGGTTGCGGGACCACGCATATACTCTAGAATGACAAAGACACCGGGATATTAGAAGAGTTTCATGATAGCTATTTCAGTGTTCATATATTTGTTCACAGCTTTACACCAAATGAATAATTAAGAAATAGTTATGATCATCAAAGTATCGATCAAGACTTGTCTTTGTAAATCAGTAGAGAAACCTAAATATGTTGTGCCTGCACAGGAATATAGGCATTCGCGCACGCACACACGCACACACACAAAGACACAGCCAGACTACACAAACATATCACCCGGGATATCCCTGTATTGCAGGACAAAGTGTTGGAAATCAAAACTACAATTACCTCGATCACATCGCCGCTTTTCGTTGTCAAAGAACATCCCGTTGCGACAACGACGACGGAATGCTTTCCCACGCACACATTCCACGTAAATACGACAGTCGAAAGTACACATGGCTTGGTAGGAGCCATCTCGCTTTCGCTCGCACGATTCCTTGCATCCTGAGCGCACGAATAGAAAATATAATTCGTTATGTTTACGCTGTTTTAGTGACTTATGGCGTTATATTTCAAAGTATGGCGGTAATATGAAAATGCTGATTGATGTTTAATTCTTTTCTAAACATTTAATAACGTTAACTATTTGTATGTTCCTGTACTGTTTCATTGTTATTATTATTATTAAATATTCGGTGATGGCTCTTTGTTACCACGGCTGTATTGACAGAGGATATATATTGCCAAAAAGTATCGATTTCAATCAACAGATTAGTGTCGTTTGGTAATCATATGTTTTATGTATTATAATAAAAACTAATGTGTAAAGAGAAGAAAGTGATTAATACGCTTAGGTGGATCAGGACGCCTAGTCGTAGGAGGACGACGCCTAGGGGGGTCACGTCGCCTAGGGGGGTCGCGTCGCCTTGGGGGGCCAGCAGCAAAACAGCATGCCAAGATGACGGCGAACACAGCCAAGACGATCAATAGCCTCATGGTGGGTCCTTGTCGCTGAAATAATAACAAAGAATTTGTGGGCACATCATCCTTTCACCAATACGTGTGCATAATTGGTTACAAAACGCTGGGACTGTTATGGTTGACGCAGTGCGTGTAGTGGCAATGAGCTAACTATGTTCTTATTATAGTTTGGCATTTGTCGCTATGATTGCTAAATGAAACCTACACTTAATAATAATGTGGTGTTGAAACGTGTTCATGATACTAACACCATTATTATAGTAAATTGTTTAGGCAGTAGTTAACGTAGCGCCCAAGTCGGATTTTATAGATAGGATCTATTGGCTCTGTCTGTCCACGATAGGTTTTTTTCCATTTTCCTGTGTGGTATCTTATACTATTCCTATTGTCTGGGCTACTACATAATTTAACAATGTTTTTGTAATATTAGATAGCACGTATTTTTCATGTACACAAATTAGTCCTGTAACATAAATCCATCTGTGGCATTTTACAAACCGTTATCTTGGCAGCCATCTTGAATTTTATAATTGGCGGTCATAAAGTAATTTATATTTTGTCACAGTCAAATTCCTTGTTCACAAATATGTGGGACTAGCCACAACAATCAGGTTGTTATGTGGTCTAGAAGGATATTTATGAGATCAAGAGGAGCGCAGTGGCGCAGTGCTAGAGCATCAGACTCTCAATCGAGAGAACCTGCTTTCGAACAATGTGCAGCAGATTCGAACCTTGGAAAAGTTCGTTTACTATACGTTGCTCCAGTTCACTCAGCTACATGAATGAGTACCTGGCTACAGACGATGGTGTATGTTTGTATACGAATAATATTTGTGCATTAATTGTAGCGTGGCTGAATATTTTCCATAGAAGTCAGTGTTCAATTTATTAGGACTGGCAGGGAATAAAATGTAAAGTGTTTTGAACGGTCCTAAAGACGTGATACTGTGCTGTATATCGTTTTACCTCTAGAAAGTAGGAAGTACTATGAGTACCATGTTGAAATCTAATCTGGCCGTCGTAAATGTAGCAAGACAATTGTGTAATAGTCAGATACCATGTCCCAAATATGTGTGGTCTAACCACTAAAATCACTATTCTACATGACGTAAACCAGCATTCTGATTGTGGCAGCCACTTTAAAACTTAAACAAGACGCCAAGATACCGTTTTGATCTAATACAGGGTACAGCAAAATAAATTGCAAACGTCAAAAAGCTACATAGTGTCCCTGACTACTAGCATAGCCACCAGATAAAAGGGACTTCACCCGATGGCAGTCCTATTTATTTGAACACCAACTCGACATCTCTGAGAATCGTCCAACTGCGTTAGAATTCCTGCGCAAGATTTAGCAAGATTGCCACCCAGAGAATTAACTGTAGGTGGCAGGTGGACAAGGAAGCCCTTTGGCTTATCGAGAGTCCGACCCTTTTATCTATGTGTATCCCGCCCTTCTGAGGTATGTGTTGATTTTATTTTTAAACATATTCACGCTACTAGCACCCACACAATCAGCAGATAATCTGTTCCATTCATTTACAGTCCTTTGTGAAAATGAGACCTTGCTTATATATAATCTACACTGCTCCTTTGCTATTGTAACTACATGTCCTCTAGTCCTTCTATCTTTCTTAACTGAGAAAAAATATTTCTATAAATACTTTCATAACCATTCATTATTGTAAACACTTCTATCTGATCTCCTCTCAATCTCCTAGTGTCTAGTGTTGTTAAACCACATTCTTTTAGGCGAATTTCATAACTAAGATCCCTCGGTGTTGGTATCATTTTAGTCGCTCTCCTCTGTATTTTTTCTAGCATATCTATGTCCTTCCTGCGATACGGCCTCAACGCTTGTATACAATATTCAAAATGAGGCCTCACTATTGCTTTGTACAGCGGTATTATTAGCTCTTTTTAGTATACGTTATGTTTCACCTAATTAATCCAAGGATTTGATTTCCCTTTGAAGCTGCAATTCTGCACTGCTCTGAAACCTTCATATCAGCACTAATGGTTAACCCTAAGTCATTTTCTTTTACAGTAGTACTTAGTACAGTACCCCCCATTGTATACTCTACCTCTTCGTTCCCACGTCTTGCGTGGAGGCATTTACATTTCCCAAAATTGAACAGCATTTGCCACTTTTCAGACCATTTGATCAACTTGTCAAGATCATCTTGTAAATGTTCCATCACTTTTAATCCTTCTAAACACTTTTGTATCATCCGCAAATTTCAACACATTGCTTGTTATTTCATCATCCAAATCGTTGATATATGTTAAGAATAATATAGGTCCTAGTACTGATCCCTGTGGTACCCCACTCAATACCGATTTCCAGTTTGAAGCCTCCCCATCAACTACTACACGTTGTCTTCTGTCAATCAGCCATTTTTATATCCATTTTGTTATACCATTTCCTATGCCATGGGCCTTTAGTATAAGCAGTAATCTTTGATGTAGTACTTTGTTTTTGAAAATCTAAGTAGACGATATATATTGGTGATCCCTCATCTACCCACTTAGTGATGTCTTCTAAAAAACATAACATATTTGTTAAGCATGACCTCGCTTTAAAAAACTCATGTTGAGATGGGTTTATCAAGTTATGTTTAACAAGAAAATCCACCATGTGATCTTTAATTAGTCTTTCTAATAATTTGCAAATCATTGATGTTAAACTCACTGGTCTATAGTTCTCTGACTTGTTTCTCGAACCTTTTTTAAATAACGGTATAATGATTGCCTCTTTCCATTCTAAAGGAACCACTCCCTCTTCTAATGACAAGTTGAAAACTGTTGCAAGCAGTACGCTAATTTGTTCTACAATTTCCAATAGTAGTTTGGGCGGAATCCCATACACTGCAGGTGATTTATTATACTTCATAGCCCTTATTTTCTTAGCTACCATTTCCGGGGTTACAATTAATTGTCCTAAATAGTCTGAATCTGCCCCCTTGAACTTAGCCTCTGGTATTGGCAGTGAACTGATATCTTCTCTGGTAAACACTGAACTAAACTACTCATTCAGGTCTTCTGCCATTAAGAATCCCTCTGATATTATATTTCCAGCACTATCTTCTAGAGGACCGAACTTATCTTGTACTTTCTGTTTGCTTCGAACAACGCATACAAACTCTTGCTGTCATGTTTTATATTACTAGCTAATTGTTGATCATAGCTTCTTTTTGAATTTTGAATTTCTGCTGTAGCTTGGTTAAGTGCTTCTTTATAACTGTTGTAGACTTCATCATTTCCAGTACATCTATATGACTTCCACATCATTTGTTTATACTTAATGTTTGTAATAATAATAATAATAATAATAATAAGGTAACTTCGATTGCGCCTAAATCCTTGGAAACCAAGCTCAGAGGCGCATCAAAACAAAAGAGTTGGTCAATCTCAAAATCCATAAGTAGTTTTCCAGTTGTCAACAGATGGGTCAAGGCGCTAGGGAGCTACGGTGGATAAGCAAGGTTGTAAAGATACGTTTTTAAATGACGACGGAATTTTGTAATATTTTCAACTGATCTAACACTAAGAGGAAGCATATTCCAAAGAGTTGGTGCAGCAACAGAAACAGCTCTAGTTCCAATGTTAGTGTTGACTCTAGGAACAAAACGTAGGTCAGAACTAGATGATCGAAGCTGGATAGATTTTCTTACAGGAGTAAGCAATAAATGCAAATAAGATAGTTGCTTATTGGACAGTGCCTGGTATGTAATGGTACAGATCTTAAATATTATACGATATCGTACAGGAAGCCAATGTAAAGACTTCAAAAGTGGCACAGAGCGAGAAAAACGAGGAGATCTTGTAACTACTCTTGCTAGACAATTTTTGACACGCTGAAGTTTTGTGATATCTTTGCTAGCGATATTATAAAGGACGGAATTGCAATAGTCAAGTCTGCTGCTAACAAGCGCTGTTGCAATAGTCTTAGCAACAGAAAATGACATATACCGGCGAATATGATAAAAACAGCAGCGACATGTTTGAGATATATGTTGTCGGAAATTGAAGTTACTATCAAAGATTACTCCTAGATTCCGCACCGAGGATGCTGGCGTGATATACTGATTCAAAATACGCGTAGGGAAAAAACCATCCAGTTTACAACGCTGCATTGGAGTACCAATAATGATCAATTCAGTTTTATTTGCATTTAATTGGATTCTTTCGATAAGTGTTTCTTTTTGGACCGTTTCCCTTGTTTTTTGAAGGGTACAAATTTATCGACTATGCATTTAATTTCACTCTTTAATATATCCCAGCATTCTGTTGCCTTCTTATTTTTCAGTGTGTTATTCCAGTCTATCTTTGCTAAATATTTCCTCATGTCCTTATACATTCCTTTATGGAAATTTCTCCTATACTGCTTTTTACTATTCCTTTCTGATTTTACTTTGATGGCAAAATGTATCTGGTTGTGATCACTACTCCCCAGTGGCTCACATATCTTGACATTGTCAACTAATTCATTCGGTGAGGACAAAACTATGTCTAACACATTCTCACCCCTGGTTGGTTCTAGCACATGTTGAGAAAGGAAAGTATCTTGAACTAAAACTCAAACCTTGTGGTCCTCACTACCCATACTCTGTAGTGCAGAGATTTTCATTGTATATGCCCGTGGTTAAAATCCCCAATAATGATACAGTCCCGTTTGCTTACTTCTCTTATAGCGTTTTGTATTTTATCATTCTCTTCTATGCTTATGTTTGGACTTCGATAAACTAACCCAACTGTTAACGTTAAGTTTCATGTAACTATGTTACACCAAACAGCTTCTTCGCAATCTGCTTCTCTTTCTAATTTTATTTCATAAGCCTGAATAGATTCTTTAATATATATATCTGACATATCGGTGGTGGTCCAGGATTCGGTTATACCTATTATGTGAGGGTCAATATCTTCTACCATAATGTTTAGTTCATTTCTTTTGTTTACTATACTCCTTGCATTTAAACAAACACATTTATATCCAGCTTCAGAAGAGTTTTCCAGACTGTTCTTTGCTGATTTATTTGTGCTGTCTTTATCTATGCCTCCAGTTTTAGGCTTTTCTGTGGGTCCCCCCTGCGAATCTAGTTTAAATAGATGCAACCTTTCCCACTGTCAACAGATCGCAGCAGGTTCTATTAGAAAACTGCTGCCACCTTTCCAATAAGATGGAGGCTATCTCTCATGTACATAACTTCCCTCCCAACAAAGTATCCCCGTAAATATGTGAATCCCACCCCCTCTTCTTCACACATCTGCTTAACTAGTGCGTTGATCGCCATCCTTTTGCAGTTTCTATACATTGTCCCCCTTCCTCCCATTACTGGCAACATTCCTGACATAATTATTTGTTCAACTCTTGTCTTCTTTACCTTCCTCACTAACTGTCTATGCTTCTGTACTACCCCAGTTTTTCCTCCGTGTCTGCATTATTTGTTCCTACATGTACCAGTATAGACCCTCCTTTGCCATGTCCCAATACCTTCTCCACCCTGTCAGTCACATGTTCAATCCTAGCCCCCGGTAAACAAACAACGACGTCCCTACCCTCGCTCAGTGTCTTGTCCGTCTTTCTCATAATGGAGTCGCCCATAAATACCCTCTCTTTCCTCATTGCCCCGTCAATCATTGCCTTAGAGTAGCTTTTTCTTCGGTTTGCATCTGTCTGGGTGTTGTCTTTTCCCCCTGTCGTCTTCTCTCCTGTCACATTCTCTTCTAATCCATTCTTTCCTCTCGCTTTTTCTCTTGTCACCTTTCCTCTTGTCAGCGTCCGTTTTATTGACTTCTCTTCTATCACATTTGGTCTCACTTCCTTTCGTCCCTTCATCTTTCCTCCCATCTCATTTTCTTCTCTCCTCTCCCGTCCCATCTTCCCTCCCTCCTTCTCTACGATCACTTTCTCCCTTGTCACCGTCACGCTTGTCACGTTTTCTGTCGTCGATTTTCCAATTTCTTCCCCTCCAATCACCTTCCCTCCTCTCAATCTCCTTTCCTCAGTTTTCCTGCCACTGCTATTCTCCTTCAGTCTTGCAGTATTCTCACCTCTCTCCCTGTCGTCTCTCTCCATTCGACCTGTCTCCTTTCTAATTCCCATTTCCATTCCCTTCACAATATCTGTCAACCTAACTATCTCCTTCTGCAGACACTCCACCTTCCAACACCCAATGACTGAAAGGTGAATCCTTCCTCCATGGTTTCTGCCCATGACATCCCACAGCTGGATAATGCAAAATCTACCCAGCTGTGGCAGTGATCGCACACCAAGTGTCGCTTTGCCTTGACTTGCCGCTAGCAAAGCGCCATATCCCTATCAGAATTTATTTAATAACTTAACTAACTTAGAAAGATTACTTACTACTGCATTCTCTTCATGCAGTGATTAAACCCAACACATAATAATGTTTGTGCCGCCGCTTCGTTTTTTGGCTTCGCAAATAGAACAGTCAACAGCATAACGCTTTCTACACCGTCTGCTTTCCCAAGACAAACTATATCTGACATATAAAAGAAGTGAATTTGCAACGTGATCCTGTTCATGGGGTTTCATTAGCGAAATTCTAACAATACTCGTTCGTGAATACGGAATATTGCATCTACGAGCTTATACGAACAATATCCGCCAATGATTTAGTGAAGATTATCTCAAATGTACCTTACCTTTCCAACGGGAGTTTCAGACGATCGAAGTTGGTGTAAAAATGTTTACCAGATATGTGGCTTTTATTCCATCAGCTATTAACGGCACACCTTCCTTGTCCAATCACATGGCAACAAAACACGCATGCAATGGTGTTTAATTACGCTATTGTCTTTACGGAATGCATAGTTTGATAACTTTTTCTTCTACTTTACGAGACAGTACCGGTGGATATGACATTTGATATGGATTTTTAGTATCCTAATTTCCAATAATGTCCACTTAGTGGATTGTGTGTTCAATTTACGAGAGAGCCACCCTTACCAGTCCTCCCACACAAAAACTACGCCGTCGTCACGCAGGAATACTGCGAAGCACGTTTAACATTCACAGTTAAGAACACTTGACTAAGACTGAGTTGCTGAGGTATGGATAGAATAACTGAGAAAAAAAACGAGGGATAGCTGAGATTTGCTGGGCACATTCTAGTGAAATGGCAACTATGATAATTAAATGTGACAACAAGCGCACAAAAAAGAAACTGGTGAAGTGATTGCCAAACAGTCACCCTTGAAAATACTACAGTTCTATTTTGAACCTTCAATAAAACACTTTAGAGTGATTTCAACCATGCTTCAGAACACTACAATATTCATGTTTAAAACTGAAACCTTTTAGTCCCCAATGATAACAATAATAATATATATTGATTATCTTCATCATAAAATAACTTCTAAGATATTCAACTTTTAACCGAGTGTTCCGACACTAGGTTCGAAACACGATCGTTTTTCTTTGAATACCCTAAATCGGGTGAGACGAACTGTTACTCGTAGAGCTTACTGATGGTGTAAGGGAAGATACTGGACTCGAGTGTGTTGTGGTTCAAACGACAGTGATGACTAGATATATATGGAGACAGAGTTGAATCTTACTCCAGTGGTCGACGTGAATGAGGGTGTTATACTTGTTGTTCTTCTTTTTCCATATAAGTGCATAATCAACATTGTTGCACTGTAGAGGTTATACACAATATGAATGATACTGGTGATTATGAACAACGTGGGTGTGGTGCAGCTTAACATAATTAAAAACTAGTTCTGGATAAAACAACAGTGCAAAGTATTATTTGTCTTAAAATTAGTGTTTCTATTTTAATATTCAGTATTATATGTTTTAAAACCAGTGTTTAGTTTTTAATATATTAATATGCATTTATTTATTGCTTGTACAGAGCATCGATCCGCTATGCGGGAATTAACGCTAACGAAATACCGTATTATTATTATTATTATTATTAATTCACGCTATATCCTAGAACAGCATATTACGTATGCACACAGTCAACGCCCGGGAACCCGCATGTTTTGCTAAACACGTCATCTTCAAAGGCTGTATCTCAAAATCTACTGGACCATCTAAGCAGTATGAGTGTACTACATATATACAATTGCACTGCACTTGCCCATCATTTAAAACATGGCTGAATGGTTGTTTGTGTAGTGTCTAGCGCATGTCAAAGACAATCATTTTGTAATTTGCAAAAAAACTATTGCCCATACACATAAATATAACCTACCACCTTTCACACACAATGCATGCTTGTCTCTCCTGTCTCTGTCTCTGTCTGTTAGATACGTTTATAACGTCATTAGTTTCGTATTTTCAACATATACATATTGTATATATTGTTTGATGTATATTTAAGCGCCCGCGACGTTTCATTTTCATCCTAACATAGATATTTAGAATACCATGGATTAACTGCTCCCTACTCCAGGCGCTACAACTCATGCTGTGCAGATTTATGAGCCGTTAGGCGTGAAACGTTTCCGGTTAGACGTGGATAGATATAAACAATAGCACATCAGCATAGTAATTATTTTGTGAGCCGCGTCAATTGAAGAATAGTAGCCAATTATTTCACAGTTATAGTGCAATGCAAAGAACAAGGAACAAGATGGCCCACGATGAGTGGAAACTTCAGATATTGGCTATAAAACAGTCTAATCAGACGGGCTGTCACGACAAGGTCGAGACCGAGTTTCAAAGCCGACTGACAAGTTGCTACGACATTTCGGTCGGTAACTTGTAAAAAAGAAAATGTAACGAAACGGCTGTCATTTGTATAGTAGGTCTGGAAGGCCTAAGGTAAGCGCCTTGCCCTAGGCTACGGTAGGCATTATGCCAATAATAGTTACCCATTTGGGTTACTGCTAATAATCCCTGGAACGTTTTGAGATCTCTTTAAACTCATTTCATTCATGTAAAACGTATTTTAGACACACTAGTGACTATATATACCCAAGCAATCTACTACACGTGTTAACTAGTGTATAATTGCGTGTATTTGTGTGCAAACAATGATGAAATAAATATATACCTATGTATTAATAAACTAAACGACCACTAACATTATAATAATCACGTTTCAATATAGTGATTTCGTTTGATGTTGTTATGTAGTAGAATTGACATTTCTATTGACATTTCGATTGACTTATTTAATTAATGTATTTATTTAACTTATTGCGTTTAACGTATTTAATTGTCTTTTATACACATTTTATTTTTAACTGTGCTAATTATATAAAAATGTAGGCCTACTTAGTTTTGTAATGTAAATGCCTATGAGAAGTTTTTTTATTTCATCTAGATTATATGGTACATTAAAAATACAGACTACTAATAAAACCGTAATCCTCGATAAGCACGATTTTATGCAGCTACAGTTGTGATACTAAATCATAGAAGTAAACATAGTACATAGTTTTGTTTGTTAGTTCTTTGACAACCGTTTTCATTCCAAATACGTGTTCCTGTAGGAAATGCTAGTAATCTACTTGGAACATTTCCACGGGAAAGGGTGTAGAACTCTCACAGAATCAAAAAATTATAAACCGTTATACCGGGAAACATGTTAATGAATTTACAAGTACACATATATACACTACACAATCTAAGATATGCATGACAGAAATATGTTTTGCACATTTTTTATGATGGTCGATTGTAATTATACACACCGAGTTGAGAAGTCAAATGACTGATATATATATATATGTATATATATATATATATATATATATATATATATATATACATAATTAATAGGAAATAAAATCTTCTTTTTGTTCGCGGCAATCGATGCCTGAATGTGATTAGCAATGTGTTGGAAACTTGTTTTTGTGGTTTGTATATTTCAACCGCATCCCACGGCCTTCATCAGCAGACTGAAGTTAAGGGTATGTGTCATGACCTATGTCATGTGACACGAGCCGGAGCAGGCGTCGAGGGAACTCCTGACCGAAATCTCTGTTCAGTGAAGGCTTCCGTCTGAAATATATAGACCACAAAACAAGATTCTTGAGAGGCAGCTAGGTACACTACCAACAACCGAAAAACATTATATTCTATTTATTCAAATATTTAACAAGTTTGTCACCCGTAAGATTAATTCCACATGCACGTCAACGTGTGTGTTCGTTTTTTTACTTGCGCATTAAAGTCTCCCATCACTATCGTGTACTGGGTTGGCTTTTCTAAGGTCTCATCCACGTCGTTGTAGACGTTGTTTGTGTCTTCTTCTGAGTATGATGTTGTTGGTGCGTATACCTGTACTATCTTCAGTTTATAGCGCTTTGTTATGCATAGAACAAGTTCTGCTACTCTGGACCCTCACTATATTGTCTTTCCATTTCTTGTTTATGAGAAAGACTATTCCTGCTTGGCCGTTGTTCGCCATGGAATGGTACAGTGGGTGGCCGCTTTGTAAGGTAGCGAAGCATTCCTATCTTTTTCTGAGTTCTCCGATCCCGATCACATGCCGTACCAACCTGGTTTCCATATGTTCTTCCCTCAGTTCTTGCAACTGTTCATCTCTTAGTAGTGTTCTTACGTGAAATGTTGTTATCTTCAGTCTACTTACCTTATCTCGGCGGCTCTTCTTGGCCCAGAGATTCTTAACACCCCCTGCACGTAGCCAAATTGTTCAAGTTTCGACATGGCGGCCGAAACAGTACCGTGTAGCAGATGATGTAATTTGTGTGTGTTAATTTTCATCTTGTTGAAATATTTATCACACAGACAGTTTCATCTGTCTTCCAAAGTCTGTAGACAAACATATATAAGTATTTAAGCATAACTTGTACCAGGGAAAATGCATTTAGTGCTCTTTGCTGCAGCATTTCAATTGTCTGACACATATTGATGTAAATTAGTATGCCACACGGGGCGTGCATATTCAAGTACCGGTCGCACAACGCTGACATACACAGTCTCCAGGTCATTCTGGCTAATTCCTGCTCGTTTTAATTGATACAACATGTATAATCGTTTCCAAGCCTTTTACACAATATTCTCCACATGTTTATTCCATGTAAGATTATGTGAAATTGTAACACATAGAAGTTTGGCATGGTCTACTTGATCTACATCCATTCCATTGATCTTTATTTTTGGTATGGTATTTCAAAAATTACCATCTTGTCCAACATTGATGATCTTCTGTTTTAATTTTCGTGAATTATTTTTTGTGTCATTCTGTTCTGTCCACCTGGCGGCAATGTCAACCGATGCTTGCATAGCAGATTCACTTTTTCTATCGCATACTTCGAATAATGTACTGAGGTCTACATAGTTATATAATGGAACAGGCTTTTCTAAATCGCTGATGTAGACTAGGAAACATTTAGTTCCAGATATGGTTCACTGTAGTACTCCCCCATTTGGGTGAACAGAATGCGAATATTAATTTCCTATTTTTACTTGTTGAGATCTGTCTAGTAACAATTTTGCCATCCATCTGATAATGTGTGGGGGCAAATCATACAATTGTTGCTTTTCAAATAACAAATGATGATTAATGAGGTCAAACGCCTTGCTTAAAGTCTAGCATGACAACTCGGTCATATGAACCCAGTTTATCAGTCGCCTCATACCACATGTGTACAGTTTTGACGAGAACGTCTGTTGTAGATATTCCACCAACTCCACCAAATTGCCTAGAATCTATTTTTCCTTCCGCTTTTTTATCCACCCATTTCACTGCGATTGACTCAAACACCTTAGCAGCTATTGGAGTTGGTGATATTGATCTGATGTCCTTTTCAATCGACATAGGTGCGTTTATTTTTGGCAACGGTATTACGTTCGCCATTTTCCTTCCGTAGTAAGTACTCCTTCTCGCAGTGATGTATTAAAAATAGAAGTTAATGGAGGAGCGAGGACGTCTGCGTGATTTCTCACCACCCAAGCAGGAATGCTATCATGCCTTGTAGCGTTGTTCAACTTAACATTCTGTAATGCTTTGAGTTGTCATAACACTGATAACATACTGGTTTGGCAATTCCTCATTTACTGTGAATAATTGATTGTCCTGATTTAAACGAGGTAAATATTCACTTACATATACAAAAAAACCGTTCATGCTGTTGGCTAATGAATCACAATCACCGTCCGTTGTTTTGTTGGCGAGGCCTTACATGCACGAATTGCCACTTGTCTTCAGTCACATTATTTTTTGGATACGTTTCTACCAATCGTTGTATCCTGTTTCATTCATTGCTGCAATTTGCGATTGGTAAAAGTCGTACTTAAGTCCCGAAGCAGCACATTTATTCTTATTACGCAACATTTTGGCTAGGTTAAAATCATCATTCATGTGAGCGCGCTGTCTTTTGCGTACTTGTGCTCTAAACCAGTCCGTAACCCATGGCTTATCAGCCGTATGACGCGTCACGACTTTAGTAGGAGAACAAATTACCACGAGGCTAATTCCCGTTTGATAATACACATAATGTTCTCCACATGTCTTAAGTCTAAATAAGGATTCCCATTTAACAGTTGACAGAGCCATGGCAAATGCGGCTTTATCATTGGTGCCCACACACCTTACAGTTAAACGTGTCACACACCCTGGATCAATTAACCGATTACTTCTTGGCTTCAGCAAACCATATTATGATCTGAAGTCCCTAGTTCAGAAATAGTAACAGTTGGGTATATAAAACTTCCATATTCGTCCATATTTTATCCAGTATCGCCCGTACACGTGTTATTACATTTACAACCTGAAATAATTGATACTGTGTTCTCAGAAAATTATCATGTAATCGATTAAAATATCCAGTTATACCGCACTCTGGATGTCTGCATAACATAAAGTTTACGCTCATGATTATATGGTCACGTCTTTTTAAATACTCAGTATATACATGCTACCAATATACATGAACACTTTTGATGCATTTTTTTTGCATAATCTTTTTCCATAACACCTCTAAATCACGAGCCTCCATGGCAATCAACCTCATGTATCTTAAATCAATATAACACGCTACACCGCCGGCTCGTCCGTGACCTCTGTCTTTCTGCTCTAAACAAAACACTTGCATAATAAGGCTACTATTGTCCATATATTCCTTTAACCAAGTTTCGCTAACACATCTAATTGAAACATCGTGTTATGTAATATATATTTGCAATTCGTCTATTTTCTCACTGCTTAACGACCTGGCGTTTACATTAATCAGGGAAGGCAAGCACCATTTGTGTTTTTGCCCCCTGAAAGTCCAGAAGCACAGGACCGTGTACCCCATGAGTCCTCCGTTTGAGCTACCAATAAATGTTCAATGGCCACATTGTTTTGGCCGATTTCCTAGTCACGGGTATGCTGCTTCTATTTGTGGCGCCGTTCCCCCCACTGACGGCACTGCACTTTGTCCACGTGTTTGCAGGTGACTCTGTTTGTTTCGCCGCATTTCGCACACTTGCCCAGAGTGTGTCTTCACTCAACTGTCCACCTATTGTCTAACGACGCTCGTGTGCCGCGCAATGGGTCGTGGGTCGCTGCCGATGTTGTTGTTGTTGTCGTCGGCGACTCGGTGTCTGCACTGGGAGAGACAGATTTGACAGTAGTCTGTTAACCCCGCTCTCCAACAGGTGCAATCAGCCCCGCTGGAAAGCTGCGTCGTCGATGGGACCGTTACAAAAAGTAAAGTTGGCGTCGTTGTTGACGAACGTCACGTCGACTTCGTCGCATGATGCCTTCATTAGCGACATGACTTCAGCCCTGTGTTGAGGATCGGCTTTGACTGGAGCACGCTATTCGCCGTGATGGATGGTGTCAGGTTTTTGCTTTACGTAAGAGCTGTGAGACATTGTCCTTGATGTCGTCACCGTTCGTCGTACTCTTCGCGTCCCGGGTGCCTCCGACGATGACGATCTCGTTAATGTTGACGTTTTTGCCGCTTCGTCGATCATTTCTCCGATATCGGGATCTCGCGTCTGTCGGGATCTCGCGTCGTCGACGTTGGCGTCGGCGTTTGGACGCTTGTTTGCAGCCATGACGTCGTCTCGCAGACCACGCATCTCTTGCCGCTGCCCCCGACTAAATTGACGAGCTGCTGGTTTGATCGCTCCAGTTTGAGGACCAACGACACGAGCATCGACGACTTCTCGAGTAATCGTTGCAAGAGGGTCAGTAGTATGCGCCACGACGAGCAGGTCCAGATACCCACGATGTTTTTGTCGTCCTCGCCCACGCACTCCGGGCGACACCACGTCTTGCACAAATGACATTGCACCAGCTTGTTGTTTTCCTTCCCGCCGTGAATGCAGTTCTTTATGCAATACCTCCAATCGGTGTCCGTTTTCCCTTTTCTTTCTTTTTTTGAGATCTTCTCAACTGCCGCGTCGCAGGTGGCATCAACAGGCGGTAAGTTTACAGTTAACACTGCTGAGCAAAAGTCACCATAAGCACTGTCAGCCACTTGACTAGCCTCGCTGTCCATGGCTATTCAAGCGGATTCGGTGTATGTTCAAACTGGTGAATGGTAAGCTGCTGTTATTGCTTTTACCTGATGGCCAGTCATCTGTTATTCACTGATTGGCCGATAAAAGGTTCAAATGTCTGGTTCAATAGTAAAATTTAAAAAATTACTCACATAAGTTCATGTGTGATTAACACCTTCCCGTCGTAATTCCGAAGTGCTACAGACAAGTATAATATTAAAAAGTACCGATGACATCTACTAAACCTTTTAGAAATAGACGATTGAAGCTTGACAACTGTAACTGCGCTCTGTATTAATCCAATCCTATATGCTACAGAGGTACATGTTGGTTTATTTTAACACATATTCTCGTTTCTAGCACCCACACAGTCATAAGATTCCATTCATTTGTAGTAAAGGCAAGTTCTTATATAAAGCAGTATCCAGTCCTTAGGAATGCTCAAAGCGCTGTACATTTTACTCCCTGGCAGACCTGTTCAATCGAATACCATCTCGACTTACATGGGAAGCATTCAGCCATGCTACAATTGATGCGCAATGAGTAGTCGTACACATATATTCAACACTGTCTATAGCCAGGTACTCATTCATGTGAACTGGAAGAAGGTAGAGTGCATGAACTTGCTCAACTTTCGACACGGCAGCACAGGATTCGAACCTGGGTTGTCTCGATTGAAAGTCCGAAGGCTTATGTGATAATGAATATTTGTTGATTTATAATATACACGGTTTCTTCACAAATGCTACATCATGTCCTTTAGACCTAGCTTCCCTAACTAACAAACATATTTCTAAGCCTATCGATATTTTTATAACCATCTAATATCCTAAAACATGTATATATAGTCTCCCATTAGTATCCTGGTCTATAGTGTTGTTAAACTACACTTTTGGAGGCGTGTTTCATAACTAAATTCTAATTTCTAATTTTAGTCGTTCTCCTTTGTATTCTTTCTACGATATCTTTGTCCTTCTTACAATATGGTCATGATGAAATTGTCATCCGAGTTCTCCTTTGGAAACCCTCGGGCCCTCGGAGAAAGGTCGACCTAGCGTGACCCTCAAACACACCATTCAGAGGGACACCGGCCTCAATGGGACTTGTCTGGCTGTAACAATACCAGACAGAAAACTGTGGAAATAACTCTTCATGTAACAAGGTTAAATGGAAGAAATAAGTAAGAAAGTACGATATGGCCTCCACGCGCTTGAATACAGTATTCTCAATGAGACCTACCTAATGTTTTATACAGGTATTATTATTTGTCCCCTTAGGTTATATTTTTCTCTTATTTAATCCAATAAGTTAATTTCCTTTCGAAGCTGCAATCCCGATGTGCACTGAAGTTTCCACACCTCATACTTTTCTTTTATTTAGAACATTATTACCCATTTTATGTTGTACATGTCAATTCCCGTGTCCTGTGTTTCGTTAACATTTCCCAAAACTTAATATCACCTCATTTGTCTGGTCATTTAATAACTCTATCTAGTAAATGTTGTTTATCTCAAATACAATTTCAGTATTTCGCTTGTTATATCATCGTCATTGCTTGGTATATCAGCATACAAATTATTAAATATTTTTATGTTATCACCTGATACATCGCTGGCCTCCACACGTGTTATGCATATATCTTGAGACAATGAGGGCTTAACAAAGTGGGTACTCATGTTAGACATATCAACTGAAGATTTCCGGTAACCTCATACGGTTATAGAACGTGGCGAACTAGAAATGGGAACCGCAACAGGACATGTAATGACGTTGTGTGAGATTATATTACTGCAATGATCGTTATCAACAAGACACATGTAAGCCCAGTTTATATGACTAGCTGACACTTAGACCTCCACACGCTCTCGCACGAACGCATGCACACACGCACGCACGCACGCACGCACGCACGCACGCACGCACGCACGCACGCACGCACGCATCCCTACCCATACTCCGTTGTTTGTCCAACGGTGCGAAACAGTTGTGCTAAATAATTCCTTTTGATTTCTGATTGTACTATTTTGTGACTGAATGCGTCATGTGGGGCTTTCTTGACGTCACCAGGGAGCACACAATCACAAAACACTAAAATCTCCAAATCGGGAGCCAGAATAATTGCGACGAAGGTAGCGGCCCAACAGGACGTAGTTTCTAATCTTAATACGCTTCCTTCACGGCTCTCATAACGGAGTGATGATACTTTGACCGATGTACGGTGTACCATTATTCGTCGTAAAATTCCGTTTTGTGAGATTTATTACTGCAATGATTGTTACCAACAAGACAATGTGTCCTTCGAAGATAGTTTGTATTACTAAGTTACACATGTTTGCAAGAAAAACAAAATTCCTGTGGCGCCACCTATTGACTGACGCAAGAGTCTTACATTAAAATTAATCATCTCATACCCGTATGAATCGCTTCGTATATACACAGTATCGGCTAAACCATTGATAGATAATATTACACTAATAGCACTAGTTTGTAGTTTGTTTAAGTTGGGAGGGCCTAGCATAATTTCATGTGAATGCATTAATTTGATAGACGTCGGAACATGATGAATATGGGTGGGGTGGGGGCTGAAGTTCATCAAAAACCTTCAACTGTACCACACGATACTCACCAAAATCTGCAACTGCATCCGCCTTGAAGCTCACTGAAAACCTCCTACTGCAACCTCCTTTACTAAAATATTTAAACTATATTCCTAGCTCCAGCCCTCACCAAAATAATGAGGAGGCTCACGTTGCGATGCCTATTGGTTTTGAGTTGCGATTCCCATCGGACGTCACGTCTGAAAATGTTTCACCCTGCCAGCTAGATAAATATCCTCCCGATACCTAAGACAGATAGACGGACATATATACATACATTACGCTCTTAATCCCCTTCGCTCTGAGTAGAGCACATAGCCGAAACGCTCTTCTTCGACGCGGTCTGTTGTTTTTTGTCTTTTTTATTTAATTCCCGGATGTTCCACATGCCTTCAGTTCCTTGGCTATGGATCTCTTCCAGTAGTTTTTCGATCTTCTTGTTTTTTCAGTTTTCATACATACGCACGCACGCATGCACGCACGCATATACAGTCATATACGCACATGCACTCGCGGTCGGGCACACATACGCATACGCTCATGCACACTCGCACGCACGCACGCACGCACGCACGCACGCACGCACGCACGCACGCACGCACGCACGTACGCCACCCTAGCCAATACCACTGATTCTGCAACGATGCTGAACGCGTGTGCTAAATAATTCCTTTTCACAGCCGACGATCCACACCTGAGTGATCGCGCGTACCTAAGCAAAAAGGTCAATTGCTCTGTTGATTTCGGAGTGTGTTATTTTGCCATTGAAAACTTCAAGTGGGCATCATCAAAACGTCGTTCGCCTCAGCTGTACAAAGAGTCAGCCCAGCATGAATAGTACGTCATCGGAGATTACACAATCACCGCTCACCGCGCTTCGAGCATGCACCCTTTTTGTATATCACAGCAATTCGTCAAATCTTTTTTAGTGAAAAAACGTATTTTTTACCATTCAAAGCATCAAATGAAAATTCGTTGAAATGCGCAAGTCATAAGTTGTACTCTTCGGATATAATAGACTACACCGCCAACTCGGAGGGAGTATCGGATATGGCTCAGCGGGATCCTGAATGAATGACGTTATTTTGTGTAATCAATTATTTGTTTTGGAAGCGTGTGTTTTAGACAGTGGGAGTATGACGTTAACAGCTGACGGTTTATATGTGGGGGAGTCGCTGGATCTTGTCATTCGATACCCGTCGATACGCTCCAACATCTGTCAGAGGAAAGGTAAGAGATCATCCAACTGATCGTGTTCAAATCGTGCTCAAAGGCGGATCTTGTCAATACATGTATAAGTAGACCTCCAATTGTTATCCGACTATTCACGACGATGCGATCATGTAAAATATGTTATATTAAATTGGGATGAATATATTCTGTTTCAACAATATTGCGGTAGAGTTACGTTCACGATTATAATACTAGCGTGTCATTCTACATCACACAGTAACGTGTATCTTAATGCTGAGACATGTGTTAATACCGCTGCGCGATCAAGACTGTTTTATGAGAGTTTTTCGTGGCACAACCATTTGCAAGTGCACAACCGAATACATATACAAAGCCGACTTCAGCTTCACATATTAACCAGACTCAGAATGGATGGTACGGAATTATCTCCTGTGTCCTGTGCATTCTTATGCGCCGCAAAAGAGTAAGGCGTCCGCCGGTTTGAAGCGAGAAATAACAGGTTCCCATAGACAAGATGTTCTGAAAACGGATCAGTATTTTTTACAAGAACAACGAGAGGTTGTTCTCATAAAACAGTACGAATATTAAGAAATAAACATAAACAGTAATGACTGTTACAACGCATAATGCATATGAGGGACTAGTGCTAATATCTATGTCGTAGTGTCGAAACATGTCAATCACACACAATACTGTTGTTATGCATTGTCGCGAGAGACGATGTTTTGTAATAAATTTACAAAACATCGCCCTCGTACACAAACGATTTGTACGTCGAGAACGCGTGTGGAACTACAAAGATGTTGGTAATTTAGGTGTTCTCGTTTCTTCTTTCAGCGACGAACTTACAACATGAATAAGCTGCTCGTCTCGTTGCTGTTGTGCGCAACAATCGCTGCGTGTTCCGCATCGTGTGAGTAAACCTTCCTAATATGGAATGTGCGGTGGCGTAGTTGATAGAACTTCCGATTCTCAGTCTTTACTGATCAAATGTGGTATATATTGGAGAACAAAGTAACTTATATGCGGGAACCTCAATTGTAGAAATAAATCAAAGAATATTATAATTGATTCGTATTCAGAGGACAACAATTATTGAGTTTTGGCACCTGCTCGAAAGTGTTGTGCACATTCAACGCAATTATCGTAGTAGAACGAAATGGGACAGAGGTAGATCATCGGACTCTCAACCGAGAGAAGCCGAGTTCGAATCCTGTGCAGCGGTGTCGAACCTTGGTCAAGTTCGTTCACTCTACGTTCGTCTTGTTCACTCAGCTGTATAAATGAGTACATTGATATAGGCAGTGGTGGATATTTGTGTGCGAGTCTTCGCTTAATTGTTCCCAGAGAAGTCGAGATGATGGTCAATTCAACAGGTCTGTCTGGGAATAAAGTGTTAAGCGCTTTGAGAGTCCTAAGGATTGGATATATTGAGCTATGTAAGAACTTACCTTTACTTAGTTTTACTTTTTATATACCATTACTGCGCTTGTTCCAAACGAGAGAACTATGCACAAGACAATATGACTGTCCGAATGCAAGCAGTGATTGAACATGTCGTATATAATGACTCGGACTCCAGCCAGTGACTCGTGTCTACGTCAATATGTGACGGATACATGTGTATGATAAATGAGTGCTGTGCCAAAAGTTATCTCAATAATCAGGTTACGTGTACGGTTCTTATTCGAAATATTTTATTAGCACTAAGTAAACATCGTCATCGTTGTATAATTGCAACAGTTTTAAGTTAGAATACTAAAGTATTAATTTTACTGAAAGGTGAATAATTAGATGACAAGTTAGCATTGGGGCATACACTTTGATGTGTTGGTTTGTTAAACATCATGCAAACTAAAATTGGAAACAATGATCTAGTGTGTGTTTTCAAGCAATATGAAATCCCGTACATTTTGCAGACACTCTGGAAGCATTACTTCCGCTACATGGCGTCAATGCTAACGCAACTGCTTATTCGCATTTATTCAGTGTGCAAGGACTCGTGCGATCGCAGACGAGATGGCGACTACCCGTGCTTATGCACGTATGACTGTCGGTACTATCTGAAATGTCGACGTGGGCGAGGTCACGTCCGCCGATGTCGCAACGGAATGTTCTTTGACAAGGACAGGAGACATTGTGTCAAAGGTAACTGCCGTTGTTTGTTACTCGAAATGTGTGCGTGTGTGTGTGTGCGTGTGCGTGTGCATGTGCGTGTGTGTGCGCGTGTGTACGTGCGTATGTTTGTGTGTGCGCGCGCGTGTGTCTGTCTTCCATATATGACTGATGCGTTTACCTCACAGCAAGGAGGCATAATAACTATTTATCATAATAAGTGTAATTGGCTTTGCTAATGACACAAACACAAACATGGAGATAATAAAGTGGTTCTCATGCAAATGTTTATGGCGTGTGGCTTTGCAAAAGCGAACGTATTTTTGCACCATCGTTATTGATATGACATTCAACATGCAATACAGGTAACACGAATACGCTACATTTAGACGTATCGGAATTGCTTACGTGTGATTTATCTTGTGATTGCGAAATGCTGGTCATTTGAAATTTGTTCCCTGCACTGCGGGCAAGGAATGTTATACATTATTTTTAGTGTATTTTCAAAACACAGACAAATATTAACTTAGCCTTAACGGAGAGAAGAAAATGTGACGGGAGGTAAGATGAAGGGAAGAAAGGAAGTGAGAGTAAATGTGCTAGAAGAGAACATGAGAGGAGATAAGACGGCAGGGGGGCAAGAATACAACCAGAAAGATGCAAACCGGAAAAAGGAGCTACTCTGAGGCAGTGACTGAGGGGGAAATGAGAAAAGAGAGGATGTTCATGGGCGACTATATTCTGAGAAAGACAGATAAGACACTAATCGAGGGGAGGACGTCGTTGTTTATCTACCGGGGGTTAAAATAGAGCATGTGACTGAAAGGGTACAGAATGTACTGCGGCATGGCAAGGGAGGGTCTATACTAATACACGAAGGACAAATAATGCAGACAAGAATGGAACAACTGGGATTATGCAGAAATACCGAGAGTTATTCAGGAAGCAAAACATGACAAGAGTTGAACAGATTATTCACTCAGGAATTTTGCCAGTAATGGGAAGAAGGGAGGCAACATACAGAAACTGCAAGAGGATGGCGATCAACGCACTAGTTGAGCAGATGTGTGAAGAAGAGGGGTGGGATTCACAAATGTATGGGGGTATTTTGTTGGAAGGGAAGATATGTACATGAGAGATGGCTTCCATCTAAGTGGAAAAGGGGCAGAAGTATTCTCAGAGAACCTGCTGCGATGTGTTGACAGTGGAACAAGTTGCATCACAGAGAAGCCTGAAACTGGAGGCATAGATAAAGACAGCACAAATAAATCAGCAAAGAACAGTCTGGAAAAAAGGTTCTGAAGCTGGATATAAATGTGTTTGTTTAAATGCAAAGAGAATAATCAACAAAACAAATGAACTAAACCTTTTGGTAGAAGATAATAGGAATGACCGAATCATGGGCCAACACCGATATATCAGATGCCGAATTGGGACTGACAAGATATGTAATATTTAGGAAAGATAGAATAGGAGTATGGGTAGAGTGGACCATAAATTTTTAGTTTTAGTACAAGATAGTTTCCTTTATTAGCATGTATTAGAACCAACCAGGGGTGAAAATGTGTTAGACATAGCTTTCTCTAGGAAAGGAAGGAAGATATAAGGACATGAAGAAATATTTAGTAAAGATAGATAGCTAGACAGCACAACAAACAATAAGTACAAACTAATGATGTGGAAGTCATATAGATGTACTGGAAATTATGAAAACTACAATAGTTATAAACAAGCACTAAACCTAGCACAAGAACAAATTAGCATACCGCTTGCAACAGTTTTAATTTGTCATTAGAAGAGGGAGTGGTTCCTTTAGAATGGAAAGAAGCAAGCATCATACCGCTATTTAAAAAAAGGTTCGAGAAACAAGTCAGAAAAAAATAGACCAGTGAGTTTATACTTGGTGATTTGCAAATTATTAGAAAGACTAACTAAAGATCACATGGTGGATTTTCTTGTTAAAAATAACTTGATAAACCCATCTCAAAATGGGTTACTAAAAGCAAAGTCATGCTTAATAAAAATGGTATGTTTTTTGGAAGATATCACTAAGTGGGTAGACGAGGGATCACCAGTATATATCATCTACTTAGATTTTCCAAAAACTTTCGACAGAGTGCCACATCAAAGATAACTGTTTAATCTAAAAGCCCATGGCATAGAAAATGGTATCATTAACTGGATAGAAAAATGGATTATTGACAAAAGGCACCGGGTAGTTGTTGATGAGGAGGCTTCAAACTGGAAATCAGTGTTGAGTGGTGTGCCACAGGGATCAGTACTTTATTATTCTTAATATATATAAACGATTTCGACGATGATATAACAAGCAAGGTGTTGACATTTGCGGATGATACAAACGTTTTAGAAGGATTCAAATTGACGGAGACAGACAGCCTTTACAAGATGATCTTGACAGGTTGATCAAATGGTCTGAAAAGTGGCAAACGTTGTTCAATTTTGGGAAATGTAAATGCCTCCACACAGGACATGGGAAGGAAAATGTAGAATATACAATGGGGGGTACTGTACTAAGTACTACTGTAAAAGAAAAAGACTTAGGGTTAACTATTAGTGCTGATATGAAGGTTTCAGAGCAGTGCGGAATTGCAGCTTCAAAGAGAAATCAATCATTGGATTAATTAGGCGAAATATAGCGTATAATGAAAAATAACTAATAATACCGCTGTACAAAACAATAGTTAGGCCTCATTTAGAATATTGTGTACAACTGTGGATGTCATACCGAAGAAGGACATACATATACTAGATAGAGTACAGAGGAGAGCGTCTAAATGATACAAAAACTGAGGGATCTTAGTTATGAAGAACGCCTAATAGAATGAGGTTTAACAACACTACATATTGAGATGAGATCAGAGAGAAGTGCCAAGAGTTGTCTCGATAGAGACTAGAGGACATGAAGTTACATTACTAAAGGGGCAGTGTAAATTATATATAAGGAAGTTCTCATTTTCTCAAAAGACTGTAAACGAATGGAACATATTATCTGCTGATTGTGTGGGTGCTAGTAATGGTAATATGTTTAAAAATTCAATGGACACATACCTCAGTAGGGCGGGATACATGTATATAAAAGGGTTGGACTCTCGATAAACCAAAGTTCTTCCTTATCCACCTGCTATCTAGAGTAAATTCTCTGGGTGGCAATCTTGTTAAATCTTGTTATTGCTTTACAGTGTTCGGTGTTGTTCATAATATTTCATGGTATATTGATGTTTCGATATATTACATATCTTTTTGTGCTCGGCGGACATTTCAACGAATAGCTTAAAAACGATCGTCTAATTGCAGCGCTTACGGTCAATGTTTAACATCCCATTGATTTGAAAGAACATGTCATGAATGCTTATTAGCAACGTCATCGTTGTTTCCTCTTGCAGGATGCCCGACCGGAAGCCGCGGAATCATCGACTGCTACTCCCGCCCCGACGGCCATTGGCAGCATTGCTGTTACTGCGACTTGTACGCATCTTGTGCCAGCGGCGGCATGTTCTTCCACCGCCGCTGTGAGGTCGGAGGCACGGTCTGGGACGACGTGGAACACAAGTGTCTTGGCAAATCGTGCACTTGCCGTAGAGAGCACAGGTTCTATCCGCTGGAGACCATCATGATGCCGTAAACTCCGCGTGTTCTATATTAAAGAATAAAATTATGTTCTTTGATATGCTGATTTGGTTCGTTCTTTCAGTAGGCGATAGTATCACCATTAGAAACGTGTCCCTTAAGAGAACGACAGTTCTATTAAGTTCGCACTTTCAAAGAAAGCTTTACCGTTTAGTACACAAGGTGGCAGGACGAGCGCATCACAACTAAAGAAAATTTACGATGGAGATTAAAACACACATTAAATTTCACTTTTTAACAACACGCAATTATTTATAATATTCCTTACTGAAAATATAACGAACGGCCCCTGCAACAAAAATGATAGGCTACCTTGAATCTGAGTAACCAATGAAATTGAGTGTTAATCTATCTCATCAAATCAGAGTATCATGTTGTTCTGTTTACAAAGCATTTGAACCAAGTTTAACTTCGGTGATATTGGCACCAGTGACAGTAAAATAAAACGGACTTGCAAACAATAACGTTTACGTGGCCATACAACCCCCATAACAGTCATTTTCCCTATACTATATTTGAGAAGGTGTTATTTTATAAATAGCTAATAGAAACGTAAGCCTATTTGCATTTCCTAAAAAACATGTTACACACTATACATCGAAAAGAAATGATGCCATTTGATGGTAGCAAGAGAACCACATGTCAGCCACTAAACTCTCTTTCGTGGCCAAGCGAGAATCGGCTAAACGAGACTGTTGTCTCTAGTAACAGTCAATCTTGTTGACTCGAATGGCGAGGACTCGACCCGAGTCCGACTCGAGTCGCAGTCGACTCGGACTCCACAGCGAAATGACGCGGACTCGATTCGATCTGGTAACTCGTGTCTACGTCAATATGTGACGGATACATGTGTGCATGCTAAATGAGTGCTGTGCCAAGAGTTTGCTCGATAATCAAGTTACATGTACGGTTCTTATTCGAAACATTTTATCTGCACTAAGTAAACATAGTCATCGTTGTATAATTGCAACTGTTTTAACTTATAATACTTTCGTATCCTATTTGTACAACTACGATTGAGTGACTGAAAACAGTGACGACATTTGATTTGAAATTCCTGGAGGTGACTCGAGTCGCAACTCGAAAGTTTTAGCGGTGACTCGAGACTCGACTCAGACTCGATAGCGAAATCAGTCGAGACTCCAATGTACTTGGGATCTTGCGACTCTTCAACAAGTCTGGTAACAGTATCATTACATAAACGAGTATGGCATAGTTCGAGTAAGAGTCATTCGGTAGGAGTTACCACCAACAACAATAAATGAATATATATAGGTTTAACCATAACCCTATCTCAGCGGGGTAAACGGTTATTGTGTGATTGCAGCTAAGTCTACAGGCAGTAAATTGATTCATGTAATATATGAAAACTCTAATAATATGAATAGTTAAAAACCAGGGCTAGCATAATTAATATAAAAACAATAACACAGAAGGCGTCACTGTGAAAGGACAGCATACTAATAATTATACGCTTTTTCGTGATGTAAGGATAGGCGAATTTGAAGCATTGAGAAATGTCACTAATGCAATTAATGAGAGTCAATTGCATTATCGTTTTATAGGAAAGATAATGGATAATGATATGGGTTGTGATGATATTCGTGTTCACAGTGCCAGTTATGAACATTCTAAAGATCTTCTCATCTAGCCCTTATGGTAACGTTCGTGGCACATTGACCATTGAAATAAAGAACACATGGAAGAATGATCATTTAAATTACTAGTAAAAATGCCCATCCACGGTTCGCGCTAAATATATACGCGTTAATGCAAAGTATGTAAAACGCTCACATATGTAAGTAGTATGTCGCGTCAATCAGCGTGGGTTTATCCGTTTTCCGTTCAGCAAAAGCAAATTACGTCATATCTAGGTCAAGGTCAATGGTCAAGTGTCACCCCCTGGTGGATAGGTCACGAACTGAATTTTGACGAACTAAAATAGCACCCCTAGCGGAATTTCGATAAACTAAAATAGCGCCCCTATCGGAATGTTGATGAACTAATATATAGGCCAAAGTTTGCGAGGTACTTTGAGAACTCCTTACTTTGAGAGGTAGTTTCATAGGTACTTTGAGAGCTACTTTCCCCCAAAAAAGCTCCCCTAGCGGAATTTTGAACAACTAAAATAGCGCGGATATGTCAACAACTAAATATCTAGGTCAAAATTCAGTACTGCTTAAACCCGTGCCTAATATTTTTTGAAGTGCCTCCTCCCTGGTCATTAACTAAACGTATAAGTCATGAACTAAAAACTATACTGCTTAAATTCGTGCCATTTATTTCTTTTTATTATAACAATATGTCAAAGACGTCAATAAATGTGTCATTGGGCATGCGCAATGGCGTGACTTCTTATGTCTCATAGGTTGTGGACCAAGTACAGCGCCTCCTGGTGTGAACATATATAACTATAAAATACATAATATAGGTTGAACTGTGACATAAAATAGGTCAGTGACGTCGTTAGATAGGTCATTGCGCATGCTCAATTATGTCTTTTCTGATGTCCCACAGGTTGTCAACCATTTGTTATGTACAGCGCCCCACTGGCTTATACATTTACAACTATAAAATAAGTCCAAACCTGACGAATGGGTAGAGAACTTGTAAAGTAGGTAAAATCATGCCATTTCTGGTTACCATACAGATCTACGACCTTCCCACACCCTTTTTCTAAATTTCTGCGTACCTATGTCTCTTATTACTAGCATACGTCGACTGGTTCCTGTATTAACAAATAGATGTTGATCAATGTTTGTGTACCAATGTATGTTATTAATAGCACACATGAAGTGATTCCTGAACATGTAACATACTTTGGGATATCTCTATCAACAAAATCATGGTCTCCCTATCTTTTAACATTTACTAGTTATATAGTTTATACATAGGACATTTGTACTTACCTCAATTGATTGCCTGGTTGCAAATTGTTTTGAAATGATATTTGCTGTTCAAGTCTGATCTACTCTATTGTCTGTTCGTGTACTTTCTACTCTACAGTCCGCGCGTGTGAACTTTCTACTCTGCAGTCCGTGCGTGTATTTTCTACTATGACGTTCGTTCTTATTCGACACGACCACGTGACCTTTATGTTCTGTCGAACTGTTTTAAAAGACCTGCGTTAGCTTTTGTGGTCATTATATCTTACATTTTGGAATATGAACAACATGACTAGTGATAACGTCCGACAAGGGATTTTGCTACCGAAGAGGCAGCCTGCTCCGGCCACGGAGTCACTGATAAAAAATATATAAAATAATAGTTTTGGCATACTGAGTACAAACCTTTGTAAAGCAACAGCTGCTACTTAACTATACTTTCAGCATGATCAAACCCTGCCTATTACCACATATGTGCCACAAAGTTCTATACTAGGCCCACTTAAGTTTCTAATGATGATACAACTGTATTTACTACCTTCCAATCTACAAAAATATGTCCTAAAGATGTCGAACAAAATTTAAATACAGAATTAAACAAGAGAAACGAATGGCTTGAAATAAATAAACTGTCTTTAAATATAAAGAAATCCAAATATATAATACACAAACTGGAAAACAAACACGTAAATCCTTTTCTACTCAAGATATATGAAACCAGAGTCAAAAGTGTTCAAAACGTTACTCTTCTAGTTGTAACATTGCAAGAAAACTTATGCTGGGACATTCATATTAAACATATTTCTAAATATTTTCCAAATAAATTTAGAACATTAAACTATTTGAAATGATTTGTTGCCATTAAATATAAAGTAATTTTGTGTAGCTCATTAATGTTACCATATATAAATTATAGGCTTATGATATGGGGTTTTAAATGTAACAGAATCATCAAACTACAGAAAAAAGCAATTATGATAATATGCTTAAGTAAATATAAACGCTCACTGCATTGGAAACTATGCACTTGTGTTGTTATTATTTTTTTGAAAGTGTTTAAGTGAGCCAAATGTAACTTGTTGAAAATGAAATTTTTGGGTGGCTTCTACGAGAACGACCAACAATGGTCTTAGTGGCAGTTTCCCTGACCACTTTTAGCTTATGTACAGCGACATGACAGTCCGTGGTTACGATATCGCCAATACGTTATTTCGTACATTAATCCATTATTGTTCTATTTTTATGTTATACATTTTAGATAAAAATACATGTATGTATGTTTCAACACATCATGAGCTGTAGATATTTCTGTTTTCAAAATGTTGTACCATTTTATATTATATGTGAGTGAAACAAACACTTCCGATTCCGATTACAAATTTGACTGTAAAGGTGAAAATAAAATGTGTTTTCATCCACTTAGAACATATGCCTAAACTAAAACAGTTTCTTATCCATTAAAACAAAGGTTGCCAGCTTAATCAAGTACCAAATCGAACAGTTTATAACTCTTAGAGGGCAGAGAATTGTAGGCTGCTTGTGAAATTTGGCGTTGTTTCATTTTATGGCAGCATGTTGTGTACACTAGGTGGTAGCACCATGTGTGATGTCAATTAGGTCGCCAGGTGTCACCTTAAGACATGCAAGGCATATATGGCTGTCTCAATTTCAATTTCATTGAGACGAATTTACTGCTCCCCAAACTTTAAAAGTTTGATCCGGCCACTCTAAAAACACTGGCTAAGCTAATAATGTCCCCATGTACTCAGAGTGTGCGTGTGTGCGTGTGTGCGTGTGTGCGTGTGTGCGTGTGTGCGTGTGTGCGTGTGTGCGTGTGTGCGTGTGTGCGTGTGTGCGTGTGTGCGTGTGTGCGTGTGTGCGTGTGTGCGTGTGTGCGTGTGTGCGTGTGTGCGTGTGCGCGTGTGCGCGTGTGCGCGTGTGCGCGTTTGGGCGTTTGGGCGTGTGGGCGTGTGGGCGTGTGGGCGTGTGGGCGTGTGGGCGTGTGGGCGTGTGGGCGTGTGGGCGTGTGTTCGTGCGTGCGTGCGTGCGTGTGTGCGTGTGTGCGTGTGTGCGTGTGTGCGTGTGTGCGTGTGTGCGTGTGTGCGTGTGTGCGTGTGTGCGTGTATGTGTGCATGTATGTGTGCGTGTAAGTGTGCGTGTATGTGTGAGTGTGTGTGTGTGTGTGTGTGTGTGTGTGTGTGTGTGTGCGAGCGTGTGCGTGTGTGGGTGTGTGTGTGTGTGTGTGCGTGCGTGCGTGCGTGCGTGCGTGCGTGCGTGCGTGCGTGCATGCATGCGTGCGTGTCTACATATAGCTATTATGGACGACAAGGCGTGTGTATATATAACAATTACATACGAGTGTAACGGACTTTGTTCAAGTGTTAATATAATCGTTGAATCGCCACTTGTCGGCGCAGTGAGAAAACAATTTACAAACACTTGTAAACACCGCACAATTCGTCATCCAAACTGCGAGCAAGTAATGGGCACGTTTTCTAGAACAAGAGAGGAATTCTAGAACTGTCACAGTACGACTTTTCTTGTACATTATACATACCTACTGTAAGTCATACTGTATGATCTATGATGCAAATGACAATAACTGCGATCGATGATAATGCTATATTCATATACAGGTTTATAGATGGTTCTAGTGTACGGTATAAGTACACCTACTACACGGTAGCTAAGACTCGCAGAATGTCGTCGGAAGATGATCTGTATTACTTGTATTCCTTAATTTAGGTAGACTATGTCATGTAATCAGTTGAAATTAATTGTTTCCTGGTGGACGTCACTGGTTTTGTTAGCATAGCTCACAATCCATCGGCATGACAACACATCCTCAATCATATACCCCAGTTTATGTAGCCCTGTGGCATCATGACATTGTGTACGGAAGCGTACAGAGAGGACAATAGGCGTAATGGGAAACATTTTAAATGAAACCTGTTTAATTATATAACAGACTTAAAGGTAATTTCGTATTCAGCGCAGCATCCAATATACGACTGTTAAAGACTCATTTTACTCTTAGGCAGACCTGTTCCACTGAGCAGCATATTGACTTTTACGGGAAGAATTTAGTTACACTGCAGTTACTGTGCAACAATTACTCGTACACATATCCACCACTGTCTATAGTCAGGTACTCGTTCATACAGTTGGATGAACTGAGTGAACACGGTTAGAAAGGGCAGTGATATAATTCGAACCCGGAATCTCTCGATTGAGAATCCGCGCTCTAAAAACAATGCAGCGAGCACCATAAGGTCAGTAACTCTATTATTGGTATAACAATGAACCTTATCTTGTCATAACAAGAAACGTTCTTGTTAGGGTTATATCACGAAACTAGTTACATATATTGTGTTTTACAACGACTGTTTTCTCTTGACCTTATAAAACGTACAGTTAGCGTAGGATCTCAGAATTAGTTCAGTAGTTTGGGAAGATAGTTCATTACTCGTGGATTGACAATGATCAGTAATTATTTCTGGAGGAGATTGCACAACACTCGGTGATGACATAGCAACAAATTTGTTCGTGGGTTGGGTCAGCTGACATATACGACCCCATGGAGGATTTGTAATACTATAGTTTCTTAAAACGCACCCCACCAGGCCTATGGCCGTTTCTACGAACAAACAAATTACAAGTTATGCAAGTTACGCAAACCGTTCTTAACTGATCAGCGGACGATTTACCTAAGCATAGAAAACAAGATTATCGTAGCGAATAACCGTTCAAAGTTACGCATTCTTTTAGAAACGTCGTGCGCGGCTCCGGACTGTTACAGCGACTAGCAAACACCTCGTTGTGGTATAAGATCTGATTGTTTACAAAGATAAGCAAATCGACATTCACAAGTACACAAAAGTGTGTGGACGTTACTAGAGTGTTAGCTGCCACTCGACCATGTGGCTCTAGCGACTGTGATTCTGCTTTAACATCTGATGGAATCAACGTACCATGTACTATACGCTGACTAACAAGAAACTACTTATGAAACAGTGTCGTGTTATATAAAGACAGTGTTTTTATATCAACAAAAATTGGGGGCCTGGTTATATCAGAAAACATGTTTTGCTAGTATTTTTTGCGATTTCTTTCAGTGGAACGATCGATTCTACACTCGCAGTTTCAATATGGCTGCCATGCTACATTCAAAGGTTGTGTGACAGTTAAGAAGCGATAGATGGTAGCATCTCTCTAACGTTTGATATGAAATCTCCTGGTTTCAGCATTTTCCCGTTTACAAAATCTCCATTTCTCGGCCATTTATCTTTGTTGAGCGATGAACTTACGACACTTTAATTGGAATGTGTCGTGCTGATTTTTTAAAAACATTTCTAGTGGTTAATAAATAATCGTGCTGTTGGTGCACCTCTTTTTTCATTAAATTTTTCCACTACTTGTAGTTATTGTTATCGTGCACAAATCTCAAATCTTGCCAGTTAAGCTATACTTGGAGTGAGAGCCAGACGCTTTATGTAACAGTGTAAATGTCATCATTACCCATTTATGTGGGGAAATCGGATTGTTCTGTTCAGTTCTGCTTATTCCCTTTTATTTAATAAATGTTCCGTTTATTACGGATAAAATCGATTTATTTCTTGAATTCGCTCCAGCCACGATATTACTATAACCTCATGTGACGTTATATCGTTTCCTCCAAAGACGAACTACTAAGAAGAACTGCGTACATAAATGAAACAGTCCATTCCGGTAGTGTTGCGATTGGGTGGTAAAATAGCGAACGGCGAGGAAGAGCAATCCCAAACCCTTGTTTATGTGTACGTCACGCCGTCGCATTGAACTATCTTTTCAATTTAACATGCATTGTTACACCTCTATGTATAGTAACGACTCGGTGATGCTTCACTCCACATGTTGTGGCCGCGACGATATTGACCCTCCTCGTCGCGTGTTGCCCCAAATCTCAGAGCAGTAGTCAGTATACGGCATAAAAAGTGAATAGTATAACAAGGATAATGACTTGAAATTTAATAAGCTTCGTGCTTTGTAAATTATTGATGTTATTTTAGCTAATTTAGATTTAACCAATTGAATTTGTGTATTCTAGGATAGCTTCTCATCAATGATTACACCCAGGAATTTGGTTTGGTACACTCTTTCTATGTTTTTTATGATTTAAGGTTATATTAATGCCAGAAGCATTTCTCTTTTTTTTGATATCATGAAGCTGGTTTTATTAACATTAAGGGATAGTTTGTTTAATTCGAACCAATTTTTTTATTTCACCAACTCCTGGTTGACTACTGCGCTAAGCATATTTGGATCATCAGCACAATAGAATATGTTAGTATCATCTGCTAGTAAAATGAATTTTACTATATCAAAAACTTTGCATAAGTCATTGATATAAATACAAAATAATTTTGGTCAAAGTATTGATCCTTGCGGTACTCCACATACTATGTTTAACACATTAGATTTTACATTATCAATACATACAAATTGTTTCCTCTTTTCAAGGTAACTGCTCAACCAATTATCTACAACCCCATGTATACCACTCAACTCCATTTTTTAACAGCAGATTGTGGTTTACAGTGTCGAAAGCTTTTTTCAAGTCTATAAACACGCCTACTGACGATTTATTCTGATCAATTGCATTTGCTATTTCCTCAGTTAACTCCAACAACACTTTCATTCAGTATATCATTAAGTTCTATAAAATTATCTAACCTGAAGTCAGAGTTTTTTGTAGAATTTTGGAGAACTGAGGTAATAATGACACAGGCCTATAGTTGGAAAACACTCTTTTATCTCCAGTTTTGAATAATGGAATGACTTTTGCCACTTTAATTTTATCCGGAAATATGCCGGGTTTGAAAGATATATTACAGATCTGAGTTAATGGTTTTACAATATGAGAAATAACCTGTTTATGATATACATGTCAATATTATCATATTCATTATAATATTTCCCTTTAAAATTGTTAACAACACTTAGTACATTTTGTTCATCCGTAGCACGGAGAAACATAGAGGCTTTCGTTCTGGCTTGTACATCCTCGTAATTACTGGTTGGAATTAATGGTGTTTTGATTTTCCTGGCGAGCCGAGGTCCAACATTTACGAAGAAATCGTTAAAGCCATTGGCTATTTCTGATTTATCAGTAAGGATTTTATTGTCGCAGACAAAGGAATCTGGAATAGATTTATAGTTGTTTCCCTTTTTGATTATTGAATTTAATACTGTCCAAGTTCCTTTAATATCAGGTTGATTTTTTAACAATAATTTACAATAGTGATATTTTTAGGCTTGTCTTGGAATATTACAGTAATTAACTTATTTTTATATCTTTTGTATCTTTCCTCTGTGCTTTTTGATTTACATGCAAGATATTATTTTTAGAGAACGTTTTTCTTTTTACATGCATTTACTAATCCTTTTGTAAACCATGAAGAAGGACTAGAGGACATGAAGTTACATTAGCAAAAGAGTAGTGTAGATTATATGTAAGAAAGTTCTCATTTTCACAAAAGACTGTAAATGAATGGAACAAGTTATCTGTTGATTGTGTGGGTGCTAGTAGCGTGAATATGTTTAAGTATAAAATCGTCACATACCTCAGAAGGGCGGGATACACATAGATAAAAGAATAGGACTCTAGATAAGCCAAAGGGCTTCCTTGTCCACCTGCCACCTGCCACCTGCCACCTGCCACCTGCCACCTGCCACCTTCCACCTGCCACCTGCCACCTGCCACCTGCCACCTGCCACCTGCCACCTGCCATTTAGAGTTAATTCTCTGGGTTGTAATCTAGTTAAATCTTGTTAAATGTTACTTAAACAGTTCAAGAGAGTACATCAGGCGTAAACAGTCCGACAGATCATTCCACAGGCGCGGTGCCGTCACTGAAAAACCATGCCGACCATAGATTTCTAAATTGTGGCGGGGTACTCTCAGGAGACTGCTTCCGGCGGTGCGAATCTGGCGGCACGGGGTGTATTCAACAATCATGTCAGCGATGTATTCGGGCGCGAGGTCGCGCCTCGCTCGTAACGTAAATACCTGTATTTTGTATGTTATACGCCATCGAACGGGCAACCACAGGTTATCTGGTTTATTATAGTTATTAAATGGGTATTCCACTTCGATTCCCATATTAAACCACCTTGTTGTGTCATATTCTTGTTCTACCCATCCATGTTGCACCTGGACCTTTGTTAGGAGTCCGTCGCAGTTGGTGCCACCATTACATGAGCCAAATTTGTGACAATAATACTATGCTTAAGTAAATGTAATTCACATACTGAGTCGCTGTTTAAGAAACTAAAAATTCTTAAAGTAGCAGACTTATTGCAATTACATCAATTCATATTTTATTATAAATATGTGCACATGACATTACCAGTATATTTGCAAAACGTACCTTTATTTTAAATAGAAATGTTCACAACATAAATACACGAATACATGATAACGTCCATACAAATAGGGCTAAACATGACTTTGCCAAACGGTACATTCAGTATGATATTCCCTTACAAATAAACAACATGAACACAATTCTAACTTTTTTTGTAGTTTTCTACGAAATTACAGAGAACAGTGTTCTTTGCCAAATTGTTATTTTTTATGTGGACGTTTATAATAATAAGTAAATAATCACATTGTGTTTTAATTTCCTTACGTCTGTAATTAGTACTGTAATTACTATGTCATATGTAATTGTTATTTTCGTGTACTACTCTACTCGGTACCCCCCCCCCCCCCCCCCCTATTCCCGGTGTATCCGTGTTATGTTCATGCAGCCCTTTCTCTGTTTGTACTGAATTTACGCCAACTATAGGGCAAGGCATATACGGCTGTCTCAATTTCAATTTCGTTGAGACGAACTTAATGCTCCCAAAACTTAAAGTCTGATCCGGCCACTCTAGAAACACTGGCTAAGCTAATATGTCCCCATATACTCATACACACACACGTGTGTGTGTGTGTGTGTGTGTGTGTGTGTGTGTGTGTGTGTGTGTGTGCGCGTGCGTGTGTATGTGTGTATGCGTATATATATATATATATATTACTTAACTATTATAGACAAAAAGGCGTGCGTGTATTTAACAAGTATATACGAGTGTAACGGACTTTTTTTGAGTGTTGATACAATCGCTGAATCATAACTTGTCCGAACAGTGAGAAAACTATTTACAAACACTTGTAAACGCCATAAAATTCGTGTGACTGTTGTCCAAACTGCGATCAAGTGATGGACACGTTTTCCTGACCAAGAGAGGAATTCTAGAACTGTCACAGTACGACTGTTCTTATACATTATACATACCTACTGTAAGTCATACTGTATGAACTATGACGCAAGTGACAATAACTGATATCGATGATAATGCTCTGTTCATATATAGGTTTATAGACGCTTCCAGTGTACGGTGTAAGTACACCGACTACACAGTAGCTAAGACTCGTAGAATAACGTCGGAAGATGATCAGTGTTACTTCTATTCCTTAATTTAGATAGACTATGTTATGTAATCAGTTGAATTTTCATTGTTTCTTGGTGGACGTCACTGGTTTTGTCAGCGTAGCTCACAATCGATCGGCAAGACAACGCATCATCAATGATATACCCCAATTCATGTAGGCCTGTGTCGTCATGACATTTTGTACGGAAGCGTACATGAAGGACAATAGGCATAGTGGAAAATATGTTTGCGTGGTAACATGCGTATTTATATAACAGACTTAAACATCGCAGTATCCAATATACGAATGTTAAAGATTCTTTGCATTTTATTCTCAGGCAGGCCTGTTCCAATGAGCTGCATATTGACTTTTACGGGAAGAATACTTGTCGACAATTACTCGTACACATATATCTACCACTGTCTATAGCCAGGTACTCGTTAATACTGTTGGATGAACTGAGTGGACACGGTTAGAAAGGGCAGTGATATAATTCGAACCCGGAATCTCTCGACGATTGAGAATCCGCGCTCTAAGCACAATGCAGCGACCCCAATAAGTTCGGTAACTCTATTCTTAATATAACAATGAACCTTATCTTGTCATAACAAGACACGTACTTGATAGGCCTATATCACGAAACTAGTTATATACAGCTGCACATTATGTTTTATAACGGCTGTTTTCTCTTGACGTTATAAAAAGAACAGTTAACGCAGGATCACAGAACGAGTTCAGTAGGTTGGGAAGATAGTGCGTTATTCGTGGATTGACATTGAACAATCATTATTTCTGGAGGAGATTGCACAACATTCGGTGATGACATAGCAACAAGTATGTTCGTGGGTTGGGCCAGCTGACATCTACGACCTCACGAAGGATTTGTAATACTATGGTTTCTTAAAACGCACCTCACCAGGCATATGGCCGTTTCCACAAACAATCAAATTGCGAGTTATGCAAGTTACGCAAACCGTTTTTAACTGATCAGCGGACGATTTCCCTAAGTATAGAAAACAAGGTTTCGTTGCGAATAACCGTTTAAAGTTACGCATTCTTTTAGAAACGTTCGTGTGCGGCTCCTGACAGTTAAAGCGAATTGCAAACATCTTGTTGTGGTATAAGATCTGATTGTTTATAAAGATAAGCAAATAGACATTCACAAGTATACACAATTAATTTACCGTTATATAACGGAAATAACACAGGGTGTGTGGACGTTACTAGAGTGTTAGTTGCCGTACTGTTAGCTGCCACTTCACTAAGGGGTTATCGCAACTGTGATTCTGCGCTAACATCTTATAGCATCAACGCACCGTGTATTATACCCTCTTTATATATGAAACAGTGTCGTGTTATATAAAGACAATGTTTTTATTCCAAGAAATAGGGGGCCTGGTTATGTCAGAAAACATGTTTTGCTAATATTTTGTTGCGATTTCTTTCAGTGGATCGATCGATTCTACATTCGCAGTTTCAAGATGGTTGCCACGCTACATTCAAAGGTTGTGGGACAGTTGAGAAGCGATAGATGGTAGCATGTATCTAGCGTTTGATATGAAATCTCCTGATTTCAGCATATTTCCCCTTTACAAAATCTCCACTTCCCGACTACTTATCTTTGTTGAGCTATGAACTTACGACACTTAAATATGCATGTGCCCTGGTAAATTGTTTTTACATTTCTAGTCGTCAATAAATAATTGTGTTATTTTGGCACCTCCTTTCTTATTTAACAATATCTCTTTTCCACGACGCTTAGTTATTGGTATAGCGCACAAATCTTCAACCTTGCCAGTTAAGGTATGCTTGGAGTGACAGCCAGACGCTTTATGTAACAGCGCTGGTGTCACCATTACCCGTGCATGTGGGGAAATCGGGTTGTTCCGTTTGGTTCTGCTTATTCCCTTTTATTTAATAAATGTACGGGTAAAATCGAGTTACTTTTTGAATTCGAGGGCGCTCCAGCCACGATATTTCTATAGTCTCATGTGACGTTATATCGTTTCCTCCAAAGACGAACTGCTAAGAAGAACTGCGTACATAAATGAAACAGTCCATTCCGGTAGTGTTGCGATTGGGTGATAAAATAGCGAACGGCGAGGAAGAGCATTCCCAAACCCTAGTTTATGTGTACGTCACGCCGTCGCATTGAACTATCTTTTCAATTTAACATGCATTGTTACACCTCTACGTATAGTAACGACTCGGTGATGCTTCACTCTACAGGTTGTGGCCGCGGCGATATTGACCATCCTCGTCGCTTGGTATGTTAAGTATCACGGCGTTGTATCTGCGCCAAAATACCCGTCGTCGTGGATCAACTGGAAATTTCGGAAGTGCATCAGGAAGTGTCAGGACCATTTCAACCGGTGTCGCGCGATGTGTATATCATCTGGCGAGTGCCCGGCAGCAGTAGAACGTTGCAAGGACCTCTGCGATGAGATAGAGACGCAGTGCAAGACAGACTGCTACGTCACATGTATGTAGTAGTCACGGGTTGTAACACGAATGACAGCCAAAGCAAATACTCCAGGGCGCAAGAGGACATGGAAACAACTGACGGTTCAACACTGTGACTCCCCCAATTCAATCAACCAATTAGTTGTAAAATTAATGTATACACATTGTTCCATCATCAGCTGCTAATTGGTTCCGCTCGTATATCATCCTCTGTGATACGAAAACCTTCTTATATCCAATATGCACTGCTCCTTTGTCAAAGCTGGTTTGAGTCACGCAGTTCGTTTCCTGACTCGTTAATATTTCGAAACCGAAAATGTGTGCGCGGTGTTATTGTGGTTATACCCGAAAACAATGGCTGTCTTGGTCAAATGTCACTTGCCAACTAGCGTTGTATTCTAGAAATCACAACAAAAGTTCACCAGAATTTTCGTGACCTTTCTATTTTTGACCTCTTCACATTCGTGTCCTATAATAAAATAATAATAATGATAATAATATAATGATAATACATGTTTACTTACATCCTCTAGAAAAACATAATGTCTCAAAACAGGTAAGAGAAAAACTGAGAGTTAATATTGTTGTTTTATAATAATATTAACATTTTGATCGCTAGGGGGCGTAGCATAATGTTTACTTTCAAAATGTTTCCTTCGTCTAATGATCAATTATAATATACTCATTATTTTGAATAGATTATTTTTAAAATTATGTAACTTGTAAAGCGCTACAGAACCAATAATTCAACCTTAAGCTAAGTATATTTCAATTATATGCATATTTTAACAAGTTTGGTCCTGTCATATTCAACTCAATATAACCGGCGTTAAAGCTGTTATCGCTCACTTTCGCCGGTCGGCAACGATTAGTTTTTTGAAATGTTATCCTTTGTAACTATTACACTGTTAAATGAGTAAGTTACAAAACATGCTGCCTGTGGGTTTTTCTATTGACCTTTTAGATTATTATTGGCTTTTATATTATTACGATAAAATGGTATTTAAAACGGAATCATGGTGCAGTTAAGTTGTGAACAATAAGGCATTGCCATTGAGTGATTGATACTGCAGTCAGTTTCTGCCTATCTAAGGCTACGGCTAAATTAATTTTAATACATATAAACATTCTTGCTGTAGCTGAGACCTGGCTTAGACCACATGATACACATGCATGCATTGCTGACGTTTCCCCTTCTGGTTACACCTTTCACCATCGACCACGTTTAGTCGGCCGTGGAGGTGGTGTTGGCTTTCTTATATCACAGCAGTCCAAAGTTAAATTACATTCTAACCCTGAATACCCCAGTTTTTAGTCCATCTGTGTTGACATTTCAGATTCTTTTTTTTCTCTGCATACTTTATTTGTATCTATCGCCCTCGGGACATCCGGCAAGTTTCTTTGAAGACTTTCAGGATATGTCGGAAAATCTGGCAGTTATTCATTCAGGATTTTACATTCTTTGTGATTTTAATCTACATTTGAATATACCTTCTACAACTACAACTACAACTACGTTTGAAGATATTCTGGCATCATTTGATTTGAAACAACATGTTACCTTTTCAACATATATACTTGGCCATTGGCTTGACCTCCTGATAACCCGTTCAACGTGTAATAATATCCAAGCACCTACTGTTTCATATGTGTTATCAGACCATTCTAATTGCTAATGTTAACGTCTCTGTAATCCCATTAGAGTCGAAACGCAATATGTCTTACAGAGCCATTCATAGGATTGGCATTACAACTTTTATAGCTGATATCCTTATATCCGACCTTGTCACAGATCAACAAAACATCTATCTGACTTATATAAACAGTATTGCCAAGTACTCAATGCATTACTTAACAAGCACGCACCTATAAAATCCAAATGTGTGTCAGAAAGGCCACCGGCCCCATGGATGACTTCCGAAAATATACCATCTAAAAGGCATAGTCGTTATTTAGAGCGTGTATGGCGCAAATTGCGCTCACCATTAGATAGGTCGCGCTATTCTAAGCAATGTCACCTCTGTAACAGACAAATTACTAATGCTAAATCAGATAATTTTACAAATATGGTCGTAAATAAGTCTGATAACCCGCGTCAGTTATTATGGAATTGCATAAATAACATTCTACACAGACGGCCTACTCCATCGCTACCTGATCATGTGTCAATTAAGTCTCTATGTGCTTTGTTTTCTAGTCACTTTAAGAATAAAATCAGTATTATTCGTTTTGCTTTCCACAATGTAATGTCAGTGTGGACTTTCCAAAAGTAAATTCTCAACGTATGTCATTGGAACCTGCAACAGTTGATGAAGTTAAGAAAATAAGTATGTCCTCCCCAAATAAATGTTGTGCACTTGATCCATTTCCAACAATACTACTAAAAGCATGACACGATACACTAATTGGACCTATAATAAATATTATAATTGCATCACTTTGCTATGGCTGTTTTCCTGATGATTTCAAATACGCCCATGTCACACCACTTCTTAAGAAGTCATATATGTCTAAACAAGACCTAAACAGTTATATACCTATTTCTAACCTCAGCTTTATTTCCAAAATACTTGAAAAGGTTGTAGGAAATCGTCTTAGCTAATGTGTCACAATCGGCATATAGACAGTTTCATTCAACAGAGACTGCCCTCTGAAACGTTCATAATGACATTAACTTGAACATTAATAATGGTAAAATTATTGCACTTACCTTACTTGATCTCTCTGCCCGTTTTGACACGATTGATCACAGCATTCTCATAGAACGCCTATTAAAGTGGTACGGCATATCTGGCACAGCTCTACGCTGGTTTTCTTCATTTCTAACTGATAGATACCAAACTATAAAGATTGGGAACTGCTTTTCAGCTGCACTGCCTGCTTTATTTGGTGTTCCCGAGGGTTCTGTTCTCGGGCCTTTACACCACGCCACTAAGCTCTGTAATACAAAGACATAACTTGGATCATCATCATTATGCTGATGATACTCAGATCTACATTTCGTTGGCTACCCCGGATACAAATCGCTCCCTTAACCAGCTTAGTGATTGCCTTCAAAATATCTTCCACTGGATGACTGACAGCAAGTTGAAATTAAATGAAAATAAAACTGAATTGATCATTATTGGTACTCCAATGCAGCGTAGTAAACTGGATGTTTTTTTCCTACGCGTATTTTGAATCAGTATATCACGCCAGCAAGTTCGGTACGGAATCTAGGAGTGACTTTTGATAGTAACTTTAATTTCCGACAACACATATCTCAAACATGTTGCTGCTGTTTTTATCATATTCGTGATCTTCGCCGTATTCGCCGGTACATGTCATTTTCTGTTGCTAAAAATATTGCAACAGCGCTTGTTAGCAGACTTGACTATTACAATTCCCTCCTTTATAATATCGCTAGCAAGGATATCACAAAACTTCAGTGTGTCCAAAATTGTCTAGCAAGAGTAGTTTTACGATCCCTCGTTTGTCTCGCTCTGTGCCACTTTTGTCGTTGCATTGGCTTCCTGTACGATATAGGCACTGTCCAGTAAGCAACCATCTTATTTGCATTCATTGCTTACTCCTGTAAGAAAACCTATCCAGCTTCGATCATCTAGTTCTGACCTACTTTTTGTTCCTAGAGTCAACACTAACATTGGAACTAGGGCTTTTTCTGTTGCTGCACCAACTCTGGAATATGCTCCGTCTTATTGTTAGATCAGTTGAAACTATTATAAAATTCCGTCGTCATTTAAAAACTTATCTTTACATCCTTGATTATCCACCGTAGCTCCCTAGCGCCTTGACCCATCTGTTGACAACTGGAATACTACTTATGGATTTTGAGATTGACCAATCCTTTTGTTTTGATGCGCCTCTGAGCTTGGTTTCCAAGAATTTAAGAAGTTATCTTATTATTATTATTTTGTTAATTATAATGCCTCTTAGGAACGGTTAGGTGAATGGTCCATGGCAGTGAATGAACATATAAAGAGGCGAGCAAACCTCGGCGACTCGGAGGTGATGTGCTTGCAATGCTACAAAGTTAGCGTACTAATGTGTGTGTGTGTGTGTGTGTGTGTGTGTGTGTGTGTGTGTGCGGGTGTGTGTGCGTGTGCGTGTGCGTGTGCGTGTGCGTGTGCGTGTGCGTGTGCGTGTCTGTGATAATTGTAAATTCTGTTTTACGTTACCAGCGTCAACACAGTAATTAGTTCGGAGGTGTGATTCTAAGCATCAATCCAACTCCTATGATCCGATCCATGACTTTATGTTGAATACAAAATCAAACAAAATTGGCCGACTGAGAACATTGATAATATTATTTCTGACCTATCAATGTCCATGAATCTCCCCCTTTTTATGTGATGTCATACATGATACCTCTATTGTTTCAAGTTCAGCCCTTCCTCAAGTACATACAATGAGTAATATATTTCTGAAGAAAAAATATACGATAGTTCATTGTTTAATATAACTAGCCGCCTTTTAATGACGTGACAGGAAATTATATTTATCGGTGGTGAAACATTATATAGCATTATTGGCTACTAGTCCCTGTTGCCTGCGTTAAAACAGAATCCCACGCACAGTCTGTTTTTGCGATATATATGGTGGTATGCATTTCCTCGGATTACATCGACCCACATATGTAGCGTACTGGATACTATCCGAAATGTGGACAAGGATTTCACAAGAACACCAGTATGTTTGTGTGTATGTGCGTGCCTGCATATGCGTGTTCGTGTGCGTGTGCGTGTGCGTGTGCGTGTGCGTGTGCGTGTGCGTGTGTTTGTGCGTGTGCGTGTAGGTGTCCTTGTGAGTGTGCGAGCGTATGCGTGTGAGTGGGTGTAGGTGTGTAGGTTATGTTATCTTACTGTCTCCCTCTCTTCCTGTCTCCATATCCCTGTCTGTTTGTCTGTCTGTCTGTCGTACGCTCTGTCTATCTCTCTATCTCTCTGTCTGTCTGTGTCTCTGTATCCCTTTCTTTCCTTCTCATTGTCTCCCGCATCTGTCTCCTTTTGGTGGCCCTTTCTGTTTGATACAGATTTGCACATAGAGACTGACCTGGAATTACATAGAAGTTTACAACAGAGAAGAGTCTATAAAAAATATCCGCAAAAATCCCACATAATATATTATATATTGTTTAAAGAATGTTTTGCTAATGTGCCACTTAGCGAACATTTATGCGGATACTCACACACATTGTGCACTTTTATATATAACTCTGACACTTTGCATACACATACTACTTGGGTCAGTGAGGATTCTTTGATATAGCATCAACTGTACAGCGCTCTTTGATGGTCTAAAGCGCCATATTGTGGTTGATCATATATTACTCTTTGCCGGTACTACAGTTTTTATATATACATGTATAGCATCACAAATTGTGAGAAATTAAGGCCACACATGTCCTATGCTGAATCTGAATGAAACGTTTTGTTTTCTATAAAGTAAAACATAATCTCCCAAACATTATTCTGCCACAATATGTTATTGTTGCATGCAACCGCACTAGTAAAAAGATCCCAACTAATACATACAAACACAAACACGTAAATACATATGCATACTCATGTTATGCAATAATAATAACCAATTAGAACCTACGCCCTCAAAACTAATCATGAACTACCGTCACATCATAATTTTCAACATTATGTGAACACCGTTCATCTTGTAGCACCACCCCACCTAAATAAATGAATTAATGATTTTCACTACGCGCATTACTTGATTGCAGTACTCTGATGTAGACCATTATCATTTTAATTTAGTTTCAAGTCCGTGAACCACTGGAATTCTGAAGGTCACCAAAGCCTGACACCGACTAGATCCGACGTAATCGAATGTTTTCAAGTTTACGTGACTATGACGTCATGTCGGCTTAGAATACAGCACAGTCGGTGTCAGTCGATGTAGTTGATATACTGCAGTCGGAGAGAGTCTGATCTGGTCGGGTCGGACCAAAAGAGCTAGTTGTATACGTCAATCTAACAGTACATTATATCCAACCTCATTGAAGCTTATGCCGGGAATTACAACATATATTTGTGTTTTAGAAACGGTAGGTGAACAAAGATAATAACAATATTTTGTCTGATACTTTATTGAATTGACGTCTTACAAAGGTTCCGTTGAAATACAGTCACTGATAGCTTCAGTGATATTCAGCGAAATCATGTCATAAGCGCACTGTTATAGAATTTAAAGCAAATGCATGATGTTTACGATCAACCTTCTTATCGATGTTCGTATTCCTCATCGTTTCAGTTTGGAACCGAGGAACGAACTGCAACAAACAATCGATCTCCAGGGTAAGAATACAGTACGTCGGTATATATGTATATATCTGGTGTTTTACAGTTTCCAGGATATCCTCAACACTGCAAGAACCACACCACGGCAAAGAATCCTCTTCATAATTAGTTCAACATGTGTGCGTGTGCGCGCGTATGAGAGAGAGATTGAGTGAGTAATTGTGAGTGTAACTATTAGTTCAGTGTGTATATTTGTGTGTGCGTGCGTGCGTGCTTGTGGGTGCGAGTGAGTGAGTGTGAGTGTCATTATGTGCGTGCGTACGTGTGTATGCGTATGTGCGTGCATGCGTGCGCGCGTATGTGTGTGTTTGTGGATGTGTGTGTGTGTGTGTGTGTGTGTGTGTGGATGTTTGTGTGTGTGTATGTGTGAGCGTGCGTGCTTGTGTGTGTGAGTGAGTGAGTGAGTGTGTGAGTGAGTGAATGTGTGTGTGTCTTGGTTTTACAATATATTATCATGAACGGTTTTACCTAAAAAGATTCCGTAAAGTCATCCGTATTAAGGCTTCATGATGGTTTCCAGCGGGTAGAACCTGTGCTCTCTACGGCAAGTGGACGATTTGCCAAGACATTTGTGTTCCACGTCGTCCCAGACCGTGCCTCCGACCTCACAGCGGCGGTGGAAGAACATGCCACCGTTGGCACAAGATGCGTACAAGTCGCAGTAGCAGCAGTGCTGCCAATGGCCGTCCGGGCGGGTGTAGCAGTCGATGATACCGTTACTTCCGGTCGGGCAACCTAAAGGCGGACAGAGACATGTTGATGAAAACCCGGGAGTAGCTGGAAGTCAACCATGTAACGTAGTCTCACTTACCATGCATATAGTTTCAGATACCATAAGTAAAACAATATATATATTTTTTCCTGTACTTCATTTTTTGGACACAATTATTCGTGACCATCGTGTAGATGTCCATTTACATGGTTGCGGGACCATGCATATACTCTAGAATGACAACAAAGACACCAGGATACTAGAAGAGTTTCATGACAGCTACTTCAGTGTTCATATATTTGTTCACAGCTTTAAACCAAATGAATAATTAAGAGATAGTTATGACCATCAAGTTATCGATCAAGACTTATCTTTGTAAATCAGTAGGGAAACCTAAATACGTTGTGCCTACACAGGAATATAGGCATTCGCGCATGCACACACGTACGCACACAAACACACACAAAAGTATCACCCGGGATATCCCTGGATTGTAGGACAAAGTGTTGCATGTCAAAACTACAATTACCTAGATCACATCGTCGCTTTTCGTTGTCAAAGAACATCCCGTTGCGACAACGACGACGGAATGCTTTCCCATTCACACACTCCACGTAATTGCGACAGTCGTAAGTACACATGGCTTGGTAGAGGCCATCTCGCTTTCGCTCGCACGATTCCATGCATCCTGAACGCACGAATAGAAAATATAATTGGTTATCTTTACGCTGTTTTAGTGACTTATGGCATTATATTTCAAAGTATGGCGGTAATATAAAAATGCTGATTGATGTTTAATTCCTTTCTACATATTTAATAACGTTAACTATTTGTGTGGTCTTGTACGGTTGAATTTTTATTATTAGTATTATTAAATACTTGGTGATGGTTCTTTGTTACCATGACTGTATCGACAGAGGATATATATTGCCATACATGTCTCGATTTCAATCAACACATTAGTGTCGTTTCGTAATCATATGTTCTATTTACTTATAATAGAAACTATGGTGTGAAGAGAAGAAAGTGATTCATACGCTTAGGTGGATCAGGACGCCTGGTCGTAGGAGGACGACGCCTAGGGGGGTCACGTCGCCTAGGGGGGTCACGTCGCCTTGGCGGGCCAGCAGCAAAACAGCACGCCAAGATGACGGCGAACACAGCCAGGACGATCAATAGCCTCATGGTGGGTCCTTGTCGCTGAAATAATAACAAAGAACTTGTGGGCACATAATCAGTTCACCATTACGTGTGCATAATTGGTTCCAAAACGCTGGGAATGTTATGCTTGATGCAATGCTTATAATGGAAATTAGGTAACTATGTTCTTATTATAGTTCGGTATATTGTCCCTATGATTGCTAAATGAGACCTACACTTAATAATAATAATAATTTGATGTTGAAACGTGTTGATGGTGCTAACACCATTATTAAAGTAAATTGTTTAGGCAGTAGTTAACGTAGCGCCCAAATCTGTTTTGATATTTTGTCACAGTCAAATTCCTTGTTCACAAATATGTGGGACTAGCCAGAACAATCAGTTTGTTATGTGGTCTATAAGGATATTTATGAGATCAAGTGGAGCGCAGTGGCACTGTGGTAGAGCATCGGACTCTGAATCGAGAGAACCCGCTTTCGAACCCTGTGCTACAGTTTCGAACCTTGGGACTGTTCATTTACTATACGTTGCCCCAGTTCACTTAGCTATATGGATGAGTACCTATACGGATAGGCTTTGTGCATTACTTTTAGCGTGGCTGAATACTTTCCATAGAGGTCATTATTCAATTGATTAGGACTGGCAGGGAATAAAATGTAAAGTACTTTAAACGGTTCTAAAGACGAGATACTGCGCTATATAAGAACTAACCTTTTATCTCTAGAACGTAGGAAGTGCTATGGCTACCATGTTGAAATCTAAGATGACCGTCGTAAATGTAGCAAGTAAATTGTGTAATAGTCAGATACATGTCCCAAATATGCGGGTCTAGCCACTAAAATCACTATTCTATATGACGTAGTCCAGCATTCTGATTGTGGCAGCCATTTTAAACCTAAAAAATGCCAAGATAACGTTTTGATGTAATACAGGGTACAGCAAAATAAATTGCTAACGTCAAAAAGCTACATATTGTCCCTGACTACTAGCACAGCCACCAGGTAGAAGGGACTTCACCCGATGGAAGTCCTATTTATTTGAACACCAACTCCGTTACACTTCCTGCGCAAAGGTTACTTGCTACTGCATTATCTTCATGCACTAATTAAACCCAACACACATACATGTTTGTGTCGTCACTTTGTTTTTCGACTTCGCAAATAAAACAGCCAAAAGCATAACGCTTTCTACACCGTCTGGTTTCCCAAGATAAATTATGTCTCACATATAGAAGAAGTGAATTTGCAAAGTTCATGGGGTTTGATTAGCGAAATTCGAACAATACTTGTTCGTGAACACAGAATATTGCATCAACGAGCTTCTACGAACAATGTCCGCAAATGATTTAGTATAGATTATCTCAAATGCACCTTACCTTTCCAACGGGAGTTTCAGATGATCGAAGTTAGTGTGGAAATGTTTACCAGATATTGGTTTTTATTCCATCAGCTATTAACGTCACACCTTCCTTGTCCAATCACATGGCAACAAAACACGCATGCAATGGTGTTTAATTACGCTATTGTCTTTAGGGAATGCGTAGTTTGATAACTTTTTCTTCTACTTTACGAGACAGAACCGGTGGATATGACATTTGAGATGGATTTTTTAGTATCCTAATTTCCAATAATGACCACTTAGTGGATTGTGTGTTCAATTTACGAGAGAGCCACCCTTACCAGTCGTCCCACGCAAAAACTAGGCCGACGTCACGCAGGAATACTGCGAAGCGCGTTTAACATTCACAGGAAAGAACACTTGATTAAGACTGAGTTGCTGAGGTACGGATAGAGTTACTGACGAAAAACCCGAGGGATAGCTGAGATTTGCTGGGCACATGCTGGTGAAATGACAACTAAGACCATCAAATGTGACAACAAGCGCACGAAAAGGAAACTGGTGTCGAGAATGCAAAACAATCACCCTTGAAAATACTACAGTTATATTTTGAACCTTCAATAAAACACTTTAGAGTGATTTCAACCATGCTTCAGAACACTACAATATTCATATTTAAAACTGATAGTTTTTAGTCCCCAATAATAATAAAAATATATCATGATTCTCTTGATCATCAAATACTTCTTAAGATATTCAACTTTTAACCGAGTGTTCCGACACTATGTTCGAAACACGACCGTTTTTGTTTGAATACCCTACATCGGGTGAGACGAACTCTTACTGGTAGAGCGTACTGATGGTGTAAGGGAAGATGCTGGACTCGAGTCTGTTGTGGTGCAAATGACAGTGATGGCTAGATATATAAGGAGACAGAGCTGAATCTTACTCCTGTGGTCGACGTGAATGTGGGTGTTATACTTGTTGGTCTTCTTTTTCCATGTAAGTGCATAATCACTCTCTGGAACATTGTTGCACTGTTGAGATTATACACAGTGTGGATGATGGTGGTGACTATGACCAACATGGGTGTGGTGCAGCTTAACATAATTAAACACTAGTTCTGGATAAAACTACAGTGCACAGTTGCGAGTCGAGTTGTGTTCAATGTGTTGGTGGTGACTTACAAATGTAGTCATGGTTTAGCGCCGTCTTATCTGGCAGAACTTATGCAGCCACGAGATCGTGATGGACGCCTACGCCAGGACCATGCGCCAACACTGCACCAAGGCATCACGAAGAAATGCATTGGCGACTCGCCATTTGGCGCAGCAGCACCGCGACTATGGAATGAACTACCGGTGGACATTCGTGCATCAGGGACACTGAATAGGTTTAGGAAGTCTTTAAAGACTCATCTTTTTATTATACATTTTAATTAATTTAATTTTTTTCGTCGTGACGGACTTTATTTTAAAATTTCAGTATTATATGTCTTAAAACCAGTGTTTAGTTTTAATATATTAATATACATTTATGTATTGCTTGTACAGCGCATCGATCCGCTATGCGGGAATTAGCGCTAGAGAAATACCGTATTATTAGTATTATTATTATTAATCCACGGTATATCTTAGAAAAGCATATTACAAAAAAATAGATAAGCGAGCGAAAAATGAACAACTGTCAAACACGTTCGAAAAATTCCTTTTTAATGATTGCTAGTACCATTACGGTTCGTCGGATCCCAACAATATTGATGTCGTTTGAAAGTTTAAGCGTTCTGCTATTCAAACATGTAAATGGTTTCCTGATAATCATTCCTAAAATTAACTGAAAACGGACCTACAACCGGGCCCGTTCCGGTGTCTTAGACACTGCGAACCATGTTGTTTCGTCGACACAGTTCACCAATCTACCGATTGAGGCACCACTATCAGATTTCATAGTATAAGCTCCACCCACTTTCAAACGGCTGCTAAAATGACATACGTGAAGTAGGCGTGACGTCACAATCACGTATATCAACCAACCAACGCAACGAATTTAGGTCCGTTGGGTGGCGTACTTTATTGTGACGTCACGCCGACGTAGAAATATATCGGTTTCGCTGTGATCAAAGCACATCAGTTTCGCCGCGGTTTAAAAGTGGGTGGAGCTTATCACATGAAATCAAGAAATGGCGAAGTGCGCATGTCTGAACCTATGCAAATGAGGAAAACAGCGCCGCAATCGGAAGATTAGTGTACTGAGTACCCGCCGCCAACATCGTTCGGAACCGTACAGCACACCGAAAACGGCATGATTGTAGGTCCATTTATCGATGTTCTTTGAACGGTTACCGGGAAATCTAGATGTCGCTAGAATAACAAAAAAGTGCATCCTTTAAAATGATACCAAGATCGTCGGGACAGGACGAGCCGTGAGGGTGCTAGCGACCGTAGAATTTCATGTTTTAGACGTGTTTTGAGTTGTTCATTTTTTGCTCGCTTATCTATTTTTGATATTACGTATGACACACATTCAACGCCAGGGAACCCGCATTTTTTTGCTATACTCGTCATCTTCAAAGGGTGTATCTCAAAACCTACTGGACCATCTAAGCAGTATGAGTACACTACATATCTACAATTGCACTGCACTTGTCCATCACTTAAAACATTGACATTGCACATACATATAAACAAAACCTACCATAATTCACGCACAATGCATGCTTGTCTCTCCTGTCTCTGTCTCTGTCTCTGCCTGTTAGATACGTTTATGACGTCATTAGTTTCGTATTTTCAACATATACATATTGTACATATTATTTGATGTATACTTAAGCCCCCACGACGTTTCATTTTCATCCTAACACACATATATATATAGAATACCATGGATCAACTGCTCCCTACTTCTGGCGCTACAACTCACACTATGCAGATTTTTGAGCCGTTAGGCATGAAACATTTCCGGTTAGACGTGGATAGATATAAACAATAGCACATCAGCATAATAATTAATTTGTGAGCCGTATCAATTGAAGAATAGTAGCCAACTATTTCACAGTTATCGTGCAATTCAAAGAACAAGGAACAAGATGGCCCACGATGAGTGGAAACTTCAGATATTGGCTATAAAACAGTCTAGTTAGCAGGGCTGTCACGACACGGTCGAGATCGAGTTTTGAAGCCGACTGACAAGTTGCTACGATCACCTTGGACTGATCAAAAGAAAATGTAACGAAACGCCTGTCATTTGTATAGTAGGTCTGGAATGCCTAAGGTAAGCGCCTTGCCCTAGGCTACGGTAGGCATTATGCCAATAATAATTACCCTTGCAGCTACAGTTGTGATACTAAATCATAGAAGTAAACATAATACATTGTTTTGTTTGTTATTTCTTTGACAACCGTTTTCATTCCAATTACGTGTTCCTGTAGGAAATGCTAGTAATCTACTTAGAACATTTTCATGGGAAATGGTGCAGAACTCTCACAAATTCAAAAAATTATACTCCGTTATGCCGGGAAACATATTAATGAATTTACAAGTACACGTATACACTACATAATCTAAGACATACATGAGTTGAAGCTGAAACAGAAATATGTTTTGCACATTTTTTATTATGGTCGATTGTAATTATACACACCGATGAATGACTATGTATATATATATATATATACTATGTTATATATGTGTGTATGCTGAATAGAATTTAACGATATTTAAGAAGTTTGTCATTCAAACCAAAAAATAAAAGATGACAAGTGGACAAGGAAGCCGTTGGCTTATTACAAGTCCCATCATTATTCATCTAGTTGGATTAGGTCAACTCTCGATAAGACGAAAGCTTCCTTGTCCACATGCCATCTGGGATTAATTATCCGGGTGACAATCTTGTTAAATTGTATTAAATCAACTTGCTCACACCCATCCATGGCCCAGTAAAGGCAGCAGATTTCAACAGTACACTATTTGGATCTTGTCATACTCGTTGGCCTCTGAGGTGAGTTCTTTCAGGAAAGAGTTAGGCCCTCTAGAAAAGCGTAGCATATCAAGAAGAATTTAGTCGCTAAACAAAAACTGTTGTGGTCTTTAAAATAAATTGACGGTTGTAGATCATAGGCCAATTGTCAAAGAGAGCTAATGAACATAAAAAGAGGCGAGTGGACCGCGGTGCCTCGGCGGAGATGCTCGTACCATGCTCTAAAGTTCGCTCGTCAATATATAGACGAGAATTAAGCCATTCTGAGATATTTGTAACTTGTGTTGTGTTATTAAACATAACAACAACAACAATATAATATAATGTTCTGCGCCATAAATCTAGCAGCTGTGACCATTCAGAACTATTAATATATATATATATATATATATATATATATTAATAGTTCTGAATATAAAATATGCGATATATATATATATGTATATATATAAATACATTCTTATTTAGTTATTTATTTCATATCACATCTGTTTCAAATGTTTTATTCATATTTATATAATATTATATGTATACATATCTACTCAGTTCATCCACTAACGTGTCGTTTAGTTACTCTTTTCCTTAAATCAGTCAGAAAACATGCTTTTGTCAACATTTTCATTAACACTCTATAGGAACCTTCACACAGGAGATCTGTATTCCCATTAAATAGCAATTGTGATTTACTCATACTATCATTGTATCTAGTGCTATAAAATCTTCTTTTTGTTCTCAGCCATACTTTTATAATATTACTTTGCATGTATTACTTGTTTTCAGTGAACAACTTGCACGACCACAATTATTAATGTTACTTCTTACTAATATATAATACGTTTAGTTATATATATCTGGGAAAACAGAATGAAAACAGTAGGGTCTTGCACTCCTTCAAACACAAGAGAGGGTTCCAACGAATATGATCTCGACGATACCTCCAGGCAATCGTTGCCTGAATGTGATTAGCAAGGTAATACAAACTTGTTTTTGTGGTTTGTATATTTCAACCGCATTCCACGGCATTCTTCAGCAGACTGAAGTCACCTGACTTATGTCAGGTGAAACGAGCCGGAGCAGGCATCGTGGGAGCTCCTGATCCGACATATCTGTTCAGTGAAGGCTTCCGTCTGAAATATATAGACCACAAAACAAGATATTCTTGAGAGACAGCTAGGTACACTACCAACAACCGAGAAACATAATATCCTATCCATTCAAAGATTTAACAAGTTTGTCACCCCTACGATTAGTTCCACATGCACGTCAACTTGTTTGTTCGTTTCCCTACTTGCGCATTAAAGTCTCCCATCACTATCGTGTAGTGGGTTGGCTTTTCTAAGGTCTCATCCACGTCCTTGTAGAAGTTGTTTGTGTCTTCTTCTGAGTATGATGTTGTTAGTTCGTATACTTGTACTATCTTCAGTTTGTCGCGTTTTGTTATGCATAGAACAAGTTCTGCTACTCTGGGGGCGATGATGTTGACCATCACTATATTGTCTTTCCATTTCTTGTTTATGAGAAAGACTACTCCTTTTTGGCCGTTGTTCGCCGTATTGGTACAGTGGGTGGCCGCTTTGTAAGGTAGTGAAACATTCCTCTCTTCTTCTGAATTCTCCGATCCCGATCACATCCCATACCAACCTGGTTTCCCTAAGTTCTTCCTCCAGTTCTTGTATTTGTTCATCTCTTAGTAGTGTTCTTACGTGATATGTTGTTATCTTCAGTCTACTTACCTTCCCTCGGCGGCTCTTCTTTGCACAGAGATTCTTAACACCCCCTGCACGTAGCCAAATTGTCCAAGTTTCGACACGGCGGCCGAACCAGTACCGAACCACCGCCTGGCCGGCGCCCGGATTCGAAACCCGGTCCGTCCAATCGACAGTCCGGCACTCTAGTCACTCGGCCACTGCACCACTGGGTACATATAACTCCCTTTTATATCATAATTGGTGTTTCTTTTTTCAGGTGGCAGATTATTTAATTTGTGTGTGCTAATTTTCATCTTGTTGATCTATTTTTCTCACACACAAGTCTCGTCTGTCTTTCAAAGTCTGTGGATAAACATAAGTAAGTATTTCAGCATACCTTGTACCAGGAAAATGCATTTAGTGCTCTTTTGTGCATCAATTCAATATTGTGTGACGACTATTGATGTAAATTAGCATGCCATACGGGACGTGCATATTCAAGAACCGGTCTCACAATGCTGACATATACATTCAACAGGTCAATGTGGCTAATTCCAGCTTGTTTTAATTGATAGAACATGTATAATCGATTCCCAGCCTTTTTCACAATATTCTCCACATGTTTATTCCATGTAAGATTATGCGAAATTGTAACATCTAGACGTTTGGCATACTCTACTTAATCTATATCCATTCCATTGATCTTTATTTTTGGTATGACATTTCAAAAATTACCATCTTGTCCAAAACTGATAATAATAATAATAATAATTTACTGCATTTCTCTGCGCCATAAATCTGGCAGTTACTACCATTCAGAGGCGCATTACAATCCTAAAAACATGGCATGTAGCTATTAAGATTATTAAATTAAATTAAAATATATCAATAAATCAATAAAATAAATAAATAAATAAATAAAATCATTACCATATACATACATATACATTTCAATAGTAAATAGATGAGGATAGTAATAATACTAATACTAATTAAAACGACAAATTAAGAGAGTAATAATAATAATAGTTAAAGGTAGATATTAAAAAGTCCGGAGTTCGCCACTGTCCACACATATAATTTAAAGAGAAAAAGCACGTTTAAAAAGAAGTGTCTTTAGTTGCTTCTTGAACACGATGAGGCAGTCTGTAGCACGCATGGCAAGGGGCAGATTGTTCCAGAGGCGTGGCGAGGCGCGTGAAAAAGCTTTGTCGCCTTGAGTACAAAGCTTGCTGCGGGGGACCTCGAGCAGGTGAGCGTCGGCGGAGCGTAACGTGCGAGTGGGCTGGTGTCGAGTTAGCAGGTCCTTTAGGTATGACGCACTCATGCCGTGCAAACTGCGGAACGTAAGCAGGAGTAGTTTGTACTCGATGCGCTGTTTAATCGGCAACCAATGAAGCGCAATTAGAGCAGGAGTGATGTGGTCGTGCTTCTTAGTTTTGGTTATGAGACGGGCTGCAGCATTTTGCACTCTCTGGAGTCTGGTGAGGAGATGGTCAGAAATCCCGTAAAGCAGGCCATTTCCATTGTCTAGACGAGACGTCACGTAAGTATGCACCATCATCTCTGTCGTTTTCCTATCTAAAAGATTTCGAATTCTTCCAATACTGTGTAGATGGAAATATGCTACACGACACATGTAGTGTACATGGTTGTTCATGTTTAGGGCATCATCGAAGAAAACACCAATGTTCCTGGCCACAGTGGAAGTAGGCACGATGTTATTGGCAACTTCTATGTGCGGCATAGAAAGTTTGTTCTTGATGTGCGGCGAACATATCACAATAGCCTCTGTTTTGTCAGCATTGAGTTTGAGTTTATTCATGCGCATCCAAGCTTGTATTTCAGTGACACATGCTTGTATGCGCTTCACAGCTTCGGTTGTGTCTTCCTCTGAGAGAGGACTGAAGGCGATGTAGAGTTGGGTATCATCAGCATATAAATGCATGTTGATTCCATGCCGACGTGCGATATCTCCGAGAGGTGCCCTGTAACAAATGAACATGAGCGGGCCGAGAACGGAACCTTGCGGGACTCCGTACATCACTGGACTTTCCGCTGATTCTCTTCCGTGCACTTGAATACTCTGACTTCGGTTGGCCAAATATGAATCAAACCATGCAAGAGATGTTCCACTTACTCCATAACGATCTCTGAGGCGTGATAACATGATCCCATGGTCGATCGTGTCGAATGCTGCTGAGAGATCCAGTAGCACAAGTATGGCAGCCTTGCGCTCATCCAGTATACAAAGCAGATCGTTGCATACTCTCAGCAATGCAGTCTCAGTGCTGTGGTGCGGACGATAAGCAGATTGCATTTGCTCATAGAGTTCGTTGTCAGATAGGTGTTTGGAGAAACGGGCAGCAACGACCTTCTCTGCAATTTTTGACACAAAAGACAAGTTCGACACTGGACGATAGTTCTTTAGGTCATTTGGGTTCAGTTTTGCTTTCTTCAAAACAGGAGTTACGACAGCCTTTTTAAAGGCAGAAGGAAAGACTCCTGTCATAATAGATAAGTTCACAATGTCGGTGATGACTGGTGCCAAAGTGGATATGTTGGCCTTCAGCAGATTAGTCGGAATCGGATCCAACTTGCACGATTTACAAGCCGACTTGCCGACCAATTTGGTGATCTCCTGTGTCGTGGTCGGCAGGAACGATGATAGATGTAACAGGACAACACAGGGCTCGTCCGGACGCAGCAATGTGTGTTTGTCGTGGGTATCAAGATCGCGCCTGATAATGTCAATTTTGTCCGTGAAGTAGTTGCTGAAGTTGTCAAGCAATTGTCCGGGGCGGTTATCGGGCAGTGCTGTTGGCAAGTCTTTTGTATGCAGCAGAGAACCAACTATCCGATACAGAGTTTTTGGGTTGCCAGCCTGTTCGTTGATTTTGTTGGTATAAAATGTGGCTCTGGCAGTGTACAACATCTTCTTCACTCGTTCTCTCTGGTTGATGAAGATTTCTCTGTCGATGGTCAACCTGGATAATCTCCATCTTCGCTCCTCCCGGCGCCTCTCCTTCCTGGCTGATAGAATGTCGTCATCGACCCACGGCGCATCAGGTCGGATGGTGAGCCATTTCGTTTTAAGTGGTGCGTGTTTTTCAAGTAGCTCGCTCAGGACAATGTTGTATTGAGCTACAATGTCATCTAATGATTGTTCACAGTGTGTATGTAATGTGGAGTTCATAATATCCGACGAGAACGATGTGAGATTGATCGCCTTTATCTTGCGGTAAGTCTTCTTTTCTCTCCGAAATGGAGGCTTGCGCATTGCAAGACGGCAGTGCACAGCGTGGTGATCAGAAATAAGCTCGGCGACCACCGTATCAGCCACACAGGAGTTAGTACGTGCTATCACAAGGTCTAAAATATGGCCTTCTTGAAGCGTTGGTTGTTGGACATACTGCGTCATGTCATGGCAATGCAACATGTCACGGAAACGTTTCACGTGAACGTCAGTGTTAACGTCAAAGTGAAAATTAAAGTCGCCAACTATAACAAGTTCACCAGGTAGTGTGGCATACGTGTCAAGAATATCTGCGAAGTCATTGAAGAAATCGACAACCGATGATCCATTCTTCTTAGTTGGTGGTGGACGATAAACAACAAGCAAGATTATACTTTTTCCGTGTGATGTTAATTTCGCGCTCATCGCTTCGAAGGACCGAATGTTGTTGAAAGTTTTCACTGCTGTTGTTTTGATCGAATCTTTATGCAGTATCGCAATGCCGCCACGACGACGACTGGATCTAGGATGGTGAATTAGTTTATAACCAGGTGGTGTGAGAGCCCTGGTTACCGGGAGGTCGGAGTCTTTGTTAGAGAGCCAAGTTTCGGTAATGGCCACAACGTCGAGATCGTGTGCACAGACGTGGTATAAAATGTCGGTCGTTTTGTTGCGAACAGATCTTGAATTGATAAGGCATAAGGAGGCTTGTGTAGTCGGACAGCATTGTGGATTTGGGGAAAGAGTCACGGAAATCAGGTTGTCATGTACTTGTGAAGATGTGCGCACTTAGTTGCTGGGTGGTCGAAAACCGATCACTGTGGATATAGGTAGTTGATTACTTCCACCTCGGCATCCACGCTTCGTTGGTCGTCTTGACGCAATGCCAAGTTCAAGTAAAATGTTCCAAGCACTGGCATTCAAGCGTGAAGAATTGGAACGTGCCCCTTGAGCCTGTTGATGCAGCTGACAAGCTGTGTATGTGTAGCAGGCTTGGTCAGGCGTGGTCATAGTGGGTAGCAATCACTGAAGCGTGACGGCAAAGCTGCACACTGGTTCTGCAGGCTCGTTAGTAATGTCGCCGATTGTTGTCACGCACGAGTAATCACCGGCACAGCATATCAAGTAAAATGACAGTTCATAAAAACATTTAAAACTCACAGATATGCTGCATATGTATAAAATCGTCCGTTGAACAGCAATCCAAATGTGCTTGCAATTTCCTTTGTCAAATAGTAGCAGTGTTAGACAGTTATAACTCCTACAAGATCAAAATCTCACGGAGCACTTATAAGACGCAGCCACACAGGCGCAGCCATATAAGATGTATAGATGATGATGATCATCTCTTCTGATTTTCTTGAATTATTTTTCATGTCATCCCGTTCTGTCCACCTGGCGGCAATGTCAACTGATTCTTGCATAGCAGATGCATTTTTTCTATCGCATACTTCGAATAATGTACTGTCGTCTACATATTTATAGAACGGAACAGACGTTTCTAAATCGTTTATGTAGACTAGGAAACATTTAGGTCCAGATAATTTCCTATTTGTTGTTGTTGAGATCTGTCTATTAAAAATGTTGTCATCCTTATAAAGTAGGGCAAATCATATAATGGTGTTTTTCAAGTAACAAATGATGATTAATGAGGTCAATCGCTTTGGTAAAGTCTAGCATGATAACTCGATCATAAAAATCCAATTTATCAGTCGCCTCATACCACATGTGTACAATTTCGACGAGAACGTCTGTTATAGAGTTCCACCAATTCCACCAAATTGCCTAGAATCTATTTTACCTTCAGTTTTTTCATCCAGCAATTTCATTATGATTGACTAAAACACCTTAGCAGCCATTGGAGTTAGTGATATTGATATAATGTCATTTTTAATCGACATAGATGGGTTTATTTTTGGCAACGGTATTACGTTTGCCATTTTCCATTCCATAGGAACCACTCCTTATCGCTGTGATTCATTAAAAATAGCAGTTAATGGAGGAGCGAGTACATCTGCGTGATTTATTGACACCAAAGCAGGAATGCCATCAGACCATGTAGCTTTGTTCACCATAACATTCTGTAATGCTTTGAGAGTTGTCATAACACTGATGACTTACTAGTTTGGCAATTCTTCATTTACTGTGAATAATTGATTGTCCTTATTTAAACGAGGTAAATATTCACTTACATATACAAAAACCTCGTTCGTGCTGTTGGCTAAAGAATCACAATCACCGTCCGTTGTTTTGTTGGCGAGGCCTTGCATGCACGATTTGCCACATGTCTTAAGTAACATTATTTTTTTCATACGTTTCATCCAATCGTTGTATCCTGTTTCATTCATTGCTGCAATTTCCGATTGCTAAAAGTCGTACTTAAGTCCCGAAGCGGCACATTTATCCTTATTACGCAACATTTTGGCTAGGTTAAAACCAGTCCGTAACCCGTGACTTATTAGCCGTATGACGCGTCACGACTTTAGTAGGAAAACATATTTCTATGAGGTTGCTAATTACCGTTTGATAATACACGTACCGCTCTCCACATGTCTTAAGGCTAAATAAGGATTCCCATTTAACAGCTGACAGAGCCACGGCAAATGCGGCTTTATCTTTGGGACCCACACACCTTACAGTCAAACGTGTCACACACCCTGGATCAATTAACCGATTACTTCTTGGCTTCAGCAATACCATATTATGATCTGAAGTCCCTAGTTCAGAAATAGTAACAGGTGGGTATATAAAACTTCCATATTCGTCCATATTTTATCCAGTATCGCCTGTCCACGTGTTACTACATTTACAACCTGAAATAATTGATACTGTGTTCTCAGAAAATTATCATGTAATCGATTAAAATATCCAGTTATACCGCACACTGGATGTCTGCATAACATAATGTCTACGCTCATGATTATATGGTCACGTCTTTTTAAATACTCAGTGTTTGGGGTGTAATATATACATGCTACCAATATACATGAACACTTTCGAGGCATATTGTTTTGCATAATCTTTTTCCATAACACCTCTAAATCACGAGCCTCCATGGCAATCAACCTCATGTATCTTAAATCAATATAACACGCTACACCGCCGGCTCGTCCGTCACCTCTGTCTTTCCGCTCTAAACAAAACCCTTGCATAATAAGGCTAATATTGTCCATATAATCCTTTAACCAAGTTTCGCTAACACATCTAATTGAAACATCGTGTTATGCAATATATATATGCAATTCGTCTGTTTTCTCACTGCTTAACGACCTGGCGTTTACATTAATCAGGGAAGGCAAGCACCATTTGTGTTTTTGCCCCCTGAAAGTCCAGAAGCACAGGACCGTGTAGCATAATGAGTCCTCCGTTTGAGCGACCAATAAATGTTCAATGGCCAAATTGTTTAGGCCGATTTCCTAGTCACGGATATGTTGCTTCTACTTGTGGCCCCGTTCCCCCCACTGACGGCACTGCACTTTGTCCACGTGTTTGCAGGTGACTCTGTTTGTTTCGCCGCATTTCGCACATTTACCCAGAGTGTGTCTTCACTCAACTGTCCACCTATTGCCTGACGACGCTCGTGTGCCGCGCAATGAGTCGTGGGTCGCTGCCGATGTTGTTGTTGTTGTCGTCGACGACTCGGTGTCTGCACTGGGAGAGACAGATTTGACAGTAGTCTGTTAACCCCGCTCTCCAACAGGTGAAATCCGCCCCGCTGGAATGCTGCGTCGTCGATGGGACCGTTACGAAAAGTAAAGTTGGCGTCGTTGTTGACGAACGTCACGTTGACTTCAGCCCTGTGTTGAGGATCGGCTTTGACTGGAACATGCTATTCACCGTGATGGATGGTGTCACGGTTTTTGCTTTACGCAAGAGCTGTGAGACATTGTCCTTGATGTCGTCACCGTTCGTCGTACTCTTCGTGTCCCGGGTGCCTCCGACGATGACGATCTCGTTAATGTTGACGTTTTTGCCGCTTCGTCGATCATTTCTCCGATATCGGGATCTCGCGTCTGTCGGGATCTCGCGTCGTCGACGTTGGCGTCGGCGTTTGGACGCTTGTTTGCAGCCATGACGTCGTCTCGCAGACCACGCATCTCTTGCCGCTGCCCCCGACTAAATTGACGAGCTGCTGGTTTGATCGCTCCAGTTTGAGGACCAACGACACGAGCATCGACGACTTTTCGAGTAATTGTTGCACGAGGGTCAGTAGTATGCGGCACGACGAGCAGGTCCAGATACCAATGATGTTTTTGTCGTCCTCGCCGACGCACTTCGGGCGACTCCACGTCTTGCACAAATGACATTGCAACAGCTTGTAGTTTTCCTTCCCGCCGTGAATGCAGTTCTTTATGCAATACCTCCAATCGGTGTCCGTTTTTCCTTTTCTTTCTTTTTTGAGATCTCAGCTGCCGCGTCGCATGTGGCATCAACTGGCTGTAAGTTTACAGTTAACACTGCTGAGCAAGAGTCACCATACGCACTGTCAGCCACTTGAGTAGCCTCGCTGTATATGGCTATTCAAGCCGATTCGGTGTATGTTCAAACTGGTGATTGGTAAGCTGCTGTTATTGCTTTTACCTGATGGCCAGTTATCTGTTATTCACTCGTTAGCCGATAAAAGGTTCAAATGTCTGGTTCAATAGTAAAATTTAAAAAATTACTCACATAAGTTCATGTGTGATTAACACCTTCCCGTCGTAATTCCGAAGTGCTACAGACAAGTATAATATTAAAAAGTACCGATGAAATCTACTAAACCTTTTAGAAATAGACGATTGAAGCTTGACAACTGTAACTGCGCTCTGTACTAATCCAATCCTATATGCTACAGAGGTACATGTTGGTTTATTTTAACACATATTCTCGTTTCTAGCACCCACACAGTCATAAGATTCCATTCATTTGTAGTAAAGGCAAGTTCTTATATAAAGCAGTATCCAGTCCTTAGGAATGCTCAAAGCGCTGTACATTTTACTCCCTGGCAGACATGTTCAATCGAATACCATCTCGACTTACATGGGAAGCATTCAGCCATGCTACAATTGATGCGCAATGAGTAGTCGTACACATATATTCAACACTGTCTATAGCCAGGTACTCATTCATGTGAACTAGAAGAAGGTAGAGTGCATGAACTTGCTCAACTTTCGACACGGCTGCACAGGATTCGAACCTGGGTTGTCTGGATTGAGAGTCCGAAGGCTTATGTGATAATGAATATTTGTTGATTGATAATATACACGGTTTCTTCACAAATGCTACATCATGTCCTTTAGTCCTAGCTTCCCTAACTAACAAACATATTTCTAAGCCTATCGATATTTTTTATAACCATCTAATATCCTAAAACATGTATATATAGTCTCCCATTAGTATCCTGGTCTATAGTGTTGTTAAACTACACTTTTGGAGGCGTGTTTCATAACTAAATTCTAATTTCTAATTTTAGTCGTTCTCCTTTGTATTCTTTCTACGATATCTTTGTCCTTCTTACAATATGGTCATGATGAAATTGTCATCCGAGTTCTCCTTTGGAAACCCTCGGGCCCTCGGAGAAGAGGTCGACCTAGCGTGACCCTCAAACACACCATTCAGAGGGACACCGGCCTCAGTGGGACTTGTCTGGCTGTAACAATACCAGACAGAAAACTGTGGAAATAACTATTCATGTAACAAGGTTAAATGGAAGAAATAAGTAAGAAAGTACGATTTGGCCTCCACGCGCTTGTATACAGTATTCTCAATGAGACCTACCTAATGTTTTATACAGGTATTATTATTTGTCCCCTTAGGTTATATTTTTCTCTTATTTAATCCAATAAGTTAATTTCCTTTCGAAGCTGCAATCCCGACGTGCACTGAAGTTTTCACACCTCATACTTTTCTTTTATTTAGAACATGATTACCCATTTTATGTTGTACATGTCAATTCCCATGTCCTGTGTTTCGTTAACATTTCCCAAAACTTAATATCACCTGATTTGTCTGGTCATTTAATAACTCTATCTAGTAAATGTTGTTTATCTCAGATACAATTTCAGTATTTCGCTTGTTATATCATCGTCATTGCTTGGTATATCAGCATACAAATTATTAAATATTGTTATGTTATCACCTGATACATCGCTGGCCTCCACACGTGTTATGCATATATCTTGAGACAATGAGGGCTTAACAAAGTGGGTACTCATGTTAGACATATCAATTGAAGATTTCCGGTAACCTCATACGGTTATAGAACGTGGCGAACTAGAAATGGGAACCGCAACAGGACATGTAATGACGTTGTGTGAGATTATATTACTGCAATGATCGTTATCAACAAGACACATGTATGCCCAGTCTATATGACTAGCTGACACTTAGACCTCCACACGCTCTTGCACGAACGCATGCACACACGCATGCACGCACGCACGCACGCACGCACGCACGCACGCATCCCTACCCATACTCCGTTGTTTGTCCAACGGTGCGAAACAGTTGTGCTAAATAATTCCTTTTGATTTCTGATTGTACTATTTTGTGACTGAAAGCGTCATGTGGGGCTTTCTTGACGTCACCAGGGAGCACACAATCACAAAACACTAAAATCTCCACATCGGGAGCCAGAATAATTGCGACGAAGGTAGCGGCCCAACAGGACGTAGTTTCTAATCTTAATACGCTTCCTTCACGGCTCTCATAACGGAGTGATGATACTTTGACCGATGTACGGTGTACCCTTATTCGTCGTAAAATTCCGTTTTATGAGATTTATTACTGCAATGATTGTTACCAACAAGACAATGTGTCCTTCGAAGATAGTTTGTATTACTAAGTTACACATGTTTGCAAGAAAAGCAAAATTCCTCTGGCGCCACCTATTGACTGACGCAAGAGTCTTACATTAAAATTAATCATCTCATACCCGTATGAATCGCTTCGTATATACACAGTATCGGCTAAACCATTGATAGATAATATTACACTAATAGCACTAGTTTGTAATTTGTTTAAGTTGGGAGGGCCTAGCATAATTTCATGTGAATGCATTAATTTGATAGACGTCGGAACATGATGAATATGGGTGGGGGAGGGGCTGAAGTTCATCAAAAACCTTCAACTGTACCACACGATACTCACCAAAATCTGCAACTGCATCCGCCTTGAAGCTCACTGAAAACCTCCTACTGCAACCTCCTTTACTAAAATATTTAAACTCTATTCCTAGCTCCAGCCCTCACCAAAATAATGAGGAGGCTCACGTTGCGATGCCTATTGGTTTTGAGTTGCGATTCCCATCGGACGTCACGTCTGAAAATGTTTCACCCTGCCAGCTAGATAAATATCCTCCCGATACCTTAGACAGATAGACGGACATATAGACATACATTACGCTCTTAATCCCCTTCGCTCTGAGTAGAGCACATAGCCGAAACGCTCTTCTTCGACGCGGTCTGTTGTTTTTTGTCTGTTTTATTTAATTCCCGGATGTTCCTTCATCTTGGCTATGGATCTCTTCCAGTAGTTTTTCGATCTTCTTGTTTTTTCAGTTTTCATACATACGCACGCACGCATGCACGCACGCATACACAGTCATATACCCACATGCACTCGCGGTCGGGCACACATACGCATACGCTCATGCACACTCGCACGCACACTAGCCAATACCACTGATTCTGCAACGATGCTGAACGCGTGTGCTAAATAATTCCTTTTCACAGCCCACGATCCACACCTGAGTGATCGCGCGTACCAAAGCAAAAAGGTCAATTGCTCTGTTGATTTCGGAGTGTGTTATTTTGCCATTGAAAACTTCAAGTGGGCATCATCAAAACGCCCTTCGCCTCAGCTGTACAAAGAGTCAGCCCAGCATGAATAGTACGTCATTACACAATCACCGCTCACCGCGCTTCGAGCATGCACCCTTTTTGTATATCACAGCAATTCGTCAAATCTTTTTTAGTGAAAAAACGTATTTTTTTACCATTCAAAGCATCAAATGAAAATTCGTTGAAATGCGCAAGTCATAAGTTGTACTCTTCGGATATAATAGACTACACCGCCAACTCGGAGGGAGTATCGGATATGGCTCAGCGGGATCCTGAATGAATGACGTTATTTGGTGTAATCAATTATTTGTTTTGGAAGCGTATGTTTTAGACAGAGGGAGTATGACGTTAACAGCTGACGGTTTATATGTGGGGGAGTCGCTGGATCTTGTCATTCGATACCCGTCGATACGCTCCAACATTTGTCAGAGGAAAGGTAAGAGATCATCTAACTGATCGTGTTCAAATCGTGCTCAAAGGCGGATCTTGTCAATACATGTATAAGTAGACCTACAATTGTTATCCGACTATTCACGACGATGCGATCATATAAAATATGTTATTTTAAATTGGGATGAATATATTCTGTTTCAACAATATTGCGGTAGAGTTACGTTCACGATTATAGTACTAGCGTGTCATTCTACATCATACAGTAACGTGTATCTTAATGCTGAGACATGTGTTAATACCGCTGCGCGATCAAGACTGTTTTATGAGAGTTTTTCGTGGCACAACCATTTGCAAGTGCACGACCGTATGCATATACAAAGCCGACTGCAGCTCCACATATCAACCAGACTCAGAATGGATGGTACGGAACTATTTCCTACGTCCTGTGCATTCTTATGCGCCGCAAAATAGTAAGGCGTCCGCCGGTTTGAAGCGAGAAATAACAGGTTCCCATAGACAAGATGTTCTGAAAACGGATCAGTATTTTTGACAAGAACAACGAGAGGCTGTTCTCATAAAACAGTACGAATTTTCAGAAATAAACATAAACAGTAATGACTGTTACAACGCATAATGCATATGAGGGACTAGTGCTAATATCTATGTCGTAGTGTCGAAACATGTCGGTCGTCAATCACACACAATAATGTTGTTATGCGTTGTCGCGAGAGACGATGTTTTGTAATAAATTTACAAAACATCGCCCTCGTACACAAACGATTTGTACGTCGAGAACGCGTGTGGAACTACAAAGATGTTGGTAATTTAGGTGTTCTCGTTTCTTCTTTCAGCGACGAACGTCCACCATGAATAAGCTGCTCGTCTCGTTGCTGTTGTGCGCAACAATCGTTGCATATTCCTCATCGTGTGAGTAAACCTTCCTAATATGGAATGTGCGGTGGCGTAGTTGATAGAACTTCCGATTCTCAGTCCTAAGGACACGGGATCGAATCCTACCTTTCGAACCTTGGGGAATTCCGTTCATTCCTCGTTTCTCTAGTTCACCCAGTTGCAAAAAAAAATGACCACCTGTCTATATAGACAGTGGTGGATGATCATGAATAGTTTTCGCGCAGGCATGGTAACGTGGCTTAATGGTTTTCATACAGGGGAGACGGTTTTCGAATGAACTCGTCTGCTTGTGAATCAAGTAAAAAGCCTGCGGAGCAATTCTAAAGACAGGATTCCGCTCTACATAAAAAGTTTTTTGTTGTAATTCTAACATACCACTATAATCGAATCGTTTATGCTGTTTCATATTTGCATTTTATTTACCATTATTAGTTATGAAACGATGTTGCTAACACAGACGACAGTGAAGACACGTCACAATATATCTTCTGTATTGACATGTTGTCTCAAAGCATTGTGATAAGGTAAATTATAAAATACTATTTATTCGGCAGACTTTACTGATCAAATGTGGTATATATTGGAGAACAAAGTAACTTATATGCGGGAACCTCAATTGTAGAAATAAATCAAAGAATATTATAATTGATTTGTATTCAGAGGACAACAATTATTGAGTTTTGGCACCTGCTCGAAAGTGTTGTGCACATTCAACGCAATTATCGTAGTAGAACGCAAGGGGACAGAGGTAGATCATCGGACTCTCAACCGAGAGAAGCCGAGTTCGAATCCTGTGCAGCGGTGTCGAACCTTGGTCAAGTTCGTTCACTCTACGTTCGTCTTGTTCACTCAGCTGTATAAATGAGTACATTGATATAGACAGTGGTGGATATTTGTGTGCGAGTCTTCGCTTAATTGTTCCCAGAGAAGTTGAGATGATGGTCAATTCAACAGGTCTGTCTGGGAATAAAGTGTTAAGCGCTTTGAGAGTCCTAAGGATTGGATATATTGTGCTATGTAAGAACTTGATAAACCCATCTCAACATGTTTTTTTTAAAGCGAGGTCATGCTTAACAAATATGGTATGTTTTTTGGAAGACATCACTAAGTGGGTAGATGAGGGAACACCAGTAGATATCGTCTACTTAGATTTTCAAAAAGCTTTTGACAAAGTACCACATCAAAGATTACTGCTTAAACTAAAGGCCCATGGCATAGGAAATGGTATAATAAACTGGATAGAACAATGGCTGATTGACAGAAGAAAACGTGTAGTAGTTGATGGGGAGGCTTCAAACTGGAAATCGGTATTGAGTGGGGTACCACAGGGATCAGTATTAGGTCCTATATTATTCTTAATATACATCAACGATTTGGATGATGAAATAACAAGCAAGGTGTTGAAATTTGCGGATGATACAAAAGTGTTTAGAAGGATTAAAAGTGATGGAGATAGACAGCATTTACAAGATGATCTTGACAGGTTGATGAAATGGTCTGAAAAATGGCAAATGATGTTCAATTTTGGGAAATGTAAATGCCTCCACATAGGACATGGGAACGAAGAGGTAGAATATACAATGGGGGGTACTGTACTAAGTACTACTGTAAAAGAAAAGGACTTAGGGTTAACCGTTAGTGCTGATATGAAGATTTCAGAGCAGTGCGGAATTGCAGCTTCAAAGGGAAATCAAATCCTTGGATTAATTAGGCGAAACATAACGTATAAGGAAAAAGAGCTAATAATACCGCTGTACAAAACAATAGTTAGGCCTCATTTAGAATATTGTATTCAAGCGTGGAGGCCATATCGCAGGAAGGACATAGATATGCTAGAAAGAGTGCAGAGGAGAGCAACTAAAATGATACAAAATCTGAGGGATCTTAGTTATGAAATACGCCTAAAAAAATGCGGTTTAACAACACTAGAGACCAGGAGATTGAGAGGAGATCAGATAGAAGTGTTTAAAATATTGAAGGGTTATGAAAATATTGATAGAAATATGTTTTTCTCAGTTAAGAAAGATAGAAGGACTAGAGGACATGATCTTGCATTAGCAAAGGAGCAGAGTAGATTGGATATAAGAAAGTTTTCATTTTCACAAAGGACTGTAAATGAATGGAACAGATTACATGCTGATTGTGTGGGTGCTAGTAGCGTGAATATGTTTAAAAATAAAATCGACACATACCTCAGACGGGCGGGATACACATAGATAAAAAGGTCGGACTCTCGAAAAGCCAAGGGCTTCCTTGTCCACCTGCTACCTAGAGTTAATTCTCTGGGTGGCAATCTTGTTAAATCTTGTTAAACTTACCTTTACTTAGTTTTACTTGTTATATACCATTACTGCGCTTGTTCCAAACGAGAGAACTATGCATAAGACAATATGACTGTCAGAATGCAAGCAGTGATTGAACATGTCGTACACAATGACTCGGACTCGAGCCAGTGACTCGTGTCTACGTCAATATGTGACGGATACATGTGTATGATAAATGAGTGCTGTGTCAAAAGTTATCTCAATAATCAGGTTACGTGTACGGTTCTTATTCGAAATATTTTATTAGCACTAAGTAAACATCGTCATCGTTGTATAATTGCAACAGTTTTAAGTTAGAATACTAAAGTATTAATTTTACTGAAAGGCGAATAATTAGATGACAAATTAGCATTGGGGCATACACTTTGATGTTTTGGTTTGTTAAACATCATGCAAACTAAAATTGGAAACAATGATCTAGTGTGCGTTTTCAAGCAAGATGAAATCCCGTACATTTTGCAGACACTCTGGAAGCATTACTTCCGCTACATGGCGTCAATGCTAACGCAACTGCTTATTCGCATTTATTCAGTGTGCATGGACTCGTGCGATCACAGACGAGATGGCGACTACCCGTGCTTATGCACGTATGACTGTCGCTACTATCTGAAATGTCGACGTGGGCGAGGTCACGTTCGCCGATGTCGCAACGGAATGTTCTTTGACAAGGACAGGAGACATTGTGTCAAAGGTAACTGCCGTTGTTTGTTACTCGAAATGTGTGCGTGTGTGTGTGTGTGTGTGTGTGTGTGTGCGTGTGCGTGTGTGTGTGTGCGCGTGTGTACGTGCGTATGTTTGTGTGTGCGCGCGCGTGTGTCTGTCTTCCATATATGACTGATGCGTTTACCTCACAGCAAGGAGGCATAATAACTATTTATCATAATAAGTGTAATTGGCTTTGCTAATGACACAAACACAAACATGGAGATAATAAAGTGGTTCTCATGCAAATGTTTATGGCGTGTGGCTTTGCAAAAGCGAACGTATTTTTGCACCATCGTTATTGATATGACATTCAACATGCAATACAGGTAACACGAATACGCTACATTTAGACGCATCGGAATTGCTTACGTGTGATTTATCTTGTGATTGCGAAATGCTGGTCATTTGAAATTTGTTCCCTGCACTGCGGGCAAGGAATGTTATACATTATTTTTAGTGTATTTTCAAAACACAGACAAATATTAACTTAGCCTTAACGGAGAGAAGAAAATGTGACGGGAGGTAAGATGAAGGGACGAAAGGAAGTGAGAGTAAATGTGCTAGAAGAGAACATTAGAGGAGATAAGACGGCAGGTGGGAAAGACTACAACCAGACAGATGCAAACCGGAAAAAGAAAGGAGCTACTCTGAGGCAGTGACTGAGGGGGCAATGAGAAAAGAGAGGGTGTTCATGGGCGACTATATTCTGAGAAAGACAGATAAGACACTAATCGAGCGAGAGGACGTCGTTGTTTGTCTACCGGGGGTTAAAATAGAGCATGTGGCTGAAAGGGTACAGAATGTACTGCGGCATGGCAAGGAAGGGTCTATACTAATACACGTAGGACACATAATGCAGACAAGAATGGAACAACTGGGATTATGCAGAAATACCGAGAGTTATTCAGGAAGCAAAACATGACAAGAGTTGAACAGATTATTCACTCAGGAATTTTGCCAGTAATGGGAAGAAGGGGGGCAACATACAGAAACTGCAAGAGGATGGCGATCAACGCACTAGTTGAGCAGATGTGTGAAGAAGAGGGGGTGGGATTCACAGATGTATGGGGGTATTTTGTTGGAAGGGAAGATATGTACATGAGAGATGGCTTCCATCTAAGTGGAAAAGGGGCAGAAGTATTCTCAGAGAACCTGCTGCGATGTGTTGACAGTGGGACAAGTTGCATCACAGAAAAGCCTGAAACTGGAGGCATAGGTAAAGACAGCACAAATAAATCAGCAAAGGACAGTCTGGAAAACTGTTCTGAAGCTGGATATAAATGTGTTTGTTTAAATGCAAAGAGAATAATCAACAAAACAAATGAACTAAACCTTTTGGTAGAAGATAATAGGAATGACCGAATCATGGGCCAACACCGATATATCAGATGCCGAATTGGGACTGACAGGATATGTAATATTTAGGAAAGATAGAATAGGAGTATGGGTAGAGAGGACCATAAGTTTTTAGTTTTAGTACAAGATAGTTTCCTTTATTAGCATGTACTAGAACCAACCAGGGGTGAGAATGTGTTAGACATAGCTTTCTCTAGGAAAGGAAGAAATATTTAGTAAAGATAGATAGCTAGACAGCACCACAAAAAATAAGTACAAACAAATGATGTGGAAGTCATATAGATGTACTGGAAATGATGAAAACTACAATAGTTATAAACAAGCACTAAACCTAGCACAAGAACAAATTAGCATACCGCTTGCAACAGTTTTAATTTGTCATTAGAAGAGGGAGTGGTTCCTTTAGAATGGAAAGAAGCAAGCATCATACCGCTATTGAAAAAAAGGTTCGAGAAACAAGTCAGAGAAAAATAGACCAGTGAGTTTATACTTGGTGATTTGCAAATTATTAGAAAGACTAACTAAAGATCACATGGTGGATTTTCTTGTTAAAAATAACTTCATAAACCCATCTCAAAATGGGTTTCTAAAAGCAAAGTCATGCTTAATAAAAATGTTATGTTTTTTGGAAGATATCACTAAGTGGGTAGACGAGACCAGTACATATCATCTACTTAGATTTTCCAAAAACTTTCGACAGAGTGCCACATCAAAGATAACTGTTTAATCTAAAAGCCCATGGCATAGAAAATGGTATCATTAACTGGATAGAAAAATGGATTATTGACAAAAGGCACCGGGTAGTTGTTGATGAGGAGGCTTCAAACTGGAAATCAGTTTTGAGTGGTGTGTCACAGGGATCAGTACTTTATTATTCTTAATATATATAAACGATTTGGACGATGATATAACAAGCAAGGTGTTGATATTTGCGGATGATACAAACGTTTTAGAAGGATTCAAATTGACGGAGACAGACAGCCTTTACAAGATGATCTTGACAGGTTGATCAAATGGTCTGAAAAGTGGCAAACGTTGTTCAATTTTGGGAAATGTAAATGCCTCCACACAGGACATGGGAAGGAAAATGTAGAATATACAATGGGGGGTACTGTACTAAGTACTACTGTAAAAGAAAAAGACTTCGGGTTAACTATTAGTGCTGATATGAAGGTTTCAGAGCAGTGCGGAATTGCAGCTTCAAAGAGAAATCAATCCTTGGATTAATTAGGCGAAATATAGCATATAAGGAAAAAGAACTAATAATACCGCTGTACAAAACAATAGTTAGGCCTCATTTAGAATATTGTGTACAATTGTGGATGTCATACCGAAGAAGGACATACATATACTAGAAAGAGTACAGAGGAGAGCGTCTAAATGATACAAAAACTGAGGGATCTTAGTTATGAAGTACGCCTAATAGAATGAGGTTTAACCACACTACATATTGAGATGAGATCAGAGAGAAGTGCCAAGAGTTTTTTCGATAGAGACTAGAGGACATGAAGTTACATTACTAAAGGGGCAGTGTAAATTATATATAAGGAAGTTCTCATTTTCTCAAAAGACTGTAAACGAATGGAACAGATTATCTGCTGATTGTGTGGGTGCTAGTAGTGTGAATATGTTTAAAAATTAAATGGACACATACCTCAGTAGGGCGGGATACATGTATATAAAAGGGTTGGACTCTCGATAAACCAAAGTTCTTCCTTATTCACCTGCCATCTAGAGTAAATTCTCTGGGTGGCAATCTTGTTAAATCTTGTTATTGCTTGACAGTGTTCGGTGTTGTTCATAATATTTCATGGTATATTGATGTTTCGATATATTACATATCTTTTTGTGCTCGGCGGACATTTCAACGAATACCTTAAAAACGATCGTCTAATTGCAGCGCTTACGGTCAATGTTTAACATCCCATTGATTTGAAAGAACATGTCATGAATGCTTATTAGTAACGTCATCGTTGTTTCCCCTTGCAGGATGCCCGACCGGAAGCCGCGGAATCATCGACTGCTACTCCCGCCCCGACGGCCATTGGCAGCATTGCTGTTACTGCGACTTGTACGCATCTTGTGCCAGCGGCGGCATGTTCTTCCACCGCCGCTGTGAGGTCGGAGGCACGGTCTGGGACGACGTGGAACACAAGTGTCTTGGCAAATCGTGCACTTGCCGTAGAGAGCACAGGTTCTATCCGCTGGAGACCATCATGATGCCGTAAACTCCGCGTGTTCTATATTAAAGAATAAAATTATGTTCTTTGATATATGCTGATTTGGTTCGTTCTTTCAGTAGGCGATAGTATCACCATTAGAAACGTGTCCCTTAAGAGAACGACAGTTCTATTAAGTTCGCACTTTCAAAGAAAGCTTTACCGTTTAGTACACAAGGTGGCAGGACGAGCGCATCACAACTAAAGAAAATTTACGATGGAGATTAAAACACACATTAAATTTCACTTTTTAACAACACGCAATTATTTATAATATTCCTTACTGAAAATATAACGAACGGCCCCTGCAACAAAAATGATAGGCTACCTTGAATCTGAGTAACCAATGAAATTGAGTGTTAATCTATCTCATCAAATCAGAGTATCATGTTGTTCTGTTTACAAAGCATTTGAACCAAGTTTAACTTCGGTGATATTGGCACCAGTGACAGTAAAATAAAACGGACTTGCAAACAATAACGTTTACGTGGCCATACAACCCCCATAACAGTCATTTTCCCTATACTATATTTGAGAAGGTGTTATTTTATAAATAGCTAATAGAAACGTAAGCCTATTTGCATTTCCTAAAAAACATGTTACACACTATACATCGAAAAGAAATGATGCCATTTGATGGTAGCAAGAGAACCACATGTCAGCCACTAAACTCTCTTTCGTGGCCAAGCGAGAATCGGCTAAACGAGACAGTTGTCTCTATAATAATAATAATAATAATTTACTGCATTTCTCTGCGTCATAAATCTGGCAGTTACTACCATTCAGAGGCGCATTACAATCCTAAAAACATGGCATGCAGCTATTAAGATTATTAAATAAAATAAAAATATATCAATAAATAAATAAAATAAATAAATAAATTAAATAAATTAAATAAATTAAATAAATTAAATAAATTAAATAAATTAAATAAATTAAATAAATTAAATAAATTAAATAAATAAATAAAATCATTACCATATACATACATATACATTTCAATAGTAAAGATACTAATATTAATTAAAACGACAAATTAAGAGAGTAATAATACTAATAGTTAAAGGTGGATATTGGAAAGTCCGGAGTTCGCCACTGTCTACACATGTAATTTAAAGAGAAAAGGCACGTTTAAAAAGAAGTGTCTTTAGTTGCTTCTTGAACACGATGAGGCAGCCTGTAGCACGCATGGCAAGGGGCAGATTGTTCCAGAGACGTGGCGCGGCGCGTGAAAAAGCTTTGTCGCCTTGAGTAAGAGTCTCTAGTAACAGTCACTCTTGTTGACTCGAATGGCGAGGACTCGACCCGAGTCCGACTCGAGTCGCAGTCGACTCGGACTCCACAGCGAAATGACGCGGACTCGATTCTATCTGGTAACTCGTGTCTACGTCAATATGTGACGGATACATGTGTGCATGCTAAATGAGTGCTGTGCCAAGAGTTTTCTCGATAATCAAGTTACATGTACGGTTCTTATTCGAAACATTTTATCTGCACTAAGTAAACATAGTCATCGTTGTATAATTGCAACTGTTTTAACTTATAATACTTTCGTATCCTATTTGTACAACTACGATTGAGTGACTGAAAACAGTGACGACATTTGATTTGAAATTCTTGGAGGTGACTCGAGTCGCAACTCGAAAGTTTTAGCGGTGACTCGAGACTCGACTCAGACTCGATAGCGAAATCAGTCGAGACTCCAATGTACTTGGGATCTTGCGACTCTTCAAGTCTGGTAACAGTATCATTACATAAACGAGTATGGCATAGAGTCATTCGGTAGGAGTTACCACCAACAACAATAAATGAATATATAGGTTTAACCCTAACCCTATCTCAGCGGGGTAAACGGTTATTGTGTGATTGCAGCTAAGTCTACAGGCAGTAAATTGATTCATATAATATATGAAAACTCTAATAATATGAATAGTTAAAAACCAGGGCTAGCATAATTAATACAAAAACAATATCACAGAAGGCGTCACTGTGAAAGGACAGAATACTAATAATTATACACTTTTTCGTGATGTAAGGATAGGCGAATTTGAAGCATTGAGAAATGTCACTAATGCAATTAATGAGAGTCAATTGCATTATCGTTTTATAGGAAAGATAATGGATAATGATATGGGTTGTGATGATATTCGTGTTCACAGTGCCAGTTATGAACATTCTAAAGATCTTCTCATCTAGCCCTTATGGTAACGTTCGTGGCACATTGACCATTGAAATAAAGAACACATGGAAGAATGATCATTTAAATTACTAGTAAAAATGCCCATCCACGGTTCGCGCTAAATATATACGCGTTAATGCAAAGTATGTAAAACGCACACATATGTAAGTAGTATGTCGCGTCAATCAGCGTGGGTTTATCCGTTTTCCGTTCAGCAAAAGCAAATGACGTCATATCTAGGTCAAGGTCAATGGTCAAGTGTCACCCCCTGGTGGATAGGTCACGAACTGAATTTTGACGAACTAAAATAGCACCCCTAGCGGAATTTCTATAAACTAAATTAGCGCCCCTATCGGAATTTTGATGAACTAATATCTAGGCCAAAGTTTGAGAGGTACTTTGAGAGCTACTTTCCCCAAAAAAAGCTCCCCTAGCGGAATTTTGAACAACTAAAATAACGCGGATATGTCAACAACTAAATATCTAGGTCAAAATTCAGTACTGTGACATAAAATAGGTCAGTGACGTCGTTAGATAGGTCATTGCGGCATGCTCAATTATGTCTTTTCTGATGTCCCACAGGTTGTCAACCATTTGTTATGTATAGCATGTATGTCTCTTATTACTAGCATACGTCGACTGGTTCCTGTATTAACAAATATATGTTGATCAATGTTTGTGTACCAATGTATGTTATTGATAGCACACATGAAGTGATTCCTGAACATGTAACATACTTTGGGATATCTCTATCAACAAAATTATGGTCTCCCTATCTTTTAACATTTACCAGTTATATAGTTTATACATAGGACATTTGTACTTACCTCAATTGATTGCCTGTTTGCAAACTGTTTTGAAATGATATTTGCTGTTCAAGTCTGATCTACTCTATTGTCTGTTCGTGTACTTTCTACTCTGCAGTCCGCGCGTGTGAACTTTCTACTCTGCAGTCCGTGCGTGTATTTTCTACTATGACGTTCGTTCTTATTCGACACGACCACATGACCTTTATGTTCTGTCGAACTGTTTTAAAAGACCTGCGTTAGCTTTTGTGGTCATTATATCTTACATTTTGGAATATGAACAACATGACTAGTGATAACGTCCGACAAGGGATTTTGCTACGGAAGAGGCAGCTTGCTCCGGCCACGGAGTCACTGATAAAAAATATAAAAAATAATAGTTTTGGCATACTGAGTACAAACCTTTGTAAAGGAACAGCTGCTACTTAACTATACTTTTAGCAAGATCAAACCCTGCCTATTACCACATATGTGCCACAAAGTTCTATACTAGGCCCACTTAAGTTTCTAATGATGATACAACTGTATTTACTACCATCCAATCTACAAAAATATGTCCTAAAGATGTCGAACAAAATTTAAATACAGAATTAAACAAGAGAAACGAATGGCTTGAAATAAATTAAATATAAAGAAATCCAAATATATAATACACAAACTGGAAAACAAACACGTAAATCCTTTTCTACTCAAGATATATGAAACCAGAGTCAAAAGTGTTCAAAACGTTACTCTTCTAGTTGTAACATTGCAAGAAAACTTATGCTGGGACATTCATATTAAAAATATTTCTAAATATTTTACAAATCAATTTAGAACATTAAACTATTTGAAATGATTTGTTGCCATTAAATATAAAATAATTTTTTGTAGCTCATTAATGTTACCATATATAAATTATGGGCTTATGATATGGGGTTTTAAATGTAACAGAATCATCAAACTACAGAAAAAAGCAATTATGATAATATGCTTAAGTAAATATAAACGCTCACTGCATTGGAAACTATGCACTTGTGTTGTTATTATTTTTGAAAGTGTTTAAGTGAGCCAAATGTAACTTGTTGAAAATGAAATTTTTGGGTGGCTTCTACGAGAACGACCAACAATGGTCTTAGTGGCAGTTTCCCTGACAACTTTTAGCTTAGTTACAGCGACATGACAGTCCGTGGTTACGATATCGCCAATACGTTATTTCGTACATTAATCCATTATTGCTCTATTTTTATGTTATACATTTTAGATAAAAATACATGTATGAATGTTTCAACAGATATTTCTGTTTAAAAAAAATTGTACCATTTTATATTATGTGTGAGTGAAACAAATACTTCCGATTCCGATTACAAATTTGACAGTAAAGGTGAAAATAAAATGTGCTTTCATCCACTTAGAACATATGCCTAAACTAAAACAGTTTCTTATCCATTAAAACAAAGGTTGCCAGCTTAATCAAGTACCAAATCGAACGGTTTATAACTCTTAGAGGGTAGAGAATTGTAGGCTGCTTTTGAAATTTGGCGTTGTTTCATTTTATGGCAGCATGTTGTGTTCGTAAATACACTATAGGTGGTAGCACCATGTGTGATGTCAATTAGGTCGCCAGGTGTCACCATAAGACATGCAAGGAATATATGTCTGTCTCAATTTCAATTTCGTTGAGACGAATTTACTGCTCCCCAAACTTTAAAAGTTTGATCCGGCCACTCTAAAAATACTGGCTAAGCTAATACTGTCCCCATGTACTCAGAGTGTGCGTGTGTGCGTGTGTGCGTGTGTGCGTGTGTGCGTGTGTGCGTGTGTGCGTGTGTGCGTGTGTGCGTGTGTGCGTGTGTGCGTGTGTGCGTGTGTGCGTGTGTGCGTGTGTGCGTGTGTGCGTGTGTGCGTGTGTGCGTGTGTGCGCGTGTGCGCGTGTGCGCGTGTGCGCGTGTGCGCGTGTGCGCGTATGTGTGCGCGTATGTGTGCGTGTATGTGTGCCTGTAAGTGTGCGTGTATGTGTGAGTGTGTGTGTGTGTGTGTGCGAGCGTGTGCGTGTGTTGGTGTGTGTGTGCGTGTGTGCGCGTGTGTGCGTGTGTGCGTGTGTGCGTGTGTGCGTGTGTGCGTGCGTGCTTGTCTACATATAGCTATTATGGACGACAAGGCGTGTGTATATATAACAATTATATACGAGTGTAACGGACTTTGTTCAAGTGTTAATATAATCGCTGAATCGCCATTTGTCGGCGCAGTGAGAAAACAATTTACAAACACTTGTAAATACCACACAATTCGTCATCCAAACTGCGAGCAAGTAATGGGCACGTTTTCTAGAACAAGAGAGGAATTCTAGAACTGTCACAGTACGACTTTTCTTGTACATTATACATACCTGCTGTAAGTCATACTGTATGATCTATGATGCAAATGACAATAACTGCGATCGATGATAATGCTATATTCATATACAGGTTTATAGATGGTTCTAGTGTACGGTATAAGTATACCTACTACACGGTAGCTAAGACTCGCACAATGTCGTCTGAAGATGATCTGTACTACTTGTATTCCTTAATTTAGGTAGACTATGTCATGTAATCAGTTGAAATTAATTGTTTCCTGGTGGACGTCACTGGTTTTGTTAGCATAGCTCACAATCCATCGGCATGACAACACATCCTCAATCATATACCCCAGTTTATGTAGCCCTGTGGCATCATGACATTGTGTACGGAAGCGTACAGAGAGGACAATAGGCGTAATGGGAAACATTTTAAATGAAACCTGTTTAATTATATAACAGACTTAAAGGTAATTTCGTATTCAGCGCAGCATCCAATATACGACTGTTAAAGACTCATTTTACTCTTAGGCAGACCTGTTCCACTGAGCAGCATATTGACTTTTACGGGAAGAATTTAGTTACACTGCAGTTACTGTGCAACAATTACTCGTACACATATCCACCACTGTCTATAGTCAGGTACTCGTTCATACAGTTGGATGAACTGAGTGAACAAGGTTAGGGCATGATATCATTCGAACCCGGAATCTCTCGATTGTGAATCCGCGCTCTAAGCACAATGCAGAAAGCCCCATAAGGTAACTCTATTCTTGGTATAACAATGAACCTTATCTTGTCATGACAAGAAACGTTCTTGTTAGGGTTATATCACGAAACTAGTTACATATATTTTGTTCTACAACGGCTGTTTTCTAAAATGTACAGTTAGCGTAGGATCTCAGAATGAGTTAAATAGTTTGGGAAGATAGTTCATTGCTCGTGGATTGACAATGATCAATAATTATTTCTGGAGGAGATTGCACAACACTCGGTGATGACATAGCAACAAATATGTTCGTGGGTTGGGTCAGCTGACATCTACGACCCCATGGAGGATTTGTAATACTATAGTTTCTTAAAACGCCCCCACCAGGCCTATGGCCGTTTCTACGAACAAACAAATTACCAGTTGTGCAAGTTACGCAAACCGTTCTTAACTGATCAGCGGACGATTTACCTAAGCATAGAAAACAAGATTATCGTAGCGAATAACCGTTCAAAGTTACGCATTCTTTTAGAAACGTCGTGTACGGCTCCGGCCTGTTACAGCGACTAGCAGACACCTCGTTGTGGTATAAGATTGAATGTTTACAAAGATAAGCAAATCGACATTCACAAGTACACAAAATTAATTTGCCGATGTATAACGGAAATAACACAGTGGACGTTACTAGAGTGTTAGCTGCCACTCGACCATGTGGCTCTAGCGACTGTGATTCTGCGCTAACATCTGATGGAATCAACGTACCATGTAGTATACCCTGACTAACAAGAAACTACTTACGAAACAGTGTCGTGTTATATAAAGACAGTGTTTTATACCCAAAAAAATTGGGGGCCTGGTTATATCAGAAAACATGTTTTGCTATGATTTTTTTGCAATTTCTTTCAGTGGAACGATCGATTCTATACTCGTAGTTTCAAGATGGCTGCCACGCTACATTCAAAGGTTGTGTGACAGTTAAGAAGCGATAGATGGTAGCATCTCTCTAACGTTTGATATGAAATCTCCTGGTTTCAGCATATTTCCCGTGTACAAAATCTCCATTTCCCGACCACTTATCTTTGTTGAACAATGAACTTACGACACTTAATTTACAATGTGCCGTGCTGATTTAAAAAAAAACATTTCTAGAGGTTAATAAATAATCGTGCTGTTGGTGCACCTCATTTTTCATTAAATTTTTCCACGACGCGTAGTTATTGGTATCGTGCACAAATCTAAAATATTGCCAGTTAAGCTATGCTTGGAGTGACAGCCTAACGCTTTATGTAACAGTGTAAATGTCATCATTACCCATTTATGTGGGGAAATCGGATTGTTCTGTTCAGTTCTGCTTATTCCCTTTTATTTAATAAATGTTCCGTTTATTACGGGTAAAATCGATTTATTTCTTGAATTCGCTCCAGCCACGATATTACTATAATCTCATATGACGTTATATCGTTTCCTCCAAAGACGAACTGCTAAGAAGAACTGCGTACATAAATGAAACAGTCCATTCCGGTTGTGTTGCGATTGTGTGGTGAAATAGCGAACGGCGAGGAAGAGCAATCCCAAACCCTAGTTTATGTGTACGTCACGCCGTCGCATTGAACTATCTTTTCAATTTAACATGCATTGTTACACCTCTACGTATAGTAACGACTCGGTGATGCTTCACTCTACAGGTTGTGGCCGCGACGATATTGACCATCCTCGTCGCTTGGTATGTTAAGCATCACGGCGTGATATCTGCGCCAAAATACTAGTCGTCGTGGATCAACTGGAAATTTCGGAAGTGCATCAGGAAGTGTCAGGACCACTTCAACCGGTGTCGAGCGATGTGTATATCATCCGGCGAGTGCCCGGCAGCCGTAGAACGTTGCAAGGACCTCTGCGATGAGATAGAGAGGCAGTGCAAGAGGGACTGCTACGTCACCTTTATGTAATAGTCACGAGATGTAACAAGAGCAACTACTACGTCACATTTATGTAGAAGTCACGGAATGCAACAAGAATGACAGCCAATGCAATTACTCCCGAGCACAAGAGGACATGGAAACAACTGATGGTTCAACACTGTGACTCGCCTTTAATCAATTACCCAATTCAATCAACCAGTTAGTTGTAGATGTGTACACAATGTTCCATAACCAGCTGCTAATTGATTCTGCTCGTATATCGTTCTCTGTGATAAGAATACTTTCGCAAATCCAATATGCATTGCTCCTTTGTCAAAGCTAGTTTGTGTCACGCATTTCGTTTACTGACTCGTCAATATTTCCATACATAAAAGGTTACAGTTACACCCGAAATCAATGGTTGTCTTAGTCAAATGTCACCAGCCAATTAGCTTAATTTATATTTAAGAAATCACAATAAAAGTTCACCAGGATTTTGATCAACCATTAGCGATGCGTTTAAACACATAACGATAGTTACTTACAGTGATTAACGTTTTTGTCAGTGCATAATATTGAATTCTGACATCTTTGTTTAGATCGTTGACTTGACATACCCGGTTTGTTTCAGGCTGTTTCATTAGCAGTGTCCGAAGTGATCAACCTAAGCCGAACATTCTTGTTTTGCACTGCATTTCATACACCCATATCCCTGTTAATGTATATATATATATATATATATATATATATATAAGTAGTAGTATCGTATTTTTGGAGGGGTATCCTGCGGTGTTTTCTGGTCGTTTATGAGCGATAATAGAAGGAGAAGGGAGTCGGCCCCCCGAGTGGGCATAAGACCAGTGGCGCCCCAGGCGGCGAGTGAAGGAGTGCGTAATCCTTGAATGGTGGCGAGTAAAGGAGTGCGTAATCCTTGAAGGACTACCGGTGAGTTTAGGAACGACAGAAGATGAAAGTTTAAAAGTGAAGATGAGTCATTAGAGATGATGAAGGGGACAGAAGGATCAACTGATAAGGTGAGAATAATTCGTCCAATGATGTATCGTGTAGAAAGAAGGAAAGATCAAAGGGGAATCTGTCTGTGAAAGGAAAGTATATATGTATGTATGTATGTATGTATGTTTGAAATAATGTATCGTAGAATGACGGAAAGATCAAAGGGGAATCAGTCTTTGAAATAGTATGTATGTATGTATGTTGATAAGGTGAGAATAATTCGTCCAATGACGTATCGTGTAGAATGAAGGAAAGATCAAAGGGGAATCAGTCTTTGAAAGGAAAGTATATGTATGTATGTATGTTTGAAATAATGTATCATAAGGTAACAACCAACAAACACCACAGTTTGAAAGTTGAATAGTTTCTTAACATCAGCGATCGATTACATCAACGAAACCATCGTCTTCATCATCCGTCTCCGGACACCAATTTTCGACATGCCCCGTGTCCAGGGGGCAACAGGGTCGGGGTCAACCCAAGGGTTTGGAGGGTCGAACCGTTCCCGTGTCCTCAGCAGTTCAGCCATGACAACACAGAAAGCACATTCGTGGTTGTCGCGGAGTTCTTCTTCTCTGGAACATACAACAAATAATATTATTGATATTATTATTATTATTATATTGTATTATTTACAGATATTGTCCCATTATATATATATATATATGCCTTCTGTTCTTTCGGGTTATCAGTAGTCATGATCTCCTTAGCTGTCTGGTCAGCACCAAACAGCACTTTAACAGGTTAACAGGCGTCGTCTTGTTTATAATAAAGTGTTTCAAGAAAAAACATCCGATGGCGGTTTATGTCAGGGATTCAAAAACAAAACAAAAAAGTAAACGGGAAAGAGGTACTCTATGGACTACGCGGAGAGTAAATATAGCGGAAAGCCATATCAGATAGATCAATTAAAAAGTGTGCTTCACTGAGCATACGTACCCACTTCTACTCGGGCTACATAATTAATCATCCACGTGGCAACAAGTTCACACTTATTCATGTAAACACAATTACTTATCGGTTATTGTGCGGGTATATGACACCACGATTATGCATAGAATACCAAAAACAAACTAAGTGGCAGAAAATGTACTTAAGAGAAAATATTGCGTTTTGATACTGCACATTTTGAGTGTACTATTAACTTACAAAGATTACGTTAATACATTATTACTTACTGTTTTTGATTTGTCAAAGTCGCAGTAACACATTACTATTATCATAGTCACGACTATCGAATATACACACTGTAATTACAGAGGCATTATTAATAGTATTACTGCATATTTCTAAACAGATTGCACTTGGACTTACAAGCTTTCTGGTGCATCATGTATTGCTCCGCACAGCAATACTCGACTCCGTCTACCGAGAATACGCAGGGGTACCACTGGCTGAACTCGGACGAGCGACCCCAGAAGAAACTGTATTTGTCCTCCTCCTCCTCCTCCTCCTCCTCCTCCTCCTCCTGTACCATCGTGTTCCGTTCTGTCTGCACGAGACTGATCATGCGTGGTCGTTCTTCGCATTTCGATCGTTTGGGTAAGGGTGGATCGATGGACACTTTACGTCTGCCGCATACCGTCTGGATATGACACAAACACTGCGTGACGTAGAGGTGTCAGCAGGTGACGAAGGTGGATAGATGTCAGCGTGTGGACAGAGGGGTGTGTGGCTACGTATAAACCGATGTATGCACGATTGGATAGAGGTGTCAGCAGGTGACGGAGGTGGATAGATGTCAGCGTGTGGACAGAGGGGGTGGGGCTACGTATATACCGATGTATACACGATTGAATAGAGGTGTCAGCAGGTGACGGAGGTGGATATATGTCAGCGTGTGGACAGAGGGAGCGTGGCTACGTATAAACCGATAACTACTGTTGTATCTGAATCTTCCGTCTCAGGTAGGCGTGTGAACTACGAGAGAGATATATAGTGCATACGTGCGCGCCTTCGGTCGTCTCATTACTCCTTCATTACAACGTGTAAACAAACGTACAAATGTACTTTTAAACTTACAAATTTGCAAATGTTCACTGACAAACAAACGTACATTCCGCAGTAGAACTCAGTAAATTTTACTCTTTTGACAGTAGAATATATGTTTCTGATAGAACATATATCAAACGTCACGGATCAATGACTACAATGATGGATGTAAGCGAACGAACGTGTTGGTGGACAGGGTTGTGCCTACCTATGTATGAACCATTGACAATACACGGTTGGATGTTAGTGATATGTCAGCAGACTCGGGAAACAAGAATGGGTGTAAGCGGGAGAACGTGTGGGCGGAGGGGCGTGTGGCTACGTGTGACCAACGACTATATACGGTTGGATGTGAGTAACATATCAGCAGACTCAGGTAGACGTGTGAGCTTAGAGAAATATACAGTGCATGCATGCGCGTGTGTCTAAAGTACCTAGCTGCGTGTGAACTCCGACAGAGGAATAGTGTGTGCGTGACTAAAAGACATGTACCTGCGAGTTTAAACAGACAGAGGAATAATGCTTGCGTGTGTATATAAAATACTCTTCCATACGAAAGTTCAGACGAACAACTAAGAGTCACATTGCAACTAATGTTATTCTCTGAGACTAATGATTACAATAATTGTCATAATACATTGTCGTCTCAATATCACACACGACATATATAATGTCAAAGAACAAACAGGGATTGGTTTGAAAATCAACACCACTAGTATCACATCATAAACTGACCAAGAACAAACTAGTCTTAACTACAACATAGTATTCGACTATATAACAACAATAACAACTATAATACGTGTTCATATCATTAACTTTAACCTCTAATTACTATTAATTACCTATGATTACCTTTAATTATCCTTACTTACCACTTGATTACCTTTGTGGTACCCTTACTTACACATAGTTACCTCATATTTACCCTTAATGACCCCTAAGTACACTTAGTTATCAGTAATTAGCCCTCAGTTAGCCTTACGTACCCTTGATTACCTCTAGTTACCTTCAATTACCACGTAGTTAACCCTACTTAACCTTAATTACACGCGATTACCCCTAGTTACCTCTTAGTTACCCTTACTTACGTATAATTACACTTAGTTACCTATAATTACCCTTACTTACATACAATTACCACTAAAACTATTAAGCACAAACTAGCATTAACATTTGACCCCTAATTACCCCTGAATTACCCATAATTATATCGTTACTTACCCCTTCATTACCCATAATTACACCTAGTTACCCGTAATCACCCCTTAGTTATCCTTAAATACCTTTAATTACCCTTATTTACAATTAGTTACCCCCTAGTTACCCCTAATTATCATAATTACCCGTGATCACCCAGTAATTACTCCTAGTTACCTCTCACTTACCCTTAAATACCCATAATTAGTTAACTCTAAGTACCCACAATTAGTACTTACTTACCTCCTAATTACCCCTTAGGTACTCCTTATTACCTTTAATGACATCTTAAGTATCCTTGATTAATTATTATTTACCCTTACGTACTCATCACCACCGCATGAGATATATAAAACCCCAAAGCAATAGAGGAACCCCTTGTGTCACCTATAGCTCTAAGACACATACTTGGGAGGTCAAGCGTATGTCATGCAATAAAATACACAGTTTACAGCACAGATTTGGGAATGAAGTGCTACGAAGAAGGCTGTGCATACCAGGAACGTTTTCGAGGCCACCTTATGAATTTGTTGGAAGTCTTTATGAACACAGAATGTCATTTTGAAAAAGTGCGTGTAGACTTAATTACTTTGGACAACAAGGTGTGTGTCACGTATGTTGGTGAGCTTGAATTGAAGGGATAGCAGTAACTCGACCGTTTTATGGAAAATGTGCTGAAATCGAATGCTCTGTAACAGACCACACAAATCAAGCGAAACAACTTATCCAATAACACAGACAGTAGAAAGTTAGATTACATTATATGCTGCCGATTAAAATTATATTTATTTCACATGAAACAACATCTTAAAACATCTTCATCTAACTATAATCGACCTAGTGTATGCATATTAACGTTTCCCTCTTAGACGGCTTGAACATCGCGCGCCAAACGTTCACGGATTAATCAACGACCCCTACAGTAGGACGTAATACATATATCTTTTCGAAATACCGAATATGTCAAGATTCCTTGATGGGGTAAATTAGTTCGTTCCTTAATGGTTTTGAACTTAAACCGTAATGTGCACATAATACGTAAAAGGAAATGAGCGCGTAATACGCAAGACCATAACAATCACAGGAACCACGCGCGCGGCAAACACGTCAGGAAATCGGCCCCTACGTCATAGACTTGGCAAAATGGAGTACATGCACACACAGTAATGCTTATATGTCTACCCTTATGCCAATAGCATAGCAATACGAATATTATTGAACAATTCTACTCTATCACGGTCGAATAGATTTGGGCTTATCCATGGATGTGAACTACAAATTCTCTCCGACCTTCGACATTTTGAACAAACAACTAATATCTGCGAACGCTTTATAGTGTTTATGTAAAGATGATGAGTGTTTTCGAACATTTGGTAAATATTACTTTCATGACTCCCTTCTACCAAGGCATCCCGTCAGGTGACTGGCATTTTTACTAGTGTTCAATAACGGGTGATCTGTGAGGTCAATGATCGAGGTACACTTTGTTGTAATTAGAATTCCCCATTCTACCTATTGCAATGGAAGGAGTGATGTTCAATATTTTTTTCAAACGTATTTAGAAGATGACATAGTAAACACATAACACGGCGGTCCAGGTAATGTTATTTAGGATGCTATGAAGGGACAAAACATTATATCAAGGACCGCGTTATGTTGAAAGCGTGATTTGTGTGTTCAATGAGTCGTACTGCATGAGTCTGACTACAACATTTTGAACATGGCTCCTACAAAAGTTAAACTCAAGATCTGCTCATTGACCATCAACTGTGAGCACTTGTTATTCATGGACTCGTCATCAAAGGGAAGCCAATTTAGTTAGATAGTCCCATGCTTTGTTTCTCGCAAACTGATCAAAGACTATTTGTAGTGCTTGAAACAAACAATTTCCCGTTATCAGTTATTTATATTTAACATACTTATTCATATGATAATTGTATTAATAATTGTATTATATGTGCTATTATAGTCAGGTGAACTGAGTAATGTCCAATGTATAGTTACATGTTGGTCACGTGTATATACAATCGTTAGGCCCGATTTCACCAGAGTTGTGGGCCAAACTCCCCGTGGGCCGAATTCATCTGTCTCTAGTCGCTGTCGTATAATTTTCCTCAAACACAAAGGGAATTCAACTGTCTCTAGCCGCCGTCATATAATTTTTCATTCACTAATCGGGGGCCGAGTTGTCTCAGTCTGGGGGCCGAGTTGTCTCGGGCCCAGTTGTCTCCGGCCGAGTTGTCCGTGGGCCGAGTAGTCTAGCATTCGTAAGGAGCATACCTTTTCCAGCATACTTTTTTAATCACACATATTGCCGCAATTATCTTCGTTTTAGTATCAACATTCAGTTCATATTGCGCCCTCTGGAGGAGAGGGGTTCTCCAATCATTCCTCTCAGCTAGGAGAAACATCTAGAAAAGCATGACATATCAAAACACGTACGAGGAAAACTGAGAGTTAATATTGCTGTGTTTTATTTTATTATAATGCCAACTGGGAACGTTCAGGCCAATGGTCCAAGGCAGTGAATGAACGTATAAAGAGGCAAGCAAACCTCGGTGACTCGGAGGAGATATACTTACAATGCTACACAATTGGCGTATTAATATGTGTGTGTGTGTGTGTGTGTGTGTGTGTGTGTGTGTGTGTGTGTGTGTGTGTGTGTGTGTGTGTATGTGTGTGTGTATGTGTTTATGCGTGTGCGTATGCGTGCGTGCGCGAACACTGCCCTTCTGTTATAATTGTACATTTTGTTTTATGTTACCAGCGTCAACACAGTAATTAGTTCGGAGGTGTAGGTCTAAGCATAACTCCAACTCCTATGAGCCGATCCTTGTCATTATTTTGAACAAAAAATCAAACAAAAAACGGCCGACTGAGAACACTGATAATATTATTTCAGACCTATCAATGTCCATGAATCACCCCCTTTTTATGTGATGTCATACATGATACCTGTATTGTTTCAAGTTCAGCCCTTCCTCACGCACATACAATGAGTAATATATTCCTGAAGAAAGAAACAATATACCGAAATACGAAGCGGAACGGTAACTTAATTGTTCAATATAACTAGCCGCCTTTTAATGACGTGACAGTAAATTATACTTATTGGTGGTGAAGCAGTATGTAACAATATTGGCCATTAGTCACTGTTGTCTGTGTTAAAACAAAACCCCATGCACATCTGTTTTTGCGATAGATATGAAGGTATGATTACATCGACCCATATGTGGCGTACTGGATGCCATTCGAAATTTGGACAAGGATTTCGCTAAATCACCTGTGTGTTTGTGTGTATGTGCGTGCCTATATGTGCATGTGCGTGTATTTGTGCGTCTGCGTCTGCGTGTAGGTGTCCGTGTGAGTGTGTGCGCGTAGGCGTATGCGCGTGGGTGTGTGTAGGTGTGTGTGTCTACGCTTATTTTTCTGTCTCCCTCTCTCTCTGTCACCATGTCCCTGTCTGTCTGTCTGTCTGTCTGTCTTTCTGTGTGTCTGTCTGTCTGTCTGTCTGTCTGTCTGTATGTCTGTCTGTCTGTCTGTCTTTCTGTCTGTCTGTCTGTCTGTCTGTCTGTCTGTCTTTCTGTCTGTCTGTCTGTCTGTCTGTCTGTCTGTATGTCTGTCTGTCTTTCTGTCTGGCTGTCTGTCTGTCTGTCTGTCTGTCTGTCTGTCTGTCTGTCTGTCTGTCTGTCTGTCTGTCTGTCAGACGCTCTGTCTATCTTTCTGTCTCTCTGTCAGTCTGTGGCTCTGTATCCCTTTCTTTCCGTTTCATTGTCTCCCTAATCTGTCGTCTTTTTGGTGGCCATTTCAGTTTGATACAGAGTTTTTACATACAGGCTGACCTGGAATTACATAGAATTCTACGGTAGAAAAAAGTCTATAGAAAATTATCCCCAAAAATCCCACATAATATGTTATATATTGTCTAAAGAATGGTTTACTAATGTGCCACCTAGCGAATATTTATAAGGATACTCACACATATTGTGCACTTTAGTATATAAAACTCTGACACTTTGCATAGATGTACTACTTGGGTCCCTGAAGAGTCTTTGATATAGCGTCAACTGAACAGCGCTCTTTGATGGCTTAAAGCGCCATTTTGTGGTTGACCATATATTACTCTTTGCCGGTACTACAGTTTTTATAATTAGCACCAACAATTGTACCCAATTAAGCCCACAAATGTCCTATGCTGAATCTTACCCACGTTTTGTTTTCTACAAAATAAAACATAATCTCCCGAACATTATTGTGCCACACTAATCGTATTGTTGCGTGCACCCGTACTAGAAAAAAGATCCCAACAAATATATACAAACACAACGACATAAATACATATGTATACTCATTTTATCCCATCATAATAACCAGTTGGAAACTACACCCTCATAACTAATCATGAACTCCCGTCACTTTATAACTTTTAGCAAGGTGTGAACACGGTCCATCTTGTGACACTACCCCACCTAAATAAATGAATTAATGAGTTTCACTACTCGCATTACTTGATTGCAGTAGTCTGATGTAGACCATTATCATTTTAATTTATTTTCATGTCCGTGCACCACTGGAATTACCACCGCACCGTCATTACTATGTTAGGTCCTGACGGTCACCAAATTCATCCAAGTATTTGGTACGTCAGACTGACATCGACTAGTTTCGACGTAATCGAATGTTTTAAAGTTTAAGTGACTATGACGTCACGTTTGCTTAGAGTGTTGCGCAGTCGGTGTCAGTCGAGGTAGTTGATAAACTTCAGTCGGAAAGAGTCTGGTCGGGTCTGGTCGGGTCGGGTCGGGTCGGGTCAGGTCGGACCAAAAGAGCAAGTTATAGACGTCAATCTAACAGTATATTGTATCCAACCTCATTGAAGCTATTGTTAAGAATTACAACATATATTTGTGTTCTAGAAACGGTAGGTGAACAAACATAATAGAAATATTTTTGTCTGATACTTTATTGATTTGACGTCTTACAAAGGTTCCATTGAAATACAGTCACTGATAGCTTCAGTGATATTCAGCGAAATGGTGTCATAAGCGCACTGATATTTAATTGAAAGCAAATGCATGATGTTTTCGATCAACCTTCTTGTCGATGTTCGTATTCGCATTCCTCATCATTTCACTTTGAAACCTAGATACGAACTGCAAAAACAAGAGGCCATCAGGGTAAGAATACAGGACGTCGGTATATATGTATATATCTGGAGGTTTACAGTTTCCAGAATATCACCAACACTGCAAGAACCACATAACATCAAAGAATCCTCTTCACAATTAGTCCAACATGTGTGTGTGTGTGCGTGTGTGTGTGCGTGTGCGTGCGTGCGTACGTGCGTGTGTGTGTGAGAGTGAGTGAGTGAGTGAGTGAGTGAGTGAGTGAGTGAGTGAGTGAGTGAGTGAGTGAGTGAGTGAGTGAGTGAGTGAGTGAGTGAGTGAGTGAGTGAGTGAGTGAGTGAGTGAGTGAGTGAGTGAGTGAGTGAGTGAGTGAGTGAGTGAGTGAGTGAGTGAGTGAGTGAGTGAGTGAGAGAGTGGGTGAGTGTGAGTGTGACAATTAGTTTAGTGTGTGTGCGTGCGTGCGTGCGTGCATGCCTGTTTGTGTGGGGTCGTGTGTGAGTGAGTGATTGTGAGTGTGACAGTATGTACGTGCGTACGGGCGTATGTGCGCGCGTATGTGCATGCGTGTCCGCGTATGCGTGTTTGTGTGTTTGTGAGTGGATGTGTGTGTGTGTGTATGTGTGTGTGTGTGTGTGTGTGTGTGTGTGTGTGTGTGTGTGTGTGTGTGTGCTTTGGTTTTACAATATTTTATCATGAACGGTTTTACCTAAAAAAAATCCGTAACGTCATCCTAGTTTCCTAGTTGTTTCAAGCACTCCAGTCTGTATATATTGTGGTTGTAATGTTATGATCTGATGAGGTCTCATTAAACTAGCCAGCCTTTTTCAGAACATTATCGCCAAGCCGACCTTTCCATGCTGGCACTGAGGGTGGTCACTTCCAGGGTGCTTGTCTTCCCCAGTGGTTCTTTTACGTCCCAAATTGAGACGGGACCGACATTAACGTGATATCCGAGTCACGAAGGATACACAGACCCCAATGTTGAGAGCAAGGTTTTTACACCACATATAACATACCTGCCCAGTCCGGGTATTGGCGGATGTGCTAACCTCTCCACATTCCGCCTTTGGGTTTCATGAAGGTCTCCAGCGGATAGAACCTGTGCTCTCTACGGCATGTGGACGATTTGCCAAGACACTTGTGTTCCACGTCGTCCCAGACCGTGCCTCCGACCTCACAGTGGCGGTGGAAGAACATGCCGCCGTTGGCACAAGATGCGTACAAGTCGCAGTAGCAGCAGTGCTGCCATTGGCCGTCCGAGCGGCTGCTGCAGTCGATGATACCGTCACATCCGGTCGGGCAACCTAAATGTTGATGAAAACCAGGGAGTAGCCGGAAGTCAACCATGTAACGTTGTCTCACATAGCATGCTCCTAGTTTCAGATACCATAAAAACCCAATATATATATTCTTTCCTTTAGTAGTTTGTTCTACACAATTATTCGTGACCATGGAAGTGTCATGGTTGCGGAAACATGCATATACTCGTGATTCACAACAAAGACACAAGGATACTAGAAGAGTTGCATGACAGATACTTCAATGTTCATATATTTGTTTACAGCTTTAAACCAAATAAATAGTTAAGAGATAGTTATGACAATCAAGTTATCGATCAACATTTATCTTTGTAAATCAGTAGGGAAACCTAAATATGTTGTGCCTGCACAGGAATATAGACATTCGCGCACGCACACACGCACACGCACACGCACACGCACACGCACACGCACACGCACACACACAAAGACACAGCCAGACTACACAAAATATCACCCGGGATATCGCTGGATTACAGAACAAAGTGTTGGAAGTCAAAACTACAATTACCTAGATCACATCGTCGCTTATCGTTGTCAAAGAACATCCCGTTGCGACAACGACGACGGAATGCTTTCCCACGCACACATTCCACGTAATTGCGACAGTCGAAAGTACACATGGCTTGGTAGGAGCCATCTCGCTTTCGTTCGCACGATTCCATGCATCCTGAATGCACGAATAGAAAATATAATTTGTTATGTTTATGCTACTTTAGTGACGGATGGCGTGATGTTTCAAAGTATGGTAGTAATATGAAAATGCGGATTGGTGTTTAATTCCTTTCTAAACATTTAATAACGTTAAGTATTTGTACGTTCTTTTACGGTTTCAGTATTATTATTAAATATTGTTTGATGGTTCTTTGTTACCATGACTGCATGGAGATAGGATATAGATTGCCATAAATGTCTCGATTTCTATTAACATATTAGTGTCGTTTGATAATCATATGTTTTATGTACTTATAATAAAACGATGATGTAAAGAGAAGAAAGTGATTCATACGCTTAGATGGATCAGGACACATAGTTGTAGGAGGACGACGCCTAGGGGGGTCACGTCGCCTAGGGGGGGTCATGTCGCCTTGTGGGACCAGATGCAAAACAGCACGCCAAGATGACGGCGAACACAGCCAAAACGACCAGTAGCCTCATTGTGGGTCCTTGTCGCTGAAATAGAAACAAAGAACTTGTGGGCACATCATCAGTTCACCATTACTTATGCCTAGTTGGTTCCAAAACGCTGGGAATGTTATGGTTGATGCAATGCTTATAATGGCAATAAGCTAACTATGTTCTTATTATAGTTCGGTATATTGTCGCTATGATTGCTAAATGAGACCTACACTTAATACAAATAATAATAATGTGGTGTTGAAACGTGTTCATGGTGCTAACACCATTATTATAGTACATTTTATAGGCAGTATTTAACACAGCGCCCAAGTCGATTTTTGTAGATCGGAACCATTGGCTCTGTCTGTCCACGATAGGTTTTCTCCATTTCCCTGTGTGGTATATAATAATAATAATAATCTTTATTGATACATAATGTTAAGTATAGCACAGATGTAGCAGTAATATGAAACATGTATACATTACGTAACAAATGGAACGAAGCAACACATTGCTTGTGTTCCTTATTCATGTCATATTTGAAATGAAAACTATGATTCGTGTAAAAAAAAAAAAAAAAAAAAAACATAATAAACTAACTAATTATTTAATAATGAATTATACGAGTACCGTAAGACTGAACACCAGGTACATCTTAACATGACAACATTATACGAGTACCGTAACACTGAACACCAGGTACATCTTAACATTACAACATTACACGATTACCGTAACACTGAAAACCAGGTACATCTTAATACGACAACATTATACGAGTACCTAACACTGAACACCGGGTACATCTTAACATGACAAAATTACATTAAAGCAGCATTTAACATATGTTTGCTAGAATTAGACGCTTGGTCCTTTGTTTGAACATATGAAGAGATGTACAATATTGTAAATAGTTATTTGTAATAAATGTATTCCAGATTTTAGGACCAACATAAGCCAAAGACAGTTGTCTACAATTAGTCTTGCAGTATGGTATTTTATATGTTACTTCCTGCCTTGTATTATATTTATGTGTGGATATTTGCAGGACAAATACATCATGATATATACCTGGCAACATACCCCTATTATGCTTGTACATTAGAATACAGCATAAATATTTATTTACGTCATAAATATTCATTATTTGATAAGATGTAAATAAAGGCTGCGTATGATCAATAAATCCTACATGACTTATTACACGCAAAACTCGTTTTTGGAGTAAATGAATTTTAGCAAGGTATATATTCGGGGCCCTTCCCCAGACGACATTACAATAAGTAATATATGGGTATATAAACATGTAATACAGGTTTAACAATGATTTGTTATCTAATTTGTTTGTCACCTTTTTTATAATACCAATATTCTTAGAAATTTTATTTGATATATATTTAATGTGTGTGCTCCAATTCAATGTATTATTTATAAGCAAACCCAAAAACTTTATCTCATGTACAGTGTTAATTTGTACGCCGTCTATGCAAATGTTATTACACCTCTCTCTTATACTGATCGTATTACTAAAGGTCACTGTGTGAGTTTTCTGTATATTCAAAGAAAGTTTATTAATGTTAAGCCATAAAGATAGTTTTTTTATTTCAGAGTTCAGAACATTTTCCATTTCATCTATATTGTTGCCTTGTATAAAGATGCTCGTGTCTTCAGCAAACATAATGGTAAACGTTGTGTCAGATAAAGTAGATAAATCATTTATATAGATAAGAAAGAGTAAAGGTCCCAGAATTGAACCCTGCGGAACACCACATGTTATGTTTTTAAGGGAAGATTTTGTTCCATAGAATTTTACTCGTTGTTGTCTGTTACTTAAAAAGTTACGAATCCATTGGAGTATATTTCCTCTGATTCCATAATGTGTTGATTTTCTCAATAATATATTATGATTAACGGTATCAAAGGCTTTGGCTAAATCCAGAAATAACCCAATTACGTGCTCTTTGGTATCAATTGCCTTACTAATTCTGTCAATTAGCAGTGAAATAGCCATATCAGTGGAATATCCTTTCCTAAATCCAAATTGGGAATTAGACAAGATGTTATGTTTCATTATGTAATTCATTAATCTATTGTACATTAATCTTTCAAAAACCTTTGAAAATACAGGCAAGACAGAAATAGGCCTGTAATTATTAATTAATGATGTATTGCCATTTTTTAAAACAGGAACTATATCAGCTATTTTTAGTAGATCAGGAACATATCCTTGATCAAATGATCAATTTACAATGTAACTTAAAGGATCAAGTAGGTTGGAGAAGGCCTGTTTGACAATAATAGGTTTTATGCCATCCCATCCAGGACTAGAGTTTTTTAAATTCTTAATAATTCCCTTTATCTCATCTGGTGTGGTTGGCGACAAATACATTACATTTTTATAGACTCCTTGGAGGTAGTCATCAGGTCTCTCTGATATGACTGGTATTTTATCAGCCAGTTCTGGACCTATACTTGTAAAATATTCATTAAATGTATCAGTTATGCATTTTTTATATCTTATACCTCCCCAATTGTCTGGGCTGCTATGTAATTTAGCAATGGTTTTGTTATATTAAAAACACGTATTTTTCATGTAGACAAATTAGTCCTGTAACATAAATCCATCTGTGGCATTTTCCAACCCACTATCTTGGCAGTCATCTTGAATGTTATAATGGCTGCTAAAATCATGTAGGAAATATATGAAAGAAGTAGGAAGTACTATCGGCCATCTTGAAATCTAAGATGGCGGCCATAAAGCAATTTAATATGTTGTCACAGTCAAATTCCTTGTTCACCAATATGTGGGACTAACTACAACAATCAGGTTGTTATGTGGTCTAGAAGGCGATTTATGAGATCATGTAGAGCGCAGTGGCGCAGTGATAGAGCATCACACTCTCAATCTAGAGAGCCCGGTTTCGAACCATGCGCTGTCGTTTCGAACCTTGGGAAAGTTCGTTTACTCTACGTTGCTCTAGTTCACTCAGCTATATGAATGAGTACCTGGCTACAGACAATGGTGTATATTCGTACACGATTAGTCTTTTCGAATAAATTGCAGCGTGGCTGAATTCTTTCCATAGAAGTCGAGACAGTGTTCGATTGATCAGGACTGGCAGAGAGTAACGTGTAAAGTGCTTTGAACAGTCCAAAGGACGGGATATTGCGCTATATAAGAACTTACCTTTTACCATTAAAAGTATGAAATACTATGGCTACCATGTTGAAATCTACGATGGCCACCGTAAATGTAGCAAGGTTTTTTTTAATAGTCAGATACCATGTCCCAAATATGTGGGGGTCTAGCCATTAAAATCGCTATTCTACTTGACGTAGTCGAGCATTCTGATTGTGACAGCCATTTTAAAATTTAAAAGGCTGCCTAGATAGCTTTTTGATATAATATAACAAAACAAATTGCTAACGTCAAAACAACTAAATATTGCCCCTGACTACTAGCATAGCCAACAGGTAGAAGGAACTTCACCCGATGGACGTCCCATTTATTTGAACACCCACTCGACTTCTCTGAGAATCATCCAATTAAGGTACAATTCCTGCGAACTATTACTTACTATTGTGTTATTTTCATGTACTGGTTAAACCTAACATATACATGTTTGTGCCGCCGCGTTGTGTTTTGGCAGCACAAATAGAACAATCAAACAGCATAACGCTGTCTACATCATCTGCTTTCCAAACACAGATTATATCTCACATATGGAAGAAGTTAATTTGTAACGTGATCCTGTTCATGTGGTTTGATTAGCGAAATTCTAACAATACTCGATCGCGAACACGGAATATTTCATCTACGAGCTTCTACGAATAATGTACGCAAATGATTTAGTAAAGATTATCTGAAATGTACCTTACCTTTCCAACGGGAGTTTCACACGAACGAAGTTGATGGGAAATGTTTGACAGATCCGTGGATTTTATACCATCAGCTATTAACGTCACACCTTCCTTGTCCGATCACTTGATAACAAAACACGCGTGCTATCGTGTTTGATTACGCTATTGTCTTTAGGGAATGCATAGTTTGATACTTTTTTTTCAACTTTACGCAACAGAACCGGTGGATGTGATATTTGATATTGATTTCTTGATATCCTAGTTTTCAACAATGTCTACTTAGTGGATTGTGTGTTCAATTTACCAGAGATCCACCCTTACCAGTTACCAATCGTCCCTCGCAAAAACTACGCCGACGTCACACATGAATACTGCGAACAGCGTGTAAAATTGATAGGAAACCACGTTTGACTAAGTCGGAGTTACTGAGGTATGGATAGAGTTACTGAGTAAAAACCCGAGGGATAGCTGACATTTGCTGGGCACATGCTGGTGAAATGATGATTGAATGTGACAACAAGCGCATGAAAAAGAAAGTGGTGTAATGAGTGCAAAACATTCACCCTTTAAAATACTACAGATTCTTGGAACCTTTGATAGAACACTTTAGATTGATTTCAACCGTGCTTTAGAACATTCAATATTCATGTTCAAAACTATAGTTTTTTAGTTCCCAATAAATGCTTGACAAGATTTAACGAGATTTACGGAGTTTGTTATTTACTCAGTTCATCCATTAACGTGTCGTTTAGGTAGTCTTTTCTATTCCTTAAATCAGTGAAAAAACATACTTATGTCAATATTTTCATTAACACTCGATAGGAACCTCCACACAAGATATATGAATACCCATTAAATAGCAATCGTGATTTACTCATAATATCTTTGTATCTAGTGTTATTACTCCATATTCTCGTGTTGCTCATAGGTAAGGTTTGCAAAATGAATAATCGTATTATTTCTGACCAATCAACGTCCTTGAATCTTCACCTTTTTATGTGACGTCATAATGATACCTGTATCATGTTCTTGTGCAGCCCTCCTTCGTGCGCACACACAATGACGATTGCGGTTTTGAAAGGAAAAAGATACTGGAATACGATAATAAAAAGGATACTTCATTGTTTAATGCCTTCTTAATGTCGTGATACGAAACGATATTGGGTGGTGACGAAATATTATATGGCATTGTTGCCTAATAATGTTTTTGCTCTTTGTGTACGAACACACGCATTTCCTCAGATTATTTCAGCACAAAAATGTACTGTGTCCGAATGACAGGTAGGAAAGTTTGGAAAGATAACGTTTGTGTATGTGTGTGTGTGTGTGTGTGTGTGTGGTGTGTGTGTGTGCGTGCGTGCGTGCGTGCGTGCGTGCGTGCGTGCGTGCGATCTTGCTTGTGCGTATGTGTGTATCGGTGGATGGATGGATGTGTGGTTGGGTGGATGGGTTTTGGTGTGAGTGTATGTTTGTGTATGTGTATGTAACTATGTGAATAGTGTGTGTTCGTTAACACCAGTGACAGATGAGCCATGTTACCCTGCTTACAATTATGACCTCCTGCAGACAGAGACTGATAAGTTATCAATGCTGAGTTTTTAAGTTACTGCATAATATAACATAGGCGTGGGAACTTGGTGAACATTGTGGGCTGAGGCTGATCAAGGAAAGGGGGGCTATGGGAAGGTGCTGATGGAAATGTTTTGAAGGTGGTTGTATTTGACATTTTTGCAGTGTAGGAGGTGGGAGATTGTGTTGGATGTTTTTTGTGGTGTCGAACGTGGCATAACGTCGAATGTGGCATTACCAATTTTAAGGCTCATAAAAACCCAATTACACCACTTGTCGACATTTTCGAGGGAGTGCGAATCTATATTATGGGGGTTTAGTATCCATACGACGCCCAATTCCGACGCCAATGAACGGGGGTAATCTGACAGATCAGGCTACAGAATATGTGCATCTACACTGAACAAACGTTTTGCCGATACTGACTAAGATTCGTCGCATCTTCCGCCAGGTTTATGCTTGAGTAAATGCCCGGATGTGCAGGCACTTTTCGCCTGACTCGACGTGACCAGACCACACCAGACCACACCGAACAAAACCAGACACCCTCTACTGCAGTGTATCCACTACACCGATCGACAAGGACTATGACGTACTTGAAACCAGCGTGACGTCATAATCACGTAAACTTGAAAACGATCTGACTTGGTTTGGTGTTGTGGTGTGGTGTGGTCCGGTCAGGCGAAAAGTGCTAGTGTATCCAGGCCTTTGTATTTATCATTTTTATGGGTTGTTGGCGGAGGGAAATCACTATCTAAAATTAGTCTGACATATAAATTGATTACAAGTGAATAGGAACATTATCGCCTGCCAGAGTGCATTTGTGCGTGTATATTGTACGAAGTACATCTCACCGCTCTACAGACAAGCCGCTCAGTAATTTTAGTATAAATTCAAATATTAATTCGTAGCAGCTTATTATGTAGGACATATATATATATATATACATATATATATATATATATACATATATATATATATATATATATATATATATATATGTGTATATATGTATATATATATATATATATATATACATATAAAACGCATTATATATTAGCACGAAGTATCGTTAATAATTGTGGTCGTACAAGTTGTTAAATGAAAATAACTCCACATAATATTACAAAAGTATGGCTGTGAATAAGAAGAATATTTTATTTTCTATTAATTATATATATATATATATATATATATATATATGGCCTACGTAGTAAGCGGCTACGATTTGACATTTGAATATATACTAAAATTATTATATATATGTTTATAATTGATAGAAAAATATCTAACTAATATATAATACGATTAGTTATATATATCTGGCAAAACAGAATTAAAACAGTAGGGTCTTGCATTCCTGCAAACAGAGGAGTGGGGTTCCAACCATTATGATATCGTCGATACCCGTCAATCAATGCCTGAATGTGATTAGCAAGGTGTTACAAACTTGTTTTTGTAGTTTCTTTATATCAGTCGCATCCCGCAGTCTTCTTCGGCATACTGAAGTTAAGGGTATGTGACATTACCTATACCACGTGACACGAGCTGGAGCAGGCCTGGTGGGAGCTTCTGAACGATATCTCTGTTCAGTGAAGGCTTCCGTCTGAAATATATAGACGACAAAATAAGATTCTTGAGAGGTAAATAGGTAAGCTTCCAACAACTGAGAAACGTTACACTATATCCATTCAAATATTTAACAAGTTTGTCACCCGTAGGATTACTTCCCCATGCACGTCAACTTGTTTATTCGGTTCTCTACTTGCGCCTAAATGTTTCCAATCACTATCGTGTAGTGGGTTGGCTTTCCTGAGATCTCATCCATGTCGTTGTAGACTTTGTTTTTGTCTACTTCTCCTCAGTATAATGTTGGTGCGTATACCTGTACTATCTTCAGTTTGTAGCGCTTTGTTATCCACATAACACGTTCTGCTGTTGATACTGTTAAGCCTAACGGTATTGTCTTTCCATTTCTAATTTATCAGAAAGATTACTCCTGTTTGGCCGTAGTTCGCCGTGGAATGGTATAATGTGTGGCCGCTTTGTAAGGTAGTGAAGCATTACTCTCTTCTTCTGTGTTCTCCGATCCCGATCACACCCCCTACAACCTGGTTTCCCTTAGTTCTTCCCTCAGTTCTTGTAACTGTTCATCTCTTAGTAGTGTCCTTCTGTGATATGTTGTTGTCTTCAGTCTACTTACCTTCTCTCGGCGGCTCTTCTTGGTCCAGATATTCTTAACACCCCCTGCACATATCCAAATTGTCCAAATTTCGATACGTTGGCCAAACCAGTACCGAACCACTGCCCGGCCGGTGCCTCGGGATTCGAAACCCGGTCCCTCTGGTCGACAGTCCGACATTCTAATCATTCGGCCATTGCGCCCCTTTGTACGTATTACTCCATTTTATATCATAATTGATATAATATGCTAATTTTCATGTTGTTGAAATAATTTTCACACAGACAGTTTCGTCTCTCTTTCAAAGTCTGTAGACAAACATAACTAAGTATTTCAGCATAACTTGTACCAGGGAAAATGCATTTAGTGCTGGTTTCTGTATCATTTCAATACTGTCTGACAAGTAACGATGTAAATTAGTATGCCACACGGGGCATGCATATTCAAGTATCAGAACGCTGACATATACAGACACCTGGCTAATTCCAGCTGGTCTTATTGTGTGTATAATCGTTTCCCAGCCTTTTACACAATATTCTCCACATGTTTATTCCATGTAAGATTAAGTGAAATTGTAACACCTAGAAGTTTGGCATGGTCTACTTTATCTACATCCATTCCATCGATCTTTATTTTTGTTATGGTATTTAGAAAATTACCATCTTCTCGAGAAGTGATGATCATCTCTTTTAATTTTCCTGAACTAATTTTCATGTCATTTTGTCCTGTCCACCTGGGGGCAATGTCAACCGATTAGTGCATAGCAGATGCACCTTTTCTATCGCATACTTCGAATAATGTACTGTAGTCTACATACTTATATAAGTTCATGTAGACTAAGAAACATTTAGGTTCAGGTGTGGTTCCCTGTGGTATTCTCTCATTTGTGTGACCAGAATGGGAATATACATTTCCTATTTTGGTCGGTTCTCTAGAAGATAGTGCTGGAAATATAATAACAGAAGGATTCTTAATGGCAGAAGACCTGAATGAGTATTATAGTTCAGTGTTTACCAGAGAAGACACTAGTTCACTGTCAGTACCAGAGGCTAACTTCAAGGGGGCAGAATCAGACTATTTAAGACAGTTAATTGTAACCCCAGAAATGGTAGCTAAGAAAATTAGGCTTATGAAGGATAATAAATCACCTGGAGTGGATGGTATTCCAACTAAACTACTATTGGAAATTGTAGAACAAATTAGCATACCGCTTGCAACAGTTTTCAACTTGTCATTAGAAGAGGGAGTGGTTCCTTCAGAATGAAAAGAAGCAAACATTATACCGTTATTTAAAAATGGTTGGAGTAACAAGTCAAATAATTATAGACCAGTTAGTTTAACATCGGTAATTTGTAAATTATTAGAAAGACTAATTATAGATCACATGGTGAATTTTCTTGTTAAACATAAATTGTTAAATCCATCTCAACATGTGTTTCTAAAAGCTAGGTCATGCTTAACAAATATGTTATGTTTTTGGAAGATATCACAAAGTGGGTAGATGATGGATCACCGGTAGATATCATCTACTTAGATTTTCAAAAAGCTTTCGACAAAGTGCCACATCAAAGATTACTGCTTAAACTAAAGGCCCATGGTATAGGAAATGGTATGATTAACTGGATAGAAAAATGGCTGATTGACAGAAGACAACGGGTAGTTGTTGATGGGGAGGCTTCAAACTGGAAATCAGTTTTAAGTGGGGTTCCACAGGGATCAGTACTGTGACCTATATTATTCTTAATATATATATAAACGATTTGGACGACGATATAGCTAGCAAGGTGTTTAAATTTGCCGATGATACAAAAGTGTTTAGAAGGAATAAAAGTGATGGACATAGACAGCATTTACAAGATGATCTTGACAGGTTGAACAAATGGTCTGAAAAGTGGCAAATGTTAAATTTTGGGAAATGTAAATGCATTCACACAGGACATGGGAACGAATATGTAGAATATACAATGGGGGGAAGTGTACTAAGTACTACTGTAAAAGAAAAAACTTAGGGCTGACAATTAGTGCTGACATGAAGGTTTCAGAGCAGTTTGGAATTGCAGCTTCAAAAGGAAATCAAATCCTTGGATTGATTAGGCGAAATATAGCATATAAAGAAAAAGAACTAATAATACAACTGTACAAAACAATAGTTAGGCCTCATTTAGAATATTGTATACAAGCGTGGAAGCCGTAGAAGGACATAGATATGCTAGAAAGAGTACAGAGGAGAGCGACTAAAATGATACCAAAACTGATGGATCTTAGTTATGACAAACGCCTAAACGAATGTGGTTTAACAACACTAAAGACCAGGAGAATGAGAGGAGAGGAGATAGAAGTGTTTAAGATATTGAATGGTTATGAAAATATTGATGGAAATATGTTTTTATCCAGTTAAGAAAGATCGAAAGACTAGAGGACATAAAGTTACATTAGTAAAGGAGCAGTGTAGATTAGACGTAATAAAGTTCTCATTTTCACAAAGGACTGTGAATTAATGGAACAGATTATCTGATGGTTGTGTGGGTGCTAGTAGTGTGAATATGTTTAAACATAAAATCGACACATACCTCAGAAGGGCTGGATATATGTAAATAAAAGGGTTGGACTCTCGATAAGCCAAAGGGCTTCCTTTTCCACCTGCCATCTAGAGTTAATTATCTGGATGGCAATTTTGTTAAATCTTTTTAAATCTATATATTATATTTCTTTTTAATTTACTTATTAAAATCGAATACCACCCACGCTAATATATTAACAAAAGAATTGTTTTCACTGAAATGAGAAGAGTAGATAAAACAATACAATTAATTCAGTGAAACGTTACACATTAGTAATATTATCGTCTTTTTTGCCATTTAATGTTTATTGCCTGTTATATAACACACATGGTATTAAAGAGATACGGCATCTGTTCGTCCGGGATGTTGGCAATGGGTACATATTGATCATCATCTTCATCATCATTGTGCAGCCGTATTGTCCCGTGGTTTAACGAATGCCTCAGCAATTTTTTCCAAATCTACCTGTTTTGAGCTATCATCCACCAGATGGTGACCTTCCAGTAATCGACTAGTTCGTTTCTCCATCGTCTCGCCGTTCGTACAGTCTCCAGGTTGTGATACGTCGGTTAACTCATAGTCTGATTATGTGCCCTGCCCATGTCCACTTGTGTCTTCTGATTTATTTGTTGTATCACGTCTATGTCCTTTGTTTTCTCTCTTAAACATTTATTTTATTTAATATAGCGCCAGATCCAATTATAAATTGTTCGTGGCGCTTTACAACATGTAGAACCCAGATAGAGGTATTAATGATGGCTAAATAAGCAGGCATTTTCTAAAAGAAAATTTCAATATTAGTAAAATACGAATAAAAAGACTAATTAAATAAATATATTAAAATAATGATCATAGCTACAGTTCCATGTAGAAATAAGACATTGTCAATTCATTTAACTGAACTAATGTACATGTAAGTATAAAATAAATATATAAATAGGTTAATTAATACATAAGAGATATAAAACAAATCAATGCAGAGAGTAAACTATGCCACATTGGACAAGAACGAGAGTCTAAAATAATGAGTCTTTAAGCGTGCCTTGAAAGTAGAGAGACAATCAGACGTTTTAATGTCATTAGGCAAAGTGTTCCACAAAGTCGCTGCGGCGACCGCAAACGAATTGTCCCCAGCTTTGATATGAGTCCGCAGGACCGTTAACATGTTATTGTTGGTAGAGCGCAGGGCTCTTGTTGGTTTGTATGGGCATACAAGGTCGCATAAATATTTCGGGGCATCGCCATGCACAGCTTTATATGTAAACACTAATAGCTTAAAGTCGATTCTGTGTGGTACAGGCAACCAGTGAAGAATGCACAACAAAGGCTTCTTTCCTTCTTAATTGTTGAGGCTGCGAGCTTGTTCTTTGCGTGGAAGGTGAGTGTCCATGTTTTCGCGTCGTATGTCATCGCTAGAAATACAATACCCATGAGTTGTAGATTTGTCTCTTCAAGCAGGTTCCAAAGTTACCCTTGAAGATATCACGGTGTTTGGCGACTACTGTCCAGGCGGCGGTGATTCTTCTTTGAATCTCCATGTCTTGTTTTTTCTCTGATACTGTATCGCTTTCCCAGATAGACGTAGCTTTCAACGTTCTCTATCTGCGTGGTGCTGACATATATTGCTGTGTCATTTTCTAGCATCACTTTTGTCTTCAAAATGTCCATCTTCCGAAATTGCTTTTCCCTTTCATAACCTAACTCCTGCAGCATTTTGTGTAGTTCTTGCAGTGTATTAGCGCATATGAGTATGTCGTCGGCGAAGCGAAGATGATTGAGATATTATCCGTATATCCATAAGCCTCTGATTTTCTGGTCAGTTTTTCGAATATGCTTTCGGGTGTTGCCTTAAACAGCGTCGATGATATGTCGTACTCCTCTCTTGATGTTGAACTAATTCCTCATTTGGGGTAAGTGGATTGTCACCCAGCTGTTGGTATAGATGCCTTTGAAAAGTTCAATGTGCACGTCTACTATCCTCTGTTCTTAAAGGTCGGTTAATATTGCTTGAGTTTTCAGCGACTCAAAAGCCTTCTCGTAGTCGACGAAAGCGATGCAGAGCGGAATATTTATTATATTATATGCAATTCTCTTTCAGGTGGTTTACGACGTGTATGTGGACTGTCGTAGAGTATCTGCCGATGAATCCTATTGCTTTCGTGGTGGGTTTCGTCAAGTGTCTTCTCTAACCTATTCGTTAGTATCTTTGTGAATAGTTTGTAGATATTTGACAACAGACATATCGGTCTGTAGTACTTTAAATCTTTCTTATTTCACTTCTTGAAGATTATCACGATCTATGCGATCTCCAAGCGGTGTCTTTTCTACAAGAAGCGCAAGTGTGTCGTCGTCCGTGGTCAGCTATGGTGCAAGAGACACGGATACTTGAACTGTGATGAGCATTTCTGTGTGCGAATGTGGTGCCATCTAGCAGAAAACATATATACACGAAATAGCCATCTTTCCGGCAACACATTTCCTTATTTACAAACACCGCATGTGACCATTCCATTCACGTGGAATAGGGAATTTCCTACACGAAATGTCGTGTCATCTAGTAGAATCCTTACTATTAGGGAGCGGCCACCTTCCAAACTAGTCAGTATCGGTTGCACGACTCCGTTAATTATAATACTGTGCGCATATATGAGTGATTGGTGACTTACGGCGCCCCCCAACGGATACCGATTTAACTACTTAGAATAATGCCATCAACCGTCTATTCGGTGACACACCTGCGGGAACAGAAGACAACACTTCAGTATCTCTAACAGTAGCCATTCTGCGGTGCATTATTGAAAAATAAACGCGGGTAAACGACGAATACCCAACTTCACAGGCGCATCATCTTGTGTTGGATACCTTTCTGTCTATGGAGTTATGGTCGTCGGCACGAGGCGTCCTGCGAATTATTGACCTACCAAGAAACGCCACCTAGTGGCATTACATGTCAGTTTGTGGCGAACAGTTCGTATAGGTAACTTTCAAAAAAGGCCATTATCGAAAAATGACGATGGCCAAAACAGCTAAAGAAATTCACTTCCAATATTTACAAATAGCGGGAGCGACCAGACGTGCCATTTACTTCTCGACAGTATGGTTTGTATTGTTATCGTAAAGGTCTATATGGGTAAATTTGTAATCCCCTGAAGCAAGACGTGCGTTAAAGTCTCCTACAACCAGCAACATGTTGTGCACTTGTACCGATGCAATCGCCCTTCTTAAGTCGTTGTACTGGTCCTCTACGCTATCTACTTCAGCAGAGTTGGTCGGACAATACGTGACGAATACAGTTGTAGCAGCAGTACCGCTGAAGTTGGCAATCATAATTCGTTTACTGTGTGTTGCAATGTTCTCTTGGGCTCCCGTGCCCCTTGTGTTGTAATGTTCTCTAGGTCTCCCATGCCCCTTGTGTTGTAATGTTCTCTAGGGCTCCCATGCCCCTATCTGTATCTGTATTTTGACTGACAAAATGTAATATGCGCATGGTGGCTCATGTGGATTAATGATTTTACATTTTGGGCCTTGTGTTGAGCAGAATGCCTACTCTTCCCTCTGCTGTGTATTGTAATATTCTCTAGGGCTCCCATGCCCCTTGTGTTAAGCAGAATGCCTACTCATCCCTCTGCTGTGTATTGTAATGTTCTCTAGGGCTCCGATGCCCTTTGTTTTGTAATGTTCTCTAGGGCTCCCGTACCCCTTGTGTTAAGCAGAATGCCTACTCTTCCCTCTGCTATGTTGTAATGTTCTCTAGGGCTCACGTGACCCTTGTGTTGAGCAGAATGCCTACTCCTCCCTCTGCTGTGTGTTGTAATGTTCTCTAGGGCTCCCATGCCCCTTGTGTTGAGCAGAATGCCTACCCCCCTCTGCTGCTCTAGTAGTCGCATTCCTCAAGCTGTGGTAGTGATCAATGTTTTACCTTGGATCTGCTCGTTTTGTACTGGTTCGTCATGTAATATACGGTGCTCTTGAATATCAATTACTTCAATTCCCTTTTTACTCATGTTCTTCATCAGTTCATCATTGAGGCTGGGTGATCGTATGGTTCTAACATTCATGGTTGATAAATTTATATATTTTTTGCATTTTACTAGTTTCTCCCCTTTACATCCACTGTTATCAAACTTACAACGCCCTTGTGGCTTTAGTCGTAAGTCGTCATGTGACCCTCTTCGAGAATCAGTGGTCGTTCCAGAAGACAAGTCAGCAGGGACTTTAACCCTGGTCTCGTATGTTGTAGCCGAAATGTTTTCTTTAGTTCTAGCTGTTGTGGGCGCCACTCCTGTCACCGCGGTGTTACTTCGGAGTTTCCTTCTCCTAGACCACTCGCCTACCAAGGCTTATGAGCGTGGTCTACCCATTGCTATTTGTCCACAGCTGGAAGATGGATTAGTGAACGTCGAGACGTGTCCACACACAGGCGGGCCCAGCACACTGCACCTAAGGGCTCCAACCTGCTCCCAGAAAGGTAACCAATATCACCGGCAGTAAATTGATTCTTGTAATGTATGAAAACTCTAATTCTATGAATAGTTAAACACAAGGGCTAGTAACATTAATAATAATAAAAAAAAACAATAACACAGAAGGCATCACTGTGAAATGACAAAATACTGATAATTATACACTTTTTCGAGTTGTACTGATAGGCGAATTTGAGCATTGAAAAGTGTCACTAATGCAATTAATGAGAATCAATTGCATTACTATTTCTTAGGAAAGACCGGGAGTAATGATATGGGCTGTGATGACATAGTGTTCCCAGTGCCAGGAATTAACATTCTAATGATCTTATCTTGTCAGATACAAACATAATGGTATAATGATCATTTAAATTACTAGGAAAATTGCCCATCCACGGTTCACGCTAAATAGATACACGTTAATGCAACTTATGTAAAAAGTCTTCAACTGATCGACGGTCCCCGTGGAATCAATCGCAGAAACTACGCGTCATGCTATGAAGTATTCATTTACGTATGTCTAATATTCCATACGAACCCCAAGTCCGTTAAGAAGCATAAGTATATATGTATGTATGTATGTTTGAAATAATGTATCGTAGAATGAAGGAAAGATCAAAGGGGAATCAGTCTTTGAAAAAATATTTATGTATGTACGTTGATAAGGTGAGAATAATTCGTGCAATGACGTATCGTGTAGCATGAAGGAAAGATCAAAGGGGAATCAGTCTGTGAAAGGAAAGTATATGTATGTATGTATGTTTGAAATAATGTATCATAAGGTAATAACCAACAAACACCACAGTTTGAAAGTTGAATAGTTTTATTAACATCAGCGATCGATTACATCAACGAAACCATCATCTTCATCATCTGTCTCCGGACACCAATTTTCGACACCCCCCGTGTCCAGGGGGGCAACAGGGTCGGGGTCAACCCAAGGGTTTGGAGGCTCAAACCGTTCCCGTGTCCTCAGCAGTTCAGCCATGACAAGACAGAAAGCACATTCGTGGTTGTCGCGGAGTTCTTCTTCTCTGGAACATACAACAAATAATATTATTGATATTATTATTATTATATTGTATTATTTACAGACATTGTCCCATTATATATATATATATATATGCCTTCTGTTCTTTCGGGTTATCAGTAGTCATGATCTCCTTAGCTGTCTGGTCATCACCAAAGAGCACTTTAACAGGTTAACAGGCGTCGTCTTGTTTATAATAAAGTGTGTCAAGAAAAAACATCCGACTGCGGTTTATGTCAGGGATTCAAAAACAAAACAAAAAAGTAAACGGGAAAGAGGTACTCTATGGACTACGCGGAGAGTAAATATAGCGGAAAGCCATATCAGATAGATCAATTTAAAAGTGTGCTTCACTGAGCATACGTACCCACTTCTACTGTCGATCATGTGACAAGCGCCCCAGTGGCAGCTATTTATTTGCTCTATGTTTAAACTTGAATTTTACTAATTTGTATTACTACAACACTGGTGAGATTTGAACATCGTTTTGATAACATTACCCTGAATGCACGGAGCTGTTCGTTCGTGTTATTGGTTTTATATGTGCGTGTATTTCTGCGACTTTTATTCCGGTGGCACACCTGTACCCATGGTGACCTACACTCGGCAGGAACTATTCGCCCATAACATTGCGAGTGTTACTGGCGGAAGGCTGCCTCAGCCTTTGTTCGACACCTTAAAGGACAATGGAATTTGTGCGGTCACACGAGGTTGCAGAGCCGGTCGCAATCGCCATCGTACAATACGTCCAGTAATTGGACGTCGGCCCGGCTTTACACCCACTTATCACCAACGCGGTGTCAACAACGCAAACATTACACGTGTGAAACTGTCGTCTTGTCAAACTGATGACAAGGATTTTAAGAATCGTTACACCAACATAGCATTGATCAATGCAAGATCTGTGAAAAATAAGACGGTGACTATAAATGAGGAAATTATCCAACACAATTGGGATGTTTTGGCCATCACCGAGACGTGGCTAAAAAAACTGGAGACGAAGCGATTGTGGCTGAACTGACGCCTCCCGGCTACACATTCAATCATGTAGCACGTGCCTCTGGTCGTGGCGGCGGAGTTGCCATAGTTCATCGAAATACCTTCAACACCAAGATCCTCCCAAAGCTGCCATTCACAACCATCGAACTTCTCCGTCTGCAACTCACCAACCCGTTCTTGTTGAAATAGAACATCTGGGTCGTTTACCACCCGCCTGCATCAAGTAAGGCATCTGGAACAATATCGAATTTTTACGCTGAACTTGAGCAGCTATTCATCGAGGCATCCATATCCGTTGTTCCTACTGTCATCATTGGTGACTTCAATGTTCATTTTGATGATACCCTCAAATCAGAACCACTTCGCACTCTATGTGAATCGTTCAATCTAACTCAACATGTACATTCGCCGACGCACCAATCTGGACATATATTGGATCTTGAGATCAGTCAAACTGATGACGACTTCATTACTTCCGTTACTGTGCATCCTGACTCTCTGTCTGACCACCATCGCATTGAACTCACACTAAGAGCATTGAAGCCTGCAGTAAAAACTAAGACGATTGCAAAGCGGAATTTCAGGAACATTGAAACAGATGCACTCCGAAACGGTATCGAGTCTGTATGTGCTGACATGACATTGCGTACATGCGCGAATGATCGACAAGCAGAGGATTTGGTGGAGATGTACAACACCTGTCTCACTGAGTGCCTTGACAAACATGCCCCGTTACGCAATGTGAAAGTAAGAGACAGCACACCACATCCCTGGTACGACTCTGACATCGACGACGCCAGGGATAAGAAGCGGAAACGGGAGAATGTGTGGAGAAGAACTAAACTGGACTGCTTTGATATCGGCACGCAAAACGGATTATTATCAAAACCGCCTGGAGAAGGCAAACAACAAAACCATGTTTCGATTACTGAAATCGCTTGATGGCCACCGCATACAGGAACACCCTGAATTCCACTTGACAGCCCAAATATGCGAACAATTTTCACGTTTCTTTAGTGAAAAGATTGACAAGCTCCTGTCAGGTCTGCAGTGTTTTAACATCATTGATAGGCCAACAGTTGAAAGACGTTGTTTCACTGACAGTATCCATGCGTTTGATCCAACAACGAACACAGAGATCACAGCGATTTGTGGTACTACTGGCAAAACGTGCGCGTTGGATCCTCTGCCTGCAATTCAGCTAAGAGACAATATGACAAGTATTGTGTCTGTCATTACACGGATTACAAATGCTTCGCTGGACGAGGCAGTCATGCCAAAGTCGCTGAAGCATGCAAATGTCCGTCCGCGTTTGAAGAAACCATCACTTGACAAAGACATTCTGAGCAGTTATCGACCTGTGAGCAACCTTACGCAATTATCCAAAGTAATTGAGAAAGTGATCGCGCTTAGGATAATGACGCATGTGTCTGACCAGCAAATGGTTGAGTGCTTTCAGTCGGCGTATCGGAAAAAACATTCGACCGAAACCGCGCTACTGTACGTTACAAGTGCCATCAAAACAGCCATGGACAATAAACAAGGAACCATCTTGGTTCTCGTTGATTTTAGTGCCGCCTTCGATACTATCAACCACGACATCTTGATTAAGCGTCTACGTTTGCGCTATGGCTTTGTTGGAAAAGCACTGGACTGGTTGACATCGTACCTGCAAGACCGGACGCAGCGAATTGTAATCGGTGACCAATCGTCGAGTATTACTACTCTAACAACAGGTGTCCCGCAAGGCTCCGTCCTTGGACCACTGCTCTTTTCATTATATGTCCAACCTATCGGTGACATTATTCGAGCCCATGGACTCTTCTTCCACCACTATGCTGACGATTTACAGATCTACTCACATTTCGACCTGAATCGTTCCGCTTTAACGGCTGCGGTTCAGCAAATGGAGGACTGTTTGGGTGAAATAAAGAACTGGATGGCATGGAATTCTATGTGCATGAACGACGGCAAGACACAGTATCTTCCGATTGTACCCAAGTCTGCGGATGCAATCGTTGACGGCACTGTGATTCGCGTTGGTGGTTCTATAATTACAGCTTCAAGATGTGTTCAAAGTCTTGGTGTCTCCATTGACAGGCACCTAGATATGAAAAAGCAAGTGTCGCAAACTGTCAGCGCATGCTCATTCTACCTCCGCCACATCAATCAGATTAGCCGTTTTTTACCCAAACCAACAAAGGAACGCGTAGTCAATGCCATCATCACATCGCGGATTGACTACTGCAACGCACTCTTGTACGGCACGTCTGCAGTTAACATCGCGCGTCTGCAACGAATACACAACTCGGCTGCCAGACTGATCCTGCGTCGTCCACGTAGTGACAGCGCCACGCCCCTGTTACGCGAACTTCATTGGTTGCCTGTTGCGCGCAGAGTGGATTACAAGATACTGGTACTCACGTACAAAGCCATGCACAATGACGCGCCCGTGTACCTGTGTGAACTCGTGCACCCATATCAACCAGCAAGAGCACTGCGCTCTGCCAGCAGTAACATGTTGGAAGTGAAGCGCACTCGTATCAAGGCTGGGGACGGCTCGTTCGCTGTAGCTGCTGCGTCCCTATGGAACACTTTACCGAGTGCTGTTAAAACCTGTGACACTCTCGCCAGCTTCAAATGTCGTCTGAAGACACATTTCTTTTGTGTTTCATATTAGTGCCACTCTACATGAACACTGCCCTCTACAAATTTTTTTTTTATTAGTTATCGTATTCGTATAATGATTATTCATTATTTCTCACGTAAACTATTTTATATTAAATGTTTTACTAAATTATTTATTATTATTAATTTTATATAGTTATTGTGCTAGATTGATTATTATCAATATTATTTAATTTTGATGAATAACTGATATTTATTTACTTGTTTATTTAGAAATTCTACATTATTCAATATGTATGTATTTATTTATTTTATTCTTTACCACTAATATTTATTTTAAATTAATATACATATACATATTTATTGCAATTCTACGATTTTTATGTATTTTAATATGTTGTGAAGCGCCACGAACAATACTGGATGTGGCGCTATACCAAATAAAATATATTATTTATTATTATTATTTTACTCGGGCTACATAATTAATCATTGTCTCCACGTGACCTGTCATGGGACCGACCTCCTAGTGGAAGTAGTGCCACTTGGCGGGTGATGAAGGAGTAATTAGGGAAGAGACGGGCGCCTCTTAGAATTTCCCTATGGGTGCATGGGTACTTGAGCTTGTCTTGTCTCTTCTGGTGCTTTTTTTTTCTTCCTTCTCAGCTTGTGTTCCCCGAAGGGGTGCGGTGAGGGCGGGTGGGTCCACTACTTACACTTCTTTCCTCCAGGGGGTAGGTCACTTGGAGACGGGCGTCATCTTAGAATTTCCCCATGGGTGCCCCCGCCCAGAGTGATATAGCTTGTGTGTTCTGTGCTTGAACTTGTCTAGTCTCTTCTGGTGCTTTTCTTTACCTTCTTCTCAGCTTGTGTATTCTGTGCTTGAGCTTGTCTAGTCTCTTCTGGTGCTTTTCTTTACCTCCTTCTGAGCTTATGTGTACTGTGCTTGAGCTTGTCTTGACTCTTCTTGTGTTTTTCTTTACTTTCTTCTCAGCTTGTGTGTACTGTGCTTCAGCTTGTCTTGTCTATTCTTGTGCTTTTCTTTACCTCCTTCTGAGGTACTGTGTACTGTGGTTGAGCTTGTCTTGTCTTTTCTGGTGCTTTTCTTTACCTCCTTCTGAGCTAGTGTGTACTGTGCTTGAGCTTGTCTTGTCTCTTCTGGTGCTTTTCTTTACCTCCTTCTGAGCTAGTGTGTACTGTGCTTGAGCTCCGAGGTCAACATACGCATAGATAAGGAAGGACTGTGACACAATCCTCGTGAGTGTCGAGTCACGCGGCTTATCTCATACTGCACCCGCTAACGAGCACGGGCAGAGAGCGGAGTTCAACTCGTGACTCCATTGTCTGTACTATCTCGTGATTGAAAAGACATAACGCCTCTATCGGGTTTGCGTATATAAACCTAACAAAACTCTAGTGGAGCATATTACTTTCTACCGACTTCGAACAACGCAACTTCACTCCGACTGCTGACGATGGCGAGCGCTCACGACAAGGCATGTCCCGAGGACAAGATGAATATTATACGTCTCCAACAAGTAAGTGCTGCAAACTGTGTATTTTATTGCTTGACATACGCTTGACTTCCCAAGTATGTGTCTTAGAGTTATAGGTGACACACGGGGTTCCTCTATTACTTTGGGGTTTTATATATCTCATGCGGTGGTGATGAGTACGTAAGGGTAAATAATAATTAATCAGGGATACTTAAGATGTCATTAAAGGTAATAAGGAGTACCTAAGGGGTAATTAGGGGTAATTGTGGGTACTTAGAGGTAACTAATTATGGGTATTTAAGGGTAAGTCAGATGTAATTTGGAGTAATTACTAGGTGGTCACGGGTAATTATGATAATTAGGGGTAACTAGGGGGTAACTAATGGTAAATAAGGGTAATTAAATGTATTTAAGGGTAACTAAGGGGTGATTACGGGTAACTAAGTGTAATTATGGGTAATGAGGGTTAATGAAGGGGTAAGTAACGATATAATTATGGGTAATGAAGGGGTAATTAGGGGTCCAAAGTTAATGCTAGCTTGTGCTTAGTAGTTTTAGTGGTAATTGTATGTAAGTAAGTAAAGGTATTTAAGGGTAACTAAGGGGTGATTACGGGTAATTAAGTGTAATTATGGGTAATGAAGGGTTAAGTAACGATATAATTATGGGTAATTCTGGGGTAATTAGGGGTCCAAAGTTAATGCTAGCTTGTGCTTAATAGTTTTAGTGGTAATTGTATGTAAGTAAGGGTAATTATAGTAACTAAGTGTAATTATAGGTAAGTAAGGATAACTAAGAGGTAACTAGGGGTAATCGCGTGTAATTAAGGTTAAGTAGGGGTAACTAAGGGGTAATTGAAGGTAACTAGAGGTAATTAAGGATACGTAAGGCTAACTGGGGGCTAATTACTGGTAACTAAGTGTACTTAGGGGTCATTAAGAGTAAATAAGAGGTAATTATGTGTAAGTAAGGGTACCACAAAGGTAATCAAGTGGTAAGTAAGGATAATTAAAGGTAATCATAAGTAATTAATAGTAATTAGAGGTTAAAGTTAATGATATGATCACGTATTATAGTTGTTATTGTTGTTGTATAGCCGAATACTATGTTGTAGTTAAGACTAGTTTGTTCTTGGTCAGTTTATGATGTGATGCTAGTGGTGTTGTTGTTCAAATCAATACCTGTTTGTTCTTTGACATTATACATGTAGTGTGTGATATTGAGACGACAATGTATTATGAAAATTATTGTAATTGTTAGTTTCAGAGAATAACATTAGTTGCAATGGGACTCTTAGTTGTTCGTCTGAACTTTCGTATGGAAGAGTATTTTATATACACACGCAAGCATTATTCCTCTGTCTGTTTACACACGCAGGTACATGTCCTTTGGTCACGCACACACTATTCCTCTGTCGGAGTTCACACGCAGCTAGGTACTTTAGACACATGCGCATGCATGCACTGTATATTTCTCTAAGGTCACACGTCTACCTGAGTCTGCTGATATGTTACTCACATCCAACCGTGTATAGTCGTTGGTCACACGTAGCCACACGCCCCTCCGTCCACACGTTCTCACGCTTACACCCATCCTTGTTTCCCGAGTCTGCTAACATATCACTTACATCCAACCGTGTTCGTTCGCTTACATCCATCAGTGTAGTCATTGATCCGTGACGTTTGATATACGTTCTATCAGAAACAGATATTCTACTGTCAAAAGAGTGAAATTTGTTGAGTTCTACTGTCAAAAGAGTGAAATTTACTGAGTTCTACTGCGGAAAGTACGTTTGTTTGTCAGTGAACGTTTGCAAATTTGTAAGTTTAAAAGTATGTTTGTACGTTTGTTTACACGTTGTACTTAAGGAGTAATGAGAGAACCAAAGGCGCGCACGTATGCACTATATATCTCTCTCGTAGTTCACACGCCTACCTGAGACGGAAGATTCAGATACAACAGTAGTTATCGGTATATACGTAGCCACGCTCTGTCTGTCCACACGCTGACATCTATCCACCTTCGTCACCTGCTGACATCTCTATCCAATCGTGCATACATCGGTTTATACGTAGCCACACACCCCTCTGTCCACACGCTGACATCTATCCACCTTCTTCACCTGCTGACACCTCTACGTCACGCAGTGTTTGTGTCATATCCAGACGGTATGCGGCAGACGTAAAGTGTCCATCGATCCACCCTTACCCAAACGATCGAAATGCGAAGAACGACCACGCATGATCAGTCTCGTGCAGACAGAACGGAACACGATGGTACAGGAGGAGGAGGAGGAGGAGGAGGAGGAGGACAAATACAGTTTCTTCTGGGGTCGCTCGTCCGAGTTCAGCCAGTGGTACCCCTGCGTATTCTCGGTAGACGGAGTCGAGTATTGCTGTGCGGAGCAATACATGATGCACCAGAAAGCTTGTAAGTCCAAGTGCAATCTGTTTAGAAATATGCAGTAATACTATTAATAATGCCTCTGTAATTACATTGTGTATATTCGATAGTCGTGACTATGATAATAGTAATGTGTTACTGCGACTTTGACAAATCAACAACAGTAAATAAGTTATAATGTATTAACGTAATCTTTGTAAGTTAATAGTACACTCAAAATATGCAGTATCAAAACGCAATATTTTCTCTTAAGTACATTATCTGCCACTTAGTTTGTTTTTGGTATTCTATGCATAATCGTGGTGTCATATACCCGCACAATAACCGATAAGTAATTGTGTTTACATGAATAAGTGTGAACTTGTTGCCACGTGGATGATTAATTATGTAGCCCGAGTAGAAGTGGGTATGTATGCTCAGTGAAGCACACTTTTAAATTGATCTATCTGATATGGCTTTCCGCTATATTTACTCTCCGCGTAGTCCATAGAGTACCTCTTTCCCGTTTACTTTTTTGTTTTGTTTTTGAATCCCTGACATAAACCGCAGTCGGATGTTTTTTCTTGACACACTTTATTATAAACAAGACGACGCCTGTTGACCTGTTACAGTGCTCTTTGGTGATGACCAGACAGCTAAGGAGATCATGACTACTGATAACCCGAAAGAACAGAAGGCATATATTTATATATATATATATATAAATATATATATATATAAATATATATATAATGGGACAATGTCTGTAAATAATACAATATAATAATAATAATAATATCAATAATATTATTTGTTGTATGTTCCAGAGAAGAAGAACTCCGCAACAACCACGAATGTGCTTTCTGTGTTGTCATGGCTGAACTGCTGATGACACGGGAACAGTTTGAGCCTCCAAACCCTTGGGTTGACCTCGACCCTGTTGCCCCCCTGGACACGGGGGATGTCGAAAATTGGTGTGCGGAGACAGATGATGAAGATGATGGTTTCGTTGATGTAATCGATCGCTGATGTAAATAAAACTATTCAACTTTCAAACTGTGGTGTTTGTTGGTTATTACCTTATGATACATTATTTCAAACATACATAGATACATACATACATATACTTTCCTTTCAAAGACTGATTCCGCTTTGATCTATCCTTCATTCTACACTACTTGTTGTATGTTCCAGAGAAGAAGAACTCCGCGATAACTACGAATGTGCTTTCTGTGTTGTCATGGCTGAACTGCTGAGGACACGGGAACGGTTTGACCCTCCAAACCCTTGGATTGACCCCGACCCTATTCCCCCCCTGGACACGGGGGATGTCGAAAATTGGTGTCCGGAGATAGATGATGAAGACGATGGTTTCGTTGATGTAATCGATCGCTGATGTTAATAAAACTATTCAACTTTCAAACTGTGGTGTTTGTTGGTTATTACCTTATTATTCAAACATACATACATACATACACACATACATACTTTTTCAAAGACTGATTCCCCTTTGATCTTTCCTTCATTCTACACGATAAGTCATAGGACGAATTATTCTCACCTTATCAATATACATACATACATACTTTTTCAAAGACTGATTCCCTTTGATCTTTCCTTCATTTTACGATACATTATTTCAAACATACCTACATACATACATATATACTTTCCTTTCACAGACAGATTCCCCTTTGATCTTTCCTTCATTCTACACGATACGTCATTGGACGAATTATTCTCACCTTATCAGTTGATCCTTCTGTTCCCTTCATCATCTCTAGTGACTCACCTTTTAACACTTTTAAAATTTCATCTTCTGTCGTTCCTATACTCACCGGTAGTCATTCAAGGATTACGCACTCCTTCACTCGCCACCATTCAAGGTTTACGCACTCCTTCACTCGCCGTCTGGGGCGCCACTGGTCTTATGCCCACTCGGGGGGGGGCGACTCCCTTCTCCTTCTATTATCGCTAATAAACGACCAGAAAACACTGCAGGATACCCATCAAAAAATTACGATACTACTATTTATATATATATATATATATATACATATATACATTAACAGGGATATGGGTGTATGAAATGCAGTGCAAAACAAGAATATTCGGCTTAGGTTGATCACTTCGGACACTGCTAACGAAACAGGCTGAAACAAACCGGGTATGTCAAGTCAACGATCTAAACAAAGATGTCAGAATGAACTTTGTGACAGAAACATAGTTAATAATGACGAAGTAATGTCTGACTGAGGATGCTATTAGGGGGATTCAGAGCAAACTAATCACGTTTATTTTGCTTTATCTCTGCGGTATATATACCCACACAACTAGTAGTGGTTTACGAAAGGTAAGCATTATTTTCCATAATAGTAAACGGCGTGTGTTCGTATTCGGTCATCCCTTCAGTGTGGAACCGATGTATGAACTGCAACGAATATAACACCAGTATAAGAATTTGGTACATCGGTTACGGGTGTCATGTACAGTTGTATATGGCAATTTACAGATTACAGATACTACTTCCCTAACAGTACATGCAAAATCAGCAACGGTTGTTTGAAACGGACAGAGTAACCTGGCTAACGATAATATTGTGGTAACTACCGTATGTGTCACAATGTGTACTTATCATACACTTCATATATTGAACATGAATATCTTACATTACATGATATCAATAATTATTATGATTGCTAGGGTAGAAGAATATAAAGTTCAATAAACGTAACACTAATGTCTAAAAATACATGTCAACTGGGTAAAGTCAAAGACTTCCTGTTTACCCCCTTCAAACAATGCACATTGTACATTCTCATTTGTATTATAGTTAAATTTATTTGTTTTGTATGTTGGCTGAGATTAACTTCAGTGTTTCGCAAAGCGACAGACCAGGGGGTGCTGAGACTGATTACTACATCTGACGTGCTAGGGTGATGTTCTACATTGGTAAGAATAAAAATACCGATATCATGCAAGAGAGGCGGTAACAATATGCTGGGTATTGTCGCAAAACACCCCCGCTTTAAAACTCTATAGCACAGTTTCGTAACGTGGTTAAAATTAAACTCTCCGTAGTGTGGTAGTGTGTTCAAGCACCGTAGTGTTTTCAATCTTCGTCTAAAACATTACATTCTCCAAGTTGAAAACTGATCGTTTTAATTAGCCCCTATAATAAAATGTTATAAAATCGTGATCATCTTAATCTTAAAATAACACACATACATATATATATATATACATTCTCACATCTTGGCTAATCTCGACCTATTGTCAAACGAGTTTTCGATCGCATTTTTGTGTGTTTTGAATCTCCTACACCGGATGAGACAAACATCTACTCGTTGTCTGTGTTTGCAGTCATCGGCGTCACAATGTCAAGCGTACTACACGTTAGCATTATATAAGCAATGAGCTGTAGCTAGCATTTTTTACACACGCATCTGCCATATCCAAGTACTCTCTATGGTGTTGCTGGAATGTCCGTCTGATGTACCATAATGTCACGGTCAACAGTCCACCCGGCGCCATGAAGAGACGGCACCGATTGTCGTACAAAATGGCCGCCTGGTAGTTGGCACTCTTGATGTGTTGGTCACATGTACTTATGCTAAATGACAACGTGGCTGTGTATGTAGGCTTTTACACATACATGGGCGCCAAGACTACTCGGCCCACAGACAACTCGGCACGGGCCGAATTGTCTCAAGATAACTCGGTCCCCATGCTGAGACAACTCGGCCCCCGCTTAGAGGCAGCTCTGTCCCCGGGTTTGGACCGGTCAAGGTTTTGCCAAATTGTACACGTTGTGGAGATTATCGATTGTTATGATGGAGATATCGCTCTTTGTTTTAAAATTGACATGAGCATAACATATATATGTATATATATATATATATTTATAAAAGTAGTATATGACTCCCTTAGCGTAATTTTCACGATAATTTTCGTAACTATTTCCACCTTTAGCCAAGTAATTTACCTTTAAACATCGCCCAACCAAAATGAATTGCAAACGAAACTCAGAACTCATGTCAAGGAAAACGAATTGATACTATATGGGAGAAAATAACTAATTTTGCATGTTTATTGCCATCTTATTAGAGCATCATGCCGCCTTGCGGATTTTTCATAAAACGGCCGTAATTTATGTATGAACCGTTCAATCATCCTACATCGACGTATGATGTATCTAGATAGTCGAGATGAGGAGTAGCAACTATTATATTATGTATTGTGTGCGTAATGACAAACATATTTATGTTATGTGCGATAAACCATACAATCTTGTTATTCTAATGCTAACTTCCCTCACTATTTCCACCATAGCTGATCAGTTTAGGACTAAACATCGCCAATCCTAGATTAAATTGCAGAAGAAACACCAGACTCCTTCCGAACAAAATATAAATAATGTAATTGATAATATTTGGGAGAGAGTGACTTATGTGTATCATACGGGGTGCCTTCAAGCGAACAACGTGAAGCGGACCTAATTTCTGAACCGATCATTATACATCAAAGTGTAAAGCGTCTGTGGATTCAAAATAAGAAGTAGCAACTTTTATGGTTATACGACTTCAATTTGCTCGGCTTATATAATTTATTTTGTCAAAGTATGTTCTGAATCTTAAAATAAATACGCAATCCAAATAAAACAAAGCCACATCTACGGGTGTGAAGAATCAGTCTTTCCACCAATGATGAGGTACTTCTTTCGCCTGCTCCTAGCAGGACGTTATTCGTTGACGGCAGCAAACATTGTACGAAGATCTTCTCCGTGCGTCACGTTGCACGGTAAATATGTCTTCCTTTCCTATGAACAAGACATATGAGCCTCCTCTTGCAAACTTAATGTCATAACGCTCAAGAACCGCCTAAAATGGATTCACAAAGTGATCGATAAGGTACCTGTGAGTCCATCCTTCCTCACTCATATATAATCATTCCTAAACGGCCTGTGAAAGATGTGGAGCCAATGACTACGAGTTTATTCGGACGTAGTAGCATTGATAGATGCAGTACATCGGGAGCTTCGTGGAGGGCCAGGTCTCTGGTCGTGTGGTCTTCATATCGTGATTTTCGAATATATATTTTTGGAAGATCAGTAAAATGCATCGAAGCGCACTCGCTCATTTTCCACAACAAAACAGCCGTTCTAGGCTTGATTCAAACCCAACAGTCCAAACCATCTTAACCCACAACACGTCCAGCTGCTGGTGGTGGATCAAACAGCTTAAGACATTGCCAAGAAAAATCAAGTAACTTTCCAAGAAACTCCCATTGAAGACAGTTTTTTCGTGGTGCTAGAAAGCATGCATATTGAAATGGCTTTATTGGCCACAATGGCAGGTTTACACTAGATGGCCTGATGTTTTGGCCGAAGCCAGGATCACCAAGAATGTGTCAGCAGCCATATTACACCTTGTAAAAGTGATAGTTATTGTATTGGGTACGCTATCCATCTTATACCAGAGTTATAGGATAGTGGAACTGACTTGCCTTTTGAAGATAAGATCGCCATATTTGCACGGGAGAGTTCTATATGGATAGTATGAAAGCTACTGGTGCAAAAGTTCCAACAGATCATCTTCACGTTCGTCCGAGCACACCGACAGAGGAAATTCAAGCTATTGTTGACACACTGAAGCCGGTATAAGATGGATAGTGGAATTGACTTGCCTTTTGAAGATAGGATCGCAGTAGTTGCACGGGAGAGTTCTATATGGATACTGCGCTAGCTACTTGTGCAAAAGTTACAACAGATCATCTCCACGTTCGTCCGAGCACACCGATGGAGGAAATTCAACTTATGGTTGACACACTGAAGCCGCTCTCACCTCTGTACTTTTCTCTGGATTATCAGAATTATGTCCGGTGGATTCCCCTCTTCACTCATGACCTCGATGTTTTTTCTTCCGAGCATGCAGAATGAGTGAAGGTCAGTAGAAAATAACAGGAGCAGTCGAGTGTTCTCGAGTATGCGATGTGATCGGCCTTACTCGGCCCATGTTACAATGTTGGATAGTAGCTGGCCCGGAGATCAGCCGAATAGTTGGGGGAATTTACCAGTGATAATAACGACGGCGATGACAATGAAGAGCTATGAAGAAGGCTGTGCATACCAGGAACGTCTTCGAGGCCACCTTATGAATTTGTTGGAAGCCTTGATGAACAGAGAATGTCATTTTGAAAAAGAGCGTGTACACTTAATTACGTTGCACAATAAGGTGTGCGTCACGTACATTGGTGAGCTTGAATCGAAGGGATAGCAGTAACTCGTCAGCTTTATGGAAAATGTGCTGAATTCGAATGCACTGTATTAGACCACACAAATCAAGCGAAACAACTTATCCAATAACACAGACAGCAGAAAGTTAGAATACATTATATGCATACGTAGGCCTATATCATAAAACCTGTGTATCTTTAACAAAATATATTCAATAGGCCATATACCGCTGACGATTAAATTATATTTATTTCACATGAAACAACATCTTAAAACATCTTCATCTAACTATAACCGACCTAGCGTATGCATATTAACGTTTCCCACTTAGACGGCTTGAACCTCGCGCGCCAAATTTTCACGGATTAATCAACGATCTCTAGAGTAGGACGTAATACCTATATCTTTTCGAAATACCAAATATGTCAAGATACCTTTATGGGGTAAATAAGTTCGTTCCTTAATGGTTTTGAACTGAAACCGTAATGTGCACATAATACGTAAAAGGAAATGAGCGCGTAATACGCAAGACCATAACAATCACAGGAACCACGCGCGTGGCAAACACGTCAGGAAATCGGCCCCTACGTCATAAACTTGGCAAAATGGAGTAAACGCACACACAGTAATGCTTATATGTCTACCCTTATGCCAATAGCATAGCAATACGAATATTATTTGACAATTCTACTCTATCACGGTCGAAAAGAATTGGGCTTATCCATGGATGTGAACTTCATATTCTCTCCAACCTTCGACATTTTGAACAAACAACGAATATCTGCGAACGCGTTATAGTGTTTATGTAACGATGATGAGTGTTTTCCAACATTTGGTAAATATTACTTTCATGACTCTCTTCTACCAAGGCAGCAGTTGGCCGTCAGGTGACGGGCATTTTTAGTAGTGTTCAATAACGGGTGATCTGTGAGGTCAATGATCGAGGTACACTTTGTTGTAATTAGAATTCCCCATTCTACCTATTGCAATGGAAGGAGTGATGTTCAATATTGTTTCAAACGTATTTAGAAGATGACATAGTAAACACATAACACGTCGGTCCAGGTAATGTTATTTAGGATGCTATGAGGGGTCAAAACATTATATCAAGGACCGCGTTATGTTGAAAGCGTGATTTGTGTGTTCAATGAGTCGTACTGCAAGAGTCTGACTACAACATTTTGAACATGGCTCCTACAAAAGTTAAACTCAAGATCTGCTCATTGACCATCAACTGTGAGCACTTGTTATTCATGGACTCGTCATCAAAGGGAAGCAAATTTAGTTAGATAGTCCCATGCTTTGTTTCTCGCAAACTGATCAAAGACAATTCGCCGCGGTGTCCTAGTTCGATCGTCGTGCTTGAAACAAACAATTTCCCGTTATCAGTTGTTTATATTTAACATACTTATATATATGATAATTGTATTAATAATTGTATTATGTGTGATATTATAGTCAGTTGAACTGAGTAATGTCCAATGTATAGTTACATGTTGGTCACGTGTATGTACAATTGTTAGGCCCGATTTCACCAGAGTTGTGGTCCAAACTCACCGTGGGCCGAATTAATCTGTCTCTAGTCGCTGTCGTCTAATTTTCCTCAAACACAAAGGGAATTCAACTGTCTCTAGCCGCCGTCATATGATTTTTCATTTTCTAAGCGGGGGCCGAGTTGTCTCACACAACACAAATGGCCGCAATTATCGTCGTTTTAGTATCAACATTCACTTCATATTGCGCCCTCTGGAGGAGAGTGGTTCTACAATCATTCCTCTCAGATAGGAGAAACATCCTCTAGAAAAGCATGATATATCAAAACACGTACGAGGAAAACTGAGAGTTAATATTGCTGTTTTTTTTTAATTATAATGCCAACTGGGAACGTTGAGACCAATGGTCCAATGTAGTGAATGAAACGTATAAAGAGGCAAGCAAACCTCGGCGACTCGGAGGAGATATACTTACAATGCTACACAATTAGCGTATTTATGTGTGTGTGTGTGTGTGTGTGTGTGTGTGTGTGTGTGTGTGTGTGTGTGTGTGTGCGTGTGCGTATGCGTGTGTGCGCGAACACTGCCCTTGTGTGATAATTGTAAATTTTGTTTTATGTTACCAGCGTCAACACAGTAATTAGTTCGGAAGTGTAGGTCTAAGCATAACTCCAACTCCTATGAGCCGATCCGTGACATTATGTTGAACAAAAAATCAAACAAAAAACGGCCGACTGTGAACACTGATAATATTATTTCTTACCTATCAATGTCCATGAATCTCCCCGTTTTTATGTGATGTCATACATGATACCTGTATTGTTTCAAGTTCAGCCCTTCCTCAAGCAAATACAATGAGTAATATATTTCTGAAGAAAGAAACAGTATACCGAAATACGAAGCGGAACGGTAACTTAAATGTTTAATATAACTAGCCGCCTATTAATTACGTGACATTCACTGTTGCCTGTGTTAAAACAAAATCCCACGCACGTCTGTTTTTGCGATAGATATGAAGGTATGCATTTCCTCGGATTACATCGACCCAAATGTGACGTACTGGATACCATTCGAAGTTTGGACAAGGATATCGCAAAATCACCAGTGTGTTTGTGTGTATGTGCGTGCCTATATGTGCATGTGCGTGTGTTTGTGCGTCTGCGTGTGCGTGTAGGTGTCCGTGTGAGTGTGTGCGCGTATACGTATGCGTGTGGGTGTGTGTAGGTGTGTGGGTCTACGCTTATTTTTCTGTCTCCCTCTGTCTCTGTCTCTGTCTCCATGTCCCTGTCTGTCTGTCTGTCTGTCTGTCTGTCTGTCTGTCTGTCTGTCTGTCTGTCTGTCAGAGGCAGTGTCTATCTTTCTGTCTCTCTGTCAGTCTGTGTCTCTGTATCCATTTCTTTCCGATTCATTTTCTCCCTCAACTGTCGTCTTTTTGGTGGCCATTTCAGTTTGATACAGAGTTTTTACATAAAGACTGACCTGGAATTACATAGAATTTTACAGTAGAGAAACGTCTATAGAAAATTATCCGCAAAAATCCCACAGAATATGTTATATATTGTCTAAAGAATTGTTTGCTAATGTGCCACCTAGCGAACATTTATGCGGATACTCACACACATTGAGCACTTCTATATATAAGTCTGACATACATGTACTACTTGGGTCCGTGAGGATTCTTTGATGTAGCATCAACTGAACAGCGCTCTTTGATGGCTTAAAGCGCCATTTTGTGGTTGACCATAAATTACTCTTTACCGGTACAACAGTTTTTATATATAGCATCACCAATTGTAACAAATTAAGCCCACAAATGTACTATGCTGAATCTTATCAACGTTTTGTTTTCTACAAAGTAAAACATAATCTCCCGAACATTATTCTGCCACAATAATCTTATTGTTGCGTGCACCAGTACTCGAAAAAAGATCCCAACAAATACATACAAACACAACGACATAAATACATATGTATACTCATTTTATCCCATAATCACCTACACCCTCATAACTAATCATGAACTCCCGTCACTTTATCACTTTCAGCAAGGTTTTAACAAGATTGCCACCCAGAGAATTAACTCTAGGTAGCAGGTGGACAAGGAAGCCCTTGGCTTATCGAGAGTCCGACCTTTTTATCTATGTGTATCCCGCCCGTCTGAGGTATGTGTCGATTTTATTTTAAAACATATTCACGCTACTAGCACCCACACAATCAGCAAGTAATATGTTCCATTCATTTACAGTCCTTTGTGAAAATTAAGACTTTCTTATATCCAAACTACTCTGCTCCTTTGCTAATGCAAGATCATGTCCTCTAGTCCTTCTATCTTTCTTAACTGAGAAAAACATATTTCTATCAATATTTTCATAACCCTTCAATATTTTAAACACTTCTATCTGATCTCCTCTCAATCTCCTGGTCTCTAGTGTTGTTAAACCGCATTTTTTTAGGTGTATTTCATAACTATGATCCCTCAGATTTGGTATCATTTTAGTTGCTCTCCTCTGCACTCTTTCTAGCATATCTATGTCCTTCCTGCGATATGGCCTCCACACTTGAATAAAATATTCTAAATGAGGCCTAACTATTGTTTTGTACAGCGGTATTATTAGCTCTTTTTCCTTATACGTTATGTTTCGCGTAATTAATCAAAGGGTTTGATTTCCCTTTGAAGCTGCAATTCCGCACTGCTCTGAAATCTTCATATCAGCACTAACGGTTAACCCTAAGTCCTTTTCTTTTACAGTAGTACTTAGTACAGTACCCCCCATTGTATATTCTACCTCTTCGTTCCCATGTCCTATGTGGAGACATTTACATTTCCCAAAATTGAACATCATTTGCCACTTTTCAGACCATTTGATCAACCTGTCAAGATCATCTTGTAAATGCTGTCTATCTCCATCACTTTTAATCCTTCTAAACACTTTTGTATCATCCGCAAATTTCAACACCTTGCTTGTTATTTCATCATCCAAATCGTTGATGTATATTAAGAATAATATAGGACCTAATACTGATCCCTGTGGTACCCCACTCAATACCGATTTCCAGTTTGAAGCCTCCCCATCAACTACTACACGTTGTCTTCTGTCAATCAGCCATTGTTCAATCCAGTTTATTATACCATTTCCTATGCCATGGGCCTTTAATTTAAGCAGTAATCTTTGATGTGGTACTTTGTCAAAAGCTTTTTGAAAATCTAATTAGACGATATCTACTGGTGATCCCTCATCTACCCACTTAGTGATGTCTTCCAAAAACCATAACATATTTGTTAAGCATGACCTCGCTTTAAAAAAACCATGTTGAGATGGGGTTTTCAAGTTTTGTTTAACAAGAAAATCCACCATGTGATCGTTAATTAGTCTTTCTAATAATTTACAAATCACTGATGTTAAACTCACTGGTCTATAGTTCTCTGACTTGTTTCTCGAACCTTTTTTGAATAACGGTATAATGTTTGCTTCTTTCCATTCTAAAGGAACCACTCCCTCTTCTAATGACAAGTTGAAAACTGTTGCAAGTGGTATGCTAATTTGTTCTACAATTTCCAATAATAGTTTGGGTGGAAAACCATCCACTCCAGGTGATTTACTCTCCTTCATAGCCCTTATTTTCTTAGCTACCATTTCCGGGGTTACAATTAATTGTCCTAAATAGTCTGAATCTGCCCCCTTGAACTTAGCCTTTGGTATTGGCAGTGAACTAATATCTTCCCTGGTAAACACTGAACTAAAGTACTCATTCAGGTCTTCTGCCATTATGAATCCCTCTGATATTATATTTCCAGCACTATCTTCTAGAGGACCGACCTTATCTTGAACTTTCTGTTTGCTTCGAACATACGCATAAAAACTCTTGCTGTCATGTTTTATATTACCAGCTAATTGTTGTTCATAGCTTCTCTTTGAATTTCTAATTTCAGCTGTAGCTTGGTTAAGTGCTTCTTTATAATTGTTGTAGTCTTCATCATTTCCGGTACATCTATATGACTTCCACATCATTTGTTTATACTTAATTTTTCTAATGGCTTCTTTCGATAAGTGTTTCTTTTTGGACCGTTTTCCTTGTTTTTTGAAGGGTACAAATTTATCGATTATGCACTTAATTTCACTCTTTAATATATTCCAGCATTCTGTTGCCGTCTTATTCCAGTCTATCTGTGCTAAATATTTCCTCATGTCCTTATACCTTCCTTTGTGGAAATTTCTCCTATACTGCTTTTTGCTATTCCTTTCTGATTTTACTTTGATGGTAAAATGTATCTGGTTGTGATCGCTACTCCCCAGTGGCTCACATATATTGACATTGTCAACTAATTCATTCTGTGAGGACAAAACTATGTCTAACACATTCTCACCCCTGGTTGGTTCTAGCACATGTTGAGAAAGGAATGTATCTTGAAAAACTTGTGGTCCTCTCTCCCCATACTCTGTAGAGATTTCCATTGTATATGCCCATGGTTAAAATCCCCCATAATAATACAGTCCCGTTTGCTTACTTCCCTTATAGCGTTTTGTATTTTTTCATTCTCTTCTATGCTTATGTTTGGATTTCGATAAACTAACCCAAATGTTAACGTTGAGTTTCCTGTAACTATGTTACACCAAACAGCTTCTTCGCAATCTGCTTCTCTTTCTAGTTTTATTTCATAAGCCTGAATAGATTCTTTAATATATAAAATAACTCCACCTCCCTTTCTTCCTATTCTATCTTTTCTAAACATTACATATCCTGTCAGTCCCAATTCAGCATCTGATATATCGGTGGTGGTCCAGGATTCGGTTATACCTATTATATGAGGGTCAATATCTTCTACCATAATGTTTAGTTGATTTCTTTTGTTTACTATACTCCTTGCATTTAAATAAACACATTTATATCCAGCTTCAGAAGAGTTTTCCAGACTGTTATTTGTTGATTTATTTGTGCTGTCTTTATCTATGCCTCCATTTTCAGGCTTTTCTGTGAGTCCCCCCTGCGAATCTAGTTTAAACAGATGCAACCTGTCCCACTGTCAACAGATTGCAGCAGATTCTCTGAGAAAACTGCTGCCCCCTTTCCACTAAGATGGAGGCCATCTCTCATGTACATATCTTCCCTCCCAACAAAGTATCCCCATAAATCTGTGAATCCCACCCCCTCTTCTTCACACATCTGCTCAGCTAGTGCATTGGTCGCCATCCTCTTGCAGTTTCTATACGTTGCCCCCCTTCCTCCCATTACTGGCAAAATTCCTGACAAAATAACCTGTTCGACTCGTGTCTTCTTTAGCCTCCTCACTAACTGTCTATACTTCTGTACTATCGCAGTTGTTCCCTCCCTGTCTGCATTATTTTTTCCTACATGTACCAGTATAGACCCCCCTTGCCATGTCCCAATACCTTCTCTACCCTGTCAGTTACATGTTCAATCCTAGCCCCCGGTAAACAAACAACGATGTCCTTCCCCTCGCTCAGTGTCTTGTCCGTCTTTCTCATAATGGAGTCACCCATAAACACCCTCTCTTTCCTCATTGCCCCCTCAATCACTGCCTTAGAATAGCTCCTTCTTCGGTTTGCATCTGTCTGGTTGTTGTCTTTCCCCCTGCCGTCTTCTCTCCTGTCACATTCTATTCCGATCCATTCTTTCCTGTCGCTTTTTCTCTTGTCACCTTTCCTCCTGTCAGCGTCCCTTTTATCGACTTCTCTTCTATCACATTTGCTCTCACTTCCATCTTTCGTCCCGTCTCATTTTCCTCTCTCCTCTCCCGTTCCATCTTCCCTCCCTCCTTCTCTACAGTCACTTTCTTCCCTGTCACCTTCACGCTTGTCACGTTTTCTGTTGTCGATTTTCCAATTTCTTCCCCTCCAATCACCTTCTCTCCTCTCAATCTCCTTTCCTCAGTTTTCTTGCCACTGCTATTCTCCTTCAGTCTTGCAGTATCCTCATCTCTCTCCCTGTCGTCTCTTTCCATTCGACCTGCCTCCTTGCTAATTCCCATCTCCATTCCCTTCACAATATCTGTCAACCTAACTATCTCCTTCTGCAAACACTCCACCTTCCAACATCCAATGCACTGAAAGGTGAATCCTTCCTCCATGGTTTCTGCCCATGACTTTCCACACCCGGACAATGCAAAATCTACCCAGCTGTGGCAGTGATCGCACACCAAGTGTCGCTTTGCCTTGACTTGCCGCTTGCAAGGCGCCATATCCCGATCAGAATTGATTTAATAACTTACCTAACTTAGTCTTTATAAAGACTGTTTCCTGTGTATTACACCACACTTTAGGTTAAAATTTCAATTACACAGCTGACTATTTATCCTAACACGAACGCTAACATCACCGGTAGTGACCTAATTTAAATACAATCAATTACGTTATGTTAGGCTGCTTTATTTATTTAGGTTATGCCGCCCGACTATCGCCCTTGTTTAATTTTAACAACAATGCTACCTAACCAAAATATATAGCAAGTACTGGCTTACACAGATATTATCTTATGTAAGTAGTTTGATGGTTGTTACTTTATCTCCTATATATTCTACCACATAATCAGGTTTGTTAAATCTTGTTTACAACTTTTCGAAGGCTAAGCCGCCTAAGTGAGTTACCCTATTATCACTCACTATACTAAGGTGTTCTAAAATACTTTAACTAACTAACTTTAAGCACAACTGCTACTCAATATATGTTTATTGCAACTTTATGAATGATATTAAGGCAAAAATAATACTTATCAATCAGTAATTCCACATGTTTATCCACTTTTTTACACCACCAATTTCTGCGATCTATCTCCGCCAAATATAGCCTCGAATCCTGTAAATGTGAACACCGTCCATCTTGTGACACCACCCCACCTAAATAAATGAATTAGTGATTTTCACTACGCGCATTACTTGATTGCAGTACTCTGATGTAGATCATTATCATTTTAATTTATTTTCATGTCCGTGCACCACTGGAATTACCACCGCACCGTCACTACTAAGTTAGGTCCTGAAGGTCACCAAAGTCTTCCAAGTATTTGGTACGTCAGACTGACATCGACTAGTTTCGATGTAATCGAATGTTTTCAAGTTTAAGTGACTATGACGTCACGTCTGCTTAGAGTATTGCGCAGTCGGTGTCAGTCGAGGTAGTTGATAAACTACAGTTAGAGAGAGTCTGGTCTGGTCGGGTCGGGTCAGTTCGTACCAAAAGAGCCAGTTATAGACGCCAATCTAACAGTACATTATATCCAACCTCATTGAAGCTAATGTCAAGAATTACAACATATATTTGTGTTCTAGAAACGGTAGGTGAACAAACATAATAGAAATATTTTTGTCTGATACTTTATTGATTTGACGTCTTACAAAGGTTCCGTTGAAATACTGATAGCTTCAGTGATATTCAGCGAAATGGTGTCATAAGCGCACTGATATTTAATTTAAAGCAAATGCATGATGTTTCCGATCAACCTTCTTGTCGATGTTCGTATTCGTATTCCTCATCATTTCACTTTGGAACCTAGGTACGAACTGCAAAAAGAACAGGCCATCAGGGTAAGAATACAGGACGTCGGTATATATGTATATATCTGGTGGTTTACAGTTTCCAGAATATCACCAACACTGCAAGAACCACACCACATCAAAGAATCCTCTTCACAATTAGTCCAACATGTGTGTGTGTTTAACAAGATTTAACAAGATTTAACAAGATTGCCATCCAGAAAATTACTCTGGATGGCAGTTGGACAAGGAAGCCTTTTGGCTTATCGAGAGTCCAATACTTTTTATCTACATGTATCCCGCCTTTTTAAGGTGTGTGTCGATTTTATTTTTAAACATATTCACGCTACTAGCACCAACACAATCAGGAGATAATCTGTTCCATTCATTTACAGTCCTTTGTGAGAATGAGAACTTTCTTATATCTAATCTACACTGCTCCTTTACTAATGTAGCTTCATGTCCTCTGGTCCTTCTGTCTTTCTTAACCGAGAAAAAAATGTTTCTATCAATATTTTCATAACCATTCAATATTTTAAACACTTCTATGTGATCTCCTCTCAATCTCCTGGTCTCTAGTGTTGTTAAACCACATTCTTTTAGGCGTATTTCGTAACTAAGATCCCTCAGATTTGGTATAATTTTAGTCGCTCTCCTCTGTACTCTTTCTAGCATATCTATGTCCTTCTTGCGATATGGCCTCCATGCTTGTATACAATATTCTAAATGAGGCCTCACTATTGTTTTGTACAGCGGTACTATTAATTCTTTTTTCTTATACGCTATATTTCGCCTAATTAATCCAAGGATTTGATTTCCCTTTGACGCTGCAATTCCGCACTGCTCTGAAACCTTCATATCAGCACTAATTGTTAACCCCAAGTCCTTTTCTTTTACAGTTGTACTTAGAACAGTACCCCCCATTTTATATTTTACCTCTTCATTCCCATGACCTGTGTGGAGGCATTTACATTTCCCAAAATTGAACAGCATTTGCCACTTTTCAGACCATTTGATCAACCTATCAAGATCATCTTGTAAATGCTGTCTGTCTCCATCACTTTTAATCCTTCTAAACACTTTTGTATCATCCGCAAATTGTAACACCTTGCTTGTTATATCATCGTCCAAATCGTTGATATATATTAAGAATAATATAGGTCCTAGTACTGATCCCTGTGGTACCCCACTCAATACCGATTTCCAGTTTGAAGCCTCCCCATCAACTACTACACGTTGTCTTCTGTCATTCAGCCATTTTTCTATCCAGTTTATTATACCATTTCCTATGCCATGGGCCTTTAGCTTAAGGAGTAATCTTTGATGTGGTACTTTGTCGAAAGCTTTTTGAAAATCTAAATAGATGATATCTACTGGTGATCCCTCATCTACCCACCTAGTGATGTCTTCCAAAAAACATAACATATTTGTTAAGCATGACCTCGCTTTTAAAAAACCCATGTTGAGATGGGTTTATCAAGTTATGTTTAACAAGAAAATCCACCATGTGATCTTTAATTAGTCTTTCTAATAATTTGCAAATCACTGATGTTAAACTCACTGGTCTATAGTTCTCTGACTTGTTTCTCGAACCTTTTTTAAATAACGGTATAATGTTTGCCCCTTTCCATTCTAAAGAAACCACTCCCTCTTCTAATGACAAATTGAAAACTGTTGCAAGCGGTGCGCTAATTTGTTCTACAATTTCCAATAGTAGTTTGGGCGGAATCCCGTCCACTCCAGGTGATTTATTATCCTTCATAGCCCTTATTTTCTTAGCTACCATTTCCGAGGTTACAACTAACTGTCCTAAATAGTCTGAATCTGCCCCCTTGAACTTAGCCTCTGGTACTGGCAGTGAACTAATATCTTCCCTGGTAAACACTGAATTAAAATACTCATTCAGGTCTTCTGCCATTAAGAATCCCTCTGATATTGCATTTCCAGCACTATCTTCTAGAGGTCCGACATTATCTTGAACTTTCTGTTTTCTTCGAATATACGCATAACAACTCTTACTGTCGTGTTTTATATTACTAGCTAATTTTGTTTCATAGCTTCTCTTTGAATTTCTAATTTCAGCTGTAGCTTGATTAAGTGCTTCTTTATAAATGTTGTAGTCTTCATCATTTCTAGTACATCTATATGACTTCCACATCATTTGTTTATACTTAATTTTTCTAATGGCTTCTTTCGATAAGTGTTTCTTTTTAGGCCGTTTCCCTTGTTTTTTGAAAGGTACAAATTTATCGACTATGCACTTAATTTCACTATTTAAGATATTCCAGCATTCGGTTGCTGTCTTATTCTTCAGTGTGTTATTCCAGTCTATCTTTGCTAAATATTTCCTCATGTCCTTATACCTTCCTTTGTGGAAATTTCTCCTATACTGCTTTTTACTATTCCTTTCTGATTTTACTTTGATGGTAAAATGTATCTGGTTGTGATCACTACTCCCCAGTGGCTCACATATCTTGACATTGTCAACTAATTCTTTCAGTGAGGACAAAACTAAGTCTAACACATTCTCTCCCCTGGTTGGTTCTAGCACATGTTGAGAAAGGAAACTATCTTGTACTAAAACTAAAAACTTGTGGTCCTCACTCCCCATACTCTGTAGAGATTTCCATTGTATATGCCCATGGTTAACGTCCCCCATAATAATACAGTTCCGTTTGCTTACTTCCCTTATAGCGTTTTGTATTTTTTAATTCTCTTCTATGCTTATGTTTGGACTTCGATAAACTAACCCAACTGTTAACGTTGAGTTTCCTGTAACTATGTTACACCAAACAGCTTCTTCGCAATCTGCTTCTCTTTCTAATTTTATTTCATAAGCCTGGATAGATTCTTTAATATATAAAATAACTCCACCTCCCTTTCTTCCTATTCTATCTTTCCTAAACATTACATATCCTGTTAGTCCCAATTCGGCATCTGATATATCAGTGGTGGCCCACGATTCGGTTATACCTATTATGTGAGGGTCAATATCTTCTACCATAATGTTTAGTTCACTTCTTTTGTTTACTATGCTCCTTGCATTTAAACAAATGCATTTATATCCTGATTCAGAACAGTTTTCCAGCCTGTTCTTTTCCGATTTATTTCTGCTGTCTTTATCTATGCCTCCAGTTTCAGGCTTCTCTGTGAATCCCCCCTGCGAATCTAGTTTAAATAGATGCAGCCTGTCCCACTGTCAACAGATTGCAGCAAGTTGTCTGAGAAAACTGCTGCCCCCTTTCCACTTAGATGTAGGCCATCTCTCATGTACATATCTTCCCTCCCAACAAAGTATCCCCATAAATCTACGAATCCCACCCCCTCTTCTTTACACATCTGCTCAACTAGTGCGTTGATCGCCATCCTCTTGCAGTTTCTATATGTCGGCCCCTTCCTCCCATTACTGGCAACATTCCTGAGAGGATAATCTGTTCTACTCTTGTCTTCTTTAACTTCTTCACTAACTGTCTGTACTTCTGAACTATCCCAGTTGTTCCCTCCCTCTCTGCGTTATTTATCCCTACATGTACTAGTATAGACCCTCCCTTGCCATGCCCCAGTACCTTCTCTACCCTTTCAGTTACATGTTGTATCCTAGCCCCCGGTAGACAAACAACGACGTCCTCCCCCTCGCTTAGAGTCTTATCTGTCTTTCTCATAATCGAATCGCCCATAAACACCCTCTCTTTCCTCATTGCCCCCTCAATCACTGCCTCAGTGTAGCTCTTTCTACGGTTTGCATCTGTCTGGTTGTAATCTTGTTCCCCTGTCTTCTGCTCTCCCGTCACAATCTCGTCCGTTCCATTCTTTCTTGACGCTGTTTCTCTTGTCACCTCCCGATTTCTCTTCTGTTACATGTACTCTCACTTCCTTTCTTCCCGTCATCTTTCCTCCCATTGCATTTCCTTCTCTCCTCTCCCGTCTCTTTTTCCCTCCTACCTCTTTCTCTGCGGTCACTTTCTCTCCTGCCACCTTCACACCTGTCACATTTCCTGCCGTCGATCCTCCACTTTCTTCCCCTCCGATCACCTTCCCTCCTCTCAGTCTCCTTTCCTCGGTCTTGTTGCCACTACTCTGTTCCTTCAGTTTCACAGTATTCCCAACTTTATCCCTGTCGTCTCTCTCCATTCCGTCTGTCTCCTTGCTGATTCTCATCTCCATCCTCTTCACAATATCTACCAACCTAGCTACCTCTTTCTCCAGACATTTCACCTTCCAACACCCCACGCACTGAAAGGTGAATCCCTCTTCCTTTGTTTCTGTCCATGACTTCGTACAGCCGGATAAGGCAAAATCTACCCAACTGTGGCAGTCGTCGCACACCAAGTGTCTCTTTGCCTTGACTTGCCGCTTGCAAGGCGCCATATCAGAATTTATTTAATAATAATAATCTAATTAGCTATTTAAAATAGTTTTGTCAACTGTGTTTACACCATTCACTGTCTATGTAGTCTTTAAGAAGACTGTTTTGTGTGCACAAATGTTACACTTTTCGTAAGATTGCGTACGCTAGACTGCCTTATTTATTTAGGTTATACAGCGCCTTAGCGAATAAGAGAGACACTAGCTACATAAACTTAGTTCGCCCGATTATCGCAAATGCTTAATTTTAACAACAAAGCTACCTTATCAAAATGTCTAGCAGGTACTGACTTACACATATATTATCTTATGTAGGTAGTTTATGGTTGTTACTTTATCACCTATAAATTCTACCACATAACGAGGTTTGTTAAATCTTCTTTACAAACTTATCGTAGCCGTAAGCTAACGTACCCTATTATCACTCACTAGACTAAAGTGTCCTAAAATACTTTATCTAACTAACTTTAAGCACAACTGCTACTCAATATATGTTTACTGCTACTTTATGAATGATATTAAGGCAAGAATAATACTTATCAATCAGAAATTCCACTTGCTTATGAACTTTGATACACCACCAATTTCAACGATCTATCTCCGCCAAATATAGCCTCGAAATTTTTGTGTGCGTGTGCGTGCGTGCGTGATGTGTGTGTGTGTGTGTGTGTGTGTGTGTGTGTGAGAGAGAGTGAGTGAGTGAGAGAGTGAGTGAGTGTGACAATTAGTTTAGTGTGTGTGTGTGTGTGTGTGTGCGTGTGTGCGTTCCTCTTTGTGTGGGGTCGTGTGCGGGTGAGTGATTGTGAGTGTGCCAGTATGTGCGTGCGTACGTGCTTAAGTGCGCGCGTATGTGCATGCGTGTGCGCGTATGTGTGTTTGTGTGTTTGTGAGTGGATGTGTGTTTGTGTGTGTGTGTGTGTGTGTGTGTGTGTGTGTATGTGTGTGTGTGTGTGTGTGTGTGTGTGTGTGTGTGTGTGTGTGTGTGTGTGTGTGTGTGTGTGTGTGTGTGTGTGTGTGTGCGTAGGTTTTACAATATTTTATCATGAACGGTTTTACCTAAAAAATTCCGTAACGTCATCTTAGTTTCCTAGTTGTTTCCAGCACTCGGCAACGTTCTATTAACTGACTAGTCTGTCTATATTGTGGTTACAATGTTATGATCTGATGAGGTATCATTAAACTAGCCAGCCTTTTTTAGAACGTTATCGCCAAGCCGACCTTTCCATGCTGGCACTGAGGGTGGTCACTGCCAGGGTGCTTGTCTTCCCCAGTGGTTCTTTTACGTCCCAAATTGAGACGGGACCGACATTAGCGTGATCTCCGAGTCACGAAGGATACACAGTCCCCAATGTTGAGAGCCAGGTTTTTACACCAAATATACCATACCTGCCCAGTCGAGGTATTGGCGGATGTGCTAACCACGAGCCCAATCGCCTTGGGGTTTCATGAAGGTCTCCAGCGGGAAGAACCTGTGCTCTCTACGGCAAGTGGACGATTTGCCAAGACACTTGTGTTCCACGTCGTCCCAGACCGTGCCTCCGACCTCACAGCGGCGGTGGAAGAACATGCCGCCGTTGGCACAAGATGCGTACAAGTCGCAGTAGCAGCAGTGCTGCCAATGACCGTCCGGGCGGGTGTAGCAGTCGATGATACCGTTAGTTCCGGTCGGGCAACCTAAAGGCAGACGGAGACATGTTGATAAAAACCCGGGAGTAGCCGGATGTCAACCATGTAACGTTGTCTCACATAGCATGCTCATAGTTTCAGATACTATAAAAAAAACAATATATATAATTATTCTTTCCTCTAGTAGTGTGTTGGACACAATTATTCGTGACCATTGTGTAGATGTCCATTTACATGGAAGTGTCATGGTTGCGGAAACATGCATATACTCGTGATTCACAAAAAAGACACCAGGGTACTAGAAGAGTTTCATGATAGATACTTCAATGTTCATATATTTGTTTACAGCTTTACACCAAATGAATAGTTAAGAGATAGTTATGATTATCAAGTTATCGATCAACCCTTATCTGTGTAAATCAGTAGGGAAACCTAAATATGCTGTGCCTGCGCAGGAATATAGGCATTCGCGCACGCACGCACGCACACACGCACGCATACAAAGACACAACCAGACTACACAAAATATCACCCGGGATATCGCTGGATTGCAGAACAAAGTGCTGGAAGTCAAAACTACAATTACCTAGATCACATCGTCGCTTATCGTTGTCAAAGAACATCCCGTTGCGACAACGACGACGGAACGCTTTCCCACGCACACATTCCACGTAATTACGACAGTCGAAAGTACACATGGCTTGGTAGAAGCCATCTCGCTTTCGCTCGCACGATTCCTTACATCCTGAACGCACGAATAGAAAATATAATTTGTTATGTTTATGCTACTTTAGTGACTGATAGCGTTATATTTCAGTATGGTAGTAATATGAAAATGCTGATTGGTGTTTAATTCCTTTCTAAACATTTAATAACGTTAACTATTTGTACGTTCCTTTACGGTATTATTATTAAATATTGTTTGATGGTTCTTTGTTACCATGACTGCATGGAGATAGGATATAGATTGCCAAAAATATATCGATTTCTATTAACACATTAGTGTCGTTTGATAATCATATGTTTTATGTACTTATAATAAAAACGATGATGTACATTGTAAAGAGAAGAAAGTGATTCATACGCTTAGGTGGATCAGGACGCATAGTTGTAGGAGGACGACGCCTAGGGGGGTCACGTCGCCTAGGGGGGTCACGTCGCCTTGAGGGGACAGATGCAAAACAGCACGCCAAGATGACGGCGAACACAGCCAAAACGATCAGTAGCCTCATTGTGGGTCCTTGTCGCTGAAATAGTATCAAATAAATTCTGGGTACATCATCAGTTCACCATTACGTATGCCTAGTTGGTTCCAAAACGCTGGGAATGTTATGGTTGAAGCAATGCTTATAATGGCAATGAGCTAACTATGTTCTTATTATAGATCGGTATATTGTAGCTATATTGCTAAATGAGACCTACACTTAATAAAAATAATAATAATGTGGTGTTGAAACGTGTTCATGGTGCTAACACCATTATTATAGTACATTTTGTAGGCAGTATTTAACGCAGCGCCCAAGTCGATTTTTGTAGATCGGAACCATTGGCTCTGTGTGTCCACGATAGGTTTTCTCCATTTCCTGGGCTGCTATGTAATTTAGCAATATTTTTGTTATTATAAAGAAATCCATATGTGGCATTTTCCAACCCGCTATCTTGGCAGTCATCTTGAATGTTATAATGGCTGATAAAATAATGTAGGAAATATATGAACGAAGGAGGAAGTACTATCGGCCATATTGAAATCTAACATGGCGGCCATAAAGCCATTTAATATTTTGTCACAGTCAAATTCCTTGTTCACAAATATGTGGGACTAACTACAACAATCAGGTTGTTATGTCGTCTAGAAGGCGATTTATGAGATCAAGTGGAGCGCAGTGGAGCAGTGCTAGAGCATCACACTCTCAATCTAGAGAGCCCAGTTTCGAACCCTGTGCTGTCGTTTCGAACCTTGGGAAAGTTCGTTTACTCTACGTTGCTCCAGTTCACTCAGCTATATGAATGAGTACCTGGCTACAGACAATGGTGTATATTCGTACACGAAGAGTCTTTTCGAATAAATTGCAGCGTGGCTGAATTATTTCCATAGAAGTCGAGACAGTGTTCGATTGATCAGGACTGTCAGAAAGTAACGTGTAAAGTGCTTTGAACAGTCGAAAGGACGGTATACTGCGCTATATAAGAACTTACCTTTTACCATTAAAAGTATGAAGTACCATGGCTACCATGTTGAAATCTACGATGGCCACCGTAAATGTAGCAAGGTAGTTGTTAATAGTCAGATACCATGTCCCAAATATGTGGGGTCAAGCCATTAAAATCGCTATTGTACTTGACGTAGTCGAGCAATCTGATTGAGACAGCCATTTTAAAATTTCAAAGGCTGGCTAGATAGCTTTTTGATATAAAATAACAAAACAAATTGCTAACGTCAAAAAAACTAAATATTGCCCCTGAATACTAGCATAGCCAACAGGTAGAAGGAACTTCACCCGATGGACGTCCTATTTATTTGAACACCAACTCGACTTCTCTGAGAATCATCCAATTAGGGTACAATTCCTGCGAACGATTACTTACTATTGTGTTATCTTCATGTACTGGTTAAACCTAACATATACATGTTTGTGCCGCCGCGTTGTGTTTTTGTAGCACAAATAGAACAATCAACAGCATAACGCTGTCTACGTCATCTGCTTTCCAAACACAGATTAAATCTCACATATGAAAGAAGTTAATTTGCAACGTGATCCTGTTCATGTGGTTTGATTAGCGAAATTCGAACAATACTCGTTCGCGAACACGGAATATTTAATCTACGAGCTTCTACGAATAATGTACGCAAATGATTTAGTAAAGATTATCTAAAATGTACCCCACCTTTCCAACGGGAGTTTCACACGAACGAAGTTGATGGGAAATGTTTAACAGATGCGTGGATTTTATACCATAGCTATTAACGTCACACCTTCCTTGTCCAATCACATGGCAACAAAACACGCGTGCAATCGTGTTTAATTACGCTATTGTTTTTAGGGAATGCATAGTTTGATACTTTTTCTTCAACTTTACGAAACAGAACCGGTGGATGTGACATTTGATATTGATTTCTTGGTATCCTAGTTTTCAGCAATGTCTACTTAGTGGATTGTGTGTTCAATTTACCACAGATCCACCCTTACCAAGTTACCAGTCGTCCCTCGCAAAAACTACGCTGACGTCACGCAGGAATACTGCGAACAGCGTGTAAAATTTATAGGAAACAACATTTGACTAAGACGGAGTTACTGAGGTATGGATAGAGTTACTGAGAAAAAACCCGAGGGATAGCTGACATTTGCTGGGCACATGCTGGTCAAATGATCGTTAGATGTTACAAGCGCATGGAAAAGAAGGTGGTGTAGTGAGTGCAAAACATTCACCCTTTAAAATACTACAGATTTTTGGAACCTTTGATAGAACACTTTAGATTGATTTCAACCGTGCTTCACAACATTCAATATTCATGTTCAAAACTATTTTTTTAGTCCCCAATAAATGCTGAACAGGATTAAACGAGATTTACGGAGTTTGTTATTTACTCAGTTCATCCATTAACGTGTCGTTTAGATAGTCTTTTCTATTTCTTAAATCAGTGAAAAAACATAATTATGTCAATAGTTTCTTTAACACTCGATAGTGACGTCATAATGATACGTGTATCATGTTCTTGTGCAGCCCTCCTTCGTGCGCACACACAATGACGATTGCGGTTTTGAAAGGAATAAGATACTGCAATACGATAATAAAAAGGATACTTCATTGTTTAATGCCTTCTTAATGTCGTGATCCGAAACGATAGTGGGTGGTGACGAAATATTATATAGCTTGTTGCCTAATTGTTTTTGCTCTTTGTGTACGAACACACGCATTTCCTCAGATTATTTCAGCACAGAAATGTAGTGTGTCCGAATGACAGGTAGGAAAGTTTGGCAAGATAACGTTTGTGTATGTGTGTGTGTGTGTGTGTTTGTGAGTGTGTGTGTGTGTGTGTGTGTGGTGTGTGTGTGTGTGTGTGTGTGTGTGTGTGTGTGTGTGTGTGTGTGTGGTGTGTGTGTGTGTGTGTGTGTATGTGGGTGTGTGTATGTGTGTGTGTGAGTGTGTGTGTGTGTGTGTGCGTGTGTGTGTGTGTGTGTATGTGAGTGTGTGTGTGTGTGTGTGTGCATAATGTCGAACGTGGCTTTATGTCGAACGTGGTATAACCAATTTTGAGGCTCATAAAAAACCCAACTACACCACTTGTCGAAACTTTCGAGGGAGGGCGAATCTATATTATGGGTGTTTAGTATCCATAAGACGCCCAATTCCGACGCCAATGAACGGGGGTAATCTGTCAGATCAGGCTATAGAATATGTGCATCTACACTGAACAAAAGTTGTGCCGATACTGACTAAGATTCGTCGCATCTTCCGCCAGGTTTATGCTTGAGTAAATGTCCGGATGCGCAGGCACTTTTCGCCTGACTTGACCTGACCAGACCACACCAGACAACACCGAACAAAACCAGACACCCTCTACTGCAGTGTATCCACTACACCGATCGACAAGGATTATGACGTACATGAAGCCAGAGTGACGTCATAATCACGTAAACTTGACAACGGTCTGACTTGGTTTGGTGTGATGTGGTGTGGTGTGGTCTGGTCGGGCGAAAAGTGCTTATGTATCCAGGCCTTTGTATTTCAATTTTTTTATAGGTTGTTGGCGCGGGGAAATCACTATCTAAAATTAGTCTGATATATAAATTGATTACAAGTGAATTAGAACATTATTGCCTGCCAGATTGCATTTGTGCGTGTATACTGTACGAAGTACATCTCACCGCTCTATAGACAGGCCGCTCAGTAATTTTAGTATAAATTCAAATGTTAAATCGTAGCCGTTTATTATGTAGGCCATGTATTTATATAACGTATTTTATATTAGCACGAAGTATCATTAATAATTGTGGTTGTACAAGTTGTTAAATGACAATAAGTCCATATAATATTACAAAAGTATGGCTGTGAATAAGAAGAACATTTTATTTTATATTAATTATATATATATATATATATATATATATGACCTACATAGTAAGCGGCTACGATTTGACATTTTAATATATACTAAAATTATTATATATATATCTATAATTAATAGAAATGTATCTAACTAATATATGATACGTTTAGTTATATATATATCTGGCAAAACAGAATTAAAATAGTAGGGTCTTGCATTCCTGCAAACAGAGGAGTGGTGTTCCAACCATTATGATCTCGTCCATACCCGTCAATCGATGCCTGAATATGATTAGCAAGGTGTTACAAACTTGTTTTTGTAGTTTGTTTATATCAGTCGCATCCCGCGGCTTTCTTCGGCATACTGAAGTTAACGGTATATCAAATACCTATGCCATGTGACACGAGCCGGAGCAGGCATAGCGGGAGCTTCTGAACGATATCTCTGTTCAGTGAAGATTTCCGTCTGAAATATATAGACCACAAAATAAGACTCTTGAGAGGTAAATAGGTAAGCTATCAACAACCGAGATACATTATATTATATCTATTCAAATATTTAACAAGTCGTCACCCGTAGGATTACTTCCCCATGCACGTCAACTTGTTTGTTCGTTTCCCTACTTGCACCTTAAAGTCTCCCATCACTATCGTGTAGTGGATTGGCTTTTCTGAGATCTCATCCATGTCGTTGTAGACTTTGTTTTTGTCTTCTTCTCAGTATAATGTTGGTGCCTATTCCTGTACTAACTTCAGTTTGTAGCGCTTTGTTATCCATAGAAAAAGTTCTGCTGTTGATACTGTTAAGCCTAACTGTATTATCTTTCCATTTATTGTTTATCAGAACGACTACCCCTTGTTTGGCCGTTGTTCGGAATGGTGTAATGGGTGGCCGCTTTGTAAAGTAGTGAAGCATTACTCTCTTCTTCTGTCTTCTCCGATCCTGATCAAACCCCCTACAACCTGGTTTCCCTTAGTTCTTCCCTCAGTTCTTGTAACTGTTCATCTCTTAGTAGTGTTCTTACGTGATATATTGTAATCTTCAGTCTACTTACCTTCTCTCGGCGTCTCTTCTTGGCCCAGAGATTCTTAACCCCCCCTGGACATATACAATTTGTCCAAGTTTCGATACGGTGGCCAAACCAGTACCGAACCACTGCCCGGCCGGTGGCCCGGGATTCGAAACCCAGTCCCTCTGGTCGACAGCCCGGCATTCTAGTCATTCGGCCATTGCGCCCCTTTGTACGTATTCCTCCATTTGGTGTGTATTTTTCAGGTAGACACATGTAGCAAATGATTTAATTTGTGTATGCTAATTTTCATCTTGTTGAAATAATTTTCACACAGACAGTTTTGTCTGTCTTTCAAAGTCTGTAGACAAACATAAGTAAGTATTTCTGCATAACTTGTACCAGGGAAAATGCATTTAGTGCTGGTTTCTGTATCATTTCAATATTGTCTGACAAGTAACGATGTAAATTAGTACGCCACACGGGGCATGCATATTCAAGTCTCACAGCTCTGATATATACAGACACCTGGCTAATTCCAGCTGGTCTTATTGCACGTAAAATCATTTCCCAGCCTTATACACAATATTCCCCACATGTTTATTCCATGTAAGATTAAGTGAAATTGTAACATCTGAAAGTTTGGCGTGGTCTACTTGATCTACATCCATTCCAATGATCTTTATTTTTGGGATGGTATTTCGAAAATTACCATCTTGTCCAAAACTGATGATCATCTCTTTTGATTTTCCTGAACTAATTTTCATGTCATTTTGACCTGTCCACCTGGCTTCAATGTCATCCGATTCCTGCATAGCAGATGCACCTTTTCTATCGCATACTTCGAATAATGTACTGTAGTCTACATACTTATATAAGTGCATGTAGACTAGGAAACATTTAGGTTCAGATGTGGTTCCTTGTGGTATTCTCCCATTTGGGTGACCAGAATGGGAATATACATTTCCCATTCTTACTTGTTGAGTAAAACTGTTGTCATCCATCTTTTAATGTGTGGGGGCAAATCATACAATTGTAGCTTTTCAAGTAACAAATGATGATTAATGAGGTCAAGCTCCATGCTTAAAGTCTAGAATAACAACTCGGCCATAAGAACCCAGTTTATCAGTCGCCTCATACCACATGTGTACAATTTCAACGAGAACGTCTGTTGTAGATATTCCACCAATTCCATCAAGTTGCCTAGAATGTAATTTCCCTTCAGTTTTTTCATCACCCATTTCATTGTGATTGACTCAAATACCTTAGCAGCTATTGGAGTTAGTGATATTGGTCTAATGTCCTTTTCAATCGACATAGGTGCGTTTATTTTTGGCAATGGTATTACGTTCGCCATTTTCCTTCCGTAGTAAATACTCCTTCTTGCAGTGATTTATAAAAAATAGCAGTTAATGGAGGAGCGAGGACGTCTGCGTGATTTCTCACCACCCAAGCAGGAATGCTATCAGGCCCTGTAGCTTTGTTTACCTTAAAATTATGTGATGCGTTGATAGTTGTCATATCACTGATGACATCCTGGTTTGGCAATTCCTCGTTTACTGTGTATAATTGATTGTCCTGGTTTAAATGACATAAATGTTCACTCACAAAAAACTTTTCATACTGTGCGCTAATGAACCACAACCACCGTTCGTTGTTTTGTAAGGAGGCCTTGCATGCACGAATTGTCATTTGCCTTAAGTCCCATTATTTTTTTCATACGTTTCCAAAAATTGTGGGATCCTGTTTCATTCATTGCTGCAATTTGTGTTTAGTAAAAGTCGTACTTAAGTCCAGAAGCAGCACATTTATCCTTATTACGCAACATTCTGGCTAGGTTCAAATCATCATTCATGTGAGCACGCTGTCTTCTGTGTACTATGTTTTAAACCAGTCCGTAACCCATGGCTTATCAGCCGTATGACGCGTCACGACTTTAGTAAGAAAACATATTTCCGTGAGGTTGCTAATTACCGTTTGATAATACACAAACTGCTCTTCACATGTTTAAATCTAAATAAGGGTTCCCATTTAACAGCTGACAGAGCCATGGCGAATGCGGTGTTTCCGTTGGGACCCACACCCTTACAGCCAAACGTGTCACACACCCTGGATCAATTAACCGATTACTTCTTGGCTTCAGCAATACTATATTATGATCTGAAATCCCTAGTTCAGAAATAGTAACAGGTTGAGTATATAGAACTTCCGTATTCGTCCATATTTTATCCAATGTCGCCAGTCCACGTGTTGCTACATTTACAACTTGAACAAATTGGTACTGTGTTCTAAGAAAATGATCATGTAACTAATTAAAATCTCCAGTTATGATAATACCGCTCTTTGGATGTCTGTGTAACATAATGTCTACGCTCATGATTATAAAGGTCACATATGTTAAATACCCCGTGTTTGGGGTGTTATATATACATTTTACCAATATACATGAACATTTTCGAGGCATTTAGTTTTGCATAATCTTTATCCACAACACCTCTAAATCATGAGCCTCCATGGCAATCAACCTCATGTATCTTAAATCAATATAACGCGCTACACCGCCGGCTCGTCCGTCACCTCTGTCTTTCCGCTCTAAACAAAACCCTTGCATAATAAGGCTACTATTGTCCATATAATCCTTTAACCAAGTTTCGCTAACACACACAATTGAAACATCGTGACCTGTAATATATATTTGCAGTTCGTCTATTTCCTCACTGCTGGACGAACTGGCGTTTACATTAATCAGGGAAGGCAAGCACCAGTTTTTGTTCCCTGAAAGTCCAGGACCGTGTAGCATATGAGTCCTTCGTTTGAACATCCAATAACTGTTCAATGGCCACATCGTTTAGGCCGATGTCCTAGTCACGGGTATGATGCTTCTCTTGATGGCATACACGCACGCACGCACGCACGCACGTACGCCACCTTAACCAACACCAATGATGATGCTGAACACGTGTGCTTCGAGCATGCATCGTTTATGTATATCACAGCAATACGTCAAATATTGTTTTAGTAAAGAAAACGTACTTTTTATTATTGAAAGCATCGAGTGAAAATTCTTTTGAAAAGGGCAAGTCATAAGTGGTATTGTTGGGATATAATGGACTACACCGCCAACTCGGAGGGAGTACCTGATTTGGCTCTGCGTGATCCTGAGTGAATGACTTTATTTGGTGTAATCAATTCTATGTTTTGGAAGCGTGTGTTTTAGACAGTGGGAGTATGACGTTAATAGCTGACGGTTTATATGTGAGGAGTCGCTGGATCTTGTCATTCGATACCCGTCGATACGCTCCAAGATCTGTCCGAGGAAAGGTAAGAGGTCATCTAACTGATCTTATTAAAATCATGCTCAAAGGCGGATCTTGTCAATGCATATATCAGTAGAGCTTTAACTGTTATCCTACTATTCACGACGATCCGATCATGTAAAATATGTTATTTTAAAACGGAATCAATATATTTGGTTTCAACAATATTGCAATAGAGTTACGTTCACGATGATAATACTATCGTGTCACTCTACATCGTACAGTATCGTTTATCATAATGCCGAGACATATGTTAATACAGCTGCGCGATGAAGACTGTTTTATGTGAGTTTTTCGTGGCGCAACCATTTGCAAGTGCACAACCGTATACATATGCAAGCCGACTGCAGCTCCACATATCATCCAGACGCAGAATGGATGGTACGGAACTATCTCCTATGTCCTGTGTATTCTTATGCGCAGCAAAAGAGTAAGGCGTCCGCCGGTTTGAAGTGATAAATAACAGGTTCCCACACACAAGATGTTCTGTAAACGGATCTGTATTTTTGAAAAGAACAACGAGATGCTGTTCTCGTAAAACGGTACGAAATTACATAAATAAACATAAACAGTAATGACCGTTACGATGCATAATGCATATGGGTGACTAGTGCTAATATATATGTCGTAGTGTCGTAACATGTCGGTCGTCAATCACACACATATTGTTATGCGTTGTCGCGCGAGACGATGTTTTGCAATTAATTGGCAAAACATCGCCCGCTTACACAAACGTTTTGTATGTTTAGAACGCGTGTGCAACTACAAAGATGTTGGTAATATAGGTACTCTTGTTTCTTCTTTCAGCGACGAACTTCCAACATGAATAAGCTGCTCCTCTCGTTCCTGTTGTGCGCAACAATCGCTGCGTGTTCCGCATCGTGTAAGTAAATCTTCCTAATATGGATGCGTAGTCGTAGAACATCCGACTCTGAATCCTAAGAACACGGGATCGAATCCTACTATTACCATTTCAAACTTTGGACAATTCCGTTCATTCCGCGTTTCTCTAGTTAACCCATTTGAAAAAAATGAGTACCTAACTATACAGGCAGTGGTGGATGTGCGTTCATGGATAGTATTCGCATAGGAATGGTAATGTAGCTTATTGGTTTCCATACAGGGTAGACGGTTTTCGAATGAACTCGTCTGCCTGTGAATGAAATGAAAAGCGCGCTGAGCAATTCTAAAGACAGGATTCCGCTGTACATAAAACGTTTTTTTGTAGTTCTAATATACAACTGTAATCGAATCGTTTATGCTGTTTCATATTTGCATTTTTTTCAATTTTAGTTATCAAACGAAGTTTTTAACAGGACGATAGTGATCGCATGTTAACATGTGACTTCTATATTGACATGTTGTCTGAAAGCATTGTAATATGGTAAATTATAAATTAGTAGTTATTCGGCAGACTTTGCTGATCAAATGTGGTATATATTTGTGAACAAAATAACTGTTATGCGGGAACCTCACTTGTAGAAGATAAAGAATACCGTAATTGACTCGAATTCAGAGGATAACAATTATTGAGTTTTGGCACCTGCTCGAAAGTGTTGTGCACATTTCAACGCAATCACCGTAGTAGAGCGCAATGGGATAGAGCTATATTATCGGATTCTCAACCGAGATAAGCCGATTTCGAATCCTATGCTGCGGTGTCGAACCTTGGGCAAGTTCGTTCATAGTCTTGCTTAACCGACTCTCGCCTGGCTGCGTGACTTCGCCAGAACGATAATCTGGCTCTGAATGGCCCTTGTGAATGTTATGCCATGAGAACTGCCACCTATTGAATATGCATGTGACTAAAAGGCATTAAACTACGAAACAAGTTTAATGTCGGTTTATTTTTTGTATTACATGTTTCAATATAAGTTTAATGTTGAATAGTTGTTATAGTATAGTATTATCTGATAAACGTGTATCCTTATTTAATTTGTTATTTCATAGTTGGCCTGAGAGCCAATTATCGTCTTTACCCGAATCTGGTGTAAAGCCCCCTTCCGGTAACATTGGCTGGAGCTTAATAATCCAGGCCGTTGTGATGGGACAATGCTGCCATCTCACGGCGCCTGGATAATCGAGACTAGTTCGTTCACTCTACGTTGCTCCTGTTCACTCAGCTGTATGAATGAGTACATCGATATAGACAGTGGTGGATATTTGTGTTCGAGACTTCGCTTAATTCTTCCCAGAGAAGTCGAGATGATGTTCAATTCATCAGGTCTGCCAGTGAATAAAGTGTTATGCCCTTTGAGCAGTCCTAAGGATTGGACATTGTGCTATATAAGAACTTACATTTACCGTTTTACTTTTTACATACCATTACTGCGCTTGTTCCGAACGAGAGAACTAAGCATAAGACTGTATGACTGTCAGAATGCAAGCAGTGACTAAACATATCGTATCCAACGTAAAGTGTTAAATTTATTTAAAAGTGAATAACTTTATAACAAAATTAGCATTGGGGCATACAGTTTGATGTGTTGGTTTCTTAAACATCATGCAAATTAAAATTGGAAACAATGATCTAGTGTACGTTTGCAAGCAAGATGAAATCCCGTACAAATTTTAGAAGCTATGGAAGTTTTTCTTCTGCTACATGACGTCAATGCTAATGCGGCTGCTTATTCGCATTTATTCTACGTGCATGGACTCGTGCGATCTCAAACGAGATGGCGACTACTCGTACTTATGCTCGTATGAATGTCGCTACTATCTGCAATGTCGACGTGGGCGAGGTCACGTCCACCGATGTCGCAACGGAATGTTCTTTGACAAGGACAGGAGATGTTGTGTCAAAGGTTACTGCCATTGTTTGTTACTCGAAATGTGTGTATGTGCGTGCGTGTGTGCGTTTTTGCGTGTGTGGGTGTGTGTGCGTGTGCCTGTGTGTCTGTGAGCCTGTGTGCCTGTGTGCCTGTGTGCCTGCGTGCCTGCGTGCCTGCGTGCCTGCGAGCCTGCGTGCCTGCGTGCCTGCGTGCCTGCGTGCCTGCGTGCCTGCGTGCCTGCGTGCCTGCGTGCCTGCGTGCCTGCGTGCCTGCGTGCCTGCGTGCCTGCGTGCCTGCGTGCCTGCGTGCCTGTGTTTTGTGTGTTTCTGTGTTTCTGTGTTTCTGTGTTTCTGTGTTTCTGTGTTTCTGTGTTTCTGTGTTTCTGTGTTTCTGTGTTTCTGTGTTTCTGTGTTTCTGTGTGTGTGTGTGTGTGTGTGTGCGCGCGTGCGTGCGTGTATGTTTGTATGTGTATGTGTTAGTATTTGTGCGAGAGTGTGCGTGTGTGCGTATATGTGTATGCGTACGTGCGTGCTTATGTGTGTGTGTGTGTGTGTGTGTGTGTGTGTGTGTGTGTGTGTGTGTGTGTGTGTGTGTGTGTGTGTGTGTGTGTGTGTGTGTGTGTGTGTGTGTGTGTGTGCGCGCTCGTGTGTCTATCTTCCATACACGACTCATGCGTTTACCTCACAGGCTTTACTAATGACACAAACACAAACATGAAAATAATAAAGTAGTTCTCATGCAAATGTTTATGGCGTTTGGCTTTGCAAAAGCGAACGTGTTTTTTGCACCATCGTTATTGATATGTCATTCAAGATGTAATAAAGATAACACGAATACACTACATTTAGACGTATCGGAATTGCTTACGTATGGTTTATCTTGTGTTTGAGAAATGCTGGTCATTTGAAAGTTATTCCCTACACTGCGGACAAGGAACGTGATGTGTTATTTTTATTGCATTTTCGAAACACAGACTTATGTTAACTTAACATTAACATTATTGTTTTATAGTGTTCGGTGTTGTTCATAATATTTCACGGTATATTGATTTTTCAATATATTACATATTGTTTTGCGTTCGGCGGAACTTTGAACGAATATCTTAAACACGATCGTCTAATTGCAACGCTTACGATCAAAGTTTAACATCCCATGGATTCGCAAGAACATGTCATGAATGCCTATAAGTCACGTCATCGTTGTTTCCCCTGGCAGTATGCCCGACCAGAAGCCGCGGAACCATCGACTGCTAATCTCGTCCCGACGGCCATTGGCAGCACTGCTGCTACTGCGACTTGTATGCGTCATGAGCCAATGGCGGCATGTTCTTCCACCGCCGTTGTGAGGTCGGAGGCACGGTCTGGGACGACGTGGAGCACAATGTCTTGGCAAATCATGCACTTGCCGTAGAGAGCACAGGTTCTACCCGTTGGAGACCATCATGATGCCGTAAACTCTACGTGTTCTACAATAAAGAATAAAATGAAGTTCTTTGAGATGCTGATTTGGTTCCTTCTTTCAGTAGGCGATGTTATCACCATTAGACATACTGTATGTTCATTAAGAGAAGGATAGTTTTACTAATTACGCACTTTCAATGCTTTAGCATTTAGTACACAACGTGGCAGGACTAGCGCATCACAAATACAGAAAATTGACGACGGAGATTAAAACACACGTTAAACTTCCCTTTTTAACCGCACGCAATTACTTATAATATTCGGTATAGAAAATTTAATCAGCGGCCCCTGCCACGAACGGCCCCTGCGACGAAAATGATAGGCTACCCTGAATCTGAGTAACCAATGAAATTAACTGTTAATCTATCTCATCAAATCAGAGTAACATGTTGTTAAGTTTACGAAGCATTTAAACAAAATTTAAAGTTCGATGATATTGACACAAGTAATATTAAAATAAAACGGACTTACAGATAATACACTCCTCAAAACAGTACATTTTCCCTATAGTATCTCCGAGGAGCTGTTATATTATGTATAGGTAGTAGAAAAGGTAAGCATATTTGTATTTCCAAAAAAAAATTCTTATACACTATACATCGAAAAGAAGCGATGCCATTTGACCGTAACAATAGAAATATATGATTCTCTTCCATGGCCGAGCGAGAGTCGGCTAATCGAAACAGTTTAACAAGATTGCCACCCAGAGAATTAACTCTAGGTAGCAGGTGGACAAGGAAGCCTAATTCATTCTGTGAGGACAAAACTATGTCTAACACATTTTCTGGTTGGTTCTAGCACATGTTGAGAAAGGAATGTATCTTGAACTAAAACTAAAAACTTGTGGTCCTCTCTCCCCATACTCTGTAGAGATTTCCATTGTATATGCCCATGGTTAAAATCCCCCATAATAATACAGTCCCGTTTGCTTACTTCCCTTATAGCGTTTTGTATTTTTTCATTCTCTTCTATGCTTATGTTTGGACTTCTATAAACTAACCCAACTGTTAACGTTGAGTTTCCTGTAACTATGTTACACCAAACAGCTTCTTCGCAATCTGCTTCTCTTTCTAATTTTATTTCATAAGCCTGAATAGATTCTGTAATATATAAAATAACTCCACCTCCCTTTCTTCCTATTCTAACTTTTCTAAACATTACATATCCTGTCAGTCCCAATTCAGCATCTGATATATCGGTGGTGGTCCAGGATTCGGTTATACCTATTATATGAGGGTCAATATCTTCTACCATAATGTTTAGTTCATTTGTCTCGAGTAACAGTCCGTCTTGTTGACTCGAGTTGCGAGAACTTGACTTGAGTCTGACTCAAGTCGCACATGTCAGTGACTTGCGACTCGACTTTGACTCGACTACGAAATACCTCGGACTCGAGCCAGTGACACCGGCACGTTAATATGTGACTGATATATGTGTATTCTAAATGAGTGCTGTGCCAAAAGTTACATCGATAATCAGGTTACGTGTACGGTTCTTACTCGAAACATGTTATCAGCACTAAGTAAACATAGTCATCGTTGTATAAGTGCAATAGTTTTAAGTTAGAATACTAAAGTATCCTATATGCACAACTACGATTGAGTGACTGAAAACAATGACAACATTTTATTTGAAATTCCGAAAGGTGACTCTAGATGCGATGTTCAAATTATTTTTATATGCAGCCTATCTACTACCTCGGGATGAAAGTCACATGCTGCTACGTTTATCCCCAGCCATGCTCTAATACATGCTTTATTAGTTTAAGCAATAATATTTATGCAGTAAAATGACTACTCAAAATTAGGCATCGCCCTACAGTTTGATGAAATTGGTCAACTAGACATACATTTTCTTTACCATAGCTGTATAAATTGTGTGTAAATAACATATATGTTGTCATATCCTTGAACTATTCTTTTATCGTCAGTTTTGTTTTCGACTCGGACTAGATTGCGAAATCACTCGAGACTCGACTCGGAAGCTTGCGACTTGCCAACAAGTCTGGTAACACAAACGAGTATGGCATAATTTGAGTAAGAGTCATTCGGTAGGAGTCGCCACCAACAAAAGCAATTGGATACATGGGTTTAACCCTAACCCTATCTCAGCGGGGTGAACGGTTATTGCAGCTAAGTTCACCGGCAGTAAACGTATTCTTGTAATATATGAAAACTCATATAATATAATAATGACAAACTTCTATAGCGCCTAAATCTCCAGGAATCTGGCGCAACATACAAAAATCATTGGGCAAAATCGTTAACAGGGACAAGCAAGAGTCGTCATTAGAGCAAGGGACCGCCGAAGGTTAGGGTGAGAATGCAATTTCAATTAAGTAAGTCTTTAGTTTTAACCGAAAGTGTTTATAGTCTCAGATTATTTTAAAGTGATAGGGAGTTGATTCCAGATTGTGGGTGCAGCTACAGGAAAAGCACGTTTGCCGATATTAAGATTGGTTTTCGGAACAAAAAGTCTTTATGAAACAAATGATCTAAAATACCTAGGGATATCAGAAAAACGAAGGAGACTAAAGAAATAAGATGGTTGTTGCGTAGAAAGGGTACGATATGTGATAGTGGCTAATTTGAAATGTATTCGATATGTAACTAGAAGCCAATGCAACTGTCTAAGTAGGGGCAGAGATGGTGAGAAACGAGGTGCTTTCAATATTACACGTGCTAAACAATTCTGTACACGTTGGAAGTTGAAAACTGTTGCAAGTGGTATGCTAATTTGTTCTACAATTTCCAATAGTAGCTTGGGTGGAATACCATCCACTCCAGGTGATTTATTATCCTTCATAGCCCTTATTTTCTTAGCTACCATTTCCGGGGTTACAATTAATTGTCCTAAATAGTCTGAATCTGCCCCCTTGAATTTAGCCTCTGGTATTGGCAGTGAACTAATATCTTCCCTGGTAAACACTGAACTAAAGTACTCATTCAGGTCTTCTGCCATTATGAATCCCTCTGATATTATATTTCCAGCACTATCTTCTAGAGGACCGACCTTATCTTGAACTTTCTGTTTGCTTCGAACATACGCATAAAAACTCTTGCTGTCATGTTTTATATTACTAGCTAATTGTTGTTCATAGCTTCTCTTTGAATTTCTAATTTCAGCTGTAGCTTGGTTAAGTGCTTCTTTAGAATTGTTATAGTCTTCATCATTTCCAGTACATCTATATGACTTCCACATCATTTGTTTATACTTAATTTTTCTAATGGCTTCTTTCGATAAGTGTTTCTTTTTGGACCGTTTTCCTTGTTTTTTGAAGGGTACAAATTTATCGATTATGCACTTAATTTCACTCTTTAATATATTCCAGCATTCTGTTGCCGTCTTATTTTTCAGTGTCTTATTCCAGTCTATCTTTGCTAAATATTTCCTCATGTCCTTATACCTTCCTTTGTGGAAATTTCTCCTATACTGCTTTTTGCCATTCCTTTCTGATTTTTCTTTGATGGTAAAATGTATCTGGTTGTGATCGCTACTCCCCAGTGGCTCACATATCTTGACATTGTCAACTAATTCATTCTGTGAGGACAAAACTATGTCTAACACATTCTCACCCCTGGTTGGTTCTAGCACATGTTGAGAAAGGAATGTATCTTGAACTAAAACTAAAAACTTGTGGTCCTCTCTCCCCATACTCTGTAGAGATTTCCATTGTATATGCCCATGGTTAAAATCCCCCATAATAATACAGCCCCGTTTGCTTACTTCCCTTATAGCGTTTTGTATTTTTTCATTCTCTTCTATGCTTATGTTTGGACTTCGATAAACTAACCCAACTGTTAACGTTGAGTTTCCTGTAACTATGTTACACCAAACAGCTTCTTCGCAATCTGCTTCTCTTTCTAATTTTATTTCATAAGCCTGAATAGATTCTGTAATATATAAAATAACTCCACCTCCCTTTCTTCCTATTCTATCTTTTCTAAACATTACATATCCTGTCAGTCCCAATTCAGCATCTGATATATCGGTGGTGGTCCAGGATTCGGTTATACCTATTATATGAGGGTCAATATCTTCTACCATAATGTTTAGTTCATTTGTCTCGAGTAACAGTCCGTCTTGTTGACTTGAGTTGCGAGAACTTGACTTGAGTCTGACTCAAGTCGTACATGTCAGTGACTTGCGACTCGACTTTGACTCGACTACGAAATACCTCGGACTCGAGCCAGTGACACCGGCACGTTAATATGTGACTGATATATGTGTATTCTAAATGAGTGCTGTGCCAAAAGTTACATCGATAATCAGGTTACGTGTACGGTTCTTACTCGAAACATGTTATCAGCACTAAGTAAACATAGTCATCGTTGTATAAGTGCAATAGTTTTAAGTTAGAATACTAAAGTATCCTATATGCACAACTACGATTGAGTGACTGAAAACAATGACAACATTTTATTTGAAATTCCGAAAGGTGACTCTAGATGCGATGTTCAAATGATTTTTATATGCAGCCTATCTACTACCTCGGGATGAAAGTCACATGCTGCTACGTTTATCCCCAGCCATAATCTAATACATGCTTTATTAGTTTAAGCAATAATATTTATGCAGTAAAATGACTACTCAAAATTAGGCAAAGCCCTACAGTTTGATGAAATTGGTCAACTAGACATACATTTTCTTTACCATAGCTGTATAAATTGTGTGTAAATAACATATATGTTGTCATATCCTTGAACTATTCTTTTATCGTAAGTTTTGTTTTCGACTCGGACTAGATTGCGAAATCACTCGAGACTCGACTCGGAAGCTTGCGACTTGCCAACAAGTCTGGTAACACAAACGAGTATGGCATAATTTGAGTAAGAGTCATTCGGTAGGAGTCGCCACCAACAAAAGCAATTGGATACATGGGTTTAACCCTAACCCTATCTCAGCGGGGTGAACGGTTATTGCAGCTAAGTTCACCGGCAGTAAACGTATTCTTGTAATATATAAAAACTCATATAATATAATAATGACAAACTTCTATAGCGCCTAAATCCCCAGGAATCTGGCGCAATATACAAAAATCATTGGGCAAAATCGTTAACAGGGACAAGCAAGATTCGTCATTAGAGCAAGGGACCGCCGAAGGTTAGGGTGGGAATGCAATTTCAATTAAGTAAGTCTTTAGTTTTTACCGAAGGTGTTTATAGTCTGAGATTATTTTAAAGTGATAGGGAGTTGATTCCAGATTGTGGGTACAGCTACAGAAAAAGCACGTTTGCCGATATTAAGCTTGGTTTTCGGAACAAAAAGTCTTTATGAAACAAATGATCTGAAATACCTGGGGATATCAGAAAAACGAAGGAGACTAAAGAAATAAGATGGGTGTTGCGTAGAAAGGGTAACGTATGTGATAGTGGCTAATTTGAATTGTATTCGATATGTAACTAGAAGCCAATGCAATTATCTAAGTAGGGGCAGAGATGGTGAGAAACGAGGTGCTTTCAATATTACACGTGCTAAACAATTCTCTACACGTTGGAGTTTAGCTAAGTCCTTGTTAGCAATATCGTTTAGGAGTGAGTTGCACTAGTCAAAGCGATTGTTAATTAGAAATACTGATATTGTTCTAACAGTAGATAATAAAGACAAATGACGTCGAATTCGAAACAGGATTTACATACTTGAGAAATGTTCTGCTTAAAGCTGAAATCACTGTCAAAGATAACACCTAGATTACGAACAGTATCTGATGGTGATGTATCATTACCAAGCAATTTAAATGGAAAGTAGTTAACAACATTGTTTCGTTGTTGTTTTGTGCCAATAATAGTTAGATCAGTTTTATCTGGATTTAGTTTCAATTTACTAGCTTCCATCCACAGCAAGATGTCGGTGAGACAGTCATTTAAAGTTGATAGAGATGTCTGTGTATCAGTTGATTAAAGTTATATATACACCTGTGTGTCGTCAGCATACACATGATGATTTATATTATGATTAGTTATGACTCGACTAAGGGATGTATTGTATAAGCTAAACAGAACAGGGCCAAGGACAGAACCTTGTGGGACACCAAACGGAAGATGTATATGCAGATTGTAGATCATTTGATAAATGCTGTGAATAAATGTGTTCATGGAGTCGATTTACAACAACCTCTTCCAATACTTTCGACCGAAAATTAAGATTTCAGATAGGACGGTAGTAGTATTAGAGAGGTAGTAATACGTAATCTGGAGGGTGCATTTGCTCCCATGTCTTTTTATGCTGACACAGCGGTATTTTATGCTGATGCAGTTCCTTTTCTATGGTGTATAAAGGTATATCTTCTGTATACATGAAAGGATGATTGTGAAGGTGTATAAATAATAATAATAATTATTATTATACATGAAAGGATGATTGTGGAGGTGTATAAATAATAACCCAACAACATATCATCAAAGTAGGAAACTGTTTTTATTTACTTATTGATGCAGGAATATATTCAGTATCAGTAGGAAAGTGTTTTTTGTTTACTCATCGATACAGGAATATCCTTCATCTTCAGTATCAGCAAAGCACCAATTTTCACGATCTCCGGTGTTAATTGGAGGCGGCGGTTCAGCATCGTACAAAGGTGACGGCGGTTCGATATGTGGGCGTGTATTCAAGAGCTCCCGGAGGGTTGGCTAGAAGAGGTATGTATGTTCTTCCCGAAGCTCTTCCTCTCTGTAAGGTAAATATCAAAACTTTGAAAACTATATAAAACTTTGAAAACTATACCAATGAGACGTTAAATGTTACACACATACAGTGCTATAACAAGACACCGCTTTGGTAGGCAACCAAGCTATTTTGAGAGCGTGAACAGATGAAGGGAAGTCAACAAGGGGAGAACTAGCTCACCTCTGTACACAGTGTTAGCCAGTAAAGCTAGCCCAAGAGAGAGAGGAAGTCACCAAGGGGAGAACTAGGTCATCTATGAATAGGAATGAATTAAAACTGAACACATGAACGAGATCTTGTAAACAGTCATCAATTTTACTATGTAACATTCTGTTAACGAGGCGTCTTGTGACGGATACTTCCCGTCCTGGAACTATTTTTACTATGTAACATGCTGTGTTTAACGAAGCGTCTTGTGACATGTAAGACGAAGTCACCAAGGGGAGAACTAGGTCTTGTATGAATAGTCAGTCAAGCTAGCTCAAAGTCACCAAGGGGAGAACTAGTTCATCTATGAATAATGTACACGGCTCTAGGTAGTCAAGCTAGCCCGAGAGAGAGAAGTCACCGAGGTGAGAACTAGGACATGTATTAAAAATGTATACAGCCCTAACCAACCAACCTAGAGTGAGACATGAAAACAATATAAAACTTGAAAGCTATATGAATGAGATGTTAAATGTTACACACAGGAGAGGTATTAAAAACACTGTCATTGATCCATTTCGTCTCTGACATAGTGCTACTATAACCAGACACCGCGTTGCTAGGCAACAAAGCAATAATAATAATAATTTTAACGCTTACGTGCACTCCTCATCCGATTTCGTATAATCCTCCAGGTCTTCTCGTTCTTCTTCTTCGTTTTCGCCGTCTTCTTTAGCAGCTTCTTTACCAGCGCTAAAAAGATGATATAGACAACTGTTAGATGTGATAAGTGAATAATTATGGGTAACTATATACTTTTCAAAGTTTTGATATATGTACCAGAACTAGTGGTTAAATATGTACGATACAGGTAGCTTATATGAAGAACTTCTAAGAACGCTGTGTAATTACTCGAATGAAGTAAATACCTAGTCGTAAAACGGATGACATCAAGTAAATAATAGATATTCACATCTTCTTTTCCTTTTCTATCTCTTTCTGTATCCATTGTTCACGTAACTCAGCCCAAGGTATAAGACCAGCCATCTTTGTTGTTGTTATGAAATGAATTGAAAAGTTAACACACGAACTTTCAAAACAGCCACTCAACTTCCTGTTTCTTAACGAGGCGTCTTGAGACTGCTAATTAGTTCCCTTGGTGGAATAGTCATCTATTTTTACTACGTTTGTTTTAACGAGGCGTCTTGTGACGGATAATTAGTTTTCCGTCCCGGATCAGTCATCTATTTTTTCTACAGCGTCTTTCTGTTTTTAACTAGGCGTTTGTTTACGGTTAAAGGATGTATGTCCCGTGCTTCTTTGTCTTAAATAAACTACTCCGTAAAAATAGATGACTGCATCCTGGACATCTTATTAAGACAAGGAAACACTCCGTAAAAATAGATGACTTCATCCGGCAACTGTCTTATCGTCCACCTAACATCCGCTTACAGTCACAAGATTGATGACTGGACTCTTTCTTTGTTTGCTCCGTAAAAATAGATGACTGCATCCGGCAACTGTCGTTAACATCCGCTTACAGTCACAAGATCGATGACTGGGCACTTTCTTTGTTTGCTCCGTAAAAATAGATGATTGACAGCTTTATCTTTAACGCCCCGGCTAACATCCGCCTACAGTCACAAGATCGATGACTGGGCATTTTCTGTGTATATAAACCTTAGCTAAATCGTCACACTCTACCGCTCTCAATCGTTCGATCATTTTCAAGCATTCGTCGTGAGACAGCAACACGATGGCGACCGCTAACACAACCTCCGACACGATCGACCTGACAGGTAACGAAACAATAAGTGATGGATGTTATCCATTTGATCGACCTCTGAATATTTAAATATGCGCTCTGCCTCCGAAATATGTATATTATCCATCGTGTCATGTCTGTGCCCGCAAAGTTCTCATCGAAACGAAAGGATACCACGTCGTCATGACATGTTCGGTTCATGGGCGACAGAAGGGGGTCCCTGTATATATATATATATACTGCATGGGCATCCTGTTGAGTTATCGAAAAGGCACTGAACTGTGGGTCACGGTTTTTAATGCCGTAGCCCAGCGGGCTATAGGTCATGTCTCGGCCAATGACTATATGTCACAGAAAACAGACGAAGAGCGTCATCGTGTATTGAGCGTCCTGTGTGGCAAACAGGATACGGTGACTATCAGAAAGTAATCAAAAGGCAGTCACGTGAACTATTCCGTGACAGCACTGGAAGTGATTCAACAGTAACTGCAGCAAGGTGTTTTGTGACCGGAAATGACCATGGTGTAATTTCCTATGTTGTAGTCGTCGATTGAACACCTGTCCACCTGTATTGGCGATAGCCAGGATGTGAAATCACCGCCAGCAGAGGTATCGCAAACGTTGAAACGCCATCTGAGTTATTCAGATGTCAGTGATGATGATGAGGCAAGTGTCATTTTATGTGGGTCGTGTAGATGGTCTAGTGACGACGATGATGTTGTTGACTGTAGTAGTGATTTACAGGAGAGTGTAGAGAAGCTCAATGGCATTCAAAAAACGCACTTAAGAAATGATAGACGACGATGTATTTATAGCGACTATCTCCAACGCCTGCGTGCTCAACGCATCCAAAACTCTGTGTCGTGAATAGGCCTTCCCAAGTCACTGCACAGCCTGGATCAGACCAAGATCCTGAATGTTCTGTATGAGGCAGTGGTCCAAATCGGATACGCATCGCATACACCGGAGTGGGGTGAGTATACCATCCCACGAGTGAAAGAGACTCTGCGTGCGCGAGGTATATCCTTGCTGAAAGAGGGTAAGGACGCGCCGGTGAGAGCTAGTCTGAAAGAAGAAGAAGACGTCACGGAGGAAATGAAGGACTTGTACCTGTTGTCCACAACTGCAGCCAACGCCTGTATTCGTCGTATAGCCAACAGACTGGATCGTACCTTTGAAGATCAAGAAGTTAACATGTACAGAGTGAGCAGTGATTTGATCTACGACACTTTGAGGTGGACAGTGATACTATACCACGTGTCGAAGCCGTCCTGCGCACTTATGGGTTAACACTGGGGTCTGACGAGAAATTACCTGTGTGTTATTAACAATGGTGTCTGACGAGATCTAAAACTGTCAAGTATACTCATCATCATATAATCTTGTTCTTTTTTATTGTGTTTAATAAGATGATGATGGTGAATTAGGACGAATACGTCGCGCGTATGTGGACGACGACGACACACCAAAGAAAAAGATCCCACGTCGAAGACGTGTCGAGGTACCATTACGTCGTCGTCTTCTCGAGGTATTGCACGAGCGTCAGCAGCAGCAGCAGCGCCCTCACACGACGTCACCAACACTTGATATGTCGTGTGATGATGTCACCGCGTCACCAACACCTGACATCCCGTTAGAGATGGCTGTGATAACGACGACAACATCACATCAGAATACGAAGACCTCCGGACGGATAGATCGATATTCGGTCTATCCTCCGATGGACACTTGATACGGTCAACATTCCTCGACTGTAAGTCTTTAAGCTATAGAGAACCGTTTGACTATATGGCCTGTCTACAGAGAGATATAGCACGTTTGTCAAATGCACTGTATTCGTCAACACCGCGTACACTGAAAGAAGCGGTACGGCACTGCTGCCTTGAGATCGGCCGGAATATTATCCAAGGATGAACATATTGACGCCGTGACGTCTACTATCCGTAGAGAACTATATAAGCATGTCGATTTTGACACAAATTAGTTGTGTAGAATAGAAAGTGTTGTGACAAAGAGGAAATCCACCCCTACGGTGTTTGGGGTTAGAGGCGCCTCGTCATAGTAATCTTAACATAGTAGTAGTAGTAGTAAGTTTCGATTTGAATATTGTAATTGTTAGTATCATAGACATAAAGGTACATGTAATAGCCTTCTCGGTTGTCCGTTGTTCTTTCGCTTCAAAGAGTGACTTTGCGGTATACGATGCGGGCGCGCGCGCACACACACACACACAGTTACCGGTTTATACGTAGCCACAGTGACATCATCACATAGTTTCCCCTATATAGACAATGTTTACACAACGTAGATGCGCACACACAGTTATCGGTTTATACGTAGCCACAGTGACGTCATCACATAGTGTCTGATATATATAAATACATAGATACATAGGACGATTTACAACGTCACATACATCTAAGTCATTCATCGGTTCAGTCACCACGAGTCGAAGACGATCATGCCTACAGCAAAGCACCGGCGCGAGTGGCGCCATCTACTGAATGCAAAATAACCACCCACCGATGTCAGGTATGTACAAAAGAGTTCGCGAGACGATACACTTTGTTAGGTCACATGAAGACGTCATGTGGTAGAGTACCCGCGCAGAAAAACGATACCCACCGCTGTGAGACTTGCGCACGTGAATTCGCAAGACGTGACTACTTGTTACAACATATCAAGGTATGTAGCAGACGAGAAGAAGTCACGAGGAGGAAGAGGAAACCACCCAAGAGAGCGAGACGCGAAGAGCGACCACGCGAAAGACACGACGACGACGACGATCCCATACGTCCTCCCCGCGACTCCCCTTGGTCGATCATCTGTCTAGGGATCTGCGAGATGTCGTTCGAAACCACTGGTCGACCATCAGAAGCCACGTGACCAGAGGACCCGTTCAATCCACTTTCAATTACAGGGTGACGACACCGGACAGGACACATCTAAAACCGTCCTTGAAGATCATGTTTCGCCAACAGACCCACGCCTTCAAGATAAACCTTAATTACGGTTTTGTGTTGAGGAACAAGATCACAAATATATACAGATACTATCATTCGTCATGCAATTGTTGCGGACGTTACCTCGATGAACCGTGTCTGATTACCAACGCCGAAGACTTTGATGCATTTCTGGAGCGTATCCGAGAAACATACGTGTTGCAGTGGGCTATCAATGAACGTCCGAACAGTCAATGGGTATGCGAGGTGGTCACGAACGTCACCTTCTTCGTCAACCGCATCGTAGACCATCCTATAGGATGCGTGGACAGCACCCTTTCCAGGTACATCAAGAAGAATATTGCCGTCATCGGACTGGAAAGAGAAGCCAACAACAAAAAGATGTACACCGACAATCTGTGTTTCTTCCGTTGTCTGGCTCTGCATCACGGATGTGACCCACGTTATATGGAACCCACTGTGAAAGTGCTCTACGAGAAGTACGACCAAGACGGATTGTCTATGAAAGACTTTGAGGGAGTGACGATGGACGACCTCTATCGCATCGAGTCCACCTTTGAGATCAACGTGTGCGTCTACACCCTCATCGAACCAACGGAAGAAGAAGGCGGAAAGACGACTGCCGAGCTCGCACGTCGTTCATTGTGTCACTATTCCGACAGCTTGTACGTCAATGTGCACGATACACACTTTTCCTATATACAAGACGTCAAAATGTACTGTCACTCTTATCGTTGCAGGAAATGTGTTGACTCGTTGTGGAAAGACGCGTACCAACTAGAGAGACACGACCGCACGTGTAAGGGTGGCGTGCGAAAGATCTATCCCGGCTGTGTCTACAGTCCGACGCCGACAGTCTTCCAGTGTTTGGACGACGAAAACATTCGTGTTCCCGAGTGCTTGCGCTACTACCCCTCTCGCGCTACCTTCGACTTCGAGTCCTGGTTCGATACGTCACACCTTCCATCGGACAGCGACAAGGTCCAATGGGTGTCTCGTCACGTACCGTTGAGTGTGTCACTGACGAGTTACGTACCTGGATTCTAAGAAGTGCGATGTCTTATCACCGATGGTGATAGTGACAAATTGGTGTCCGACATGATGTCCATCCTTCAGTCTATGAGCTATGCTGCCTACGAAGCCATGATACACGATTACGAGAGCGTCCTTCAAGAACTCGCGGAAGCGATCGCGACCTGGGAAGAGCACGAGGCGGCGGTGGCGGCGGCGGACAACGAGTCTCAGCGACATCCGACCAATCCCTACAAGACACTCATGGGTAAATTGTACGGTTGGCTTCATCAGTTGCCCGTCATCGGATTCAACTCGAGCAGGTACGATCTGAACGACGTCATCAAACAGTTCCTGGTATCCTACTTCCTGTCCACATCGAAAGAAAGAGAGGAGGAGGAGGAGGAGGAGGAGGAGGAGGAGGAGGAGGAGGATCCTGGAGAGTTTCACGTGATCAAACGCGGCAACACGTTTATGTATCTATCGACGGATGACCTGAAATTCCTCGATATGAGTCATTATATCGCCCCGTGATTCTCGTACGATAAGTACCTGAAAGCGTACGGTTGCGAGGTTACGTAAGGTCATTTCCCGTACGAATACATGGACATGTTGGAGAGACTCGATGACACCGCTCTGCCTCCCAAAGAGGCCTTTTTCAGTCGACTGAAGAACGAAGGTATTTCCGACGAGGACTATACCCGGTGTCAAGAGGCGTGGCGCGACAACGACTTGAAGATGTTGCGGGACTTTCTCGTCTGGTACAACAGCAGAGACGTCGTACCGATCTTGGAGGCCATCGACAAATAGTTTGCCTTCTACCGACAATGCGGTCTCGACATTTTCAAACAAGCCATCATTATACCCGTTTTGACCTTGACCCAACTGTTCAACTATGTACCGGAGAAGACCTTCTTTACGCTCTTCAACGAGACGAACAAGGATGTCCATCAACTGGTCAGAGATAACATCGTTGGAGGACCTTCACTCATCTTCACCAGACATCACGAGAAAGGAGTTACGAAGATAAGTCGGAACGATTACGGTGACACGCCTCGAACGTGTCAGTCCATTGTCGGATATGATGCAAATGCATTGTACATGTGGTCTCTATCGGAAGACATGCCGACGGGATGGTACACGCGACGACGGGTAGAAAAGGAGTTCCGACCGGAAGCGGCACATCCCACCTGACAAATGGCCGCCGAATGGCTGTCGTTGGAGTACGGAAGTACGGGACGCGTCATACGTCACCAGTCCAACGGACGAGAGAAGCGCATCGGTAAACTCCTGGTGGACGGTTGGTGCAGCGAAATAAAGACGGCCTATCAGTTTCACGGATGCTTCTATCATGGATGTCCGTGCACCGGTCTTGAGCTCAACGACCTTAACGGGAAACCCATGACTCATCTCCTCGCCGAAACACGATAGAACACGAGCTACTTTCGTCACTTCGTCAGGGTCGTCGAGATGTGGTAATGCGAGTGGTAGGTCACGAGACGCGATCCGTTCGTGAAACTGTTTCTGGACGCCACCTTTCGCCGTCGACGCGTGCTATGGAAGATGATGTCACAAGAGACCCTGACAGGGGTATGCAATGGCAGTGTTTTCGGAATGATTCAGTGCGACATTCGTGTACCGGAGGAATTGCGCGCGCACTTTGCCGAGATGCAGCCCATCTTAAAGAACATTCACCTCGGACCGTTCATGCGTCGATACGCCGAAGAACACGACATCATGAAAACCCCGCGTCGCATGCTCGTCTGAAGTTATCGTGGAGATAAGATCTTGCTCCCTACACCGCTCTTGCGATGGTATCTGGAACACGGACTCGAGGTGACCCACGTCTATCAGGTCATCGAGTACACACCGATCGCCTGCTTCCGACGATTCGGTGAGGCGGTGTCCACCGCGCGTCGCGAAGGAGACGTCCACCCCGACAAGGCCATGATCACGGACACCAACAAAAACTTATGGGGAATTCTTCGTATGGGAAATTTATCACCAACGTCGATAGGCACCTCGAAGTCACCTACTGTACGGGGAAAAGGGCGACGGTCGCGATCAACAATCGTCGCTTCCGCCAACTCGACGTCGTGACCGACGATGCGTACGAGATAGAGATGCGTACGAGATAGAGATACACCCTGCCCACGCCCGTGGGATTCTTCGTGTTGCAGTGGGCCAAACTGCGCATTTTGGAGTTCTACTACGACTTCATGGTCAGGTACGTGGAACATCCGCTGTTCGAGTACTGCGAAACCGATACGGACAGCGCCTATTTGGCTCTAGCGGATGAGTCCGTCGACGACCTCGTGACCCCGGAACTACGCGAAGACTACTTTCGTCACCGCTCTGAATGGCTACCGTCCTAATGTTGCAATGATCAACGGAGCGAGTACGTGCGCGGTCGACTGGCCGGACGTCCGTGGGACGGTACCGAGACGTGTTGCGAGGCGCGCATGGCGTACGACAAGAGAACACCGGGACTCTTCAAGGTCGAATGGTCCGGCGACTGTTTTCTGGGTATGTGCAGCAAGACCTACTATTGTTCGGGTACAGTCGATAAATACAGCACCAAGGGTCTGAACAAGCGACTCAACACCATCGACATGGAGACGTTCCTGGACGTGCTCACCAATCGAAGGAGCGGAAGCGGAAAGAACCGGGGGTTCCGGGTGAATCTCTCCTCCGTGTTGACGTACATGCAGGAACACGCGGCTTTGACCTACTTCTACGCCAAGCGCGTGGTCCACGAGGACGGAGTCACAACGGGACCGGTGGACGTGTGATGACGACGATCGATTGCCGTGTAAGTCTACGCCGAAACATTACTTATCCAAAGAGGAAATGCGCCCCTAAATTAGTTGGGGTTAGAGGCGCCTTTTAGCTGTCACGTAGTTAGTATGCAGACAGTAGACAAAAAAGTTACTTAGACAGATGTCACGCAATCGATCGTCATAGAACGTCATGTCACGGACGCGAGTGGTCGTAGGAGTATCGATAGTAGGAACGATCAGAGTGAACCTGTACGTCTTATACGTCTTCTTGTACGTTCCCCTTCGCTCTTCGTGCGGTGGAGTCGTGTCTAACGTCACAGAGAACGCGACCGCCTACTACTAGAAGACGCGACGATCATGGATACGCGATGGAAACATCACTTCAGCTGTATAGTCGCGGGTCCGACGGGGTGCTGTAAGAGTACCTTCGTGACGCGCATTCTATGTCACGCCACAACGATGATAGATCCGTCTCCGAGAAGAGGAGATCACGTGGTGTTATGGAGAGTGGCAGAACGCCTAGGCATCCATAGACAACGACTTGGTACGGTTCGAGGAAGGGTTGCCGAACGGCGCGTTCGACGCATCGACGCGAAACCTCGTGGTCATAGACGATCTGATGGCGGAAACGGATGAACGGGTCACGACCTTGTTCACGAAAAAGAGTCATCATCAGAACACCTCCGTGCTCTATCTCGTGCAGAACCTGTTTCCGTAAAACAAGGAGAGTCGCACGATCAGTCTGAATGCGCAATACATGGTGGTCTTCAAGAATCCTCGCTACGCGTCGCAGATAGGTCACTTGGCGCGACTTATGTATCCGGGACGCCTGAAGTGTGTACAAGAAGCGTTCAAAGACGCCACATCATTACCGTACGGTTATCTTCTGATCGATCTGAAACAGGACACACCCGAAGACATGGGTCTGCACACGGCCATCTTTCCGGATGTTCAGTACGTGTACCAGCCCAAGGTATAAGACGACTGCGCATGCACATCGTCTCTTCAGTCGCAGGATGTCCGAGCTCGTGAAGAGACATATCCTCTGCATACAGGCACTCAACAGATACAAGAGCGCGAAATTGAGACGAGCCATCACCAACAACGCCGACGCTGATCTTTTGTGTGCAATGGCCGAGTGCGCCTACAACATATTGAAGAAGAACATTCCCTTGACTCCCGTACAGAGACGACGTTTGAGTAAGTACAAAACAAAACTGCGCGAGTTAACAGAGAGAGGCGCGCCGGCGGTTAAGAGACGTAGCATCTTGCTGCAGGGCTTGGGACGGAGAAACGCCTTACGCCGCGATTCACGTCGTGACCGGAATCACCGTCGAACTTCCGATACGACTATGGCGCTTCACCGAAAAAAACTGAAGGGTGTCTACTTCGATCTCGCTAAGGAGGGGAGTTACGGGGGTATCGAATTTTTGCGACGAGTCGCCTTCCGACCTATACAGCGTGTACAGAGAAAGATCGTCGAACAATGGCTATCGGAACAGAACGCATACACTCTACACAAACCGGTCAGAGTTCATTTCAAGAGGCGACGCGTGGTCGTCGGAGGTCGAAATCAACAGTGGCAAGCCGATCTCGTCGACTTGTCCAGTCTGAAAAGAGACAACGACGGTACGACGTTCCTACTCCCGGTGATCGACGTCTTCTCGAAAGTCGCCCGATGCGTTCCCCTGAAGAACAAGTCGGCGACGTCTATGTCGAGGGCGCTGGACGGACACTTCACCAACGGCGGCGATCGTCCGCTGTCGTTGCAGACCAATAGAGGTTTGGAATTACTGAACCGTGGCGTTCGGGGTGTACTGGAAAAGTACGGTATCCAACACTTATGCACCTACAACGAGGAGACCAAGGCGAGCATCGTGGAACGCTTCAATTGCACGCTAAAGAGGCGGATGAGGCGATACCTGACGTATAAGGAAACGTGGTGATACATCGATATCCTTCCGGATCTGGTGCGGACGTACAACGACACACCCCACGGCAGCATCGGGATGGCTCCATCGGAGGTGAATGCTTCTAATCAGGAAGAGGTGTGGCAGCGCTTGTACGGTGGTCACCACGGTAAGAGCGTGCCCATGTACCACGTGGCGGATCGCGTGCGTATCAGCAAGGTCAAGAGACGGTTCGACAAAGGGTACATGGCGAATTGGACACAGGAAATATTCACGATGCGCGAGGTGCATCCGTCCGATCCGCCCGTCTATCGTCTAACGAACGATCTCGGAGAGATACTGGACGGCACCTTCTACGAACCGGAGTTGCAGAAGGTGACGGTTCCGATCGATAAACTGTACCGCGTGGAAACCATAGTGCAGCGACACAAGGTATGGAGGCGAAGGGAGGTGTTGGTGAAATGGTTTGGATACCCTTCAAAATTCAATAGCTGGATCGATGCCAAGGCCCTCGTCGGCTATAAGAACTAGTCACCTGTCTGATGAGATGTCATTCATCCGCTCATGACGGACGAGACGACAACAGTTTCCGTTGTCGAAGAAGAAGTCGACGCGTCGCAACCGTCGGAGAGGACTCCGTGGCACATCTTCGGCACCGCGTGTCCCAAAGAGGAGATTGTTTTTGTGTGTCAGGTTATCGTCTTGTACAGTGTCATTTTGGTCAGCATCTACAACCTATCCATCGGACAGGAGAACGCGACTCTGTGGACGGCCCTGTTGAGTAGTTCGTTGGGTTACCTACTACCCAGTCCGACGTTGCGACAACATGATCAGCAGTGATTTCTACCTGACGCTACGTAGCAACGCTTCCATGCGTAGGCATCCCGACAACACGTTGGCCCACTACATCACATCGCTACCGCAACGTCTCAACTTGTCAGATCAGTGGGAATGTGGTCTGGCGGAGATAATCTATCCGCATAGTTGGTACAACGTGAGAGAGAAGGTCGCGTGGTTCGGTATAGGACTAAGAAATGAGGATGAAGAGGAGGAGATGACTACGACGAAAACCAATATCGAGGTTGGGTATTATCACCGACCGCAGAATCTCATTAAAGCGATAAACAAAGCTCTAGTACGTGTGCTACTGGATAATGTTATGCGCCTATACTACAGCTCCACCACGCACAAGATTACAGTGGTGCTGCTGTCGAACGCCATATTCACCGGGGATATGTTGAAGACCATTCTAAGCTTTCGTGAGACCATGCTGTTCGGAGATATGAACAAGAAGAAGAAGAAGGAAACGTTGATCGAAGCCGACACCGTGGTCGAACCTCGAATCGTCGGCGACAGCCTCGTTCCACTGCTACGTATCGTTCCGCTGAACGGTAGATAAGGCGACACCGTGACGACGACCTTCCAAAAGATCCAGTACCTACCCGTCCTGTGCAAAGACTTCGGCACGATCGAGATCGATATAAGGGACGATACCGGCCGGCGCGTGCCATTCGAACGTGGAAAACTGACAACGACGCTTCATTTCTGACGACGACGGACGGCACTGTTCCAGAGAGATGAATTACAACGACTACTACGCTCGTCAAGCGGGAGGCGCGCTTCCCTATTTCATAGGTGCCCGCTACCAACGAGGTCACGGTCTAGGAAGTCTATTCGGAGGTCTACTGCGTAGCGTCATGCCGTTCGTCAAAAGAGGCGCCGTGGCGTTGGAAAAGAGAGCGCTGTCGACCGGCGCGCGCATAGCCGACGACATCCTGTCGGGGGAGAACATCAAAACGTCCGCCAAACGTCGCGTTACGGACGCCGGTAGGGAGATGTTGAGCCAACTCATGACCCCTGCTGGCGTACAAGAGCGTAAGACGCATATAAGACGCGCATACCCTGCGAAACGAGTCAGTACAGCCAGGAGACGGACGACGAAGAAGACACGCCAGCGCCGTAGGACACGCGAAGCGACATATTCGACGATGGCGTTCGTTCATAAACAATCGTGTGAGGAACTCAAGAGCGAACACGATATCTTCACCGTGTCTCCGACTCAGACCAGTATCATCGATAGTCACGTGGTGCAACATCAACCCATGTCGTCGCTCGACTCGGGTGGACCGATTGAATTCGTTATAGCCGGTTCCGGAGACAATTACCTGGATCTCGCCAGCACGATGCTACACGTTCAAGCGAAGGTAACCCGAGCCGACGGAAGCGACCTCGATGGCGCCGATCCCGTCGTTCCAGTGAATAACTGGCTCCATTCCTTTTTCAGCCAGGTCGTCGTCTACCTGATCGGAACGCTAGTCACCCCCTCGACCAACACGTAGCCGTACCGCGCCTACATAGAGACTCTGCTGAGTTACGGAGTCGACGCCAAGGATACTCAACTGACGAGTCAGATGTGGTTCAAAGACACGAGTAATCGTATGGAAGCCGTCGAAATAGCCGCCGGAGATACAGCCAACGCAGGGTTCGTCACTAGACGCGCCGGTACGACTGGGAGTCGCGTGGTCGACATGATGGGTCGTCTCCACGTGGACCTGTTCCTCCAGGATAAATTCCTCTGCAACGGCGTAGAGGTCAAGATACGTCTGGTACGCTGCAAGGATGCCTTCGCGTTTATGGCCGGTGGAGCCAACCACGACTACAAGATAAAGATCATCAACGCCACGCTGTTCTTCAAGAAGGCCACCCTGAATCCGGGCGTGCAGATGGCTCACATCAAGGCCCTCGATAAAAGCACAGCCAAGTACCCGATGCGACCCGTAAACTCCATTCCCACAGGTACCCGCTCGCACACGCACGAGAATCTCTTTCTTGGCACTCTTCCAAAACGTTTCGGGTTGTGCTGCATCGACAACGACGCATACAACGGAAGCTACGCTAAAAACCCGTTCAACGCCAAAAACAACCATATCAACTTCCTCGCCGTGTATGTGGACGGACGACAGATACTCTCCAAACCTTTCCAACCCAATTTCGACGACGACCTCTTCATCAGGTGCTACCACAATCTGTTCACCTCGACGAGTAAGGTGTGGTATGACGACTTGACTCGCGACGACTTCTGTTACGGCTACACCTTCTTCGGCTTGGATCTCACCCCTGACTCGTGCGACGAATGCTGCTTCCATCTGCTACAAAAGGGCAACTTGCGCATCGAGATTCATTTCCGCGACGCACTGACGACCACTGTGAACGTCATCGCCTACTGCGAGTTCGAGTCCGTTCTGGAGATAGACAAGAGTCGCAAAGTCATCTGCGACTATCGATGGAAACCCTGCAGATCGCCCGTATACTCTTCCGGGATGCGCACGCCAAGGACATCGTTCGTAGGATCGTACCCAAAGACGTACTCCTCACCGACACGATAGACGCTTACCCGGTCGCCTTCGTCTGCAACACGCACAACAGGACGAAACCGGAAGAACATTGGATAGCGCTGTACGAGGACGATAATGGGCAAGGTGAATACTTCTGCTCTTACGGCTTGCTACCACGACAGGTCGAATTCCGACGATTCATGAATAACAACACACAAACAAACACACACACACACACACTATACCAGCCACCGCCCGCGTCACCGAAGGCACAACCCCCATACCAGCCCCCGCACTTGCCCGCCCGTTCTACCCGCCCGTTCTGCCCGCCTGCTCGCCCGTCCTACCCGCCCGAGTCGCTAGATGGCGCTACAGACGGTTAAGTGCAGTTCTTTCCGCTAGGAGGCACCTCGGGTGACACTTCTTGCTGCTAGGTGCAAGGTTAGGCGACAGGAAGTGCACCATGGAAAAAGAACTGCGTCAGCATAAAAAGCCATGGGAGCACATGCACCCTCCGGATTACGTAATACGATTCACTCATACAGAGTCGGTAGATGGCGCTACAGACGGTTAGTTGCCCTTCTTTCCGCTAGGGGAAGGTCAGGTGACAGGAAGTGCATCATAGAAAAGGAACTGCGTCAGCATAACATGCCAAGGGAGCACATGCACCCTCCGGTTTACGTATTACGAATCATTTAGATACTACTGACGGTAATTTTTAAGCTAATTTTTGCACCGACTAAATAGTTAAACACCAGGGCTAGTTTAATTAATAAAAAAATAATAAGACAGAAGGCGTCATTGTGAAAGGTCAAAATACTGATAATAATACACATTTCCGAGTTGTACTGATAGGCGAATATGAGCATTGAAAAGTGTCACTAATGCAATTAAAGAGAATCAATTGCATTATAATTTCTTAGGAAAGATCGGGGATAATGAAATGGGTTGTGATGATATAGTGTTCACAGTTCCAGGTATGAACATTCTAAAGATCTTCTAATCTAACCCGTATGGTAACATTCGTGGCACATTGATAAAGGAAATAAAGATATGAACACATGGAAGAATTATCATTGAAATTACTAGCACAAATGCGCATCCACAGTTCGCGCTAAATACATATGCGTTAATGCAACTTATGTCAAACGCACACACATATGTATATATACATACACACATTCGCTAGCGGAATTAGAGTTATAAGTTAATACGTTTCCTGCTACCAGGACTACAGTTTTAAAAAAGAACTTGCCAACAATCAAATGAGGATTACCACCTTCACTAATTAACTATTCATTTCAGCGGCATCTCTTGACCATAGTATATTATTTTTTTTCAAGAATATTGTTTCGTCAGCAGCGCGAGAATGTAGTTAACCCAGACATTTGAAATACACCAGGAAACTCGACATATATTGCAGTATCTTCCCTTTTGTTATTTAGATACTTTGGCTTATTTAGTAATCACTGTAGTTTTCTGTGGTTACAGTGCTTGTCATAAGACCACGCAACGAAGCTAAAAAAAACAGTCATTTCCGGCTGACTCATCGTAGCTTGAGTTCTGATTTTAAAAGAAGACGAAGCCGTTAATGAGCAAAGTTAACCCGTTCTGATGATGATTGTGTGTTGCTAGTGGTTGGTATTCGACCTAGAGGTGGATGAGAGACGATAACATTCAACGAAACGTATAAGGGAGGAACAGAAAAGACCACAATGCATCTCTCAATCGCATTATTGCATTGGGGTTTCTTCTAGTATTTAGACTTTCATTATTAGTGTGTGTCAATGTTTGAATTTGAAAGACTATTGTTTTCAATAATGTATCACAGTATATCCTGAATAGGCTAGTGTTAACACGTACATGTGTTTATTATTCGTAATGCACGTCTGCTTGAGAATAGGTGATTTAATTTAAGCAATCTTGTTAAACCTTGTTAAACTATCTATATTCAATACTCATTCATACAACAGATGTGACTGGAGCATCGTAGAGTGAACGAACTTGCCCACATATCGACACGGCAGCACAGGATTCGAACTTCGGTTCTCACGATTGAGAGTCGAGTCCGATGGTCTAGTCACAACGCAATTGCTCCACTGCGCTCCATTGGAGCTCCATTGACTACCGTTGGACTATTGGCCGCTGATCTAGATTTAACAAGATTTAGAAAGATTGCCACACAGGGAATTAACTGTAGGTGGCGGGGGGACAAGGAAGCCCTTTGGCTTATCGAGAGTCCGACCTTTTTATATATGTGTATCCCGCCCTTCTGAGGTATGTGTCGATTTTATTTTAAAACATATTCACGCTACTAGCACCCACACAATCAGCAGATAATATGTTCCATTCATTTACAGTCCTTTGTGAAAATGAGAACTTTCTTATATCTAATCTACACTGCTCCTTTGCTAATGTAACTTCATGTCCTCTAGTCCTTGTATCTTTCTTTACTGAAAAAAAATTTCTATAAATATTTTCATAACCATTAATTTTTTTAAACACTTTTATCTGGTCTCCTCTCAATCTCCTGGTCTCTAGTTTTGTTAAGCCGTATTTTTTAGGCGTATTTCGTAACTAAGATCCCTCAGTTTTTATATAATTTTAGTTGCTCTCCTCTGCACTCTTTCTAGCATATCTATGTCCTACCTGCGACATGGTCTCCACGCTTGAATACAATAAAGTCAACGGAGATACTACGAACGGAAAATCCAGGCTCTTGAGAAAGATCACCCGAAACAACGTTAAAGACATTACTGGAGTCAAAGTAAACCGCGACAATCTGCAGGGACTCGCTAACGCACATTGCTCCGGAAATCTAGACGTTCTCGCCAACGACGTATGCGATTTCTTTCAATCCGTAACGAACGATCTGACTCCGCTGTCACCGGACGATACATTCCTTCCGGTAGGAGCTGATACTACCGTCCCAGATACCTACATCATCAGCGTCGCAGAAGTAGCCAATTCTCTATCACGGATTAGAACAGACAAAGCTGTCGGCCCCGATGAAATACCTAACTGGATTCTACACGACTACGCCACCATACTTGCTCCCCCTGTGTGCGCGATCTTCAACAGCAGCCTGCGGGAAGGGACTGTACCACCGCTTTGGAAATGCGCTGACATCACACCTATACCCAAAGTACGACCGCCGAAGCTCATCCATAAAGACCTGCGCCCAATATCACTCACGCCGGTATTGTCCAAGTGCCTGGAGCAATTCATCTGTGGCTGGATAACGGCCATCGCTGGAGATCAAGTTGACCCTCAACAATATGGTTCAGTAAAGGGAACATCCACACTGCACGCACTAATCGATGTAGTGCACAGGTGGAAATCAGCGCTCGATTCCACCGGAACCATGATCCGCGTACTACTCGTTGACTTCAGCAAAGCGTTTGATAGAGTAGACCACCACACTCTGCTAACTAAATGCGTTTCACTTGGACTCCCGAATTTCATAATCGAATGGCTAAAATCCTTCTTATGCCAACGCAAACAGCGAGTGAAGATCGGCCGTATCAAGTCGAAGTACACTACTGTGAACGAAGGCGTGCCACAAGGAACAATCTTTGGCCCGATCGGTTTTGTGCATCATATAAATGACTTACAAACAGCTTGTGAACATGTCAAATATGTAGACGATTGCACAATATGGGAATCATATTCACCCTCAGGCCTTGGCACAGTGGACTACCACCAACAAAATGGCATTGAACTATGACAAAACGAAGGAAATGTGCATATGCTTCAAGAAAAAACACCAGACATCCAGCCGATAATTATCAACGACAGACAGATAGAACAAGTAAACTGCACTCGCCTTCTACGTGTCACACTTTCACATGATCTTACGTGGCAACTTTACATCGACGAAATCAGCGCTAAAGCGTCGCAAAGACTATATTTCATAATCCTGCTCAAACGAGCAGGAGTCGAACCCCATCATCTCGTCAAGATATATACAACACTAATCCGATCGGTCCTTGAATATGCCTGCCAGGTGTGCATACGAGCTTAACGAAAAGGCAAACCAAGCAGCTGGAAAGTATCCAGAGACGAGCTATGCGGATAATATTCCATGACGTGTGTTACGATGAAGCCATCGCCACAGCGAAACTACCAAAGCTGGCAGACCGGAGGGAGACATTGTGCAGAATTTTATTCACAAACATACAACAACCTAACCACAAACTGCACCATCTACTGCCTCCCTCCCGGACACCTCCATACGCAATCCGAAACGTATGTGTGTTCAGTGCTCCTCGGTGTAGGACCGAACGCTTTAAGAACTCTTTTATAACTTATGGACTGTATCACTGGCTGTAATTGGACATTTTATTTCCTACGAATTACCCGCAATTGACAGTGAATCTTGTTTTAGTTATTTATTCTATTTACTTATTTATACGCAAATTATACATTTCAATTAGTTATAATTTAACTTATTTAGGTTGTATATTCCATTTACTATTTACTCTTTTTATTAATCTACTTTATTTAATTGTTTTATAAATTTTTATGTACCTATTGTACTTTTCACCCTCAATGGCTGCCAAAGAAAATAAACTTATTATTATTATTATTATTCTAAATGAGGCCTAACTATTGTTTTGTACAGCGGTATTATTAGCTCTTTTTCCTTATTCGTTATGTTTCGTCTACTTAATCCAAGAATGTTATTTCCCCTTGAAGCGGCAATACCGCACTGCTCTGAAACCTTCATATCAGCACTAATGGTTAACCCTAAGTCCTTTTCTTTTACAGTAGTACTTCGTAAAGTACCCCCATTGTATATTCAACCTCTTCGTTCCCATGTCCTGCGTGGAGGCATTTACATTTCCCAAAATTGAACAGTATTTGCCACTTTTCAGACCATTTGATCAACTTGTCAAGATCATCTTGTAAATGTTGTCTATTTCCATCACTTTTAATCCTTCTAAACACTTTGGTATCATCCGCAAATTTCAATACCTTGCTTGTTATTTCATCATCCAAATTATTAATATATATTAAGAATAATATAGGTCCTAGTCCTGATCCCCGTGGTACCCCACTCAATACCGATTTCCAGTTTGAAGCCTCCCCATCAACTACTACACGTTGTCAATCAATCAGCCATTTTTCTATCCAGTTTATTATACCATTTCCTATGCCATGGGCCTTTAGTTTAAGCAGTAGTCTTTGATGTGGTACTTTGTCGAAAGCTTTTTGAAAATCGAAGTAGACGATATCTACTGGTGATCCCTCAACTGCCCACTTAGTGATGTCTTCCAAAAACATAACATATTTGTTAAGCATGACCTCGCTTTAAAAAACCCATGTTGAGATGGGTTTATCAAGTTACGTTCAACAAGAAAATCCACCATGTGATCTTTAATTATTCTTTCTAATAATTTACAAATCACTGATGTTAAACATACTGGTCTAATGTTCTCTGACTTGTTTCTCGAACCTTTTTTAAATAACGGTATAATGTTTGCCTCTTTCCGTTCTAAAGGAACCACTCCCTCTTCTAATGACAAATTGAAAACTGTTGGAAGCGGTACGCTAATTTGTTATATAATTTCCAATAATAGTTTGGGCGGAATCCCATCCACTCCAGGTGATTTAATATCCTTCATAGCCCTTATTTTCTTAGCTATCATTTTCGGCGTTACAATTAACTGTCCTAAATAGTCTGAATCTGCCCCCTTGAACTTAGCCTCTGGTATTGGCAGTGAACTAATATCTTCCCTGGTAAACACTGAACTAAAGTACTCATTCAGGTCTTCTGCCATTAAGAGTCCCTCTGATAATATATTTCCAGCACTATCTTCTAGAGGACCGACCTTATCCTGAATGTTCTATTTGCTTCGAACATACGCATAAAAACTCATGCTGTCATGTTTTATATTACTAGGTAATTGTTGTTCATAGCTTCTCTTTGAATTTCTACTTTCAGCTGTAGCTTGGTTAAGTGCTTCTATATAAATGTTGTAGTCTTCATCATTTCAAATACATCTATATGACTTCCACATCATTTGTTTATTCTTAATTTTTCTAATGGTTTCTTTCGATAATTGTTTCATTTTGGACCGTTTCGTTGCATTTGTAAGGGTACAAATTTATCGACTATGCACTTAACGTGTGTTATTCCAGTCTATCTTTGCTAAATATTTCTGTTTTTTAGTATTCTTTTCCGATTTTAATTTTATGGTAAAATGTATCTGGTTGTGATCCCTACTCCCCAGCGGCTCACATATCTTGACATTGTCAACTAATTCATTCTGTGAGGACAACACTATGTCTAACACATTCTCACCCCTGGTTGGTTCTAGCACATGTTGAGAAAGGAAACTATCTTGAACTAAAAACTTGTGGTCCTCACTCCCCATACTCTGTAGAGATTTCCATTGTATATGCCCGTGGTTAAAATCCCCCTTAGTAATACAATCCCGGTTGCTTACTTCCCTTATAACGTTTTGTATTTTTTCATTATCTTCTATGCTTATGTTTGGACTTCAGTAAACTAACCCAACTGTTAACGTTGAGTTTCCTGTAACTATGTTACACCAAACAGCTTCTTCGCAATCTGCTTCTCATCCTAAAATTATTTCATAAGCCTGGATAGATTCTTTCATATATAAAATAACTCCACCTCCTTTTCTTCCTATTCTATCTTTCCTAAACATTACATATCCTGTCAGTCCCAATTCGACATCTGATGTATCGGTGGTGGTCCAGCATACGGTTATACCTATTATGTGAGGGTCAATATCTTCTACCATAATGTTTAGTTCATTTCTTTTGTTTACTATACTCCTTGCATTTAAACAAACAAATTTATATCTAGCTTCAGAATAGTTTTCCAGACTGTTCTTTGCTGATTTATTTGTGCTGTCTTTAGCTATGCCTCCAGTTTCAGGCTTGTCTGTGAATCCCCCTGCGAATCTAGTTTAAATAGATGCAACCTGTCCCACTCTCAACAGATCGCAGCAGGTACTCTGATAAAACTGCTGCCCCCTTTCCACTAAGATGTAGGCCATCTCTCATGTACATATCTTCCTTCCCAATAACGTATCCCTCCAATGGAGCGCAGTGGAGCAATTGCGTGGTGCGACTCTCAATCGTGAGAACCAGAGTTCGAATCCCGTGCTGCGTGTCGATCAGTGGGCAAGTTCGTTCACTCTACGATGCTCCAGTATATCTATGAATCCAACCCTCTCTTCTTCACACATCTGCTCAAGTAGTGCGTTGATCGACATCCTCTTGCAGTTTCTATACGTTGTCCCACTTCCTCCCATTACTGGCAAAATTCCTGACAGAATAATCTTTCAACTCTTCTCTTCTTTAGGTTCCCCACTACCTGTCTATACTTCTGTACTATCGCAATTGTTCCCTCCCTGTCTGCATTATTTCTTCCTAAGTGTACTAGTATAGACCCTCCCTTTCCATGCCCCAATACCTTCTCTACCCATTCAGTCACATGTTCTATCCTAGCCCCCGGTAGACAAACAACGATGTCCTTCCCCTCGCTTAGTGTCTTGTCCGTCTTTCTCATAATTGAGTCGCCCATAAATACCCTCTCTTTCCTCATTGCCCCCTCAATCATTGCCTCAGTGTAGCTCCTTCTCCGGTTTGCCTGTGTCTGGTTATGGTTCCCCCCCCCCGCCGTCTTCTCTCCTGTCACATTCTCTCCCGATCCCTTCTTTACTGTCGCTTATTCTCTTTTCACCTTTCCTCCTGTCATCGTCCCTTTTATCGACTTCTCTTCTATCACATTTGCTCACACTTCCTTTCGTCGCTTCATCTTTCCTCCCATCTCATTTTCTTCTCTCCTCTCCCATCCCATCTTCCCTCCCTCCTTCTCTACCGTCACTTTCTCCCCGTCACCTTCACGCTTGTCACGTTTTCTGTCGTCGATTTTCCAATTTCTTTCCCTCCAATCACCTACCCTCCTCTCAATCTCCTTTACTCAATCTTCTTGCCACTGCTATTCTCCTTCAGTCTTGCTGTATTCCCACCTCTCTCCCTGTCGTCTCTCTCCATTCCACCTGTCTCCTTGCTAATTCCCATCTCCATCCCCTTCACAATATATGTCAACCTAACTATCTCCTTCTGCAGACACTCCACCTTCCAACACCCCATGCACTGAAAGGTGAATCCCTTCTCCATGGTTTCTGCGAATGACTTCACACAGCCGGACAATGCAAAATCTACCCAGCTGTGGTAGTGATCGCACACCAAATGTCGCTTTGCCTAGACTTGCCGCTTGCAAGGCGCCATATCACTATCACAATTTATTTAATAACTTAACTAACTTAGTCTTTATAAAGACTGTTTCCTGTGTACTACAGCACACTTAATGTTACATATTTTAAATACACAGCTGACTATCTACCCTATCACGAACGCTAACATTATCTGTAGTGATCTGATTTAAATACAATCAATTACGTTACGTTAGGCTGCTTTATTTATTTAGGTTACGCCGCGCCCTAGCGAATACGTGGGACAATAGCTACATAAACAATCTGGAGTTCGCCCGACTATCGTCCTTGCTTAATTTTAACAACAATGCTACCTAATCAAAATATCTAGCAAGTACTGGCTTACACATATATTATCTTATGTAAGTAGTTTTATGGTTGCTACTTTATCCCCTATATATTCTACAACATAATCAGGTTTGGTAAATCTTGTTTACAACTTATCGAAGGCTAAGTTACCCTATACCACTATACTAAAGTGTTCTAAAATACTTTAATTAACTAACTTTAAGCAATACTGCTACTCAATGTAAGTTTACTGCAACTTTATGAATTATATTAAGGCAAGAATAATAGCTATTAATCAGTAATTCCACTTGTTTATCAACTTTTCTGCACCACCAATTTCTACAATCTATATCCGCCAAATATAGCCTCGAAACCTGAAACCAAATAACGATGAATTAAAAAGATGGCGAAAGAGTGTCTGACGCGTGAGGCTCAGTTATATAGTAAGCTGGAATTATTTGTAGATCAAATTAAGGTAATGGTGATAACTACAACCAATCGTGTGTTGCTCCATTAGTATTATAGATTCTCGTCTGAGTTCGTATTGTAAGACGACACATTTTCATACGACAGGCACTATTTCCAGGCAGTCTGTCACAAACATACATGCGCGCACCCACACACGGACACACGCACAGCGCCCACATGGACAGATGCACACTCATACACGCGCACACACACATTTTTTTAGGAAGCATAATCTGCAGTACCGTCTTTATGCTGGTGCCACTCAACTGTACGTGTGTTTCATGGGAACGATAAATTACCATAATAGGACTAACTGCACGTAGGCCTACTTCTCAAAAGTCAGAGTAGTCTTTTCATAAATATTCAAATAAAGTACTTTCATGATGATGAATTTTCAACAGTCATCTGTATAGATGAGTAATTGTTTTTTGACATAAGTGGATATAATAAGTGATCGAGTATCTTCGCCCATTAATTGCAGCGTGGGTGAATGCATCCCAGGGAAGTCGAGATGGTGTTCGAATGAACATATCTGAGAGGGGATGAAATGCAAAATGCTTTGAAAAGTCTAAAGGTCTGGATATTGCACTACATAAGCTTTTATATATTTTACTTGCTTTAAAACAAATATTGATCTTAATGATAATTAGATTATTATTATTATGTTCACTTTCGTGGCAGGCGTGATGTAGTTCGCGTCTGTTTCGTTTGTGTCATTCCGCACGAAATGTACCATCACAGTTCTTTTGTAGAAGTGGAATAAATACATATAGAAATCAATAAAATATTTAAATGAATATATACATGTATAATTAAAATGTCCATACGATAAAAAAAGTATAAAAAATACTCGTTAAAAAATATGTAGAAATTGCACTAAAAAGTAATAAAAATGTAAATAAATAATGTTAAAATGGATTCCTATGACGCTTTCTTACTTAAAAATGACCAGCCCCAGTTGTTGCCACTGTTCACGGTCGATTGCGCACAGAGCGTAGACGTCGGCATGGCAACGTAGCGAGTGAATTATGCGTCGCAGGTCCGCACTCAACGCTGTCGGCAGAGTCGTTCGCGGTCGACCCATGTATGTCGCGACACCTGTATCCACGGCGAATTAGTTGTCGTCGATCGCTCGCTGAGCAGGTGCATCGGGTGGCATACAGAGCACTTGCCCGAATAGACTCCATCTTGCAGTTATGACAGCTTCGCTGATGGGACGGCATCGGCAACGGTGGTACTGTGCCTCGTTGGAAATGCGATGTGACCAACAGATGCCGATGATCTGGCGTAGATGACAAGGGTGGTACGCATCCAGACGATCAAGTTCTGATGTACCCATGTTGTACGTCAGCACGGGCACAACGAAGGATACGCATAGCCGTAGCTGCAGCTTTAGAGAGATCTGTGATCGCCTAAACCACAGTGTCCACAGTTTGCGGAAGGCGACGTTGGCAAGCTGCTTTCGGCGAGCGACGTCTTCAGCTTCACCGAGGACGACGTACATGATGTCACTGCTCTCGCCAAGGAAAGATACGTTGCCTTGATCTCCATCAACAATTTTCACGTTCGCCTCTGTCTGAGGCATACGACCGCGAATCTTAGATCTGCAGCACCTTGCAAAATGTCCACCGAGTCCGCATGATTTGCATATCACATCAAGAGCAGGACATCTTCTTTTTTGAGGTTCACATGTCCACATCGAGTATAACACTTTGCAGACTGCGTGTGAGACTGGGATGTGGCCCCCACTGCATCTATCACATGAGATGTGGATCTCACTGTCCTACACCTACTGCGGGCCCTCACAGCATCTACCAAATGGGATATATACGTTTAATTCTTGCATTTTCAGCTCTACATCCTCCACTTGTCGTGCCTTTGATACAGCTTTGGCGTCAGTCAGAAGATTTACGTCCACCTTCTGCATTTAAGGAGATACAATTTGATCCCCTACACCAACAACGATGCGATCCCTAATCTGTGTCGATCGGTATGGAAATTCACATATGTCCGCAGATTCGTCCAATGCACAAATAACCTGTTCCGCCGTTTCTCCTTCCGCTTGCACTTTGCGAAAGAATTTTGCTCTCTCGTAGTTTACGTATCTCCGCTGTGAAAAATAGTTATCAAACGCTTCTTTTACTCTGGTATATATACAAACTTAATCTACAGGGAGGCCAAGACTGGAAAATATAGACTCAGCCCTTCGTTCCATAGTGTACAATAGAATGTCAATGTGTACTCTGTCTTCTTCCTTATCAAGTTTGGAAATTGTTCGGTATCTTGACCACCGACTAATCCACTGTGACCAATTCTCGGGTATAAAGTCAAACACATTTGGCGTATTAAACTAGTACCCATTGTTTTTGGTTGCAACTTGCAACAAGTTCGACTACTTGTCGATCCGCGAACAGAAAATACCTCTACTTTATTACTTGAAGGCTGACAACTGATGTCATGTATTTGTCCACTCGCTGGCGCCACTCTACGCTACTCCTCGCTGAATCAGAGCAAACATTTGCTCTTAAAACCACGTACATCACACTTTCTCGAGTGCCTTCGACTTACACGGTATGCCATTCCGTTCTCTGTGTCGTTCTTTCAATTCTCCATATCGGGCCAACATGTTACGTTGGGTCTACTGTACTAATTAGAGGCGAAACAGCCATCACATAACGAATGCCGACTGGCATGTCGCCGAGCGTGTAACCGGAACTATTTATTAGAGACGTACGCACACCGCCGTGATCATAACAAAAGAGTGCACCACACAACAATCAGCTGAGCTCAAGCCTTATTAAACACATTTAAGTCAAAATATGAGAATACATACACTGTATATATACAATGTATTGTCTGTTTGTGCAGTCATCGGTGTCACAAAGCTAAGCATAATACACGTTAGCATTATATAAGCAATGAACGGTAGCTAGCATTTCTTGCAGGTGCAACGGCCACATTCAAGTACTCTGTATGGCGCTGCTGGAATGTCCGTCTGATGTACATAATGTCTCGGTCAACAGTCCACCCAGCGCCATGATGGGACGGCACCGTTAATTGACAACGTATGCTTTTAGGCACTTGTCATGTCTAAGAATTTCAGCTGATCCGTCGATAAACACATGAACATGTGGTGACGTTTGATAACAAAAAGGATCTAACACCCTCTTTGACATCATATATGTCTTCTTCGTCTTCTTCTTCCTGTGTTGCGGACAGGAAGTACGCTACCAGTAACTGTTTAACGACGTCGAGATCGTACTTGCCCGATTTGAACCCAACGACGGGTAGTTGACGAAGCCATCCGTATAGTTACCCAGTGAGTTTTTTAGGGATAAGACAGTCGCGACTCTTTGCCCTCGTCGTCTGGTTCCTTGAACATTGTTCTGCCGCAATATCTTATTCATATTGTTCCATGCTACCGCACTGCAAAAAAAGATACCAACAAATACATACAGACGCAACGACGTAAATACGTATGCATTCTCATTGTATTCCATCATAACAGCCAATTGTAACCTACGCCCTCAAAATCATGAACTACCGACACTTTATGACTTCCACTAAGGTTCATCTTGTGGCTCCACCACATCTAATCTGACTAAATAAATGAATTAGTGATATTCGCTACTCGTATTTCTTGATTGCAGTATTCTGATGTAGACTGTTATTATTAAAACTTATTTTCATGTCAACGCACCACATCGTCATTCCTACGTTAGCTCCTGAACGTCACCAAAGCCTTCCAACTAATTGGTACGTAAGACTGACACCGAATAGTTCCGACGTAGTTGAATGTTGTCAAGTTTGCGGGACTATGATGTCACGTCGGCTTAGGCTATACCACATTCGTTGTCAGACGATGTACTGAATAAACTACAGGCGGAGAGAGTTGGGTCGGACGAAAACAGCCAGTTATAGACGTCTGATAGTTTCAGTGATATTCAGCGGAATGGTGTCATGAGCGCACTGTTATTGAATTTAAATTAAATACATCAAGTTTTCGATCAACCATCTTCGCGATGTTCGTATTGGTATTCCTTATCGTTTTCGTTTGGAACCGAGGAACGAGCTGTAAAAACAAGAGACCAAGAGTGTAAGAAAAAAACTATAGGGTAAGAATACAGTACGTCGGTATATATCTGGTGGTTTACTCTTTCCAAGGTGCCACCAACACTGCAAGAACCACACCGCATCAAAGAATCCTTATTATCACAAGTTGTGTGTGTGTGTATGTGTGTGTGCGTGCGTGAGTGCGTGTGCGTGAACTATTTACAGCGCTGCTCCACACTACAATTCAGTCACTCACTGTAGCCTGCTGCTTGACTGGTCAGCCAGTGTGACAGTAGACTATTGTCAGGCAGAGACGCAGACAGGGAGTTGCACTGCAGGTGTTGTTTAGCCGCTGCACTTGAGGAGAGCAGTCAAGTGGAACATTTGAGTGAGTGAGTGAGTGAGTGAGTGAGTGAGTGAGTGAGTGAGTGAGTGAGTGAGTGAGTGAGTGAGTGAGTGAGTGAGTGAGTGAGTGAGTGAGTGAGTGAGTGAGTGAGTGAGTGAGTGAGTGAGTGAGTGAGTGAGTGAGTGAGTGAGTGAGTGAGTGAGTGAGTGAGTGAGTGAGTGAGTGAGTGAGTGAGTGAGTGAGTGAGTGAGTGAGTGAGTGAGTGAGTGAGTGAGTGAGTGAGTGAGTGAGAGGGTGGGTGGATGGGTGAGTGATTGGGTGAGTGAGTGAGTGAGTGAGTGTGACAATTAATTATTGTGTCTTCGTGAGAGTGGGTGTTTGGGTGAGTGCGATCGTGCTTGTGTGTGGGCGTGTGTGAGTGTGAGTGAATAAGTGAGTGAGTGAGTGTGTGAGAGAGTGTGAGTTTGTAAGTCTGTGCACGCTTGCGTGCGGGGGTATGTGCAAGCGTGCTGTTTGCGAATGTGTGTGTGTGTGTGTGTTTGTGTATGTGTGTGTGGTGGGTGGGTTTGTGCGTGTGTGCGTGTGTGCGTGTGTGCGTGTGTGCGTGTGTGCGTGTGTGCGTGTGTGCGTGTGTGCGTGTGTGCGTGTGTGCGTGTGTGCGTGTGTGCGTGTGTGCGTGTGTGCGTGTGTGCGTGTGTGCGTGTGTGCGTGTGTGCGTGTGTGCGTGTGTGCGTGTGTGCGTGTGTGTGTTGGTTTTAAAACATCTTATCATGAACGGTTATATCTAAATGTCTTCCTTTCCAGAATGTACCTTTTACAGTCCGGGAATTCAAAAACTTGGTTTCATGACGATATTCATCGGGTAGAAGCTGTGCCCTCTACTATGGCAAGTGCACGATTTGTCAAGACACTTATGTTCCATGTCCTCCCAGACAGTGCTCCCGACCTCACAGCGGCGGTGGAAGAACACGCCGCTGTTGGAGCAGGACGCGTACAAGTCGCACTAGCAGCAATGCTGCCAGTGGCCGTCGGGGCGGCCGTAGCAGTCCATGATTCCGCGGCTTCCGGTAGGGCAACCTAAAGGCGTACACAGACAAGTTGATGAAAACCCGGAAGTAGCCAGAAGTAAACCATGCAACGTTCTCTCACATACCTTGCTTATAGTTTCAGATACCATTAGTAAAACAATATATTTTTCCTATACTTAGTTTAATGGACACAACTATTCGTGTCCATTTTGTAGATGTCCATCTATATGGAAGTGTCATGGATGCTGGAACATGCTAATACTGTTGAGTAACAACAGCGACACCAGGATACTAGAAGAGCACGATGATAACTACTTCAGTATTCATATATTTCTTTACAGCTTTACACAAAATAAATAGTTAAGAGATAGTTATGTTAAGCAAGTTATCGATCAAAATTTAACTTTGTAAATCAGTAGGGAAACCTAAATATGTTCTGCCTACCCAGAAATATAGACATTCGAGCATGTACACATGCACGCATACGAAGACACAACCAATCACACACAAAAATGTCACCCGGGATATCGTTGGATTCCATAACAAAGTGTTGCAAGTCAAATCTACAATTACCTAGATCACATCGTCGCTTTTCGTTGTCAAAGAACATCCCGTTGCGACAACGACGACGGAATCCTTTCCCACTCACACATTCCACATAATTGCGACAGTCGTAAGTACACATGGCTTGGTAGAGGCCATCTCTCTTTCGCTCGCCCGATTCCTTGTAGCCTGAACACACAAATAGAAAATATAATTCTTTATGTTTACGCTGTTTTGGTGATTGATGCCGTTATATTTCAAAGTATGGCAGTATTATGACAATGCTGAATGATGTTTAATTGTTTTCTAAACATTTCATAATGTTAACAATATGTGCGTTCTTGTACGGTTTCATGGTTATAATTATTACTAATATTATTATTAAATACTCGGTGACGTTTAATAACGTTAATTATTTGTACTTTCCTGTACGGTTTAATTATTATTATTATTATTAAATACTCAGTGATGGTTCTTTGTTATCATGACTGCGTCGAGAGAGGATATATGTTAGCAATAATGTCTCGATTTCAATCAATACATTAGTGAGGTTTGATAATCAGATGTTTTAAGTACTTATAATAGAAACTATGATGTAAAGAGAAGAAAGTGATGCATACGCTTAGGTGGATCAGGACGTCTAACTGTAGGAGAACGACGCCTAGGGGGGTCACGTCGCCTTGGTTGGTCAGCGACAAAACAGCACGCCAAGATGACGGCGAACAAAGCCAAACGGGCCAATAGCCTCATGGTGGGTCCTTGTCGCTAGAATAGTAACAAAGATCTTGTGGGCACATAATCAGTTCACCATTACGTGTGCCTAATTGGTTCCAAATCTCTGGGCATGTTATGCTTGATGCAATGCTTATAATGGCAAGGAGGTGACTCTATGTTCTTTCATAGATCGGCATATTGTTGCTATGATTGCTAAATGCGACCTACACATAATTATGTGTTGTTGAAACGTATTCATGGTGCTAACACCATTACTAGAGTAACATGTTTAAGCAGTAGTTAACGCAGCCTCCAGTCACTTTTTGTGGATCGCGACCATTGACTCTGTCTCCCCACGATAGTTTTTCCATTTCCCTGTGTGGTATCTTATACTTCCCCTATTGTCTTGGCTTCTATATAATTTAGCAATATTTTGGTTATATTATATATATCGTATTATTGATGTACACAAATTATTCGTGTAACAAAAATTCACCTGTGGCATTTTCCAACCAGCTATCTTGGCAGCCATCTTGAATTATTTTATGATCTAAAATCATGAAGGAAATATATGAAAAAAGAACGAAGTACTATCGACTATATACATATTGAAATATAAGATAGCGGCCATAAAGCAATTTTAATTTTGTCACAGTCAAATTCCTTGTACACAAATATGTCGGACTAGCCATAACTAGCTTGTTATGTGGTCTAGATGGAGATTTATGAGATCAATTGGAGCGCAGTGGCGCAGTGCTAGAGCATCGGACTCTCAATCGAGAGAACCCGCTTTGGAACTATGTGCAGTCGTTTCAAAGCTTGTGACAGTTCGTTTACTCTAAGTTGCTCCAGCTCACCCAGCTATATGAATGAGTACCTGGCTACAGACAACGGTGTATATTTGTATACGAGTAGTCTTTGCGCATTAATTGCAGTGTGGCTGAATATTTTCCATGTAACTCGAGACAATGTTCAATAGGTCAGGAATGGCAGGGAGTAAATTGTAAAGTGCTTTGAACAGTCCAACGGACGGGATACTGCGCTATATAAGAACTCACCTTTTACCTTTAGAAAGTAGGAAGTACTATGGTTACCATGTTGAAATCTATGATGGCCGCCGAGAATGTAGTAAGGTAATTGTAAAATAGTCATATATCATGTACCAAATATGTGGTATATAGCTACTAGAATCTCTTTTCTACATGACGTAATCCAGCATTCTCATTGTGGCAGCCATTTAAAAGGCTGCGAAGATAGCGTTTCGATCTAATATAGCAAAACGAATTGCTAATGTCAAAAAGCTACATATTATTCCGGAATACAAGCACAGCCACCAGTTAGATCGGACTTCTCCCGGTGGAAGTCGTATTTATTTGAACACCAATTCAACTTCTCTGAGAATTATCTACTACTACACTAGAATTTCTGCGAAAATATGACTTACTATTGGATTATTTTGATGCAGTGATTAAACCCAACACATATACATGTTTGCGCCGCCGCTTTGTGTTTTGGCATCACAAATAGAACAGCCAACAGCATAATGCTTTCTACATCGACTTCTTTCCCTACAAAATTGATATATCACATATGAAAGAAGTGAATTAGCAACGTGATCCTGTTAATGGAGTTTGGTTAGCGAAATTCGAACAATAATCATTCGCGAACACGGAATATTGCAATTTCGAGCTTCTACGAACAATGTCCGCAAATGATTTAGTTAAGATGAACTGAAATGTACCTTGCCTATCCAAAGGGAGTTTCAGACGATCATTGTTGGTGGAAAATGTTTGCCAGATCCGTGGCTTTTATACCATCAGCTATTAACGTCACACCTTCCTTGTCCAATCACATGGCAACAAAACATGCATGCAATCGTGTTTGATTACGCTAGTGAGTTTAGGGAATGCATAGTTTGACAAATTGTGCTTCTATTTTACGAAAATGAACCGGTGGATGTGACATTATATATTGATTTCTTAGTATACTACTTCCCAACAATGTCAACTTAGTGGATTGTGTGATCAAATTACCAGAGAGCCGCCCTTACCTGTCGTCACATACATACAAAAACTACGCTGACGTCATGCAGGAATACTGCGAACCGCGTTTAAGATTAATAGGAAACAACACTTGAATAAGACACAGTTACTTAGGTATGGATAGAGTTACTGAGGGATAGCTGAGATTGTGTGGGCACATGATGGTGAAATGACCATTATATGTGACAACAAGCGCATGAAAAAGAACCTGGTGTAATCGGTGCAAGACATTCACCCTTGAAAATAATTTATTTATTTTTTGAACCTTCGATAAAACACTTTACAGTGATTTCAACCGTGCTACAGAACACGACAATATTTATGTTAAAAACTAATAGTTTTTAGTCCCCAATAATAATAATAATAGATCACCATTGTTTTCATTATAAAATAGCTTCTAAGATATTTAATTTTTAACCGACACTAGGTTCGAAACTCCACCGTTTTTCTTTGACCACCTTAACATCGAGTGAGACTTATTAATGGTGCAAGGGAGGATGCTGGACTCGAGTCTGTTGTGATGCAAACGCCTGTGATGGACATATATATATGGAGACAGAGTTGTACTTTACTCCAGTGGCCGATGTGAATGAGGGAGATATACTTGTTCTTCTTCTTCTTCCTCCATATAAGTGCATTATCACACTCTTGGAACATTGTCGCACTGTTGAGATTATACACAATGTGGATGATGTTGGTGGTTATGAACAACATGGGTGTGGTGCAAAATAATGATAAACTAGGTCTGGTTAAAACAACAGTGGTACACAGTAGCGTTGGCTAAAAAGATATTAAAAGTGCAAAGTGCTTAATTGTCCAGAGTAGCCAACCTTCCTTTGAAGGTGTCTAGGGTATGTATTTGTCTATGCACTCAGGCAGCTGGTTGCTGAAGAGGATCCCAGCTAGGAAGAAGGAGAGAATTGAATGAAACCAGATAAATCGCCGTTATTCAAATTAATGTATGATATATCTTATAACAGCATATTACTAAAAATAGATAAGCGAACGAAAAATGAACAACTCAGAACACGTCGAAAACATGAAATTCTACGGTCGCTAGCACCCTCACGTTTCGTCCTGTCCCGACGACCTTGGTATCATTTGAAAGGATGCATAGCGTCATCTAGATTTTCCGGTAACCGTTTAAAGAACACCGATAAACAGACTTACAATCACGCTGTGTTTTCGGTGTTATGTACGGTTCCGAACGATGTTAGCGGCGGGTACTCAGTACACTAATCATCCGATTGTGGCGCTGTTTTTCTCATTTGCAGGTTCAGATATGCGCACTTCACCATTTCTTGATTTCATGTTATAAGCTCCATCCATTTTTAAACCGCGGCGAAATTGATGCGTTTTGATCGCAGCGAAACCGGTATATCTCCGTCGGCGTGACGTCACAATAACGTACGCCACCCAACGGGTCTAAATTCGTTGCGTTGGTTGGCTGATATACGTGATTGTGACGTGACGCCTACTTCGCGTATTTAATTTTAGCAGCCGTTTGAAAGTGGGTGGAGCTTATACCATGAAATCAGGTAGTGGTGCCTCAATCGGTAAATTAGTGAACTGTGTCGACGAAACAACATCGTTCGCAGTGTCTAAGACACCGGAACGGGCCCGGTTGTAGGTCCGTTTTTAGTTAATTTTAGGAATGATTATCCAGAAACCATTTATATGTTTGAATAACAGAAAGCTTAAACTTTCAAACAACATCAATATTGTTGGGATCCAACGAACCGTAATGGTACAAGCAGTCGTTCAAAAGGCGTTTTGGAACGTGTTTGACAGTTGTTCATTTTTCGCTCGCTTATCTATTTTTGATATTACTCCTGGGAACCCGCACTTTTCGGTATATTTCTCATCTTGAAAAGCTGTATCTCAAAACTGGACATTCTAAGGAGTATGAGTGTACTACACATCTACAATTGCACTGTCCATCACTTAAACCATGGTTTATATATACAAGTATATATATATATACAAGTATATATATATATATATATATATATATATATTGCTACTACTATTATTACATATACAATAAATCCAAAACGCATACATACATACATATATATATATATATATATATATATATATATATATATATATTGGGGTTATGGATATATTGTGTATTTAATAGTGGTACTTAATTATATACGTTTGTAACGTCGATAGTTTAGTATTTTCAACATATGCATATTGCACGTATTGTTTGACGTACACCTAAGCACCTGCGACATTTCATTTTGTATGTAATCTATGTATTTTTTCTAAAGATGTATTATATATTTAGAATACCATGGATTAACCGCTCCCTACGTCCGCATGTTTTTTTGCGCCGTGATGTATGAAACATTTCCGGTTACACGTGGGTAGACGTAAACAATGGCACATCCGCATACTAATTAATCTGTGTGCCGTGTCAAATTGCTACTATCATTTTGGACGGTAACTGATAAAAAGAAAATGTAACGAAACGCCTGTCAATTGTATACTGCGACTGGGAATCCTAAAGTAAGCACCTTGCTCTAGGCAGCTGTAGGCATAATGCCAATAATAGTTATCCATTTGATTTTCTAGTAATAACCCATGGAACCTTTTGAGATTTTATTTAAACTCCTATTGATATAAAACTGAATGACACAAACCAGTGGCTACATATACCCAAGCAATCTAATGCACGTGCTAACTAGTGTGTAGTTGACCTCTCCATAAGACATGCTTCCTTGTCCACTTGCCATCTGGAATTAATTATCCGGGTGGCAATCTTGTTAAATTGTATTATATCAACTTGCCCACACCCGTCCATGGCCCAGTAAAGGCAGCAGATTTCACCTGTACACTATTTTGATCTTGTTTTACTCGTTGACGCAGTAATGGCCTCTGTTTCTTTCAGGTGGTGGTTAGGCCATCTAGAAAGGCGTAGCATATCAAGAAACATTTAGTCGCTAAACAAAAACTGTCGTGGTCTTTAAACTAAATTGACGGTTGTATATCATAGGCCAATGATCCAACAAAGCTGATGAACATAAAACGAAGCGAGTGGACCGCGGTGCTTCGGCGGAGATGCACTTACCATACTTCAAAGTTAGCGCAATATTATATAGACGAGTATACAGCCATTCTGCGATATTTGTAAGTTGTGTTATTAAACATAATAAAAACAACAACAACAACAACAACAACAACTACAATATATCATCACCATGTATGTTGTTGGAATTGGAAGTATGTTGTTACCTTTCCGAATCCTTGTTTTTTCTTAACGGAGCTTTCAGTGTTCTCACAACACCATCGTCAGCGTTGGACTGCTAACTCTCGGTCATCATGTGACTTCTTTGGTGGTCGTCACACGACAGCAGTTCCAAGAAGATCGCGGGAAATGTGTACCCAGAGTCTCTGTTGATTGCTGCCCGCCTCTCTTTGATTTATATTGCTTCACTGATTTTCCTTCGCCAGAAGTGGTTTTCTCTGGTGAGCACTGTTGCGTCTTTGTTCGTGATGTTGTGGCCTTCATTCGCTCTATGTTCGCTTACTGCTGTGAGTGAGGCCCTGGTGTTTATTTGTTTTTTAAATCGAACTCCCACAGATCTGCTGGTTTCATCTACGTACGTCTGCTGACAGTCCGGACATGCTATTTACTATATCACTCCACACACGTTGTTCTTGGTGTCTTGTCCTTGGGGTTCACCACTATAGGTATTATCGTATTGTAGGGTTTGTGGTACGTCACCACTCCATATTCCCGGAAGATGGTGGTCAGTTTCTATGATAGCACGTACAGTAAAGGGATATTCGTGTGTGGCTGGACTGTTTTTTGCACTTGGTGTCTTTCTCGTTTTCTTAATGGTGTTGAACATCTACTCTCTGTAGTTGTTGGCTTTCAGTGCTGCTCTGACATGTGCTGTTTCTGTGGCTTTATCATCGTCAGTGGTTATGAGTTGGTCTGCTCTGTTCATCAGTGTTCTGACCACCGATCGCTTGTGTTCGAGGTGGTGATTGGACGTGAAGTTCAAGTACTGGTCTGTGTGTGTTGGTTTCCTGTGCTGCCGTCATCGTTCACATGTAGACACATGTCCAGGAATGGCAATTGACCTTCACGTTCCAGTTCCGTGGTGAATTTGATGTTTGAGTCAAAGCTATTAAGGTGTGCAGTGACGCCTTCCACGTGGTATTCATGTATCTGAACAAAAAGTGTCGGCTCCATATCTGTACCAGACTGACACAGTTTGGGGCCGGTGGCGATGGCCTGCCTCTCAAAAGTTTCCATATATAGATTGGCCACAATGGGTGAGACTGGGGAACCCTTGACAGCACCGTGCTTCTGTTGATAGGACTGGATCTTGTACACGAACTAGGTGGTGTTCAAGCAGAAAGTCAGCAGATGATGTCTTCCTGTAGTATGGTGCGTGACTCTGTCACAACGGTTGAGTGATGCGCCTAGTGCTGTAGCGTAGTGTAGTGGTTAGTAGCTTGCTTCTGACCTCCCGTTTTCAGCTTCAGCCGCCAGATAGCCTTATCCGAGGCGAAAAGAAAGCCGAGTGCGTAAGTCTTTCCTTCTGGTATATAGCCTCTCCTCAATCAAGACACATGCAGTGCCTTCTTGCGACACCATATGGTAACTGGACACGTTGCGGCTCCATGCCAAACCTGGATGGGATCTAGTGGTCCAGCCACGAAAAACCTTGGCGGAGCAGCATGAACCCGATATGTGCATGATGCACGGCCTGCCAACGTGTGGACACGTCCCGACCCTCACACATCATGATTCTTCACACATCATGATCCTATGGGGCAAATAGCAAAGCAGAGGATGTTATGGACAGCATGTCCCCTCAGTTCCAGCGGCGGAAGATCCAGTTGTATGGACAACGGCGGCGAGCACAGCTCAGTACGAGCTACTGTTCTTATGAGTAAACCTAATCAAAAACCGGCAGAAGGCAATGATAAACCACTGCTGTATTTTTCCCAAGACAATCACGACCCACAAAATCACAGAAAATAACGTTAACAACGTGAAGGTTGTTCTGACAGTACTGACAGGACCACCTTGCTCGGTATGGATAGTCATGTGCTACAGGTGACACCAGATCGTCATCCAGCTACTGTGCGCAACATAAATATTTTGAATATTGCTACATGGAACGTAACAACTCTATATCAGAAAGGAAACTAGATAACATCAAATAAGAAGCGACCAGGTTGGGGATTAATATAATGAGAAGTTAGATGGACCGGGGCAGTTCTGATGACATCAGATAATTACGCAATCATTTACGCAGGAGGCAATAAACATGGAGGGGGAGTTGGAATTATGTTCGATGAAGAACGAGCAAACTGTTTACTAGGATACTGGACCATGTTGGATCGCATCCTCTTGGTGAAATTGAGTGGCAAACTATGTAACATTAACATCATACAAGCGTATGCATCAACCGCAGACAAATCTGATGAAGTGCACGATACATTTTATAATGATCTAGATTTGGCAAAATCTCATTGCAAATCATAGGAGATTGTAATAGTAAAGGGAGACTTTAATGCCAAATTTGGTGGGGAAAGATGCGAAGACATAGTTGGACCATTTGGCCTGGGGAGCAGAAATTAGAGAGAATATGAACTAATAGAGTGGGCAAAATATCATGACATAATTGTAGGAAACATCAGGTTTCAACAACACCTAGGAAGACTTTGGACTTGACACCGTCCAGGAGACCGAACACGGAATCAAATTGATTATATCCTGGTCAGTAAATGATTTAGAAATGCACTACTGGTGGCAAAGACCTTTCCCGGGGAAGACTGCGATTCCGACCATGTGCCAGTGAGAGCAACGTTCCAACTGAAACTGAAAATTAGGATCAGAGCAACAAGGAACATTAAACTGGACAAGAATATACTAAAATTAGATTCAGCGATCAAAGAGAAATTCATTGTAGTAGTTCAAAACAGTTTCAATCTTGTTAATGACATTCAAGATGTGGACGACCAATGGGAGCAAATGTCAATCACACAGGCTGCAGAAGAAACTATTCCTAGGCAGTGCAGATAAGCAAATAAAAAAGGAAGACTGACGATATTCTAAAGTTGATGGACGAAAGGAGGGAAATTAAGCAAAATCGTGAATCTTATGTAGCAATGAACAAGGATATAACAGCCAAATGTAATCTAGCGAAAGAGGAATGGCTTAATGAACAATGCAAAGAAATTGAACAGAAGCATAAGCACGACACCAAATCCATGCATGATGGACTAAGATAAACCATAGGGAAAAAAACATGCTCAGCTACAGGTTGCCTGAAACCTAATGAAGGAAACATAATAATAGACAAAAACGAAATACTCTAGATATGGTCAGAATATATTGGTGAACTGTACGAAGATGAAATTGGTGAAAAACCATCAATTAAGAAGAACTTTAATGGTCCTCCTATATTGAAGGACGAGGTTCCAAAAGCCATCAGATCAATGAAAAAGGGAAAGCTGCTATACCAGATAATATTATCATTGAAATAATTTATATGAATTTGGTATTGATGTAGTAACATACTTCTTGAATAAAATATATGACAGCGGAAGAATCCCAACAGATTGATCAAGATCCATTGTTGTAGCTATATCAATGAAACCAGGCGCAATTGAATGTCATTTACACCATACAATTAGTATCACAAGTCACTTTACCAAGATGTTGCTTAACATTATTATGGCCAGGATGTAAAACAAAATAAAGCCTGAAATTGATGACGACAAATGTGGATGTGTAGAAGATAAAGGTACAAGTAATGCAAAATACACCCTGGAGAGACTGATTGAGAGAGCATTGGGAGGGCATAAAGATCTGTATGTATGTTTATTAATTACACAAAAGCATTTAACAGAGTTCGTCATGATGAAATCATATCAATGTTGGAGAGTTTGAACATTGATGGGAAATATCTGAGAATTGTGAGAAATCTGTACGGGGAACAAACAGCAGCAATACGAATAGAAAATGACATCAGTAAATTTCAAGAAATAAAAGGTGATGTAAGACAAGAGTGTGTCCTGTCACACGATCTCGTTTCACTGTACAGTGAAATCATCTTACGTACATTAGAAGATATGCCAGGTATTTAATTAGGGGGATATAACTTGAATCATTTACGATATATAGAGGACACAGTACTGAATACGAAATAGATCTACAACATATGCTAGATACAGTATTAAGGGAAAGTGAGAAAAAAGGTCTGTCCCTGAACAAAAAGAAAACAGAAACCATGGTCATCTCAAAGAACAATTACACTCCAACATGCAACATGGCAGCATATGGCACTGTTTCGAAGCAAGTCCGAACGTTTAAATATCTGGGATCACTAGTAACATCCGACGGTCGATGCAACGATGAGATCAAGAGACAAATTGCATAACAGCTTTTCACAACATGAAAAACATTTTACCAAGCAACGATATATCAATTGCAGTGAGAAAACGTGTACTTCAAAGCAACATAGAGCCCATATTGCTATATGGATGTGAATCCTGGGCAATAAATTTTTTTTTAGAAAAAACACAAAAGCCACTGAAATGTGGTTCTTAAGAAGAATGCTGCGAATGCCATGGACTGCAAAGCAAAGCAATGAAGTCATCCTTTTTGTTTGGGTTTGCTTATCCATTTTCGGACGTCTGCTCCCATCAATTCCCCTATGTCCTTCTCCCATTGTCTCCTAGGTCTTCCTCTGCTTCTGTTGCCTTCCACTTTTCCTTCCATTATTAGTTTCACATGGCCGAAATAATTACTTTCTGTTTCTATAAAAATTTCAATAAAGTCCCGGGTATAACACCAAGCTCATAGGCGATGGATTCGTTAGTTCTACCTTTAGTCCACGAAACTCGTAATGTCATTATGTAACACTTTTTTTTCAAATGCATTTATACGTCTAGTAATGTTGTAATTAAGAGTCCAGGTTTTGCATCCATACGTAACAGTTCGAAATATGCAGACTCAGATAATTCGTAGTTTCATATCTTTGTTCGTTGCTTTCCGCAGCTTCTTCATCTCCGTCAACTTTTTACTCGCCATTGCCAACACAGTTAGAACACAACAAGCACGATTTATAGGCCATATCATGTGAAACAAAAAGTTAGAACACATAGTAACAACAGGAAAGATAGAAGGAAAACGATCCAAATATGGCACATAGAAGAAGAAGATGTTTTCCTGTAGATTCCTCTTCACGATTCGCAGCCTGTTTGTTACTGGCATGCTGGTGAACAGAGCTGACACGTAGTATGGCACTAGTTTCTGTCCAGGATGAACTTCTAGGTCTTTGATCTTGTTTGCAAAGTCCCTGCTATTCTTGATGTGGTGTGGTGTCTTCTCAACTAATGGTGTGATGATGTCGGCCAATGTCTTAGCTGCATTGTAAGTTATGCTTCCTATGCTGGATACTATCGGTCTGAGTGGTGTGTTAGGCTTGTGTACCTTGGGGGTTCCACATATCTTAGGTATTTCCTCTGATGTCAAGTAGGTCCGGTATTTCCAGAGATCTTCCTGGAACTGCTGTCATGTAACAACCATCAACGAATTCACATGATGACTGAGAGTTAGCAGGCCAACGCTGTCGATAATGTCTTGAAGACACCGAAAGCTCCGTTAAGAGACGACAAGGAAGGTGATGAAATCTGATATTGCATTGTTGTCTACCTCTTTTTACTATTTGTATACGAACGCATACATTTCCTCAGATTATTTCAGCACAGAAATGTAGTATACTCTATATCATTCGAGGTAGGAAAGTTTTGGCGCGCGCGCACGAGTGTGTGTCTTTGTGTAGGTGTGTGCGCGTGCGCGCATACTGGTTGGGGTTAGTCAGTGACGGTCTGACGTGGTTGGTCTGGTCTGCTCTGGTCTGATCTGGTCTGACGAAACGTGCTGGTGTATCCCGGCCTTTTAATTCCACACTCTGTATGGGATTTTGGCGCGGGGAAGTCACAACTTATAATTGCTGCCATGGCTTACTCCGTGCACAGGGGACAACAGGGACACTTTTGGAACTGCTTTGTTTAGCATTGGCCTCTTCCCCATAAATAAAAGTATTTCTTGCCCAGTTAAAAGGGTAACAATAGGTGACAACCCGCTGCCCCAACCCGGCGGCAATGTATTTGTATGTCGGGAGACGGTCCATTCATTCATCGGGATAAAACATGTTGATTTCATTTCAGTAAATAAAAGCTTCTTTTTGTTCGGAGCCACACTTTTGTAATATTATATTGGCTTGTTGTCATTTAACTACTTGTACGACCACAATTATTAATGATACTTCGTACTAACACGTGTAGTCGTTAACATCCCGCAAAACAGTATGAAAACAGAAGGGTTTTGCATTCCTGCTTGCTCACGAGAGGGAATCACTACGATCAAGATTACACCGACACCTCCCGGCTACCTGGATGCGATTAAAAAGATTTAACAAACTTTTTTGCGGTCTGTATATTTCGTCGGCAGGCTTAAGTTACGGGTATGTCACATATCTTTTTTTATATCACCTATATCATGTGACACAAGCCGGAGCCTGATGTGTGCTCCTGATCGACATCGCTGTTCAGAGAAGGCTTCGTTCTGAAATATACACACCACAAAACAAGATTCTTGAGAGGTAACTATGTACAATATCAACAACCGAGAAACCGTATATTCTATTCATTGAAATAGTTTTAAAGGTTGTCACCCGTAGTATTAATTCCAGATACACGTTTACAAGGACACTTTTGGCATATCGAGTGTCCATTCTTACCTATGTGTATCCTGCCATACCGTGTTATATGTTAGCTTATTTTAAAAACATATTCTCTTTTCTAGCACCTAGACAATCAGAAGATGATCCGTTCCATTCATTCATAGTAAAGCCTAGTTCTTACATAGCGCAGTATCCAGTCCGTATGAATGCTCAAGAGCTGAACACTTTACTCACTGGCAGATCTGTTAATGCTACAATTAATGCGCGGTGACTATTCGTACGCAAATATCCACCAATGTATATAGCCAGATACTCGTTCATATAGCTGAGTGAACTGAAAGAAGGTAGAGTGAAAGAACTTGCCCATTTTTCAACACGGCAGCACATAATTCGAACCGGGGTTATCTGGATTGAGAGTTCAAAGCCAAAGTACTCTGTGATAATGAATACCTGTGATATATAATATACACGGTTTTTACACTAATGCCACGGTCATGTCCTTTATTTCATCTATCTTTCTTAACTTAGAAAAATCCTTTTAAACCTATCTATCTTTTCATAACCATTCAATATCCTAAAACATTTAAATCTAGTCTCCCATTAGAATCCAGGTCTATAGTGTTGTTCAACTACATTCTTGTAGGAATACTTCATAACTATAGTCCCAGTTCTAATTATAATCTTTCTCTTTGGTATTCTTTCTACCATACCTATGTCCTTCTTACGATATGGCCATGGTGAAATTGCTATCCGAGTGTGGCAAAACCAGGGCTGTCAGTGAAGAAGTCGACCTAGCGTGACTGTGAGACACACCATTCAGATGAACACCGGCAACAGTGGAACGAGTCTGGCTGCCTCAAAGTCAGACAGAAAACTGTGGAAACAATTCATTATGTAACCACATTAAGTGGATGACGTAAGTAAATAATTGAGTAAGTAAGTACGATATGGCATCTACTCGCTTGTATGCTGAATTCTTAATGAGGCCAAACTAATGTTTTATACAGCGGTATTATTAGGTTTTCCCGTTTAGGTTATATTTACTCCTATTTAATCAAATAACTTAATTTCCTTCCCAAGCTGCAATCCCGAGGTGGACTAAAGCGTTCACTCCTCTGACTTTTCTTTTATTTAAAACATTATTACCCATTTTATGTTGTACATATAAATTCCCGTGTCCTGTGTGGAAGCGTTAACAGTCATCAAAACTTAACTACACCTCCATTAATTTGTCAGTTCATTTGTAAATTTGTCTAGTAAATGTTGTCTATGTCAGATATAATGTCAGTATTTCGCTTGTTATATCATCGCCTTTGGTTGGTATAGCAGCGACCAAATTATTGAATAATTTGTCACCTAATAAATCGTCAAAATCCCATACAGAGTGTGGAACTAAAAGGCCGGGATACACCAGCACGTTTCGTCAGACCAGATCAGACCAGAGCAGACCAGACCAACCACGTCAGACCGTCACTGACTAACCCCAACCAGTATGCGCGCACGCGCACACACCTACACAAAGACACACACTCGTGCGCGCGCGCCAAAACTTTCCTACCTCGAATGATATAGAGTATACTACATTTCTGTGCTGAAATAATCTGAGGAAATGTATGTGTTCGTATACACATAGTAAAAAGAGGTAGACAACAATGCAATATCAGATTTCATCACCACACAATATCGTTTCGTATTACTATGTTGAGAAGGTGTTGAGGCTTAAACAATGAAGCCAGATGGGAAGTGGACAAGGAAGCATTTGTCTTATCGAGAGGTCAACTAGTCCAACTAGATTAATAATGATGGGACTTGTAATAAGCCAACGGCTTCCTTGTCAACTCTTAAACTTTGTCGTTTTAGGCTATTTTCACAAACTTTATATATATATATATTTATATATAATGTGCAAAGCATATTTCTGTTTCACCTTCAACTCGTCCATTTCTTATATTATGTTGAGCATATGTGAACATATAAATTCATAAACATTTTTCCAGGCATAACTTTGTATAAGTTTTTGAATGTGTGAAAGTTGTTTTGCACCCGTTCTCCTTTGAAATTGTTCCTAGCAGATTCCTAGCATTTCCCGCAGAACACGTATTTTGAATGAAAACGGTTGTCAAAGAAATAACAAACACAACAGTGTAGTATGTTTACTTCTATGATTCAGTATCACAACTTTGCTGCATAAAATCATGCTTATCGAGGATTAAGGTTTTATTAGTAGGCTGCATTTGTAATGTACCATATAATATATAGGTTAATGCCTATGAGCAGTTTTTAATTAATGTATATTATAATATAGATTAATTAAAAACTGCTCTTAGGAGGCATTAACAAAATAAAATTAAGCAGGCCTACATTTCATATAATTATTACAGTTAAAAATAATATGTGCCTAAATGATAATTAAACACGTTAAACGCAATAAATTAAATAAATAACTTTAATTAAATAAGTCAGACGAAATGCCAATTCTACTTTATAACAACATCACACAAAACCACTATATTGAAATGTGATTATTATAATGTTAGTGGTAGTTTAGTCATTAATACATTTTATTTTATCATTGTTTAAACACATTTACACTCAATTACAAACTACTTAACACGTGCGTTATATTACTTGGGTATATACAGTTTGTGTCATTAAGTTTTATATCAATAGGAGTTTAAATTAAATCTCAAAAGGTTCCATGGGTTATTACTAGAAAACCAAAATGGATAACTATTATTGGCATAATGCCTACCGCTGCCTAGAGCAAGGTGTTTACTTTAGGATTACCAGTCGCAGTATACAATTGACAGGCGTTTCGTTACATTTTCTTTTTATCAGTTATCGTCCAAAATGATCGTAGCAATTTGACACGGCACACAGATTAATTAGTATGCGGATGTGCCATTGTTTACGTCTACCCACGTGTAACCGGAAATGTGTCATACCACACGGCGCAAAAAACATGTGGACGTAGGGAGCGGTTAATCCATGGTATTCTAAATATATAATACATCTTTAGAAAAAATACATAGATTACATACAAAATGAAATGTCGCAGGTGCTTAGGTGTACGTCAAACAATACGTGCAATATGCATATGTTGAAAATACTAAACTATCGACGTTACAAACGTATCTAATTAAGTACCACTATTAAATACACAATATATCCATAACCCCAATATATATATATATATATATATATATATATATATATATGTATGTATGGGTTTTGGATTTATTGTATTTATAATAATAGTAGTAGCACTATATATATATATATATATATATAGTGATGGACAGTGCAATTGTTCGTACGTAATATCAAAAATAGATAAGCGAGCGAAAAATTTACAACTGTCAAACACGTTCCAAAACGCCTTTTGAACGACTTCTCGCACCATTACGGTTCGTCAGATCCCAACAATATTTATGTCATTTTGAAAGTTTAACCTTTCTGCTTTTCAAACACATAAATGGTTTCCGGATAATCATTCCTAAAATTAACTAAAACGGACCTACAACCGGGCTCGTTCCGGTGTCTTAGACACTGCGAACGATGTTGTTTCGTCGACACAGTTCACCAATCTACCGATTGAGGCACCACTATCTGATTTCATGGTATAAGCTCCACCCACTTTCAAACGGCTGCTAAAATTAAATACGCGAAGTAGGCGTGACGTAACAATCACGTATATCAGCCAACCTACGCAACGAATTTAGACCCGTTGGGTGGCGTACGTTATTGTGACGTCACGCGGTCGTAGAGATATATCGGTTTCGCTGCGATCAAAGCGCATCAATTTCGCCGCGGTTTAAAAATGGGTGGAGCTTATAACATGAAATCAAGAAATGGTGAAGTGCTCATGTCTGAACCTATGCAAATGAGGAAAACAGCGCCACAATCAGAAGATTAGTGTACTGAGTACCCGCCGCTAACATCGTTCGGAACCGTACAGAACACCGAAAACGGCGTGATTGTAGGTCTGTTTATCGGTGATCTTTAAACGGTTACCGGGAAATCTAGATGACGCTAGAATAACAAAAGTGCATCCTTTCAAATGATACCAAGGTCGTCGGGACAGGACGAGCCGTGAGGGTGCTAGCGACCGTAGAATTTCATGTTTTGGACGTGTTCTGAGTTGTTCATTTTTCGCTCGCTTATCTATTTTTGGTAATATGCTGTTATAAGATATATTATAGATTAATTTGAATAACGGCGATTTATATGCTTTCATTAAATTCACTCCTTCTTCCTAGCTATGATCCTATTCAGGAACCAGTTGCCTGAGTGTATAGACACATACATACCCTAGACACCTTCAAAGGAAGGTTGGCGACTCTGTACAATTAATCACTTTGCACTTTTAATATCTTTTTACCCAACGCTACTGTGTACCACTGTTCTTTTATCCAGTCCTAGTTTTTTATTATTTTAAGCTGCACCACACCCCTGTTGTTCATAATCACCAACATCATCCACATTGTGTATAATCTCAACAGTGCGACAATGTTCCAAGAGTGTGATAATGCACTTATATGGAAGAAGAAGAAGAACAAGTATATCTCCCTCATTCACATCGGCCACTGGAGTAAAGTACAACTCTGTCTCCATATATATCTGTCCATCACAGGCGTTTGCATCACAACAGACTCGAGTCCAGCATCCTCCCTTGCACCATTAATAAGTCTCACTCGATGTTAAGGTGGTCAAAGAAAAACGGTGGAGTTTCGAACCTAGTGTCGGTTAAAAATTAAATATCTTAGAAGCTATTTTATAATGAAAACAATGGTGATCTATTATTATTATTATTGGGGACTAAAAACTATTAGTTTTTAACATAAATATTGTCGTGTTCTGTAGCACGGTTGAAATCACTGTAAAGTGTTTTATCGAAGGTTCAAAAAAGAAATAAATTATTTTCAAGGGTGAATGTCTTGCACCGATTACACCAGGTTCTTTTTCATGCGCTTGTTGTCACATATAATGGTCATTTCACCATCATGTGCCCACACAATCTCAGCTATCCCTCAGTAACTCTATCCATACCTAAGTAACTGCGTCTTATTCAAGTGTTGTTTCCTATTAATCTTAAACGCGGTTCGCAGTATTCCTGCATGACGTCAGCGTAGTTTTTGTATGTATGTGACGACAGGTAAGGGCGGCTCTCTGGTAATTTGATCACACAATCCACTAAGTTGACATTGTTGGGAAGTAGTATACTAAGAAATCAATATATAATGTCACATCCACCGGTTCATTTTCGTAAAATAGAAGCACAATTTGTCAAACTATGCATTCCCTAAACTCACTAGCGTAATCAAACACGATTGCATGCATGTTTTGTTGCCATGTGATTGGACAAGGAAGGTGTGACGTTAATAGCTGATGGTATAAAAGCCACGGATCTGGCAAACATTTTCCACCAACATTGATCATCTGAAACTCCCTTTGGATAGGCAAGGTACATTTCAGTTAATCTTAACTAAATCATTTGCGGACATTGTTCGTAGAAGCTCGTAATTGCAATATTCCGTATTCGCGAATGAGTATTGTTCGAATTTCGCTAACCAAGCTCCATTAACAGGATCACGTTGCATATTCACTTCTTTCATATGTGAGATGTAATCTGTGTAGGGAAAGAAGTCGGTGTAGAAAGCATTATGCTGTTGGCTGTTCTATTTGCGATGCCAAAAACACAAAGCGGCGGCACAAACATGTATATGTGTTGGGTTTAATCACTGCATCAAGATAATCCAATAGTAAGTCATATTTTCGCAGAAATTCTAGCGTAGTAGTAGATAATTTTCAGATAAGTTGAGTTGGTGTTCAAATAAATAGGACTACAATCGGGAGAAGTCAGTTCTAACTGGTGGCTGTGCTTATAGTCCGGAATAATATGTAGCTTTTTGACTTGAGCAATTTGTTTTGCTATATTAGATCGAAACGCTATCTTGGCAGCCTTTTAAATTTTTAAATGGCTGCCACAATGAGAATGCGGGATTACGTCATGTAGAAAATAGATTTTATATATATTTGGTACATGATAATATATGACTATTTCACAATTACCTTACTACATTCTCGGCGGCCATCATAGATATTAACATGGTAGCTATAGTACTTCCTACTTTCTAAAGGTAAAAGGTAAGTTCTTATATAGCGCAGTTTCCCGTCCGTTGGACTGTTCAAAACACTTTACACTTTACTCCCTGCCAGTCCTCATCAATTGAACATTGTCTCGAGTTATAAGAAACTATTCAGCCACACTGCAACTAATGCGCAAAGACTACTCGTATACAAATATACACCATTGTCTGTAACCAGGTACTCATTCATATAGCTGGGTGAGCTGGAGCAACTAAGAGTAAAAGAACTTTCACAAGATTTGAAACGATTGCACAGAGTTCCAAAGCGGGTTCTCTCGATTGAGAGTCCGATGCTCTAGCACTGCGCCACTGAGCTCCAATTGATCTCATAAATCTACGTCTAGATCACATAACAAGCTAGTTATGGCCAGTCCGACATATTTGTGTACAAGGAATTTGACTGTGACAAAATAAAAATTGCTTTATGACCGCTATCTTATATTTCAAGATGTATATAGTCGATAGTACTTCGTTCTTTTTTCATATATTTCCTTCATGATTTTAGATCATAAAATTCAAGATGGCTGCCAAAATAACTGGTTGGAAAATGCCACAGGTGGATTTTTGTTACACGACGAATTTGTATACATCAATAATACGTGCTATATAATATAGCAAAAATATTGCTAAATTGTATAGAAGCCCAGACAATAGGGGAAGTATAAGATACCACATAGGGAAGTGGAAAGACTATCGTGGAGAGACAGAGTCAAAGATCGCGATCCACAAAAAGTGACTGGGGGCTGCGTTAGCTACTGCTTAAACATGTTACTCTAGTAATGGTGTTAGTACCATGAACACGTTTCAACAACACATAATTATTTGTAGGTCGCATGTAGCAATCATAGCAACAATATGCCGAACTATGAAAGAACATAGAGTCACCTCCTTGCCATTAGAAACATTGCATCAAGCATAACATGCCCAGAGATTTGGAACCAATTAGGCACACGTAATGGTGAACTAATTATGTTCCCACAAGATCTTTGTTACTATTATAGCGACAAGGACCCACCATGAGGCTATTTGTCGGTTTGGCTTTGTTCGCCATCATCTTGGCGTCCTGTTTTGCTGCTGATCAACCAAGGCGACATGACCCCCTAGGCGTCGTTCTCCTACATTTAGACGTCCTGATCCACCTAAGCGTATGCATCACTTTCTTCTCTTTACATCATAGTTTCTATTATAAGTACTTAAAACATCTGATTATCAAACGTCACTAATGTGCTGATTGAAATCGATACATTATTGCTAACATATATCCTATATCGACGCAGTCATGATAACAAAGACCCATCACTGAGTATTTAATAATAATAATAATAATAAAACCGTACAGGAAAGTACAAATAATTAACGTTATTAAACGTCACCGAGTATTTAATAATAATAATTATTATAACTATACAAGAACGCACATATTGTTAACATTATTAAATGTTTAGAAAACAATTAAACATCATTCAGCATTGTCATAATACTGCCATACTTTGAAATATAACGGCATCAATCACTAAAACAGCGTAAACATAACGAATAATATTTTCTATTTGTGTGTTCAGGATGCAAGTAATCGTGCGAGCGAAAGAGAGATGGCCTCTACCAAGCCATGTGTACTTACGACTGTCGCAATTACTTGGAATGTGTGAGTGGGAAAGGATTCCGTCGTCGTTGTCGCAACGGGATGTTAATTGACAACGAAAAGCGACGATGTGATCTAGGTAATTGTAGTTTTGACTTGCAACACTTTGTTATGGAATCCAACGATATCCCGGGTAATAAATTTTGTGTGTGTTTGGTTGTGTCTTCGTATGCGTGCCTGTGTACATGCTCGAATGCCTATATTTCTGTGTAGGCACAACCTATTTAGGTTTCCCTAATCATTTATAAAGTTAAATTTGTATCGATAACTTGCTTAACATAACTATCTCTTAACTATTTATTTTGTGTAAAGCTGTAAAGAAATATATGAATACGGAAGTAGTTATCATAGTACTCTTCTAGTATCCTGGTGACGCTGTTGTTACTCAAGAGTATAAGCATATTCCCCCATCCATGACACTTCCATATAAGTGGACATCTACAAAATGGACGCGAATAGTTGTGTCCAACAAATTAACTATAGGAAAAAATAAATATTTTACTAATGGTATCTGAAACTATAAGCAAGGTATGTGAGACAACGTTACGTGGTTTACTTCCGGCTATTCCCGGGTTTTCATCAACTTGTCTGTGTTCGCCTTTTGGTTGCCCTATCGGAAGCCGCGGAATCATGGACTGCTACGGCCGCCCCGACGGCTACTGGCAGCATTGCTGCTATTGCGACTTGTACGCGTCCTGCTCCAACAGCGGCATGTTCTTCCACCGCCGCTGTGAGGTCGGGAGCACTGTCTGGGACGACGTGGAACATAAGTGTATTGGCAAGTCGTTCACTTGCCATAGTAGAGGGCACAGGTTCTACCCGATGAATATCCTCATGAATCCAAATTTTTGAATTCCCGGGCTGTAAAAGGTACATTCTAGAAAGGAAGACATTAAGATATAACCGTTCATGATAAAATGTTTTACAACCAACTCACACACGCACACACGCACACACGCACAAACGCACAAACGCACACACGCACAAACACAAACCCACCCCCACACACATACACAAACACACACACACACACGCGCGCACACACACACACACACATACGTACACACACATTCGGAAAAAGCACGCTTCACATACGCCCGCCGTAGGCGTGCACAGACTTACAAACTATCACTCAGTCACTCACTCACTCAATCATTTATTCACTCACATTCACACACGCCCACACACAAGCACGCTCGCACTCACCCAAACACCCACACAAACCCACACCCACAAACACACAATAATTAATTGTCACTCACTCTCCCACTCATTCGCTCGCTCGTTCCCTCCCTCCCTCCCTCCCTCCCTCCCTCCCTCCCTCCCTCCCTCCCTCCCTCCCTCCCTCCCTCCCTCCCTCCCTCCCTCCCTCCCTCCCTCCCTCCCTCCCTCCTTCCCTCCCTCCCTCCCTCCCTCCCTCCTTCCCTCCCTCCCTCCCTCCCTCACTCCCTCCCTCCCTCCCTCCCTCACTCACTCACTCACTCACTCACTCACTCAATCAATCAATCACTCACTCACTCACTCAATCAATCACTCACTCAATCACTCACTCAATCACTCACTCAATCACTCACTCAAGATAAGTACGCACATCCGCATTACACCACAACAACAAACACACGCACGCACGCACACACACAAGCACATGCGCACGCACAACTTGTGATAATAAGGATTTTTTGATGCGGTGTGATTCTTGCAGTGTTGGTGGCACCTTGGAAAAAGTAAACCACCAGATATATACCGACGTACTTTATTCTTACCCTATAGTTTTTTTCTTACACTCTTGGTCTCTTGTTTTTACAGCTCGTTCCTCGGTTCCAAACGAAAACGATAAGGAATACCAATACGAACATCGCGAAGATGGTTGATCGAAAACTTGATGTATTTGATTTAAATTCAATAACAGTGCGCTCATGACACCATTCCGCTAAATATCACTGAAGCTATCAGACGTCTATAACTGGCTGTTTTCGTCCGACCCAACTCTCTCCGCCTGTAGTTTATTCAGTACATCGTCTTACAACGACTGTGGTACAGCCTAAGCCGACGTGACATCATAGTCCCGCAAACTTGACAACATTCAACTACGTCGGAACTATTCGGTGTCAGTCTTACGTACCAAATAGTTGGAAGGCTTTGGTGACGTTCAGGAGCTAACGTAAGAATGACGGTGTGGTGCGTTGACATGAAAATAAGTTTAAATAATAACGGTCTACACCAGAATACTGCAATCAAGAAATACGTGTAGTGAATATTACTAATTAATTTATTTAGTCAGATTAGGTGTGGTGGAGCCACAAGACGAACGGTGTTCACACCTTGTTGGAAGTCATAAAGTGTCGGTAGTTCATGGTTTTGAGGGCGTAGGTTTGTAGTATATAGGATAGGCACACCCTCGCCCCACCCCTTTTTAGACCTAACTACGTGCATAAAAAACGTCCTTATCAAAATCATGAACCTAGTTATAAAAAAAAGATCAAAGGGTTTTGTGTAACCCGAGAGAAATCGGGAACCTAGTTATAAAAAACGTGATTGATGGCCTGTCACTTTTGAATGACAAGCGCCCTCTAGTGGTTAATGCAGTGATGGCGTCCCTAGTTACGTGATAACGCCATCTAGTGGTTAATACAGTTATAGCGTCCATAGTTACGTGATAACGCCATCTAGCGATTAATATAATAACAGCGTCCCTAGTTACGATACGGGGATATAGCAGAAACCAATGTGGTTATTTTATAGGTAAAACCACTGTGGTTACGAAGGCACTAAACCCAGTGTGTGCGAGATTAGCCGCTGTACCCTAGATATTGCTGCAGCGGTGAAAGTTGATATACGGCCGGTCGGCCTAGATACGGGCGGCTGAAAATAGATCTACGGCTAGTACGCTGTTAGCCGGTTTTGTAACGACGTTGAAATAAGCTGGTTGGCGTTGTGGAAACTGAGCTTATGCATGCGTTTAAAAGCTATAATCAGCGGTCGGGTTTTTGAGGCAGCGGAGTGTTTACGCGGTGGACGAATGGAGGCGGAATGACGGTATGTTTTTATGCTAGCAAAACGAAACGAGGGGGATGCATAAGTTTAGTATTTAAAAGCTGTAAGCAACGGTAAGAAAGGCTACTTATAGGCAATAGATAACGAGTGAATGCGAACGGTGTAAGGTGTTTGTGTTTATTCATGGAAATCACGACGGTGGCGTGAACTTGGCGGGCTGCTGTCAGACTGTCCCAAGCGCGGTAGTCGCGCAGTTCGCATACGGGCTGCATCGTAATGACGCTGCAATGAGGTCGATCGACCTACTGGTATTAACGGCGCATTAAAACCACGTCTTTCGTATAATTCATCGGCAGGTGTAGGCGTATACCACGAACCGTCCGCCCCGAGTACGGCAAAGGAAGACATGATTCCGTCGGGCTCGACGGAAGTCAGGTCGACTGTGGCCGGGTTGGGTATGGTAGGGTTGATCCATTCGGCATCAGTCAACCCCGGCCAGGTGTCTTCCCACGATCCCTGGAGATCGACGGGCGTTGGCGGTCGTACCACGCCGGTAACGCGACAGAGGGGAACAGTCATATCCATGTATGCGCGTGTTGGCAGAATGACGGGGCGTCGTAGGTGGTTTCTGTGAATAAAGCATTTGGTAAATAAGTGAAATGAAATACGTATAGGAAAATGTACTAAATAAAGAATGAAAGCGTGTACTAAATATCAGTAAATAAAATATGAAATAGTAAAGAATACAAAGTCGCCGCCCGGAAAAGTAACTAGCACGTCTGCAATGTAGTAGATAATGAATATTTGTTATGAAACAAGACCACTGTGAACAGAAATAAAATATGCCTCTGTCATATACGAAAAGGGAGTTTGAAAAAAAATCTACTTTAAAAACTGACAGCTCTAAGAAATAAATAAAGAAATTATAAATCGGGGTAATCGGAAAATAAAATAACCACTAAAAGTAATGAAATAAACTTACAGTTGTAGTAATATGTAAATGAAGAAATAAGAGTTATATGAAAAAGTAAATAATAAGAAGTACCTTTGTTCGTTTGCAGCGGCAGTTTTTGGCGTAGCGAGCGCTCGGGAGGCGGCCATGACAAGGAATGAGCGAAGACCGGTGCGTTGTTGTTTAAAGTTAGGTATGTGTTAAGAGCGCATGCGCAAAAGTTACGTAGAACAGTGAAAGCAAAGATATCAAAATTTCAATAAACGAACGTTTAAATGCAAAAATGAACCGTTGTGTCCGCTTAGTTAGGGATCAAGCATGTTGTGGAGTGTTAATAATAGAGAAATTCGATGTGAAAGTAACATTTGACGAAGGACGCACTAAAGTGACCGTGTAATTTTTTTCTTGGCGCTGACTAGAAACCGGATGGTGACGCAAACCAGCTGTGACGCTAATGGGGTAGCTTATCGTGAAAGGAATGTGAAGAGCGAACAATGGTTTTTCCAAAGCGTAAACGACGCGTTAAAAGTATGAATTTAAGCGTTGTGTGGGATCGGTGGTATGTAGGGAATTAAGTGGTGTGGTTATTGTATAAAAATTGGCTGTAAATAAACGTTTGTCAACGAACGCACTACATGACCGTCTGATTTTTTTCCGGAAATAAAAGTCATCGGATACTAGGCAGTTATGCGTTGAAATAGAAACGTCGATTAGGGTGGTATGTGTTAAGTACGCATGCGTCGTATGTTGCTTATATAAAGCGGTGGAAAATTTTGTATGTGGTATAATGCAAGTGGTCTGAATGATTTCAGCAGCAACAGCCGTAGAAGTTCTTCCACCGCGAGAATGGCCGATCATAGCGAGATGACGACACCGTTGAAAAAGCTGAAGGCAATACGTAAACAAGCGTGTAAGGCGAGCGGCAGTCAACAACAACCGCCTGCGGAAGCGACCACACCGTCTGCTAAGAGACCCGTGTTGGTTATAGCATCCTCGATTGGGCGTAAACGCGGGGCTGAAGAAGCGGCGTTGGAGGCACCGCCGACTAGGCGTGCCTCGCTTGAGAGAGAATGCAGCGCTGCAACGTCATCACAGGCTACATTGGTGAGTGTAAGGGAACTGGCCTGCGCTAAGAACGGTGTGTATAAACTTAAGACCACCGCCTTCATTGAGGCTGTGAGTTATCGGGATAAGTGCACGTACAGGGGCTGTTCCCAATGCCGACGCAAGCTGTATCAAAACACAGACGGCGTGCTGTTATGTCGAACCCACGGGGAACCGGATATGGTAAAAAATTACTTTGCTTTGCGTGTCATGATACGAGATGGAGATGACGAAGAAGATGAGATGTGGCTGACGTTGTTTGACACGCAAATGGCAAAGCTGGTTGAATACCGGGCTGATTACTTGGTGGAGTTAAATGAGGAGGAACTTCGCGATACTGTACTTGAGTTGGCCGGTACTAAAGTGGATCTCAGTGTTCGTAAGACGACCTGGGAAGGTGAGCCGTCTTAAACGGTGCGCACACTGAAGAGAGCCGTTGACGAGTAATGGGTTTCTTGTGTTATAGGAGGCCCCGCTGGTGACGACGTTGCTAACTAGTAAACCGACGAGTGACGAAGCTGCGCGCTTACTAGACGAGATAGTGGAAAATTACGTAATGGCCTGGTGTTCAGCTTACGAAGCGAAGAGAGCCTACTAGTCGAGCTACGAAATAGAACGGTGCTCAGCCTATATAAAACATGACATTTATTTTGTGTATGTTTTGTCTACAGGAGGTGCGGCGAGTTCTGCTGGAAATGTTAGCCAATAATGAACGGATGCGTGCAAGGTACGCCGAGGTTGCCTTGTTCGTACAAACACTGCTCGATCGTTCAGTGACGGATAGTGAGAGGAAAGATGCCGCGCTGATGGCTCGTGTTAACGCAGAAAAAGAGGCGGATTAATGATAATAATGTGTTTTGTAGAGAGCACGACGGCCTGAACGTGCGCACGATCGCCGTGGGAAGTGTAATGTGTGTTTGTAGGCGCCTGCTTTGTGCTGTAGGGATGCGCGGGCGACGTCGATAGCGCGTTGGATGCTATCATTGAGGAGGCGCTTGGTGCACCACCGCCTTACGAAAGTTTACACAAGATCGTGCCGTCGTGTTGTTGGAATCCATCGCCGTCGGACGTGATGCAACGACGCGTCGTCGAGCCGGGGCAGGGTCAGGTGGCTTGTCGATATGAACGACATGCGATGTCCCTCCTCGCTGAACACCTCGGTGAGCTGATATTGGAGACGGCGCGCGATCGATGCGGTGCTTGCGAAGTTAATGAGGGATGTCCGTACGTGCATATGGTCGGCTATCGAGCGGGTCGGCCTACTCGTGAGTACGCACTGCGCTACGACAACGTAGCCGACCTCGTCACGCAACACTTCAACGCCGTGTTGGAAACGTGTCTGCAGCGATCGCTGATACCAACCTTCGTACGTCTGGTGCAGTTACTACACGTGAAGGCGCACGGGCAGCAACCGGGGCGAGCGGGGGAACTGTATTTGGTCCAGTTCGTGTGGGACTGGCTACTTGGCACGGATTGGCGCGAATTCATCAACCGCGCTCGACTAGAATCGGCAGTGCACGTCTACATACAGTGCAGAAGCGGCCTTTAAATCGAATGAACATTACTGCCTATTCTGCTGATTTGCCTTTAATATCGCTTTTCGTTGTACGATACGCTTAATAAAACGTTGAAAATGTACGTTCCGTTTCCAAGTTAACACACACACATACACACACACACACACACACACACACACACCATCGTTACTTAACACCACTCACCACCGCGCATCACCAGTTACTTAACAAAACCACCACCCCCATTCATAACAAACCACCACCCCCACGTTACACCACTCACTGCGCATGTACACGTACCTCCGTTATAAATAGCGGTGTTCGGAAAAGCTTAACATCATTAATCGTTACTTAACAAAAAAACCACCACCCCATACGCATCGTTACTTAACAAAACCGCCACCCCATACGCATCGTTACCTAACAAAACCGCCACCCCCACTCACCGCGCGTGTCCGTACCTCAACATCATTAGTCGTTACTTAACAAAACCACCACCCCATACGCATCGTTACTTAACAAAACCACCACCCCATACGCGTCGTTACCTAACAAAACCGCCACCCCCACGTTACACCACTCACTGCGCATGTCCGTACCTCGTTATAAATAGGGGTGTTCGAAAAAGTATAAAAACAAAAAAGTATGCCGCCTACTACTACTAGGTGGCAATGTCCGAAATGCGGTGCTTATTTCGCGAAACAGTCGACGTTAGAGCGACACGCGAAGAGTTCGAAACGATGCGGCGATGACGCGCTATGCGTAAAGCGACGAGCGTGTCCGAAATGCGGCGTGACGTACAGTACGCGCGCCGCGATGCTACGACACCTGAGGGAACGGTGCGGTCAGCCGGAGGTGTCGCCACCTCCCGGTGATAATCCAACACCACCACCACCACCATCAGCCGGCGCTCTTCAGCGCGTCGTGGACGAGCATCGACGTAGCATAGAGACGTCGGTAGCGCTCGGGGCCGTGCAGTCCCGCTACAACTATCGCATGACTGCCTGTACGAGTACGCGGGTGCTCGAACCGCGTCTGAGGGTTATGTTTAGCGAACAAAAGAATGCGTTTAAAATAAACGTAAGCTATGGTTTCGTGTTACGCCACAAGGTGTCGGGTCGTTACCGCTATTTTCATTCGTCCTGTAACTGCTGCGGTCGCCTTCTCGAAACACCCGCCCTCGTAACCGATAGCCGTTCTTTCGAACGATTCCTCGACGTCGTGCGCACGACCGACGTACTACAGTACGTCATCGCGCAGCGTCCCGACTCGGGATGGGTGGTCGAGCTCGTAACGAACGCCACCTACTTCGTGAACGCCATCCTAAACCATCCTATCGGGTGCGTCGGCGCCACGCTCCCCGCCTACGTGCGCAACAACAAGCACGTCGTGACGTTGACGAACGATCGTCGAGGCGAGCCCTACGACGATCATCTATGCCTCTTCCGGGGCATCGGCCTCCACCTGCAAGGAGGCTGCAGTGGGAGCCTAAATACGACCCGTTTAACGCGAGTAGCTAAAAAACTGAGCGCGCGCTACGCCCCGACGCCGAACGGCGTGCGCCTGAACGAACTGGAACGCGTGGAGACGCTTTTTGGCATCAACATCGCCGTCTATCGACTGACGGCGACTGGCGCCGCCGAACTAGTCCGTCGGTCGATCGAAGCGCACCCTACGACCCTGAAATTCAACCTGTACGAGAATCACTTTTCGTACATAGGCGACCTGCGCGCGTACGCGAAAACGTACAAGTGCTCTAAATGCGGCAACTCCCTCTGGCGGTACCCGTCGGTATTACGACGTCACGAAGCGACGTGGGAGGGCGGTGTTCGTCACGTGTTTCCCGGCGGCGTCTACCGACTGACGCCGTCCGTATTTCAAAGACTCGACGACGAAGGTATCGACGTCGGTGACGACGATCTGCGCTACTATCCGTACCGCGCGACATTCGATTTTAAATGTTATTTTGCCGCCAACGAACTACCGCCGGATACCGACAAATGTCGGTGGCTAGCGCGGCACGAACTGCTCAGCTTGAGCGTTGCGTCGAACGTCCCCGGACACGAAGCGGCGCGCTGTTACGTCACGACCGGTGATTCGGCCGACCTAGCGTCATAGCGGGTTCTACGCCCCCGCTATGACGCGGTCTTCAAGGCGCTCGAAGCGCTCGACGAAGACTGGCGGCGACGAAGCGACGACGACAACGATGCGTCACCGTACGCCGTACTCGCCGACCGCCTGTGGACGCACCTACGTCAAATGCCCGTACTGGGTTTCAACAGCGGTAAGTACGATTTGAATGTCGTCAAAAAGTACTTGACCCCCCTGCTCATAACCGACGACGCGCAGCACACATCGTCGGCGTTCACCATTAAACGACAGAACGCTTACATGTGCTTGACGACGTCGACGTTGAAATTTCTCGACATAACTAATTACCTCGCGCCCGGTGTCAGCTACGAGCGCTATCTGAAAGCGTACGGCTGCGCGGCGACGAAGGGGTACTTTCCGTACGAATATATCGACGCGTTGACGCGCCTGGACGAGACCGTCCTGCCGCCGCGCGAAACTTTCTACAGCCACCTGAAACGCGAGGGAATCTCCGCGGAGGCGTACGAAATTTGTGCGACGGCGTGGCGCGACGAGCGCATGACGACGATGCGCGATTTTCTAATCTGGTATAATAACCGAGATGTGGCGCCGTTTCTCGAGGCCCTCGAGCGGCAGTTCGCCTTCTATCGCCGTCAGCGCATCGACATGTTCAAGGACGCCATCAGCGTACCGGGGTTGACGTTGTTGTACCTATTCAACGACCTGCCGCCGTCACTCCATTTCTCGCTGTTCAACGAACCGAATAAAGATCTGCACCGCCTACTTCAGTCGCAGATCGTCGGCGGTCCATCGATCATCTTCTCGCGTCATCACGAAGCCGGCGTGACGTCGATTCGAGGCGGTAACAACCCGTGTCGTTCGATAGTCGGCTATGACGCGAACGGTCTCTATCTATCGGCGATGATGCGGGAAATGCCGACGGGTTGGTACACGCGCCGACGCGCGGAGAACGGCTTTCGAGCGGAACACGTGCACCGCTACGGTCGTATGGCCGTAGAGTGGTTGACGTACGAAGCGGAACGAATCGGCGCTCCTATACAGCACCAGTTGAACGGACGCGAGAAGCGCGTCGGTAAGTACCGAGTCGACGGTTGGTGCGCCGCCACGCGAACGGCGTATCAATTTCACGGTTGTTACTTTCACGGCTGCCCGATATGCCAGACGCACGTGACGACGAACGCCGTCAACGGTCAACCGATGACGACGCTGTACGCCGCGACGATTGCCGTGACGGCCTACCTGCGCCGCCACGTCGATGTCGTCGTCGAAATGTGGGAGTGCCAGTGGCGAGCCGTGAGACCCCCCGTGACGCGACCCGTCGCGAGGCGCGTAACGCACTCGACGATACTGGAGGGTGTACGCGACGGCTCTCTATTCGGTCTCGTGCAGTGCGATATCGCCGTGCCGGAAGCGCTGCGCGCTAAGTTCGCCGAAATGCAGCCCGTATTCAAGAACGTCGATATCGCGCGCGACGATCTCAGCCCGTTCATGCGCCGCTACGCCGAGTCGCACGATCTACTCACCCGACCTCAACGGACGCTCGTTGGTAGCTACTTCGGCACGGCGATCGTACTCGCCACGCCCTTCCTACGCTGGTATCTGGAGCACGGGCTCGTCGTCGCGCGCATTAACCAGGTGATCGAGTACACGCCGATCGCCTGCTTTCGCCGTTTCGGCGACACGGTGTCGACGGCGCGACGCGAGGGCGACGTCGACCCCGACAAAGCGATCATCGCCGACACCTTCAAACTACTCGGCAACAGTTCGTACGGGAAGACGATTACGCGCGTCGATCGGCACCGGGATATCAAGTACGCTACGTCGGTAGGCGCCTCGCGACTCGTCAACAGTCGTCGCTTCCGGCAACTCGACGTCGTCGTCGACGACGAGCTGTACGAGGTGGCGCTGAATAAGCGCACCGTCGTCTACGCCCTGCCGATTCAAATCGGTTATTTCGTGTATCAATACGCGAAATTACGAATGCTCGAATTTTATTACGACTTCGTCGACGCCTACATTCCACGCCCGCTCTTTCAGTACTGCGCTATGGACACCGACTCGGCGTACATAGCCCTCGCGGGTCACGACATCGACGCGCTCGTACCGGAAGCGCTGCGCGAACACTACTTCCGGAATCGGTCGCTCTGGTTTCCGGCCGAATGTTGCGACGCGCACGTGGACGCGTACGTACGGCGCCGCGTCGCCGGACTGACGTGGGAGGGTGGGGACTGCTGCGCGCTCCGTCTTCTATTCGATCGTCGAACGTCGGGTCTCTTCAAAGAAGAGTGGCGCGGCGACGGAATCGTGGCGCTGTGCAGTAAGACGTACTACTGCTTCGGCGGCGACAGCGGCGCGAAGTACAGCACGAAGGGATTGAGTAAACCTCAGAACGATATCGACGAGCACGACTTCCTCGCCGTACTGCGCGACCGACGCAGCGGCGTCGGTTGGAACCGCGGTTTCCAAGTGAAAAACTCGTCCGTGTTGACGTACGTTCAAGAGCGCGCGGCGTTGAGCTTTTTCTACGCTAAACGCCGCGTTCTCGACGACGGCGTCACCACGGCGCCGATACTCGTCTAACTCTTATAACTAAACCTACCCTAGGGGTGTGGGGCCGCCTAGGGGTAGGGTTCTGTATGTATGTATGTATGTAGGTAGGGTAGGGTAATAAAAAAAAAACACAAGTGCGTACATTTCATCGTCGTTTGTTTTTTATTACTACTATACACGTAAAAGCGAAGCTTTAATGCAATGGCTTTAACCAATCGAATACGAGAGAGTCATTGCCCACCCGATTGGTGCCGAATAGGTTCTGGAACGTCGTCAACGGCATGCCGCGACATCGGAGGAGTAGGTAGGCGACGCAATATTGTCCGCACACGTTAGAGACGACGCTCTGCAGTCTCTTGTCGTTGTACGTCCACGCGTCGCCGCAGTGTCGGTGCAGGAAGGCGCGGAAGTCGGCGTGCAGCGGCGGTAGACCGTACGAATCGAAGTACTCGCCGACGCCTCGCCGATCGACGTAGACGGCCACCCAGTGCTCCCCCGGTTCGCCGCCGTCGTCGGTATTGCACACGAAGGCCATCGGGTAAGTGGCGGCGGTGGCGGTGGTAAGTAGCGCGTCTTTAGGTACGACGCTGACGACGATGCGTTTAGCGTACGCGTCGAGTTCGAGGCGACGCAGCAGTTGGAACGTATCCATGGTTACGAGGTACAGTCGTACAGGACGTTCCGGGTCCGATCGATCTCCATCACCGTCTCGAATTCCGCGTACACGACGACGTTCACCGGTCGGGGTAGCAGCGTCGAGAACTGCATTTCAGCGCCCACGCTCCCCTGATGCACGACGTTGAAATGATCCCCGTCGCAACAGTCGGGGGTCAGGTCGAAAGCGAAGACGGTGTAGCCGGCTTCGAAGTCCGAGCGCGATATGTCGTTCCCCTCGTCCTCGCCCGCCTTTCAGGTGGCCTCGAAGAGATTCATGTAGCTTCGTATGCACCGGTGGTGCGGGAAGTCCGGCTGCAGCGGCTTGCTCGGCACCTGACGTCCGTCGACGGTGAGCGCGAGGAAGGTTATGTCGTAGTGCTGCGCGTTGAACGGATTTTTAGTGTAGTCTCCGTTGTAGGCGGCGTTGTCGATCATCATCAGGATTATGCGTTTCGGAATCGCACCCATGTACAGGTTCTCGTGCGTGTGCGATAGCGTACCCGCGCCTATCGAGAACGACTTGCAGTCGACGCGGCGCATCGGAAACTTAGCCGTTCCCAAAGTCCACGCTTTGATGTGACCCAGCTGGACTTCCGGGTTCAACTTCACTTTTCGGACGAACAGGCAAATCGAGCGTATCAAGATACGCCACCCCGGCGCGGCAGCCGCGCCCATGAGCGCGAAGGCGTCCTTCGACTGGATCATGCGTATTTTCGTGTCGACGCCGCTCGGTAGGAGGAGGTTTAGCGTAAACGCGTCGACGTACGAGTGTCCCATCATCTCCACCTCGGCGCTGCCCGCCGTCAGATCGCGCCGCGCTACGAACCCGGTGTTGTCGTCCCCGCGCGCGTTCATGTGTCCGGCGCTGTCTTTGTACCATAACGACCCCGTGAGATATGCTCGTTTCGCGTCGCTACCGTAACTCAGCAGGGTCTCGATGTAGGATCGATACGCGTACGTATTGGTCGATGGCGTCACGAGCGTACCGTTCAGCGACACGTCGATTTGACTGAACATCGAATGGAGGAAATTGTTGACCGGCGCCACGTTGGTGCCGGCCGCCAGATCGCTACCGTCCCCCTGAACCACTTTGAAGCGGACGTACGTTTGAAGGGTCGCCAGGTCCGTATAGTCGTTACCCGACCCCGGAATGAGGAACTCGATGGGACCGCCGGCGTCGAGAGCCGTCAGCGGTTGGTAGACGGTCCAATGACTGCTCTCGATGCTCTTCTGCGTCAGCGGTCCGGTGAACAGGTCCAGTTCGGCCTTCACGCCCTCGCACGCTGTCTTTACGAACGCCATCGTTACGCGTCGAATATATCGACCGGTCGACGCCCTCTCTTCCGTCTACTGACGCTCGTCGCCGTTCGACGCTGCTTCTTTATAGGCGGATTTTTTTTCAACCGTCTCTTCTTCGGCGCCGGCCCTTTCAATAGGCCGTCGAGAAGATCGACGCCGGCCTCCTTCGCGCGTCGTTTTACCGACGCTTTCAGATTGCCGCCGCCGACGACGTCCCGCGCCACGTGCACGCCGGTTTTGAGCGCGCGTTTTCCCAACGCCATAGCGCCTCTCTTAAAAAGTGGCATGACGCTTCGAAAGAGGCTCCCGAAGATATTACCCAGACCGTGTCCTCGTTGACCCCGACCGCCGACGAAGACCGGTAGTTGACCGCCGACCTGTCGAACGTAGTAGTTCTCGTACGGGTTCGGCATGGTGGTTAAAACAATCTCGATTTACAGCGTCTGATGTGAAGCGTCGCCACTAGTTTCCCCCTCTCGAATGGTATCGGTTGACCGCAATCGTCTCTTATATCGACCTCGATCGTGCCGAACTGATGCCGCAGCAGCTTCACGTATTGGACGCGGTCGAACGTTTCCGAAATAACGCTACCGTTCGTACCGAAGACGGCGATGTTTCGAAGGAGCGGCGCGTACACGTCGCCGACGACGCGCGATTCCACGAGATCCGTGTACACGTACAGAGTGTCGACGCCCGCCTTCATATCCACCGTATTTCGACCTTCGTACGCGAATGTGTACGAGGCGGGGGTGGTCTCGATAACGACGACTTCCGGTTCGGGGCCCATCATCGTAGGACTTACGATAACGTTCTTATGGAAACCTAGCACGCTCTTCAGACGGCTCGTATCGGGTAGGGTAAAGGCGACACCCGCCGACATACGCAGCGTCATTCGGTTAGAGACACCGCTGTACTCTAGATACACCCTCACCTTATCGGTCCACAATTTCCTTAGCGCCTCGTTGATCTCGCGCAGTAGCACGAAAACGTTGTTGTAGAAACCGTGAGCAATCGTACCCTGTCGGTATATTCCGATACCGTCCATGGTCGTGAAAAGACCCATCTCACCGCGTGGCGCCGACAGGTAGAAGGTGGCATCCGCCTCTCTCACGTTGTACCACGTGTGCGGGTACTGTAGCGTCACCAGTCCGCATTCCCATTCTCCGCCGGGCAGGTCGAAACGGCGCGGCAGCGTCGTGATGTAGTGCGTCATCGTATTTTCGGGGTGCCGCTTCATAGACGCATTGCTCGGTAGCGTCAGGTAAAAGTCAGACGATACCGCCATCGTCTCGTCGTCGTCGACCGCCGCCGCCGCTCATAGACGGACTCGGGAGCAGATAACCGAGACAGCTGCTCAACAGCGCCGTCCACAGATTGGAGTCGCCTTGCCCCCGCGTCAGATTGTATATACTAACGGCGATGACGAAGTACAGGACGATGACCTGACAGAGGAATACGATTTCGGCTTTTGGGTATTCGTTACCGCAGAGCCGCCATGGATCGGGTTCGTGGACGGTGGAGTCGTCGGCGTTCTCGACGGCGTCGACGGAGTCCTCGTTGGTAGTCGTCGTCGGCCGCTCTGAACCAGTCGCGGCGTCGACGGAGTCCTCTTTGGTAGTCTTCTTCTTCTTCTTCGGCTGCTGCTCGTCCTTCGCCTCCATCGCGCCACTGCGGTCTGCGGGTACAGCAGGGCCCCTTATACGGGAGGAGCGACGTTCCCCTGCATAAGCACGACTCGTGCAGTCGCCAGCATTCCTCGTGACGCGTCCAACGCATGCTATAGGTCCACGAGCGCCGCGGCGTCGATCCAACTGATGAAGGAGGCCGGATAATCGCTCCATTTCACGAGCGCCTCCGACCCGCCGCCGCGACGACGACGCCGCTGCAGAACCGCCTCCACTCGATACAGTTTGTCCTTCGGAACGACTACGCGTTGTACTTCCTGTTCGTAGAAGGCGCCCTCTACCGGTGTCCCCGCGTCGTCCTTCAGGCGATAAACGGGCGGTTCGGACGGATGCACCTCTACGACGGTGAAGAGCTCCTCGCTCCAATTAGGCATGTATCCTTTTTTGAATTGACCCCTCGTCTTACTGATACGCATGCGATCTCCTTCGCGAAGTTTCGGTTTTTTTCCCCTACCGCCGCCGCCGCCGTACAGGCGTTGCCATACGTCCTCCTGATTCGTCGCGTCGACGCTCGCCGGCGTCCTACCGATGCTTCGATGATAGGCGTTGTTGTACGAATGCACGAAATCCGGTAACGCCTCTACGTAGCGCAGCGTCTCGTGTTTCGTAAAATAACGCCACATGCGCGTTTTCAAAGTCCTATTGAATCGTTCCACGACGCTCGCTTTTGTCTCCTCGTTATGAGTCACGAAATGATGAACGCCGCGACTCTTTAGGAACGTTTGCAGGGGTCGATTCAGAAACTCGGTCCCCTTATCGGTCTGCAGCGCGTTCGGCGGCGGCGCGTCGTTCAGCAGACGCTCGAAGGCCGCGACGAGCGATGCGCCGGACTTATTCTTCAACGGAACGCACCACGCCCGCTTCGAAAACACGTCGATGACCGTCAATAGAAATGTTATACCGTCGTTGTGTTTTTTTAACCTAGTCAGATCGACCAGATCAGCTTGCCACTGCTGGTTTTGACCGCCCACGATGACGCAACGTCGTTTGAAACGTCTTTTAACCGGTTTGTGTAGAGTATAAGCGTCCTGCGCCGCTAGCCACCTCTCGACATCCGGTCGTCGTCGTCCCCCCTTTGACGCCCGGTGCAACGCGTCGACACCTCCGTAACTTCCCGCCCGTTTCGGATCGAAGTAGAGTTCATTCAGTTCAGCGTCGTCGTCGTCGTTTCGTTTTCGAAGGTTTCGTTTTGGACGACGACTCCACCCGGACACCATGACCACGACGACGACGACGACGACCAACGAACGACGACTATTATATAGAGAGCGATAACCGCGATGACGATGAGACCGACGACGGCGATCGTTCGTTGTATCGACGGCATCGTCACATCGATTCCCACTCGTCCAACGCTCTCTTTCTAGAACGTCGTCTTCGCACCGCCTTCCCCGCTGAACTGAACGATCCCGTCTCCGCCTCCCCTTCTCTTGACCGCCGCCGCCGTCGCTCCATGTACTCCCGATAGCGCGGGTTGCCGACGAACTCCATAGGAATGTTCATACCCTTCATACTCAACCCGAAAGCGCGCCATCCTAAGGGCTGCGTCGTCTTCGTTCTCGTTCGCATGAGATCGTTCACTAGATCGACCATGTTACTCCCCGCGATCGTTTTACCGTCGTACACGAATTCGCCGCGTTCGTTCCATCGACACAAGGGATCGGCTTTCATTTTCGCGATAAGTAGACTCGCCTTCCCTTTCAGCGTTTTCGGCATGCTGGCTACGATTTCGCGCTCTACGACCTCCGACGATGGCGGCGCCGCCGTGGGCTGTGGTATCTCGCCGCCGTCGGCGTTGACCATCGACACGCGTACCGGTTGCGCCGTTCGAGCCGCCTCTATAGTGTTGTAGCGACTCTGCAGCTGATTGTACGACACCACCTTATCGCGTTCGGATAAATCCGATCGCTCTAAAATATCTTTCATGTCGCTGTCCAGACTACTCAGTACACGTGATCGGGGCGTGCTGCTCGACGACGGCTGCTGCGGTTGAAGGAGACTTTCCACCAATCGCGGGTCGACCAACGCCATCTTCTTCGCGTACTGCATCGATTAACCCCCGATGAACTGTTTGAGTAGTGGCAGGAGAACGGTGCTCGCTAACGGCGCTAGCAGGGCCGTCAGAAAACCACCCGCCCCCGTTTGCAATATGGCTCGCTTCCGCTTCACCGGAATTCGTTTGTTGACCAAGTCACGCAGGTGATCTCTGTATTTCGTCAACACGCGTTTCTGCTTCGGCGACACCTTCACGTTCCCTCTCAGGATATTGTACGCGCAATCGCATAGACTACATACGAGACCGACCTCCGAGTGGGCGAGAACGGCTTTTCGCAGATCTATGTTCCGCTTATTTCTATCCATCAACTGCAGGGCGAGAATGTGTCTCTTCAAGCGTTGCTCCGAAAACGTCGTCGCCGCCTTCGGTCGTCGCTTCGCCGCTACCACCGCGCGTCTTCCCGTCATACCGACTAATGCGTACCCGGCGACGTCCCTCTCTACTTATAGTTGACCACCCTTCCGTACGTAGACGTACTGAATGGGGTCGTCCGGAAATATACACGTACGCAGGCGCATGTACACTTCCGTTTCCTGTTTCAGGTCGACGAAGATATAGCCGTACGCCGTCGACGTCGCGTCTTTGAAAGACTCTATCATGTACTTGACCTCTCCCGGATACATCTGTTTCGCTAGGTGACCTACTTGACCAACGTCTCGGGGGTTCTTAAATAGCGCTAGGTATTGGGCGTTCAGGCTGATTGTGCGGTTTTCTCCCCCTTTCGGAAACATGTTCTGTCGGAGTTGTACGACCGACGTATTACAATGATGAATTTGTTTAGTAAATAGCGCCGTCACCCCGCTATCGGCTTCCTCCATGAGGTCGTCGAGTACTAAAAGCGTCCTCTTCTTACCGTCTAAATACGTCGTAGTCGGCAGGCCGTCTACGAACTCTATTTCCGGAGACATAGACGCGTAGGCGGGCTGCCACTGCCCGTAACACCACAGGACTTTTTCGGGCGCCGGATCGATCATAGCGCTTCGTATCAGACGTTCGACGAACGTCGTCTTACCGCATCCCGTAGGCCCTGATACCATACACGTAAACGGATGCTTCAACAACGGTCCGCCCATTTTCACGACTGATACTGGCTGATGTTTTTTACGCGTCTTTATAAAAGGCGCGCACCTCCATCAACAGTCTACCGAGCTTGTTCTCGCCCTCAACGTCCCCAATCCTGGTACCCCAGAAACCCTCCCTACTCGGCACCCACTCCACCAATTCGGCGTCCCCGGTGGCCAACAGCTCGGCCTTCAACTCCCCGCCGAACTTACTCATCAACAGCCCCTTCATACAAGCGACCCTAACGACGTTCCATTCGGTTCCCGTTCTCTTTTTTCGAATACCGTAACTGAGTCGTTTCGCTACGTAGGGCGATCGCACTCTTTTGATACACGCGGCGCATGCGAGGTCTTCGTTGAATAGGGCTTTCCTATACTGATAGGCGTGCTCGACGGATCGGAAGACCTGACCGTACGCCGTCAATCGGCACCTGTACATATTCGATAAGAAGGAGCGCGAACCGCCAAACTTTATACGTTCCGACGACGACAACATGACTACTACCGATAAAAACGCTACCGACACCGCTTATATAGTCACAGATGACGCGTATAAAACTAAAATGGTGCCGACGTACGGATTCGGACCCGAAATTTTTCGATCCCTAGTCGAACGCGCTCCCAGGAGAGCTAATCCGGCGCCGGCGTCTATGAGTGGTTTTATCTCGGTTATACACGCTTCGATCGCTAGTCGTTGATCGCTTAGGACGTTGATCGCTAGGGGTGAACTGGGTTAATCGCTAGATGGCGTTATCACGTAACTAGGGACGCTGTTATTATATTAATCGTTAGATGGCGCTTTGGCATTCAAAAGTGACAGGCCATTAATCACGTTTTTTATAACTAGGTTCCCGATTTCTCTCGGGTTACACAAAACCCTTTGATCTTTTTTTTATAACTAGGTTCCCGATTTTGATAAGGACGTTTTTTATGCACGTAGTTAGGTCTAAAAAGGGGCGGGGCGAGGGTGTGCCTATCCTATATACTACTTAGGTTACAATTGGCTATTATGATGGAATACTTTGAGAATGCATACGTATTTACGTCGTTGCGTCTGTATGTATTTGTTGGGATCTTTTTTTGGAGTGCGGTAGCATGGAACAATATGAATAAGATATTGCGGCAGAACAATGTTCAAGGAACCAGACGACGAGGGCAAAGAGTCGCGACTGTCTTATCCCTAAAAAACTCACTGGGTAACTATACGGATGGCTTCGTCAACTACCCGTCGTTGGGTTCAAATCGGGCAAGTACGATCTCGACGTCGTTAAACAGTTCCTGGTAGCGTACTTCCTGTCCGCAACACAGGAAGAAGAAGACGAAGAAGACATAGATGATATCAAAGAGGGTGTTAGATCCTTTTTGTTATCAAACGTCACCGCATGTTCATGTGTTTATCGACGGATCAGCAGAAATTCTTAGACATGACAAGTACCTAAAAGCATACGTTGTCATTTAACGGTGCCGTCCCATCATGGCGCTGGGTGGACTGTTGACCGTTACATTATGGTACATCAGACGGACATTCCAGCAGCACCATACAGAGTACTTGAATGTGGCCGTTGCACCTGCAAGAAATGCTAGCTACCGTTCATTGCTTATATAATGCTAACGTGTATTATGCTTAGCTTTGTGACACCGATGACTGCACAAACAGACAATACATTGTATATATATACAGTGTATGTATTATCATATTTGACTTAAATGTGTTTAATAAGGCTTGCGCTTAGCTGACTGTTGTGTGGTGCACTGTTTTGTTATGATCACGACGGTGTGCGTACGTCTATAATAAATAGTTCCGGTTACACGCTCGGCGACATGCCAGTCGGCATGCGTTATGTGATGGCTATTTCGCCTCTAATTAGTACAGTAGACCCAACGTAACATGTTGGCCCCATATGGAGAATTGAAAGAACGACACAGAGAACGGAATGGCATACCGTGTAAGTCGAAGGTACTCGAGAAAGTGCGATGTACGTGGTTTTAAGAGTAAATGTTTGCTCCGATTCAGCGAGGAGTGGCGTAGAGTGGCGCCACCGAGCGGACAAGCATATGACAACAGTTGTCCCCCTTCAAGTAGTAAAGTAGAGGTATTTTCCGTTCGCGGATCGACAAGTAGTCAAACTTGTTGCAAGTTGCAACCAAAAACAACGGGGTACTAGTTTAATACGCCAAATGTGTTTGGCTTTATACCCGAGAAGTGGTCACAGTGGATCAGTCGGTGGTCAAGATACCGAACAATTTCCAAACTTAATAAGAAAGAAGACAGTGTACATATTGACAGTCTATTGTACACTATAGAACGAAGGGCTGAGTCTATATTTTCCAGTCTTGGCCTCCCTGTAGATTAAGTTTGTATATATACCAGAGTAAAAGAAGCGTTTGATAACTATTTTTCACAGCGGAGATACGTAAACTACGAGAGAGCGAAATTCTTTCGCAAAGTGTAAGCGGAAAGAGAGACGGTAGAACAGTTTATTTGTGCATTGGACGAATCTGCAGATAGATGTGAATTTCCATACCAATCGACACAGATTAGGGATCGCATCGTTGTTGGTGTAGGGGATCGAATTGTATCTCCTTAAATGCAGAAGATGGACGTAAATCTCATGTGATAGATGCAGTGGGGGGCCACATCCCAGTCTCACACGCTGTCTGCAAAGTGTTATACTCGATGTGGACATGTGAAACTCAAAAAAGGAGATGTCCTGCTCTTCATGTGAAATGCAAATCGTGCGGACTCGGTGGACATTTTGCAATGTGCTGCAGATCGAAGATTCGCGGTCGTATGCCTCAGACAGAGGCGAAAGTGGAAATTGTTGATGGAGATCAAGGCAACGTATCTTTCCTTGGCGAGATCAGTGACATCATGTACGTCGTCCTCGGTGAAGCTGAAGACGTCGCTCGCCGAAAGCAGCTTGCCAACGTCGCCTTCCGCAAACTGTGGACACTGTGGTTTAGGCGATCACAGATCTCTCTACAGTTGCAGCTACGGCTATACGTATCCTTCGTTGTGCCCGTGCTGACGTACAACATGGGTACATCAGAACTAGATCGTCTGGATGCGTACCACTGTCGTCATCTACGCAAGATCATCGGCATCTGTTGGCCACATCGCATTTCCAACTAGGCACAGTACCACCGTTGCCGATGTCGTCCCACCAGCGTAGCTGTCATAACTGCAAGATGGAGTCTATTCAGGCATGTGCTCCGTATGCCACCCGATGCACCCGCTCAGCGAGCGATCGACAACTAATTCGCCGTGGATACAGGAGTCACGACATACATGGGTCGACCACGAACGACTCTGCCGACAGCGTTGAGCGCGGACCTGCGACGCATAGGTCGTACGCTACGTTGCCATGCTGACGTCGACGCTGTGTGCGCAATCGACCGTGAACAGTGGCAACAACTGGGGCTAAATATTTCCTCATGTCCTTATACCTTCCTTTGTGGAAATTTCTCCTATACTGCTTTTTAGTATTATTTTCCGATTTTAATTTGATGGTAAAATGTATCTGGTTGTGATCACTACTCCCCAGCGGCTCACATATCTTGACATTGTCAACTTATTCATTGTGTGAGGACAAAACTATGTCTAACACATTCTCACCCCTGGTTGGTTCTAGCACATGTTGAGAAAAGAAAGTATCTTGTACTAAAACTAAAAACTTGTGGTCCTCACTCCCCATACTCTGTAGAGATTTCCATTGTATATGCCCGTGGTTAAAATCCCCCTTAGTAATACAATCCCGTTTGCTTACTTCCCTTATAGCGTTTTCTATATTTTCATTATCTTCTATGCTTATGTTTGGACTTCGGTAAACTAACCCAACTGTTAACGTTGAGTTTCCTGTAATTAAGTTACAACAAACAGCTTCTTCGCAATCTGCTTCTCTTTTTAATTTTATTTCATAAGCCTGGATAGATTCTTTCATATATAAAATAACTCCAACTCCTTTTCTTCCTATTCTATCTTTCCTAAACAGTCAGTCACAGTCCCAATTCGGCATCTGATGTATCGGCGGTGGTCCAGGATATGGTTATACCTATTATGTAAGGGTCAATATGTTCTACCATAATGTTTAGTTCATTTATTTTGTTTACTATACTCCTTGCATTTAAACAAACACATTTATATCTAGCTTCAGAAGAGTTTTCCAGACTGTTCTTTGCTGATTTATTTTTGCTATCTTTATCTATGCCTCCAGTTTCAGGCTTCTCTGTGAATCCCCCTGCGAATCTAGTTTAAATAGATGCAACCTGTCCCACTCTCAACAGATCGCAGCAGGTACTCTGATAAAACTGCTGCCCCCTTTCCATTAAGATGGAGGCCATCTCTCATGTACATATCTTCCCTCCCAACAAAGTATCCCTCGCTTGATTTGTGTGATCAGTGCATTCGAATTCAGCACATTCTCCATAAAGCTGTCGAATTACTGCTATCCCTTCGATTCAAGCTCACCAACATACGTGACGCACACCTTGTTGTCCAAAGTAATTAAGACTACACGCTCTTTTTCAAAATGACATTCTCTGTTCATCAAGGCTTCCAACAAATTCATAAGGTGGCATTGAAAACGTTCCTGGTATGCACAGCCTTCTTCGTAGTACTTAATTCCTAAACTATTCGGCTGATCTCCGGGTCAGCTACTATCCAACATTGTAACATGCGCCGAGTAAGGCCGATCACATCGCATACTCGAGAACACTCGACTGCTCCTGTTATTGTCAACTGACCTTCGTATCACTCATTCTGCATGCTCGGAAGAAAAAAACATCGAGGTCATGAATGAAGAGGGGAATCCACCGGACATAATTCTGATAATCGAGAAAAAGAACAGAGGTGCGAGCGGCTTCAGTGTGTCAACCATAGCTTGAATTTCCTCTGTCGGTGTGCTCGGACGAATGGGAAGATGATCTGTTGGAACTTTTTTGTGGCCAACAAAGCCAGTTCAATATGCATGCTTTCTAACACCACGACAAACCTGTCTTCAATGGGAGTTTCTTGAAAGTTACTTGATTTTTCTTGGCAAAGTCTTAAACTGTTTGATCCACCACCAGCAGCGGGACGTGTTGTGGGTTAAGGTGGTTTGGACTGTTGGGTTTGAATCAAGTCTAGAACGGCTGTTTTGTTGTGGAAAATGAGCGAGTGCGCTTCGATGCATTTTACTGATCTGCCAACAATATATATTCGAGAATCACGATATGAAGACCACATGACCAGAGCAACTGTATCCGTTTCTGGTCCTCCACGAAGCTCCAGGTATACTGCATCTATCAATCTTACTACGTCCTTCTTCTCTTCAACGAACAAACTCGTATATATATATATATATATAATTATATATGAGTGTTATTTTAAGATTAAGACGATCACGATTTTAGAACATTTTATGATAGGGGCCAATTAAAACGATCAGTTTTCAACTTGGAGAATGTAGTGTTTTGGACGAAGATTGAAAACACTACGGTGCTTGTGCACACTACCACACTACGGAGTGTTTTATTTTAACCACATTTCGAAACTGTACTGTAGTGTTTTAAAGCGGGGGTGTTTTAACAAGATTTAACAAGATTGCCACCCAGAGAATTAACTCTAGGTAGCAAGTGGACAAGGAAGCCCTTGGCTTATCGAGAGTCCGACCTTTTTATCTATGTGTATCCCGCCCGTCTGAGGTATGTGTCGATTTTATTTTTAAACATATTCACATATTTTGCAACAATACCCAGCATATTGTTACCGCCTCTCTTGCGTGATATCGGTATTTTTATTCTTACCAATGTGGAACATCACCTTAGCACGCCAGATGTAGTAATCAGTCTCAACACCCCCTGGTCTGTCGCTTTGCGAAACACTGAAGTTAATCTCAGCCAATATACAAAACAAATAAGTTTAACTATAATACAAATGAGAATGTACAATGTATAATGTTTGAAGGGGGTAAACAGGAAGTCATTGACTTGTATGCCAGTTTACCCAGTTGACATGTATATTTAGACATTAGTTACGTTTATTGAACTTTATAATCTTCTACCGTAGCAATCATAATAATTATTGATATCATGTAATGTAAGATATTCCAGTTCGATATATGAAATGTATGATAAGTACACATGGTGACACATACGGTAGTTACCACAATATTATCGTTAGCCAGGCTACTCTGTCCGTTTCAAACAACCGTTGCTGATGTTGCATGTACTGTTAGGGAAGTAGTATCTGTAATCTGTAAATTGCCATATACAACTGTACATGACACCCGATGTACCAAATTCTTACATTGGTGGTATATTCGATGCAGTTCGTACATCGGTTCCACACTGAAGGGATGAGACGAATATGAACACATGCCGTTCATTATTATGGAAAATAATGCTTACCTTTCGTAAACCACAACTAGTTGTGTGGGTATATATACCGCAGAGATAAAGCAAAATAAACGTGATTAGTTTGCTCTGAATCCCCCTAATAGCATCCTCAGTCAGACATTACTTCGTCATTATTAACTGTGTTTCTATCACAAAGTTCATTCTGACATCTTTGTTTAGATCGTTGACTTAACATACCCGGTTTGTTTCAGCCTGTTTCGTTAGCAGTGTCCGAAGTGATCAACCTAACCCGGATATTCTTGTTTTGCACTGCATTTCATACACACATATCCCTGTTATATATATATAATATTCATACTCGCTTACACCCACCCACCATGCAATTACCACCAATGTTGCCAATTACGGCTTTGATTAAAGCAGATACATAACAACTTCCCAACAAATCGAACACGTGATGCCTTCTGGAGACTGGCTAACCGTTCAATATTATGCACTGACAAAAACGTTAGTCACTGTAAGTAACTATCTTTACCTGTTTAAACGCATCGCTAATGGTTGATCAGAAGTCAATTTGTTAAGGATGCGAATGGAGACAAAACGAGGCGAGTGTACCTCGGTGCCTGGAAGGAGATTCAGTTACAGTCCCTCAAATTAACGTATTAAGATAATATATAAATGGAGATTTTTATATACGATATTCCACGATTGCAAAGGTATCTTTCCTAGAAGTATACATATAGTGTGTCATGACGATATTAACAGGTTAATTACTGAAATAACAGTTACGGCTGTGCAATTGCTATTTGTGCAAATGTCATTATATTATTATCATTACTTTTATTTTATTATAGCACGAACGTAAAGAAGTCAGAAATAGAAACGTCACGAAAATCCTGGTGAACTTGTATTGTGATTGAAGTATAAATTAAGCTAACTGGCTGGTGACATTTGACTAAGACAACCATTGTTTTCGGGTATAACCGTAATAACACCACACACACCTTTTATGTATGGAAACATTGACGAGTCAGTAAATGTGACACAAACTAGCTTTAACAAAGGAGCAATGCATATTGGATATGCGAAAGTATTCGTATCATAGATGACGATATACGAGCAGAACCAATCAGCAGCTGATTATGGAACATTGTGTACACATTTACAACTAACTGGTTGATTGAATTTGGTGATTGATTAAAGGCGAGTCACAGTGTTGAACCATCAGTTGTTTCCATGTCCTCTTGCGCTCTGGAGTATTTGCATTGGCTGTCATTCTTGTTGCATTCCGTGACTTCTATATAAATGTGACGTAGTAGTTGCTCTTGTTACATCTCGTGACAATTACATAAAGGTGACGTAGCAGTCCCTCTTGCACTGCGTCTCTATCTCATCGCAGAGGTCCTTGCAACGTTCTACGGCTGCCGGGCACTCGCCAGATGATATACACATCGCGCGACACCGGTTGAAATGGTCCTGACACTTCCAGATGCACTTCCGAAATTTCCAGTTGATCCACGACGACGGGTATTTTGGCGCAGATATCACGCCGTGATGCTTAACATACCAAGCGACGAGGATGGTCAATATCGTCGCGGCCACAACCTGTAGAGTGAAGCATCACCGAGTCGTTACTATACGTAGAGGTGTAACAATGCATGTTAAATTGAAAAGATAGTTCAATGCGACGGCGTGACGTACACATAAACTAGGGTTTGGGATTCCTCTTCCTCGCCGTTCGCTATTTTACCACCCAATCGCAACACTACCGGAATGGACTGTTTCATTTATGTACGCAGTTCTTCTTAGTAGTTCGTCTTTGGAGGAAACGATATAACGTCACATGAGGTTATAGTAATATCGTGGCTGGAGCGAATTCAAGAAATAAATCGATTTTATCCGTAATAAACGGAACATTTATTAAATAAAAGGGAATAGGCAGAACTGAACAGAACAATCCGATTTCCCCACATAAATGGGTAATGATGACATTTACACTGTTACATAAAGCGTCTGGCTCTCACTCCAAGTATAGCTTAACTGGCAAGATTTGAGATTTGTGCACGATAACAATAACTACGCGTAGTGGAAAAATTAAATGAAAAAGGAGGTGCACCAATAGCACGATTATTTATTAACCACTAGAAACGTTAAAAAAATCAGCACGACACATTCAAATTAAAGTGTCGTAAGTTTATTGCTCAACAAAGATAAATGGCCTGGAAATGGAGATTTTGTAAACGGGAAAATGCTGAAACCAGGAGATTTCATATCAAACGTTAGAGAGATGCTACCATCTATCGCTTCTTAACTGTCACACAACCTTTGAATGTAGCGTGCCAGCCATCTTGAAACTGCGAGTGTAGAATCGATCGTTCCACTGAAAGAAATCGCAAAAAATACTAGCAAAACATGTTTTCTGATATAACCAGGCCCCCAATTTTTGTTGGTATAAAAACACTGTCTTTATATAACACGACACTGTTTCATAAGTAGTTTCTTGTTAGTCAGCGTATAGTACATGGTACGTTGATTCCATCAGATGTTAGAGCAGAATCACAGTCGCTAGAGCCACATGGTCGAGTGGCAGCTAACACTCTAGTAACGTCCACACACTCTGTGTTATTTCCGTTATGCATCGGTAAATTAATTTTGTGTACTTGTGAATGTCGATTTGGTTATCTTTGTAAACATTCAATCTTATACCACAACGAGGTGTCTGCTAGTCGCTGTAACAGTCCGGAGCCGCGCACGACGTTTCTAAAAGAATGCGTAACTTTGAACGGTTATTCGCTACGATAATCTTGTTTTCTATGCTTAGGTAAATCGTCCGCTGATCAGTTAAGAACGGTTTGCGTAACTTGCATAACTGGTAATTTGTTTGTTCGTAGAAACGGCCATAGGCCTGGTGGGATGCGTTTTAAGAAACTATAGTATTATAAATCCTCCATGGGGTCGTAGATGTCAGCTGACCCAACCCACGAACATATTTGTTGCTATGTCATCACCGAGTGTTGTGCAATCTCCTCCAGAAATAATTACTGATCATTGTCAATCCACGAGTAATGAACTATCTTCCCAAACTACTGAACTAATTCTGAGATCCTACGCTAACTGTACGTTTTATAAGGTCAAGAGAAAACAGTCGTTGTAAAACACAATATATGTAACTAGTTTCGTGATATAACCCTAACAAGAACGTTTCTTGTTATGACAAGATAAGGTTCATTGTTATACCAATAATAGAGTTACTGACCTTACGGTGCTCGCTGCATTGTTTTTAGAGCGCGGATTCTCAATCGAGAGATTCCGGGTTCGAATTATATCACTGCCCTTTCTAACCGTGTTCACTCAGTTCATCCAACTGTATGAACGAGTACCTGACTATAGACAGTGGTGGATATGTGTACGAGTAATTGTTGCACAGTAACTGCAGTGTAACTAAATTCTTCCCGTATAAGTCAATATGCTGCTCAGTGGAACAGGTCTGCCTAAGAGTAAAATGAGTCTTTAACAGTCGTATATTGGATGCTGCGCTGAATACGAAATTACCTTTAAGTCTGTTATATAATTAAACAGGTTTCATTTAAAATGTTTTCCATTACGCCTATTGTCCTCTCTGTACGCTTCCGTACACAATGTCATGATGCCACAGGGCTACATAAACTGGGGTATATGATTGAGGATGTGTTGTCATGCCGATGGATTGTGAGCTATGCTAACAAAACCAGTGACGTCCACCAGGAAACAATTAATTTCAACTGATTACATGACATAGTCTACCTAAATTAAGGAATACAAGTAATACAGATCATCTTCCGACGACATTCTGCGAGTCTTAGCTACCGTGTAGTAGGTGTACTTATACCGTACACTAGAACCATCTATAAACCTGTATATGAATATAGCATTATCATCGATCGCAGTTATTGTCATTTGCATCATAGATCATACAGTATGACTTACAGTAGGTATGTATAATGTACAAGAAAAGTCGTACTGTGACAGTTCTAGAATTCCTCTCTTGTTCTAGAAAACGTGCCCATTACTTGCTCGCAGTTTGGATGACGAATTGTGCGGTGTTTACAAGTGTTTGTAAATTGTTTTCTCACTGCGCCGACAAGTGGCGATTCAACGATTATATTAACACTTGAACAAAGTCCGTTACACTCGTATGTAATTGTTATATATACACACGCCTTGTCGTCCATAATAGCTATATGTAGACACGCACGCATGCATGCACGCACGCACGCACGCACGCACGCACGCACGCACACACGCACACACACACCCACACACGCACACGCTCGCACACACACACACACACACACACACACTCACACATACACGCACACTTACACGCACACATACATGCACACATACACGCACACACGCACACACGCACACACGCACACACGCACACACGCACACACGCACACACGCACACACGCACACACGCACGCACGCACGCACGCACACACGAACACACGCCCACACGCCCACACGCCCACACGCCCACACGCCCACACGCCCACACGCCCACACGCCCAAACGCGCACACGCGCACACGCGCACACGCGCACACGCACACACGCACACACGCACACACGCACACACGCACACACGCACACACGCACACACGCACACACGCACACACGCACACACGCACACACGCACACACGCACACACGCACACACGCACACACGCACACACGCACACACGCACACACGCACACTCTGAGTACATGGGGACATTATTAGCTTAGCCAGTGTTTTTAGAGTGGCCGGATCAAACTTTTAAAGTTTGGGGAGCAGTAAATTCGTCTCAACGAAATTGAAATTGAGACAGCCATATATGCCTTGCATGTCTTATGGTGACACCTGGCGACCTAATTGACATCACACATGGTGCTACCACCTAGTGTACACAACATGCTGCCATAAAATGAAACAACGCCAAATTTCACAAGCAGCCTACAATTCTCTGCCCTCTAAGAGTTATAAACTGTTCGATTTGGTACTTGATTAAGCTGGCAACCTTTGTTTTAATGGATAAGAAACTGTTTTAGTTTAGGCATATGTTCTAAGTGGATGAAAACACATTTTATTTTCACCTTTACAGTCAAATTTGTAATCGGAATCGGAAGTGTTTGTTTCACTCACATATAATATAAAATGGTACAACATTTTGAAAACAGAAATATCTACAGCTCATGATGTGTTGAAACATACATACATGTATTTTTATCTAAAATGTATAACATAAAAATAGAACAATAATGGATTAATGTACGAAATAACGTATTGGCGATATCGTAACCACGGACTGTCATGTTGCTTTACATAAGCTAAAAGTGGTCAGGGAAACTGCCACTAAGACCACTGTTGGTCGTTCTCGTAGAAGCCACCCAAAAATTTCATTTTCAACAAGTTACATTTGGCTCACTTAAACACTTTCAAAAAATAATAACAACACAAGTGCATAGTTTCCAATGCAGTGAGCGTTTATATTTACTTAAGCATATTATCATAATTGCTTTTTTCTGTAGTTTGATGATTCTGTTACATTTAAAACCCCATATCATAAGCCCATAATTTATATATGGTAACATTAATGAGCTACACAAAATTATTTTTTATTTAATGGCAACAAATCATTTCAAATAGTTTAATGTTCTAAATTGATTTGGAAAATATTTAGAAATATTTTTAATATGAATGTCCCAGCATAAGTTTTCTTGCAATGTTACAACTAGAAGAGTAACGTTTTGAACACTTTTGACTCTGGTTTCATATATCTTGAGTAGAAAAGGATTTACGTGTTTGTTTTCCAGTTTGTGTATTATATATTTGGATTTCTTTATATTTAAAGACAGTTTATTTATTTCAAGCCATTCGTTTCTCTTGTTTAATTCTGTATTTAAATTTTGTTCGACATCTTTAGGACATATTTTTGTAGATTGGATGGTAGTAAATACAGTTGTATCATCATTAGAAACTTAAGTGGGCCTAGTATAGAACTTTGTGGCACATATGTGGTAATAGGCAGGGTTTGATCATGCTGAAAGTATAGTTAAGTAGCAGCTGTTCCTTTACAAAGGTTTGTACTCAGTATGCCAAAACTATTATTTTATATATTTTTTATCAGTGACTCCGTGGCCGGAGCAGGCTGCCTCTTCGGTAGCAAAATCCCTTGTCGGACGTTATCACTAGTCATGTTGTTCATATTCCAAAATGTAAGATATAATGACCACAAAAGCTAACGCAGGTCTTTTAAAACAGTTCGACAGAACATAAAGGTCACGTGGTCGTGTCGAATAAGAACGAACGTCATAGTAGAAAATACACGCACGGACTGCAGAGTAGAAAGTTCACACGCGCGGACTGTAGAGTAGAAAGTACACGAACAGACAGTAGAGTAGATCAGACTTGAACAGCAAATATCATTTCAAAACAGTTTGCAACCAGGCAATCAATTGAGGTAAGTACAAATGTCCTATGTATAAACTATATAACTGGTAAATGTTAAAAGATAGGGAGACCATGATTTTGTTGATAGAGATATCCCAAAGTATGTTACATGTTCAGGAATCACTTCATGTGTGCTATTAATAACATACATTGGTACACAAACATTGATCAACATCTATTTGTTAATACAGGAACCAGTCGACGTATGCTAGTAATAAGAGACATAGGTACGCAGAAATTTAGAAAAAGGGTGTGGGAAGGTCGTAGATCTGTATGGTAACCAGAAATGGCATGATTTTACCTACTTTACAAGTTCTCTACCCATTCGTCAGGTTTGGACCTATTTTATAGTTGTAAATGTATAAGCCAGTGGGGCGCTATACATAACAAATGGTTGACAACCTGTGGGACATCAGAAAAGACATAATTGAGCATGCGCAATGACCTATCTAACGACATCACTGACCTATTTTATGTCACAGTTCAACCTATATTATGTATTTTATAGTTATATATGTTCACACCAGGAGGCGCTGTACTTGGTCCACAACCTATGAGACATAAGAAGTCACGCCATTGCTCATGCCCAATGACAAATTTATTGACGTCTTTGACATATTGTTATAATAAAAAGAAATAAATGGCACGAATTTAAGCAGTATAGTTTTTAGTTCATGACTTATACGTTTAGTTAATGACCAGGGAGGAGGCACTTCAAAAAATAATAGGCACGGGTTTAAGCAGTACTGAATTTTGACCTAGATATTTAGTTGTTGACATATCCGCGCTATTTTAGTTGTTCAAAATTCCGCTAGCGGAGCTTTTTTTGGGGAAAGTAGCTCTCAAAGTACCTATGAAACTACCTCTCAAAGTAAGGAGTTCTCAAAGTACCTCTCAAACTTTGGCCTATATATTAGTTCATCAACATTCCGATAGGGGCGCTATTTTAGTTTATAGAAATTCCGCTAGGGGTGCTATTTTAGTTCGTCAAAATTCAGTTCATGACCTATCCACCAGGGGGTGACACTTGACCATTGTCCTTGACCTAGATATGACGTCATTTGCTTTTGCTGAACGGAAAACGGATAAACCCACGCTGATTGACGCGACATACTACTTACATATGTGAGCGTTTTACATACTTTGCATTAACGCGTATATATTTAGCGCGAACCGTGGATGGGCATTTTTACTAGTAATTTAAATGATCATTCTTCCATGTGTTCTTTATTTCAATGGTCAATGTGCCACGAACGTTACCATAAGGGCTAGATGAGAAGATCTTTAGAATGTTCATAACTGGCACTGTGAACACGAATATCATCACAACCCATATCATTATCCATTATCTTTCCTATAAAACGATAATGCAATTGACTCTCATTAATTGCATTAGTGACATTTCTCAATGCTTCAAATTCGCCTATCCTTACATCACGAAAAAGCGTATAATTATTAGTATGCTGTCCTTTCACAGTGACGCCTTCTGTGTTATTGTTTTTGTATTAATTATGCTAGCCCTGGTTTTTAACTATTCATATTATTAGAGTTTTCATATATTACATGAATCAATTTACTGCCTGTAAACTTAGCTGCAATCACACAATAACCGTTTACCCCGCTGAGATAGGGTTAGGGTTAAACCTATATATTCATTTATTGTTGTTGGTGGTAACTCCTACCGAATGACTCTTACTCGAACTATGCCATACTCGTTTATGTAATGATACTGTTACCAGACTTGTTGAAGAGTCGCAAGATCCCAAGTACATTGGAGTCTCGACTGATTTCGCTATCGAGTCTGAGTCGAGTCTCGAGTCACCGCTAAAACTTTCGAGTTGCGACTCGAGTCACCTCCAGGAATTTCAAATCAAATGTCGTCACTGTTTTCAGTCACTCAATCGTAGTTGTACAAATAGGATACGAAAGTATTATAAGTTAAAACAGTTGCAATTATACAACGATGACTATGTTTACTTAGTGCAGATAAAATGTTTCGAATAAGAACCATACATGTAACTTGATTATCGAGAAAACTCTTGGCACAGCACTCATTTAGCATTCACACATGTATCCGTCACATATTGACGTAGACACGAGTTACCAGATCGAATCGAGTCCGCGTCATTTCGCTGTGGAGTCCGAGTCGACTGCGACTCGAGTCGGACTCGGGTCGAGTCCTCGCCATTCGAGTCAACAAGATTGACTGTTACTAGAGACAACTGTCTCGTTTAGCCGATTCTCGCTTGGCCACGAAAGAGAGTTTAGTGGCTGACATGTGGTTCTATTGCTACCATCAAATGGCATCATTTCTTTTCGATGTATAGTGTGTAACATGTTTTTTAGGAAATGCAAATAGGCTTACGTTTCTATTAGCTATTTATAAAATAACACCTTCTCAAATATAGTATAGGGAAAATTACTATTATGGGGGTTGTATGGCCACCTAAACGTTATTGTTTGCAAGTCCGTTTTTATTTTACTGTCACTGGTGTCAATATCCCCGAAGTTAAACTTGGTTCAAATGCTTTGTAAACAGAACAACATGATACTCTGATTTGATGAGATAGATTAACACTCAATTTCATTGGTTACTCAGATTCAAGGTAGCCTATCATTTTTGTTGCAGGGGCCGTTCGTTATATTTTCAGTAAGGAATATTATAAATAATTGCGTGTTGTTAAAAAGTGAAATTTAATGTGTGTTTTAATCTCCATCGTAAATTTTCTTTAGTTGTGATGCGCTCGTCCTGCCACCTTGTGTACTAAACGGTAAAGCTTTCTTTGAAAGTGCGAACTTAATAGAACTGTCGTTCTCTTAAGGGACACGTTTCTAATGGTGATACTATCGCCTACTGAAAGAACGAACCAAATCAGCATATCAAAGAACATAATTTTATTCTTTAATATAGAACACGCGGAGTTTACGGCATCATGATGGTCTCCAGCGGATAGAACCTGTGCTCTCTACGGCAAGTGCACGATTTGCCAAGACACTTGTGTTCCACGTCGTCCCAGACCGTGCCTCCGACCTCACAGCGGCGGTGGAAGAACATGCCGCCGCTGGCACAAGATGCGAACAAGTCGCAGTAACAGCAATGCTGCCAATGGCCGTCGGGGCGGGAGTAGCAGTCGATGATTCCGCGGCTTCCGGTCGGGCATCCTGCAAGAGGAAACAACGATGACGTTACTAATAAGCATTCATGACATGTTCTTTCAAATCAATGGGATGTTAAACATTGACCGTAAGCGCTGCAATTAGACGATCGTTTTTAAGCTATTCGTTGAAATGTCCGCCGAGCACAAAAAGATATGTAATATATCGAAACATCAATATACCATGAAATATTATGAACAACACCGAACACTGTAAAGCAATAACAAGATTTAACAAGATTGCCACCCAGAGAATTTACTCTAGATGGCAGGTGGATAAGGAAGAACTTTGGTTTATCGAGAGTCCAACCCTTTTATATACATGTATCTCGCCCTACTGAGGTATGTGTCCATTGAATTTTTAAACATATTACCATTACTAGCACCCACACAATCTGCAGATAATCTGTTCCATTCGTTTACAGTCTTTTGAGAAAATGAGAACTTCCTTATATATAATTTACACTGCCCCTTTAGTAATGTAACTTCATGTCCTCTAGTCTCTATCGAGAAAACTCTTGGCACTTCTCTCTGATCTCATCTCAATATGTAGTGTTGTTAAACCTCATTCTATTAGGCGTTCTTCATAACTAAGATCCCTCAGTTTTTGTATCATTTAGACGCTCTCCTCTGTACTCTATCTAGTATATGTATGTCCTTCTTCGGTATGACATCCACAGTTGTACACAATATTCTAAATGAGGCCTAACTATTGTTTTGTACAGCGGTATTATTAGTTCTTTTTCCTTATACGCTATATTTCGCCTAATTAATCCAATGATTGATTTCTCTTTGAAGCTGCAATTCCGCACTGCTCTAAAACCTTCATATCAGCACTAATAGTTAACCCTAAGTCTTTTTCTTTTACAGTAATACTTAGTACAGTACCCCCCATTGTATATTCTACATTTTCCTTCCCATGTCCTGTGTGGAGGCATTTACATTTCCCAAAATTGAACAACGTTTGCCACTTTTCAGACCATTTGATCAACCTGTCAAGATCATCTTGTAAAGGCTGTCTGTCTCCGTCAATTTGAATCCTTCTAAAACGTTTGTATCATCCGCAAATGTCAACACCTTGCTTGTTATATCATCGTCCAAATCGTTTATATATATTAAGAATAATAAAGTACTGATCCCTGTGGCACACCACTCAACACTGATTTCCAGTTTGAAGCCTCCTCATCAACAACTACCCGGTGCCTTTTGTCAATAATCCATTTTTCTATCCAGTTAATGATACCATTTTCTATGCCATGGGCTTTTAGATTAAACAGTTATCTTTGATGTGTCACTCTGTCGAAAGTTTTTGGAAAATCTAAGTAGATGATATATACTGGTGATCCCTCGTCTACCCACTTAGTGATATCTTCCAAAAAACATAATTTTTTTATTAAGCATGACTTTTCTTTTAGAAACCCATTTTGAGATGGGTTTATCAAGTTATTTTTAACAAGAAAATCCACCATGTGATCTTTAGTTAGTCTTTCTAATAATTTGCAAATCACCAAGTATAAACTCACTGGTCTATTTTTTTCTGACTTGTTTCTCGAACCTTTTTTTAAATAGCGGTATGATGCTTGCTTCTTTCCATTCTAAAGGAACCACTCCCTCTTCTAATGACAAATTAAAACTGTTGCAAGCGGTATGCTAATTTGTTTTTGTGCTAGGTTTAGTGCTTGTTTATAACTATTGTAGTTTTCATAATTTCCAGTACATCTATATGACTTCCACATCATTAGTTTGTACTTATTTTTTGTGGTGCTGTCTAGCTATCTATCTTTACTAAATATTTCTTCATGTCCTTATATCTTCCTTCCTTTCCTAGAGAAAGCTATGTCTAACACATTCTCACCCCTGGTTGGTTCTAGCACATGCTAATAAAGGAAACTATCTTGTACTAAAACTACAAATTTATGGTCCTCTCACCCGTACTCCTATTCTATCTTTCCTAAATATTACATATCCTGTCAGTCCCAATTCGGCATCTGATATATCGGTGTTGGCCCATGATTCGGTCATTCCTATTATCTTCTACCAAAAGGTTTAGTTCATTTGTTTTGTTGATTATTCTCTTTGCATTTAAACAAACACATTTATATCCAGCTTCTGAACTGTTTTCCAGACTGTTCTTTGCTGATTTATTTGTGTTGTCTTTATCTATGCCTCCAGTTTCAGGCTTCTCTGTGATGCAACTTGTCCCACTGTCAACACATCGCAGCAGGTTCTCTGAGAATACTTCTGTCCCTTTACCACTTAGATGGAAGCCATCTCTCATGTACATATCTTCCCTTCCAACAAAATACCCCCATACATCTGTGAATCCCACCCCTCTTCTTCACACATCTGCTCAACTAGTGCGTTGATCGCCATCCTCTTGCAGTTTCTGTATGTTGCCCCCCCTCTTCCCATTACTGGCAAAATTCCTGAGTGAATAATCTGTTCAACTCTTGTCATGTTTTGCTTCCTGAATAACTCTCGGTATTTCTGCATAATCCCAGTTGTTCCATTCTTGTCTGCATTATTTTCCCCTACGTGTATTAGTATAGACCCTCCCTTGCCATGCCGCAGTACATTCTGTACCCTTTCAGTCACATGCTCTATTTTAACCCCCGGTAGACAAACAACGACGTCCTCCCCTCGATAGACAGTCTTATCTGTCTTTCTCAGAATATAGTCGCCCATGAACATCCTCTCTTTTCTCATTGCCCCCTCAGTCACTGCCTCAGAGTAGCTCCTTTTTCCGGTTTGCATCTGTCTGGTTGTAGTCTTGCCCCCCTGCCGTCTTATCTCCTCTCATGTTCTCTTCTAGCACATTTACTCTCACTTCCTTTCGTCCCTTCATCTTACCTCCCGTCACATTTTCTTCTCTCCGTTAAGGCTAAGTTAATATTTGTCTGTGTTTTGAAAATACACTAAAAATAATGTATAACATTCCTTGCCCGCAGTGCAGGGAACAAATTTCAAATGACCAGCATTTCGCAATCACAAGATAAATCACACGTAAGCAATTCCGATACGTCTAAATGTAGCGTATTCGTGTTACCTGTATTGCATGTTGAATGTCATATCAATAACGATGGTGCAAAAATACGTTCGCTTTTGCAAAGCCACACGCCATAAACATTTGCATAAGAACCACGTTATTATCTCCATGTTTGTGTTTGTTTCATTAGCAAAGCCAATTACACTTATTATGATAAATAGTTATTATGCCTCCTTGCTGTGAGGTAAACGCATCAGTCATATATGGAAGACAGACACACGCGCGCGCACACACAAACATACGCACGTACACACGCGCACACACACGCACATGCACACGCACACGCACACACACACACGCACACATTTCGAGTAACAAACAACGGCAGTTACCTTTGACACAATGTCTCCTGTCCTTGTCAAAGAACATTCCGTTGCGACATCGGCGGACGTGACCTCGCCCACGTCGACATTTCAGATAGTACCGACAGTCATACGTGCATAAGCACGGGTAGTCGCCATCTCGTCTGCGATCGCACGAGTCCATGCACACTGAATAAATGCGAATAAGCAGTTGCGTTAGCATTGACGCCATGTAGCGGTAGTAATGCTTCCAGAGCGTCTGCAAAATGTACGGGATTTCATCTTGCTTGAAAACGCACACTAGATCATTGTTTCCAATTTTAGTTTGCATGATGTTTAACAAACCAACACATCAAAGTGTATGCCCCAATGCTAATTTGTCATCTAATTATTCACCTTTCAGTAAAATTAATACTTTAGTATTCTAACTTAAAACTGTTGCAATTATACAACGATGACGATGTTTACTTAGTGCTAATAAAATATTTCGAATAAGAACCGTACACGTAACCTGATTATTGAGATAACTTTTGGCACAGCACTCATTTATCATACACATGTATCCGTCACACATTGACGTAGACACGAGTCACTGGCTCGAGTCCGAGTCATTGTATACGACATGTTCAATCACTGCTTGCATTCTGACAGTCATATTGTCTTATGCATAGTTCTCTCGTTAGGAACAAGCGCAGTAATGGTATATAAAAAGTAAAACTAAGTAAAGGTAAGTTCTTACATAGCACAATATATCCAATCCTTAGGACTCTCAAAGCGCTTAACACTTTATTCCCAGACAGACCTGTTGAATTGACCATCATCTCGACTTCTCTAGGAACAATTAAGCGAAGACTCTGAGTGAACAAGACGAACGTAGAGTGAACGAACTTGACCAAGGTTCGACACCGCTGCACAGGATTCGAACTCGGCTTCTCTCGGTTGAGAGTCCGATGATCTACCTCTGTCCTATTGCGTTCTACTACGATAATTGCGTTGAATGTGCACAACACTTTCGAGCAGGTGCTAAAACTCAATAATTGTTGTCCTCTGAATACGAATCAATTATAATATTCTTTGATTTATTTCTACAATTGAGGTTCCCGCATATAAGTTACTTTGTTCTCCAATATATACCACATTTGATCAGTAAAGTCTGCCGAATAAATAGTATTTTATAATTTACCTTATCACAATGCTTTGAGACAACATGTCAATACAAAAGATATATTGTGACGTGTCTTCACTATCGTCTGTGTTAGCAACATCGTTTGATAACTAATAATGGTAAATAAAATGCAAATATGAAACAGCATAAACGATTCGATTATAGTGGTATGTTAGAATTACAACAAAAAACTTTTTATGTAGAGCGGAATTCTGTCTTTAGAATTGCTCCGCACGCTTTTTACTTGATTCACAAGCAGACGAGTTCATTCGAAAACCGTCTCCCCTGTATGAAAACCATTAAGCCACGTTACCATGCCTGCGCGAAGACTATTCATGAACATCCACCACTGTCTATATAGACAGGTGGTCATTTTTTTTGGCAACTGGGTGAACTAGAGAAACGCGGAATGAACGGAATTCCCCAAGGTTCGAAAGGTAGGATTCGATCCCGTGTCCTTAGGACTGAGAATCGGAAGTTCTATCAACTACGCCACCGCACATTCCATATTAGGAAGGTTTACTCACACGATTCGGAACACGCAGCGATTGTTGTGCACAACAGCAACGAGACGAGCAGCTTATTCATGTTGTAAGTTCGTCGCTGAAAGAAGAAACGAGAACACCTAAATTACCAACATCTTTGTAGTTCCACACGCGTTCTCGACGTACAAATCGTTTGTGTACGAGGGCGATGTTTTGTAAATTTATTACAAAACATCGTCTCTCGCGACAACGCATAACAACAGTATTGTGTGTGATTGACGACCGACATGGTTCGACACTACGACATAGATATTAGCACTAGTCACTCATATGCATTATGCGTTGTAACGGTCATTACTGTTTATGTTTATTTATGTAATTTTGTACCGTTTTACGAGAACAGCCTCTCGTTGTTCTTGTCAAAAATACAGATCCGTTTACTGAACATCTTGTCTATGGGAACCTGTTATTTATCACTTCAAACCGGCGGACGCCTTACTCTTTTCTTGCGCATAAGAATACAGGACACAGGGGATAATTCGTACCATCCATTCTGAGTCTGGTTGATATGTGGAGCTGAAGTCGGCTTTGTATATGTATACGGTTGTGCACTTGCAAATGGTTGTGCCACGAAAAATTCTCATAAAACAGTCTTGATCGCGCAGCTGTATTAACACATGTCTCAGCATTAAGATACACGTTACTGTGTGATGTAGAATGACACGCTAGTATTTTAATCGTAAACGTAACTCCACCGCAATATTGTTGAAACAGAATATATTCATCCCAATTTAAAATAACATATTTTACATGATCGCATCGTTGTGAATAGTCGGATAACAATTGTAGGTCTACTTATACATGTATTGACAAGATCCGCCTTTGAGCACGATTTGAACACGATCAGTTAGATGATCTCTTACCTTTCCTCTGACAGATGTTGGAGCGTATCGACGGGTATCGAATGACAAGATCCAGCGACTCCCCCACATATAAACCGTCAGCTGTTAACGTCATACTCCCTCTGTCTAAAACACGCGCTTCCAAAACAAATAATTGATTACACAAAATAACGTCATTCATTCAGGATCCAGCTGAGCCATATCCGATACTCCCTCCGAGTTGGCGGTGTAGTCTATTATATCCGAAGAGTACAACTTATGACTTGCTCATTTCAACGAATTTTCATTTGATGCTTTTAATGGTAAAAAATACGTTTTTTCACTAAAAAATATTTGACGAATTGCTGTGATATACAAAAAGGGTGCATGCTCGAAGCGCAGTGAGCGGTAGTAGTAAGACGGGCAATCTGAAGGGATATCCTGAGGAGTTTCAGAGGAGTTTTTGATCGATACTAGGGAGGTTTCGAAAGCCGCCCCCTGAGTGAAGTGAGTAGTCACGTGACCGTATGTATAACGAGAGGCGCCACCTGGCGGGTACGTTAGAGGTAACGCCCCCTGACGGGAAGCGTGGAGAGGGTGTGATTATGTATATATGTGTATTTATAAACCGTGTGTATGAATGTACGAGTATGAAAGAACTAACGAAACACAAGAGTATACGAGTGCACACGTATTTTATTGATGAAAGATACAAGCGTATAACATGAAACCGTGTTTTATTAGGCGAAGCGCACGAATATCAAGACTTGTGGGTGAGTGAACACCACGACAGAGGTCGTGAGCTTAGGGGTCAATACGACCACGCCAGTGGCTCGTGGGATGATGATGGTACGACTTACGGGTGAACGAACACCGCGCTAGAGGTCGTGAGCTTACGGATGTGAATGATGATATATGTTCGTTAATGAAACACGGTTATTGCAGTTGTTTAAGCCAATCGAATACGCGGCAATCGTTTGCTACCAGATCAGTGCCGAAACCTTTTACGAAATCCTTCATGACAACTCCACGACATCGAAACATGAGATAAGCAACACAGTATTGTCCACAAACGTTAGACACGGGGCTCTGCAGTCTCTTAGAATTATGAGTCCACGTTACACAATGTTTATTCAAGAAGCGACAAAACTCGACGTGCTACGGCGGCAGACCGTACGAGCAGAAGTATTCGCCGCAACCGTCGGCGTCTACGTAGATCGCTATCCAATGTTCACCGTGTTTACCCGCGTCGTGTGTGTTGCACACGAAGGCGACGGGGTAAGCGTCTATCCAGAGTTCGAGGAGTACGTCTTTGGGTACGATTCCGCGCATGACGACACGGGCGTGCGTATCGCGGGTGAGTAGGCGGACGAGCTGTAGGGTTTCCATCAGTTGTCGTAGATGACGTTACGACTCCTGTCGATCTCCAGCACCTTCTCGAATTCGGCGTAGGCGACGACGTTCACAGTGGTTGTCAGCGCGTCGTGGAAATGAATCTCGATGCGCACGTTGCCCTTATGTACCAGATGGAAGCAGCAGTCGTCGCACGCATCGGGGGTGAGGTCCACGGCGAAGAAGGTGTAGCCGTGTCGGAAGTCGTAGCGAGTCAAGCCGTTGCCTTCGTCCTGCCACGCCTTACCCGTCGAGGTGAACAGGTTATGGTAGCACCTGACAAAGAGGTCGTTCTCGTAGTCGGGCTAGAAAGGTTTGGAGAGTATCTGTCGTCCGTCGTCGTACACGGCGAGGAAGTTGATGTTGTTGTTTTTAGCGTGAAAGGGATTTCTGTCGTAGCGTCCGTTGTAGGCGTCGTTATCGATGCAGCACAGCACGAGACGTTTCGGAAGAACACCAAGAAAGAGGTTCTCGTGCGTATGTGACCGGGCACCTGTGGGAATGGAGTAGACCTTGCATTCGACGGGTCGCAGCGGATACTTGGCGGTGGCCTTTTCGAGGGCTTTGATGTGCGCCATCTGTACGCCTGGGTTCAGGGTGACTTTCCTGACGAACAGTGTAGCGTTGACGATCTGTATCTTGTAGCCGGGGTTACCTCCGCCGGCTATGAGTGCGAACGCATCCTTACTGCGCACCACACGTATCTTGGCCTCGACACCGTTGATGAGGAGTTTATCCTGATGGGAGAGATCGACGTGGAGACGACCCGCCATGTCGACCACGCGACTCTGGGCGATCATGGCGCGTCTGGCGACGAACCCCGCGTTGGCTGTCGGATCGTCACCGTCAATGACGACGGCGTCCATAAGATTAGCCGTGTCCTTGTACCACATCTGACTCGTCAGATGCGTCTCCTTGGCATCGTTGCCGTAACTGAGCAGCGTCTCTATGTAGGCGCGGTACGGGTACGTGTTGGTCGAGGAAGTCACGAGCGTTCCGTTCAGGTAGAGGTCGACCTGACTGAACAGCGAATGGAGCCAGTTATTCACGGGAGCAACGGGATCGGCGGCGTCGAGATCGCTTCCGTCGGCACGCGTCACCTTCGCCTGAATGTGTAGCGTCATGCTAGCGAGATCCTGGTAATCGTCTCCCGAACCAGGTACGACGAATTCGATCGGACCACCTGAGTCGAGCGAGGACATCGGTTGGTAGTGGACCGTGCGACTGTCGATGATGCTGGTCTGAGTCGGAGGCACGGCGAAGATATCGAGTTCGCTCTTGAGTCCCTCGCATGATAGTTTATGAACGAACGCCATTGTCGAATATATCCGGTTCACGACGTGCCTTCGGTCTCTGCTTCCTTCGACGTCTCGCGGCTGTACTGACTCGTTTCGCGGCGTGTGTGCGTCTTATACGCTTATGCACACCACGGGTCAAGAGGTCGCTTATCATTTCTCTACCTGCAGCGGTGGCGCGACGTTTGGCGGCCGTTCTGATGTTCTGTCCCGCCAGGACGTCGTCGGCTATACGTGCGCCGGTCGACAGAGCTCTCTTTCCCAACGCCACGGCGCCTCTCTTGACGAGTGGCATGACGCTACGCAGTAGACCTCCGAATAGACTTCCCAGTCCGTGTCCTCGTTGGTATCGGGCACCCGCGAAATAAGGAAGCGCACCACCAGCTTGACGAGCGTAGTAATCGTTGTAATTCATCTCTCTCTCTCTAGAACAGTGGCGTCCGTTGTCGTTGGAAATGAAGTGTCACTGTCACCTTGCCGACCTCGAATGGCACGCGTTGTCCCGTGTCGTCTCTTATATCTATCTCGATCGTACCAAACTCTGTGCAGAGCACGGGTACGTAGTGAGTCTTATCGAAGGTTTTCGACACGACGTCGCCATGACGACCGCTCACCGAAACGATGCGCAGCAGCGGTACGAGACTGTCACCGACAACTCGTGGTTCCACGACATCCGTGTAGATGTAGAGCGATTCCCGTTCCATGGTGACCACGGTGTCACCTTCCATGATACGTACCTTGAACTCGGGTACCGCGGGGTCCTTCGGGAGAGCCGCCAGCGTAGCGATACGAAAGCCGAGAACGGTGGTCAGCATAGCGGCGCAGAAGACGGTATTCGGTGCCATGTGCACCGATACCTTACGCGTGATGACGCTGTAGCTCAGTTTCATTCGTCCCTCTCCTATCACGCGACGTAGAGCAGCGTTAACGACGAGGATCAGTGACCACGGATCTTTATAGTGTCCGGTTCCGATTCGGATAATCTCCGTGTGCAGGGACCGCGGGTCCCGATATTCGTCTATCGGTAGTGACACTGCGAACCCCGCTTCGTCGCCTACGATGTTGTACCAACTGTGTGTGTACTGTACCTCCACCAGTCCGCATTCCCATTGTCCCCGTAGTAGGATACGTTTCGGTAGCGTCGTGACGTAGTGGGTCAGCGTGTTGTCGGGGTGCGTGTCCATGGAAGCCTTGCTGGGCAACGTGAGATAGAAATCACTCGTCGCCATGTTGTTTCAACGTCGGACTGGGTAGCAGCTAACCCAACGAACTACTCAACAGGGCCGTCCAAAGAGTCGGATTGACGTGGTGGCCGAACGTCAGGTTGTAGATGCTGACCAAGATGACCGTGTACAAGACGACGACTTGACACAGAAAGACTATCTCCTCTTTGGGACACGCGGTGTCAAATATATGCCACGGAGTCCTCTCTTTCTTTATTGGTGGAGTGGCATCGACGTCGTCTTCTTCTTCTTCTTCTTCTTCGTCACTAACGGTAATCCGTGATGTCGTCTCGTCTGCCATGCGTGGACGACTGACATCGCGACGGGCGCGTGACTAGTCTTTATAGCCGACGAGGGCCTTGGCGTCGATCCAGCTGTTGAATTTCGAAGGGTATCCGAACCATTTCACCAACACCTCCCGTCGCCTGCCTACCTTGCGGCGCTGTACTATCGATTCCACGCGGTACAGTTTATAGGCCGGAACCGTCACCTTCTGCAACTCCGGCTCGTAGAAGGTACCGTCCAGTATCTCTCCGAGATCGTCCGTTAGACGATAGACGGGCGGATCGGACGGATGCACCTCACGTATCGTGAATAGTTCCTCTGTCCAATTCACCGTGTAGCCTTTGGCGAATCGTCTCTTGACCTTGCTGATACGCACGCGATCCCCCACGTGGTACTTGGGTACGCCCTTACCGTGATGACCACCGTACAGGCGCTGCCACTCCTCTTCCTGATTAGACGCATCCACCTGCGACGGTGGCATCTTGATACTGCGATGGGGCGTGTCGTTGTACGTGCGCACCAGATCCGGAAGGATATCGATGTATCGCCACGATTCTTTGTGTGTCAGGTATCGCCACAGGCGCGTCATTAGCGTGCGATTGAAGCGTTCCACGATGCTCGCCTTGGTCTCCTCATTGCAGGTGGAGAAGTGTTGGATGCCGTACCTGTCCAATACACCTCGAACGCTACGGTTATAGAATTCCAGACCTCTATCGGTCTGCAAAAACAACGGCTGTACGTCGGTGAAGAGTCCGTTCAGCGCCTTCGACACAGACGTCGCCGACTTGTTCTTCAGCGGAACGCATCGGGCGACTTTCGAGAAGACGTCGATCACCGTGAGGAGGAACGTCGTACCGTCGTTTTCTTTTTTCAGACTGGTCACGTCGACGAGATCGGCTTGCCACTGTTGATCCCGTCCTCCGACGACCGTGCGTCGTCGACGACCGTGCGTCGTCGCTTGAAACGAACTCTGACCGGTTTGTGTAGAGTATAGGCGTTCTGTTCCGATAGCCATTGTTCGACCATCTTTCTCGGTACGCGTGGTACGTCTCGTCGCAAAGACGCGATTCCCCCGTAACTTCCCACCTTGGCGGGGTCGAAGTAGACGTCCTCCAGCTGTTTTCGTCGTCGCACCATGATCGTATGACATAATCGCCGATAATGCCGCACACGATGGGAAGTACGGCGTAAGCGACACCGGTATACATACGACGTAGACTATCCTGTGAATGGCACATTATGTCGGCGAATCGAGACGGTGCGCCTCTTTTATCGGAGATCCTCCCATCCCTTACTAGTCGAGGCCGGTGGCGTAGGTAGAGTGGACGGGCTTATTCGTCTCCGCGTGAGGGGTGTCCACTGCAGCGATCGACGCGCTCTACCGAGCGACCGTGTGGCCGCTGCCGCTACGGCACTCCTCCTTTGTTCCTGTTGAATGGCCAGTCTCCTGACCTCGTTACCCACCAACTCCATGGGTAGATTCATGGTGCCGAGTTGACGCGCAAACACCTGCCACCCCGTTGGACTGCCAACGGTCTTGCGCTGACGCAACAGATCGTTCACGAGGTCCACCACGTAACTTCCGGGTACCGCTACGCCTTTGTGCATGAGCTCTCCGCGTGCACTCCACGCGACGTCTCGTTTCAGACGTTCCATCAGTAGTCTAGCTTTGGTTCGCAGTGCCTTGGGAACGCTGTCGACGACGTCCGCTTCCATACCTGCCGCCACCGCCGCTTCCATACCTGTCGCCCCCGCCTCTGGCGGGGTCGGGTCCGCCGCCGCCGCCGCCGCCGCCGCCGCCGCCGCCGCCGCCGCCGCCGCCGCCGCCGCCGCCGCTGTGACCACCGTGGACGTGTCCTTATTGACCGTCATCACGCGCACCGGTTCGCGCACGCGTCGATCGGCCAACGCGTTTTGGCGTTGCAACACTTGATTATACATGACGACCTTGTCACCGTCGGCGAGATCTTGTCTGTCGAGTATGACTTTCATCTCGTCGTCGAGCACCTGTACTTTGCGTCCTAGGGTATCCGTCGGTGCCGGTGCGCGTAGACTATCCAACAGTCGTGGATCTACTAAAGCCATCTTCCGTGTGTGTTCCATCGTTGTCGTCTACTTGAGTAGCACCTGTTTTAGCAAGGGTAGAAAGACCGCACCGGCCAAAGGTGCCAGCAGCGCCGACAGGAAACCACCGGTCTGTCCCCCGCCGCCCTGGTTGTTACCGCGTAGCAAGATGCGACGTCTCCTCGCTGCCGGCGCGTCTTTCTTTGCCAAAGCGCGTAGGTTTGTTTTGTACACACTCAGAGCGCGTCTCTGCGCGTCGGTCAAGGGTACGTTCTTTTTCAATATGTTGTAGGCACACTCGGCTAGCGCACACAACAGATCGGCGTCGGCGTTTCTGATGATGGCTCGTCTCAATTTCGTGCTCTTGTACCTGTTCAGCGTCTGTATGCAGAGGAGGTATTTCTTCACGAGTTCGGACATGCTGTTGTCTTCACGACCATACTGCGACTGAAGGGACGAGGCGTGCGCGCGGACGTCTTATACTTTGGGTTGGTACACGTACTGGACACCGTCGTCCGGAAGGACGCCCGTGCGCAGACGCATGTCGTCGGGCGTGTCCTGTTTCAGATCGACGAGGAGATAACCGTACGGAGGTGCCGTGGCGTCTCGGAACGCTTCCTGTACAAACTTCAGGCGTCCCGGATACATCTGTCGCGCCAAGTGTCCGATCTGTGACGCGTCGCGAGGATTCTTGAAGACTACCATGTAGTGTGCGTTCAGACTGATCGTGCGACTCTCCTTGTTCTTCGGAAACAGGTTCTGCACGAGATACAGTACGGACGTGTTCTGGTGATGACTCTTTTTCGTGAACAATGTCGTGACCCGTTCGTCCGTTTCCGCCATCAGATCGTCGATGACCACGAGGTTACGCGTCGACGCATCGAACGCACCGCTCGGTAAGCCTTCCTCGAAGCGTACCAGGTCGTTGTCGACGTAGGCACTCTGCCATACACCGTAACACCACGTGATCTTCTTTGGAGGCGGATCGATAATCGTCGCGGCGTGACGTAGCAGACGCATCACGAACGTGCTCTTACCGCAACCCGTCGGACCCGCGACGATACAGGTGAAGGGGTGTTTCCATCGCGTGTCCATCTAGTAGTCGCTGGTGCCGTTCGACAATGTTACGTTGTCCGCTGTGCTGTTAGATACGACGACGACGACACCTCCGCCACACCAACGAAGGAAGGGATCGCGGAACAAGACGTACAAGACGTACAGGTACAGACCGAGTATTCCCACTAGTGCTACAGCTACGACCGTTCCCATCCGTGACATGCTGCGCTATGACTATCGATTACGTGGCATCTGACTAAATAGTGTTTTTTTTTTTTCGTGTGTCTCCCACCTACTAACCGCGTGACAGCTAGAGGCGCCTATAACCCCAACTGACGTAGGGGCGCATTTCCTCATCGTGTCAGCAGTGGTTCGGTGTTACACGTCCACCGGACCCGTGGTGATTCCGTCCTCGTTGACCACGCGCTTGGCGACGAGTGATTGACCCGGAACCCACGGTTCACTCCGCTTCCACTACGACGACTGGTCAGCACGTCCAGGAACGCCTGCTTGTCGATGGCGTTGAGTCGTTTGTTCAGTCCTTCGGTGGTGTATTTATCGACCGTACCAGAACAATAGTAGGTCTTGCTGCACAGTCCCAGGAAACAGTCGCCGGACCATTCGACCTTGAAGAGTCCCGGTGTTCTCTTGTCGTACGCTTTGCGCGCCTTGCAACACGTCTCGGTGCCGTTCCACGGACGTCCGGCTAGTCGACAGCGTATGTAGTCGTTCCGATGATCGTCGCAACATTCGGACGGTAGCCATTCGGAGCGGTGACGATAGTAGTGGTCACCTAGTGTCGGGGTCACGAGGTCGTCGACGGACTCTCCGGCCAGAGCCAAATAGGCGCTATCCGTATCGGTTTCGCAGTACTCGAACAGCGGACGATCCACGTACCTGATCATAAAGTCGTAGTAGAACTCCAACATGCGCAGTTTGGCCCACTGGAACACGAAGAATCCCACGTGCGTAGGCAGAGCGTATTTGACGGTGCCCTTGTGCATTTCGATCTCGTAAGCATCGGCGGCGACGATGTCGAGTTGACGGAAGCGACGATTGTTGATCGTGGACGATGCGCTCTTCTCCGTGCAGTAGGTGACTTCGCGGTGCTTATCGACGTTGGTGATAAATTTCCCATAGGAAGAATTGCCCATAATTTTGTTGGTATCCGCGATCATGGCCTTGTCGGGATGGACGTCTCCTTCGCTACGTGCGGTGGACACCGCCTCGCCGAATCGTCGGAAGCAGGCGACCGGTGTGTACTCGATGACCTGGTAGACGTACGTCACCTCGAGTCCGTGCGCGAGGTACCATCGTAAGAGAGGTGCGGCGAGCAAGATCTTATCCCCACGATAACTCCCAACGAGCATGCGACGCGGAGTCGCCATGATGTCGTGTTCTTCGGCGTAGCGACGCATGAACGGTCCGAGGTCGTCACGGGTCAGATGAATGTTCTTGAAGATGGGCTGCATCTCGGCAAAGTGCGCGCGCAGGACCTCCGGTACACGTATGTCGCACTGAATCATACCAAACACGCTACCGTTGCGCACCCCTGTCAGGATCTGTTGTGTCGTCATTTTCCAACGCACGTGTCGACGTCGTTGCCGAACGTCCAGAAACTGTTTCACGCACGGATCGCGTCTCGCGACCTTCCACTCGCATTCCCACAACTCGACGACACTCACAAAGTGTCGAATATAGGCCGTGTTCTTTCGCGTTTCGGCGAGCAGTTGCGCCATGGGTTTCCCGTTGACCTCGTTGACCTCACGACCGGTACACGGACAACCGTGATAGTAGCACCCGTGAAATTGATAGGCCGTCTTCGTTTCGCTGCACCAATTGTCGACCAACAGTTTACCGATGCGCTTCTCTCGACCGTTGGTCTGGTGACGTATGACGAGTCCCGTGCTTTCGGACTCCCACGTCAGCCATTCGGCAGCCATCAGACCTATTGGCTGTGCCGCTTCGGGTCGGAACTCCTTCTCTTCCCGTCGTCGCGTGTACCATCCCGTTGGCATCTCTTGCGATATCGACCACAGATACAATGCATTCGCATCATAGCCAACGATGGATTGGTACGTTCGAGCCGCATCACCGTAGTCGTTACGACGTATCTTCGTGACCCCCTTCTCGTGGTGTCTGGTGAAGATGAGTGACGGTCCTCCGACGATGTTCTCTCTGACGAGCTGGTGGACGTCCTTGTTCGTCTCGTTGAAGAGCGTAAAGAACGTCCTCTTCGGCACGTAGGTGAACAGATAGGACAAGGTCAAACCAGGTATACTGATCCCTTGTTTGAACATGTCGATACCGCGGTGTCGGTAGAAGTCGAACTGTTTGGCGATGGCCTCCAAGAACGGCACGACGTCCCTGTTGTTATACCAGACGAGAAAGTCTCGCAGAGTCTCCATGTCGTTGTCTCGCCACACCTTCCGACATCGCGTGTAGTCGTCGTCGGATATACCTTCGTTCTTCAGTCGACTGAAGAAGGCCTCTTTGGGAGGTAGAGCGGTGTCGTCGAGTCTCTCCAAGCTGTCCATGTATTCGTACGGGAAGTGACCTTTCGTGACCTCGCAACCGTACGCTTTCAGGTACTTGTCGTACGAGAATCCCGGGGCGATATAATGAGTCATGTCGAGGAATTTGAGGTCGTCCGTCGATAGACACATAAACGTGTTACCGCGTTTGATCACGTGAAACGCCCTCTCCTCCCCCTCCCCGTCCTCTGTTGCTTTCTTTTCGGACAGGAAGTAGGGTACCAGGAACTGTTTGACGACGTTCAGATCGTACCTGCTCGAGTTGAAGCCGATGACGGGCAACTGATGAAGCCAACTGTACAATTGACCCATGAGAGTTTTGTAAGGATTGGTCGGTTTTCGTCGTGACTCGTTGTCGTCTCCTTCTGCGGCGGATGCCTCCTGTTCGTCCCACGTCGTGATAGCCTCCCCGATTTCGCGTAGTGTGCCCTCGTAACTGTCTACGATGGCGTCGTAGGCTGCTTCGCTCATCGTCTGAAGGATACCCATCATGTCGGCTACCAACTTGTTGCTGTCACCATCCGTGATCAGACATTGTACCTGTTCGAATCCGGGTACGTTACTCGCCATGGACACACTCAACGGTACGTGACGAGCCACCCAGTGGACTTTGGCGCTGTCCGACGGAAGCTGTGACGTATCGAACCAGGACTCGAAGTCGAAGGTGGCGCGATACGGATAGTAACGCAAACACTTGGTAACGTGAATGTTTTCGTCGTCCAAGCACTGGAAGACTGTCGGCGACGGATGGTAGACACCACCGGGATAGATCTTTCGCACGCCTCCCGTACACCCGCGCTCGTGTCGTTCTAGTTTGTATGCGTTGCACCATAGCGAGTCGCCACACTTCCTACATCGATAAGAGTGACAGTACATGTTCACGTTTTGTATGTAGGAACAGTGTGTCTCGTGAAGATTGACGTACATCGTTTCGGGATAGTGACACAAGGACCGGCGTACGAGTTCGGCAGTCGCCTTTCCGCCTTCTTCTTCCGCTTCGACGAGCTTGTAGACGCACACGTTGGTCTCAAAGGTGATCTCGACGCGATAGAGATCGTCCATTGTCACCCCGTCAAAGTCTTTCATTGCTACACCGTCACGGTTGTACTTCGCGTAGAGTAGCTTCACGGCGGGTTCCAGGTGGTATCGGTCGCATCCACGGTGCAGAGCCAGACACCGGAAGAGACACAGATTGTCGGTGGACTTTGTCTTGTTGACGGGGTCTCTTTCCAATCCGATGACGGCTTTGTTTCGTTTGATGTAGCTCGGTAGTGTGATATCCACACATCCTATCGGATGATCTACGATATGATTGACGAAGAAGGTGACATTCGTGACCACCTCGCATACCCATTGACTGTCCGGACGCTGATTGATGACCCACTGCAGCACGTCTGTTTCTCGGATACGTTCCAGAAACGCATCAAAGTCTGCAGTGTTTGTGATCAGACACGGTTCGTCGAGGTAACGGCCGCAGCAGTTACAAGACGAATGAAAATACCTGTACCTGTTCGTGGTCTTGTTCCTTAGAACAAAACCATAACTAAGATTAATCTTAAAGGCGTGCGTCTGTTCGCGGAACATGATCTTCAGTGACGGTTCTAGGGCGCTCGTATCCAGTGTCGATACTCTGTAATTGTACCTGGATTGCACGGGTCCTCTAGCCACGTGGGTCCGGATGGTCATCCAGTGGTCTCGGACGACGTCTCGTAGTTCCCTCGATAGAATATCGGCGAAGGGGAGTCGGGGCGGTGGTTGTATCGGGTCGTCATCGTCGCCGGTGGCATTCACACGTGGTCGCTCTGTGCGTCTCGCTCGTTTGCGTAGGGGTGGGTCGCTCGCTTCCGCACGCTGCATACCGACTTCATATGACGTACCAGGTTGTCACCTCTCGTGAACTCACGTGCACATCTCTCGCAGCGGTGCAGTGTTTTTTGTGAGGTGTCACAACCCTTCCTGTTGTGACGTAGCAGGTTGTCACGTCTCGTGAAGTCTCTTCCACATCTCGAACAGGGGTACCTAGTACTTTTTGGTGGTTCGCCAGATGGCACCACTCGTGGCGGTGGTTTACTGTAAGCATGATCGTCGTCGTCTACGTGTGTTAATGAATGCGTTTGGTCTATGTGGCGTTGTATGTCAGCGTGTGTATCAAGCACGAGACCGCAGTGACGACACGTGTGCTGCTTCATCGTCTACCTACAACTGAAGGATAGGAGATCCTTGTACGCGTCTATATATCCTAGTGTGACGTCATAGGAGCTTGTATGAGTGTGCGTGTATATAGACGGAGGGGAGGTGGATGTGTATGTGTATGTGTTCATCGATCGTAACGAGCTATGAAGGTGACAAGAACAACAGACACCGGATTCCTGGATTACATACATACCCACATCTTTATTCATTGAATTACACAATAAAAGCGAGTATAAGAAAGCTAAGCTAAGCGCCTACAGTGACAGACAAGCGGCGCCTATAACCCCAGCTATAACGTAGGGGCGCATTTCCTCTTGTCGTCACTGCAGACGCTTCTGGAGTGACTCCGTAATGTAAGCGACGTGTTCATCGCACTCGATGTTCCGCGCAAGTTCTTTACAAATCGTGTGTACAGCCGTATCGAGGCTACATCTTTTGGTGACGAACAGCACCGCGGCTAAACTCTGGATGTTTATTTCCAGGTCCTGTACGCTACCGAACAGAACCGGGTAGGTCCACGGCATCGACGTGTCCGTTTTCGACCACACGATATGGCCATCGGCAGCCATATCGAGCGTCGAGCAATCCATCCGCAGTGCCTCGTACTCGGATGTGGTGACGTCATCGTTGTCACAAGTCAAATCCAATGACTCGTTGGATGGTGGTGGTGGTGTCGCACACTCACACGTCATTTCCATATCCGTCACGTGACGCTGGGCGTGTAGGTGCATAAGCAGAGCCTGTCGCAGCGGCATAGGGGTGTGGTGACGGCGTCTTTTTCTAGGTGCCCACTCTAGCGGCTTCTCATCATATGATCTTTGGATGAGGTCTAGTCCGCTAGAGGGAGCATCGCTGACCTGACAACACAATAACAACAACATTAGCAGGGTGTTTCCTCGTCCAACAGAGGTATACCGCGCACACGCAGGATGGCTTGCACACGTGTTATGAGGTCACGTGCCCGCTTCGGTGTGTCCACCATAAACCTGTAATGGTGTACTACATATCTCACATTGTCTTGGATCAGATCGCTACGTACCAGGTAGATGACATTTGTTTCACTTTCGAAAGTGCGCCACAATTCGTTGCTCACGAACCGAACGATAGCATCGCGTGCTACCAGGGTCATCTCGGAGTACCAGACCTGCCTTCCCGCCTCCTCCCCCGTCGTGTCGTCTTGTAGGTACCAGGGCTGCGGCCCCTTCGATGCTTCGTCTTCCATCTCATCCGACACGGTTATACCACGACTACGGAGACTCGTTTTCACTCGTGACACGACATCACGAGCAAACCACGGTGCGCGCGATTCGCAAACCAGATCGGATACTGCCATATCAAAGGCGTGAAATATACGCGAACGATCCACTTTATACACGTCTTCGTGAAAGTTCGCATAGCGAAGGTACAGTCCTTCGGCTACCTGACGAATGCATGCAGTGGTTATAGCGGCTATAAATAAGTCGTCATCTATCATGTGATCCGCTCGTTTCTGAATTGCATTCACTCTCTCTACTGCCCCCTGTAATTCACTACGTCTCCGACTCTCGTATTCGTCAGACCAATCAGTATCAAAATCACCATCGTCAGCAACATCATCATTATCCTGATCACTAGACCATGAACATGACCCCACGTGAATGACACTTGCCTCGTCATCGAATGACAGTCGACGTTTCACGCCACGCACGGGGGTTGACAGAACTGCCTCGGATGGAATTGACCGAGGAGGCGTCTACAACATACGTCAGAGGAAATTACATCATAGTGGTAAATAGGTTGACAAACAGAGACATCATTCAACCTCTAGGGACAGGCTCTCTCTCTATATTCCACCTGGGGGCGTCACCTACTCTTTCGTCACTGTCAGGTGGCGCCTCTTACAGGAGTTAGGAACAGGGTCTCTCTATACTCCGTCAGAAGGCGCCACCTAACAGTGAGTCACTGTCAGTTGGCGCCTCTTACGACAGTTAGGAACAGGACCTCTCTATACTCCGTCAGAAGGCGCCACCTAACAGTGAGTCACTGTCAGTTGGCGTCTCTTACGACTGGATTATTTCCAGTGCTATCACGGTATAATGTTGATAGCCTGCCTTTCTTGCCTTTCTAATTGTTACCCTAGCCTGTTTGCCACGTAGGACATTCAGTGACTGGTGGCGTTCGTCGCCGGATTTAAGCGACATATAGTCGCTTGCTGTCATTCCTCCCACGACCTCCTGTACTAGCCGGTCAAATCCTGTTGCCCACACTTCATTGCCCTTGTGATAAGCGAAAAGCACCCCCATAGCATACTTGTAAACGGCAGTTCCCTTCTGACGCCCGTGCACCGAACATATACTGACGTTATGGTGCCCTCCTTTCGTCGTTTCAAGAAGAACTTTCCGATTACATACTTTACATGCCGGGTAACATACGTATTCGGGGGACAGAGCACATGTTACTAGTGTCAGTGGACGAACAAACGCGTACGTTCCGTCACTTACTTGTTCGAGTTCCGACAGGAGCATTTCCTCGTTGTTAACGTTGGATGTCGCCATCTTGTCGTGTAGGTATCGGTATAGTGTGAAGAGCTTCGAACGGCAGCGAGACTGAGAGAGAGTGTTTGTCCTGTTAGATTTACCTTGGGTTTATATACAATTCAATCCCTCCATGGATCGAGCGCGTGACACCCCTAGATGATGGTATCGCGCCCCTGGGTGTTCACATCTTATCGTGCGCGTCACTTTATCTCTCACTCTCCCGTACTTTGTCACCGCGTGGCTGCCTGTCTGTTTTTTAATAGGCGCCTTATGTAAGCCGTATAGAGCGCTGTCTAACGAAGTCTCTCACCTGCATAAGTATCACACCGAGTATATTCTTACCTGGTTTGTTACGGTTTGAGCTCTTACCCCAATACCCCTCTGCACTGGGTACATTCTCCATAAGTCGTGCGTCACCTGTAGCCAACAAGCGTTGGCGTAGTTTAGAGGTACGAAACTTGACGGCTACTATAGCGTACATCACGCCTCGACGTTGTGACAGCCATGAAACGACTCGATCGGGTGTCCAACGAATGCTTTTACTCCAGTATTTCGCCTGTATTCCAGTGCGCGCGGTCTGAATCTTTCTCGCTGTGTTCTCGTCGTGAAAATATCTAGCTTTTTTAAACTGATATGCTGCTTCTGTACAAGTAAAGTTTTCGCCCCATATATGTATCTCGCATGGATAGAAATTCGATAGGAAGTGACCAGCACCCCTGAATTGTATATCCAAGCTCTTGACCGCCATATGTTTCATCGCTGACCACTCACAGAGTTCTTTTCTTCCGACTGTATTGTTAGCGTTCTGATAAGGCGCATTCCATTGTCGTCTAATTGGCACATCACGCGCTTATCGCCAGCTGGTCCCTCCGTCATATGACTGGTATCGGTTTGTACTTTACCACGTCGAATTTTCCATAAGCGCGTTGTTAACTACATAACCAGGCTTCGTCAAGGTGACGTCCCTAGATGATGTCGTCATACGTCCCTGGGTCTTCAGTGCTTTTCATACTCCGGTATATTTCCACTCTACAGTGTGTCTTACAAGTTGTCTTCATAGTGTGTCTGCATACATATGTTCTATCTATATATACCGCCTCGTTTGTTACATTCTTCATCTCATTCACAATTGCTATGTCGTCGATACCTTGGGCTCAACTCCGTGCTGAATGGCGTCTTCGCGACGATGGTCTCGAACTTGTGTAAGTACTTTTATTATTATTATAAAGATATATATATATATATATATATATATACTTTGCTTTGTTTCATTCGATATATATCCTATACATATCATACATAATCACAGTGTTCTTCACATAAACTACCTGTGACGTCTCACCTCTATTATAATATGCTCTTACGTTCGTTATGTGTCACTCACGGTTGTCTATGCTTACGTTCGTTATGTGTAACGGTTATCTTATTACCTTTCAGGTCTCCCTATGGTATCGACACTGACGATACCTGGAGTGTCTCCAGTGACTCCGATATTGATGATTTCACGTGAGTGTTCAACGATTATTTTACTACTTTATTTATGTTTTCTCTTCAATGTGTTGACCTCGACCGACCTCTTGTCGTTTCGACTAGCTACGCGGTGTTTGGTTACCGATTGCGTCAGCAGACGTCTCCATTACGTATTGTATCATAGTCCATTGATCTAGCTTGCCCTTTTATCGTGTGTCGGTTCCCTACGCAGTGTCTGGTTACATCGCTGCCTTATTCCACTCGTTTGATCATTTTCAACGTTTTCATATATGTTTCAGAGAAGATATTTTCAAAGTTTTCATATATTTTACGTCTCGTTCATACGGTTTGAGAGTTTTAATGTATGTTCCAGAGACGAAGACCTCCGCGACTATCATAGTTGCGCTTTCTGTATCGTCATGGCGGAGCTGTTACGGACACGGGAACGTTATGATCCACCCAACCCTTGGTACGACCTCGACCCTGCTGCCCCTATGGACACGGGGGATGTCGAAAATTGGTGTCCGGAGACAGATGATAGTGATGATGGTTTCGTAGATGTAATTGATCGTTGATATTAATAAAACTATTCAACTTTCAAACTGTGATGTTTGTTGGTTATTATATTATATTATATATATATATATATAATCCCTCTTTCATACATACATACGTACATACATACAAGCATACCTACACAAATGTTAAAGTTTCATATATATATATATATATATATATATATATTATAACGTTTTCTCTTTGTTCTTTCGTTATTACTCGTTATTACATCATTCAGTTTACTTCTTTATCTCTCATTATACACCTTTCATCACCTTTTAAAACTTTTCTCTTTGATCTTTCGTTATGACTCTTTGATCTTTCGTTTCTTTCAACACCTTTCCTCTTTGATCTTTCGTTATTACAATTCCCTCTTTGGTCTTTCGTCTCTCATATATACACAATAACCCTTCCATGACTGCTCATTCCACCACCAGGGGGCGCGCTACACACGCTCACACATACGGTCACGTGACTACTCACTTCACTCAGGGGGGCGGCTTTCGAAACCTCCCTAGTATCGATCAAAAACTCCTCTGAAACTCCTCAGGATACCCATTCAGATTGCCCGTCTTACTACTAGCGGTGATTGTGTAATCTCCGATGACGTACTATTCATGCTGGGCTGACTCTTTGTACAGCTGAGGCGAAGGACGTTTTGATGATGCCCACTTGAAGTTTTCAATGGCAAAATAACACACTCCGAAATCAACAGAGCAATTGACCTTTTTGCTTTGGTACGCGCGATCACTCAGGTGTGGATCGTGGGCTGTGAAAAGGAATTATTTAGCACACGCGTTCAGCATCGTTGCAGAATCAGTGGTATTGGCTAGGGTGGCGTACGTGCGTGCGTGCGTGCGAGTGTGCATGAGCTTATGTGTATGTGTGCCCGACCGCGAGTGCATGTGCGTATATGACTGTGTATGCGTGCGTGCATGCGTGCGTGCGTGAGTATGAAAACTGAAAAAACAAGAAGATCGAAAAACTCCCGGAAGAGATCCATAGCCAAGGAACTGAAGGCATGTGGAACATCCGGGAATTAAATAAAACAGACAAAAAACAACAGACCGCGTCGAAGAAGAGCGTTTCGGCTATGTGCTCTACTCAGAGCGAAGGGGATTAAGAGCGTAATGTCTGTCTATATGTCCGTCTATCTGTCTAAGGTATCGGGAGGACATTTATCTAGGTGGCAGGGTGAAACATTTTCAGACGTGACGTCCGATGGGAATCGCAACTCAAAACCAATAGGCATCGCAACGTGAGCCTCCTCATTATTTTGGTGAGGGCTGGAGCTAGGAATAGAGTTTAAATATTTTAGCAAGGGAGGTTGCAGTAGGAGGTATTCAGTGAACTTCAAGGCGGATGCAGTTGCAGATTTTGGTGAGTATCGTGTGGTACAGTTGAAGGTTGTTGATGAACTTCAGACCCCACCCCACCCATATTCATCATGTTCCGACGTCTATCAAATTAATACATTCACATGAAATTATGCTAGGCCCTCCCAACTTAAACAAACTACAAACTAGTGCTATTAGTGTAATATTATCTATCAATGGTTTATCCGATACTGTGTATATACGAAGCGATTCATACGGGTATGAGATGATTAATTTTAATGTAAGACTCTTGCGTCAGTCAATAGGTGGTGCCAAAGGAATTTTGCTTTTCTTGCAAATATGTGTAACTTAGTAATACAAACTATCTTCGAAGGACACATTGTCTTGTTGGTAACAATCATTGCAGTAATAAATCTCACAAAACGGAATTTTACGACGAATAATGGTACATCGTACATCGGTGAAAGTATCATCACTCCGTTATGAGAGCCGTGAAGGAAGCGTATTAAGATTAGAAACTACGTCCTGTTGGGCCGCTACCTTCGTCGCAATTATTCTGGCTCCCGATTTGGAGATTTTAGTGTTTTGTGATTGTGTGCTCCCTGTTGACGTCAAGAAAGCCCCACATGACGCTTTCAGTCACAAAATAGTACAATCAGAAATCAAAAGGAATTATTTAGCACAACTGTTTCGCACCGTTGGACAAACAACGGAGTATGGGTAGGGATGCGTGCGTGCGTGCGTGCCTGTGTGCATGCGTTCGTGCGAGAGCGTAGGGAGGTCTAAGTGTCAGCTAGTCATATAGACTGGGCTTACATGTGTCTTGTTGATAACGATCATTGCAGTAATATAATCTCACACAGCGTCATTACATGTCCTGTTGCGGTTCCCATTTCTAGTTCGCCACGTTCTATAACCGTATGAGGTTACCGGAAATCTTCAGTTGATATGTCTAACATGAGTACCCACTTTGTTAAGCCCTCATTGTCTCAAGATATATGCATAACACGTGTGGAGGCCAGCGATGTATCAGGTAATAACATAAAAATATTTAATAATTTGTATGCTGATATACCAAGCAATGACGATGATATAACAAGCGAAATACTGAAATGTTATCTGAGATATACAACATTTACTAGATAGAGTTATTAAATGACCAGACAAATGAGGTGATATTAAGTTTTGGGAAATGTTAACGAAACACAGGACATGGGAATTGACATGTACAACATAAAATGGGTAATCATGTTCTAAATAAAAGAAAAGTATGAGGTGTGAAAACTTCAATGCACGTCGGGATTGCAGCTTAGAAAGGAAATTAACTTATTGGATTAAATAAGAGAAAAATATAACCTAAGGGGACAAATAATAATACCTGTATAAAACATTAGGTAGGTCTCATTGAGAATACTGTATACAAGCGCGTGGAGGCCATATCGTACTTTCTTACTTATTTCTTCCATTTAACCTTGTTACATGAAGAGTTATTTCCACAGTTTTCTGTCTGCTATTGTTACAGCCAGACAAGTCCCATTGAGGCCGGTGTCCCTCTGAATGGTGTGTTTGAGGGTCACGCTAGGTCGACCTCTTCTCCAAGGGCCCGAAGGAGAACTCGGATGACAATTTCATCATGACCATATTGTAAGAAGGACAAAGATATCGTAGAAAGAATACAAAGGAGAACGACTAAAATTAGAAATGAGAATTTAGTTATGAAACACGCCTCCAAAAGTGTAGTTTAACAACACTATAGACCAGGATACTAATGGGAGACTATATATACATGTTTTAGTATATTATATGGTTATAAAAATATCGATAGGCTTAGAAATATGTTTGTTAGTTAGGGAAGCTAGGACTAAAGGACATGATGTAGCATTTGTGAAGAAACCGTGTATATTATAAATCAACAAATATTCATTATCACATAAGCCTTCGGACTCTCAATCCAGACAACCCAGGTTCGAATCCTGTGCTGCCGTGTCGAAAGTTGAGCAAGTTCATTCACTCTACCTTCTTCCAGTTCACATGAATGAGTACCTGGCTATAGACAGTGTTGAATATATGTGTACAACTACTCATTGCGCATCAATTGTAGCATGGCTGAATGCTTCCCATGTAAGTCGAGATGGTATTCGATTGAACAGGTCTGTCAGGGAGTAAAATGTACAGCGCTTTGAGCATTCCTAGGGACTGGATACTGCTTTATATAATAACTTGCCTTTACTACAAATGAATGGAATCTTATGAATGTGTGGGTGCTAGAAACGAGAATATGTGTTAAAATAAACCAACATGTACCTCTGTAGCATATAGGATTGGATTAATACAGAGCGCAGTTACAGTTGTCAAGCTTCAATCGTCTATTTCTAAAAGGTTTAGTAGATTTCATCGGTATTTTTTAATATTATACTTGTCTGTAGCACTTCGTAATTACGACGGGAAGGTTTTAATCACACATGAACTTATGTGATTAATTTTAAAAAATTTACTATTGAACCAGACATTTAAACCTTTTATCGGCTAACGAGTGAATAACAGATGACTGGCCATCAGGTAAAAGCAATAACAGCAGCTTACCATTCACCAGTTTGAACATACACCGAATCCGCTTGAATAGCCATGGACAGCGAGGCTAGTCAAGTGGCTGACAGTGCTTATGGTGACTCAGCAGTGTTAACTGTAAACTTACCGCCAGTTGATGCCATCTGCGACGCGGCAGCTGAGAAGATCTCAAAAAAGAAAGAAAAGGAAAAACGGACACCGATTGGAGGTATTGCATAAAGAACTGCATTCACGGCGGGAAGGAAAACAACAAGCTGGTGCAATGTCATTTGTGCAAGACGTGGAGTCGCCCGGAGTGCGTGGGCGAGGACGACAAAAACATCGTGGGTATCTGGACCTGCTCGTCGTGCCGCATACTACTGACCCTCGTGCAACGATTACTCGAGAAGTCGTCGATGCTCGTGTCGTTGGTCCTCAAACTGGAGCGATCAAACCAGCAGCTCGTCAATTTAGTCGGGGGCAGCGGCAAGAGATGCGTGGTCTGCGAGACGACGTCATGGCTGCAAACAAGCGTCCAAACGCCGACGCCAACGTCGACGACGCGAGACCCCGACAGACGCGAGATCCCGATATCGGAGAAGTGATCGACGAAGCGGCAAAAACGTCAACATTAACGAGATCGTCATCGTCGGAGGCACCCGGGACGCGAAGAGTACGACGAACGGTGACGACATCAAGGACAATGTCTCACAGCTCTTACGTAAAGCAAAAACCTGACACCATCCATCACGGCGAATAGCGTGCTCCAGTCAAAGCCGATCCTCAACACAGGGCTGAAGTCACGTCGCTAATGAAGGCATCATGCGACGAAGTCGACGTGACGTTCGTCAACAACGACGCCAACTTTACTTTTCGTAACGGTCCCATCGACGACGCAGCATTCCATCGGGGCGGATTGCACCTGTTGGAGAGCCGGGTTAACAGACTACTGTCAAATCTGTCTCTCCCAGTGCAGACACCGAGTCGTCGACGACAACAACAACAACATCGGCAGCGACCCACGACCCATTGCGCGGCACACGAGCGTCGTTAGACAATAGGTGGACAGTTGAGTGAAGACACACTCTGGGCAAGTGTGCGAAATACGGCGAAACAAACAGAGTCACCTGCAAACACGTGGACAAAGTGCAGTGCCGTCAGTGGGGGGAACGGCGCCACAAATAGAAGCAGCATACCCGTGACTAGGAAATCGGCCAAAACAATGTGGCCATTGAACATTTATTGGTAGCTCAAACGGAGGACTCATGGGGTACACGGTCCTGTGCTTCTGGACTTTCAGGGGGCAAAAACACAAATGGTGCTTGCCTTCCCTGATTAATGTAAACGCCAGGTCGTTAAGCAGTGAGAAAATAGACGAATTGCATATATATATTACATAACACGATGTTTCAATTAGATGTGTTAGCGAAACTTGGTTAAAGGACTATATGGACAATAGTAGCCTTATTATGCAAGGGTTTTGTTTAGAGCGGAAAGACAGAGGTGACGGACGAGCCGGCGGTGTAGCGCGTTATATTGATTTAAGATACACGAGGTTGATTGCCATGGAGGCTCGTGATTTAGAGGTGTTATGGAAAAAGATTATGCAAAACTAAATGCCTCAAAAGTTTTCATGTATATTGGTAGCATGTATATATTACACCCCAAACACTGAGTATTTAAAAAGACGTGACCATATAATCATGAGCGTAGACATTATGTTATGCAGACATCCAGAGTGCGGTATAACTGGATATTTTAATCGATGACATAATAATTTTCTGAGAACACAGTATCAATTATTTCAGGTTGTAAATGTAGTAACACGTGTACATGCGATACTGGATAAAATATGGACGAATATGGAAGTTTTATATACCCACCTGTTACTATTTCTGAACTAGGAACTTCAGATCATAATATGGTATTGCTGAAGCCAAGAAGTAATCGGTTAATTGATCCAGGGTGTGTGACACGTTTGACTGTAAGGTGTGTGGGTCCCAAAGATAAAGCCGCATTTGCCGTGGCTCTGTCAGCTGTTAAATGGGAATCCTTATTTAGTCTTAAGACATGTGGAGAGCGGTACGTGTATTATCAAACGGTAATTAGCAACCTCATAGAAATATGTTTTCCTACTAAAGTCGTGACGCGTCATACGGCTGATAAGTCACGGGTTACGGACTGGTTTTAAATTAGCCAAAATGTTGCGTAATAAGGATAAATGTGCTGCTTCGGGACTTAAGTACGACTTTTAGCAATCGGAAATTGCAGCAATGAATGAAACAGGATACAACGATTGGATGAAACGTATAAAAAAAATAATGTGACTTAAGACATGTAGCAATTCGTGCATGCAAGGCCTCGCCAACAAAACAACGGACGGTGATTGCGATTCATTAGCCAACAGCACGAACGAGGTTTTTGTATATGTAAGTGAATATTTACCTCGTTTAAATAAGGACAATCAATTATTCACAGTAAATGAAGAATTGCCAAACTAGTAAGTCATCAGTGTTATGACAACTCTCAAAGCATTACAGAATGTTATGGTGAACAAAGCTACATGGTCTGATGGCATTCCTGCTTTGGTGTCAAGAAATCACGCAGATGTACTCGCTCCTCCATTAACTGCTATTTTTAACGAATCACAGCGATAAGGAGTGGTTCCTATGGAATGGAAAATGGCAAACGTAATACCGTTGCCAAAAATAAACCCATCTATGTCGATTAAAAATGACATTAGATCAATATCACTAACTCCAATGGCTGCTAAGGTGTTTTAGTCAATCATAATGAAATTGCTGGATGAAAAAACTGAAGGAAAAATAGATTCTAGGCAATTTGGTGGAATTGGTGGAACTCTATAACAGACGTTCTCGTCGAAATTGTACACAAGTGGTATGAGGCGACTGATAAATTGGATTTTTATGACCGAGTTATCATGCTAGACTTTACCAAAGCGATTGACCTCATTAATCATCATTTGTTACTTGAAAAACACCATTATATGATTTGCCCCACACATTATAAGGATGGCAACATTTTTAATAGACAGATCTCAACAACAACAAATAGGAAATTAATATTCGCATTCTGGTCACCCAAATGGGGGAATACCAGAGGGAACCATATCTGGACCTAAATGTTTCCTAGTCTACATAAACGATTTAGAAACGTCTGTTCCGTTGTATAAATATGTAGACGACAGTACATTATTCGAAGTATGCGATAGAAAAAGTGCATCTGCTATGCAAGAATCAGTTGACATTGCCGCCAGGTGGACAGAACGGAATGACCAAAAAAATAATTCAAGAAAATCAGAAGAGATGATCATCAGTTTTGGACAATTTTTGAAATGCCATACCAAAAATAAAGATCAATGGAATGGATATAGATTAAGTAGACTATGCCAAACTTCTAGGTGTTATAATTTCGCATAATCTTACATGGAATAAACATGTGGAGAATATTGTGAAAAAGGCTGGGAATCGATTATACATGTTCATGTTCTATCAATTAAAACAAGCTGGAATTAGTCACATTGACCTGTTGAATGTATATGTCCGCGTTGTGAGACCGGTACTTGAATATGCACGGCCCGTGTGGCATGCTAATTTACATCAATACTCGTCAGACAATATTGAATTGATGCAGAAAAGAGCACTAAATGCATTTTCCCTGGTACAAGTTATGCTGAAATACTTACTTATGTTTATCCACAGACTTTGAATGACAGACGAAACTGTCTGTGAGAAAAATAGTTCAACAAGATGAAAATTAGCACACACAAATTAAATAATCTGCTACATGTGTCTACCTGAAAAAAGACACACCAATTATGATATAAAAGGGAGTTATATGTACCCAGTGGCGCAGTGGCCGAGTGACTAGAGTGCCGGGCTGTCGATCGGAAGGACCGGGTTTCGAATCCGGGCGCCGGCCAGGCGGTGGTTCGGTACTGGTTCGAAACTTGGACAATTTGGTTACGTGCAGGGGGTGTTAAGAATCTATGGGCCAAGAAGAGCCGCCGAGGGAAGGTAAGTAGACTGAAGATAACAACACATCACGTAAGAACACTGCAAAGAGATGAACAAATACAAGAACTGGGGTAAGAACTGGGGTAAGAAACCAGGTTGGTATGGGATGTGATCGGAGAATTCAGAAGAAGAGAGGATTGCTTCACTACCTTACAAAGCGGCCACCCACTGTACCAATACGGCGTACAACGGCCAAACAGGAGTAGTCTTTCTCATAAACAAGAAATGGAAAGACAATATAGTGAGGGTCAACACCATCGCCCCCAGAGTAGCAGAACTTGTTCTATGCATAACAAAGCGCTACAAACTGAAGATAGTACAGGTATACGCACCAACATTAGTTCCTATTAATTATATATATATATATATATATGGCCTACGTAATAAGCGGCTACGATTTGACATTTGACTATATACTAAAATTACTCAGCGACTTGTCTATAGAGCATTGAGATGTACTTCGTACAATATACCCGCATAAATGCACTCTAGTAGGCGACAATGTTCTAATTCGCTTGTAATCAATTTATATCACAGAGTAATTATAGATAGTGACTTCCCTGCGCCAGCAACCCATAAAAGTGAGAAACACAAAGGCCTGGATACACTGGCACTTTTCGCCCACCATACCAGACCAGACCAAACCAAACCACGTTAGATCGACATCGACTAACCCTGATAACTACCGACGTAGTGGAAGGTTTTCAAGTTTACGAGATGATGACGTCATGCTGGCTTCGCTCGGTCAGTGTCGGTCGGTGTAGTGGATACACTGCAGTAGAGGGTGTCTGGTTTAGTCCGGTGTTGTCTGGTGTGGTCTGGTCAGGTCGGGGTCGGACGAAAAGTGCCAATGCATCCCGGCATTTACTCAAGCATCAACTTGGCGGAAGATGCGACGAGTCTTAGCCAGTATGGGCACAACTTTTGTTCAGTGTAGACGCACATATTTTGTAGCCTGATCTGACAGATTACCGCCTTTCGTTGGCGTCGGAATTGGGCAGTCTTATGGATACTAAGAACCCCCCCCCCCCATAATATAGAGTCGTACTCCCCCGAACATTTCGGCAAATGGTGCAGTTGGTTTTTTTATGAGCCTCAAGTTTGTTTATGCCACGTTCGACGTTATGCCACGTTCGACACCACGAAAAACCTCCAACACAATCTCCCACCTCCTACGCCGCAAACATGTCAAACACCTTCAAAACATTTCCAACAGCACCTTCACATAGCTCCCCCTTTCCGAACGCCCTTGACCACCCTCAGCCCACAATGTTCCCACGCCTATGTTATATCACGCAGTAATTTAGAAACTCAACAGTGATAACTTATAAGTCTCTGTCTGCAGGATACGCTGTTGTCAGCGAGGTAGCATGGTTTGCCTGTCACTGGTGTTAACGTACCCACCATTCAAACAGTTACACACATACACAAACATACACTCACACCATTCACACAGTTACACACACATACACAAACATACACTCACACCATTCACACAGTTACACACACATACACAAACATACACTCACACCATTCACACAGTTACACACACATACACAAACATACACAAACATACACAAACATACACTCACACCATTCACACAGTTACACACACATACACAAACATACACTTACACCATTCACACAGTTACACACACATACACAAACATACACTCACACCATTCACACAGTTACACACACATACACAAACATACACTCACACCATTCACACAGTTACACACACATACACAAACATACACTCACACCATTCACACAGTTTCACACACATACACAAACATACACTCACACCATTCACACAGTTACACATACATACACAAACATACACTCACACCATTCACACAGTTACACACACATACACAACCATACACTCACACCATTCACACAGTTACACACACATACACTCACACCATTCACACAGTTACACACACAAACATACACTCACACCATTCACACAGTTACACACACATACACAAACATACACTCACACCATTCACACAGTTACACACACATACACAAACATACACTCACACCATTCACACAGTTACACACACACATACACAAACATACACTCACACCAAAACCCGTCATCACAAATACACATCTATCCACCCACCGATACATGCACACACAAGTACGCGCGCGCGCGCGTATACACACATATACACAAACGTTATAATAATAATAATAAGCTCTTATATAGCGCTGTATTCAGTCCTTAGTTCTGTCCAAAGCGCTTTACAAAAAAGTTCACAATTATATGTCACTCATTTAGGTAGTGAAAGCGATTTTAAAAAGGTGTGTCTTCAGCGCCGTCTTAAACGACGCAATAGTGTCACACTGTCTGACTGAGTGTGGGAGATTGTTCCAAAGTACAGGGGCCGCTTTGGAGAATGCACGGTCTCCGAAAGACTTGAGGCGTGTGGTTGGTACTGTGAGCAAACCAGCAGAATTCGATCGGAGGGAGCGTGTGGGCTGATATTCAACAAGAAGCTCGGAAATGTATTTCGGTGCAAGTCTGTGGAGTGCCTTGAAGGTGTTCAGGAGAATTTTAAACATAATTCTTTCTTGGATGGGAAGCCAATGGAGAGATTTCAGGACTGGTGTTACGTGCTCGTGTTTCCTTGTTCGTGTGATTAAACGAGCAATCGTGTTCTGAATGCACAGTCTACGTAGCTGACACTTGTTAGTTCCGAACAACAGCGAATTACAACCATCCAGTCTAGACGTTATAAATGAATGGATGATTTGTTCGGCAGCACCTAGCGTAAGAAACGATAAAGATAGATTTCCTACCTCGAATGATACACTACATTTTTGTGTTGAAATAATCTGAGGATATGCATGAGTTCGCGTACAAAGACCAAAACCAATTAGGCAACAATGCTACATAAGATTTTGTCACCACCGTTCCGTATCGTTTCGTATCACGATACTAAGAAGGCGTTGAGGTTACATAGCTACATACATTAAACAATGAAGCATCCTTTTTATTATCGTATTGCAGTATCGTTTTCCTTTCAATCGTCATTGTGTGTGTGCACGAGGGAGGGCTGCACATGAACGTAATACAGATATCATTATGACGTCACATAAAAAGGTGAAGATTCAAGGACGTCGACTGCTCAGAAATAATACGATTACTTACTTTGTAAACCTTATTTGTGAGCAATGCCAAAAAGAATGTGGCCTAATAGCACTAGATACAAAGATATTATGAGTAAATCACAATTGTTATTTAATGGGAATACAGATCTCTTGTGTGAAGGTTCCTATAGAGTGTTAATGAAAATGTTGACATAAGTACGTTTCCTCACTGATTTAAGGAAAAGAGTAACTAAACGACACGTTAGTGGATGAACTGAGTAGATAATAGAACATAATGATTATCCCCGAGGCAGCTCAGTGAATGGAAGAAATGCGGTATTGTTCGTGTTATACTGCCAGCGTTTCTATATTGTTATTTAGTTTTGTATTTAATACACACACACACACACACACACACATATATATATATATATACATATAATATTATATAAATATGTATAAAACATTTTAAACAGATGTGATATGAAATAAATAAATAGGAATATATTTATACATATATATTATATACCGCATATTTTATATTCAGAACTGTTAATATATATTAATAGTTCTGAATTGTCACAGCTGCTAGATTATAACACAACACGAGTTACAAATATCTCAGAATGGCTTAATTATCGTCTATATATTGACGTAGAGCATGGTAAGTGCACCTCCGCCGAGGCAACGCGGTCCACTCGCCTCTTTTTATGTTCATTAGCTCTCTTTGACAATTGGCCTATGATCTACAACCGTCAATTTATTTTAAAGACCACAACAGTTTTTGTTTAACGACTAAATGTTTCTTGATATGCTACGCTTTTCTAGATGGCCTAACCCCCACCTGAAAGAACTCACCCCAGTGGCCATCACTGCGTCAACAAGTAAAACAAGATCCAAATAGTGTACTGTTGAAATCTGCTGCCTTTACTGGGCCATGGATGGGTGTGAGCAAGTTGGTTTAATATAAGTTAACAAGATTGTCACCCGGATAATTAATCTCAAATGGCAAGTGGACAGGGAACCGTCTTATCGAGAGTTGACCTAATCCAACTAGATGAATAATGATGAGACTTGTAATAAGCCAACGGCTTCCTTGTCCACTTGTCATCTTTTATTTTTTGGTTTGAATGACAAACTTCTTAAATCTCGTTAAATCCTGTTCAGCATACACACACACACACACACACACACACACACACACACACACACACACACACACACACACACACACACACACACACACACACACACACACACACACAAACACACACACACACACACACACACACATATAAAATAGTCATTTGACTTCTCAACTCGGTGTGTATAATTACAATCGACCATAATAAGAAATGTGCAAAACATATTTCTGTTTCAGCTTCAACTCATGCATATTTTAGATTATGTAGTGTATACGTGTACTTGTAAATTCATTAATATGTTTCCCGGTATAACGGTGAACGATGTTATGAATCTGTGAGAGTTTTGCAACATTTCCCGTGAAAATGTTCCAAGTAGATTACTAGCATGTCCAATAGGAACATGTATTTGGAATGAAAACGGTTGTCAAAGAACTGACAAACAAAACAATGTACTATGTTTACTTCTATGATTTAGTGTCACAATTGTAGCTGCATAAAATCACCGTGCTTGTCGAGGATTAAGGTTTTATTAGTAGTCTGTATTTTTTATTATACCATATAATCTAGATGAAATAAAAAACTTCTCATAGGCATTTACATTACAAAACTAAGTAGGCCTACATGTTTATACAATTAGCACAGTTAATGAAAATAAAATGTGTATAAAAGACAATTACACACGTTAAATGCAATAAGTTAAATAAAAATCATTAATTAAATAAGTCAATCGAAATGTTATTTCTACTACATAACAACATCACTCGAAATCACTATACTGAAATGTGATTATTATAATGTTAATGGTGGTTTAGTTTATTAATACATAGGTATATATTTATTTTATCATTGTTTGCACACAAATGCACGCAATTATACACTAGTTAACACGTGTATTGATTGATTGGGTATATATAGCCACTGGTGTGTCCAAAATAAATTGTATATGAATAGGAGTTTAAATGAGATCTCAAAACGTTCCAGGTATTATTAGCAGGAACCCAAATTGGTAACTATTATTGGCATAATGCATACCGTAATCTAGGGCAAGGCGCTTAACTTATGCTTACCAGACCTACAATACAATTGACAGGCGTTTCGTTATATTTTCATTTTTATAAGATACCAACCGAAATGATCGTAGTAACTTGTCAGTCGGCTTTGAAACTCGGTCTCGACCGTGTCGTGTCAGCCCAGCTGATTAGACTGTTTTGTAGCCAATATCTGAAGTTTCCACTCATCGTAGGCCATCTTGTTCCTTGTTCATTGCATTGCACGATAACTGTGAAATAGGTGGCTACAATTTTTAAATTGACACGGTCACAAATTAATTATTATGCTGATGTGCTAATGTTTACGTCTATCCACGTCTAACCGGAAAAGTTTCATGCCTAACGGTTCAAAGAATCTACACATTATGAGTTGTAGCGCCGGAAGTAGGGAGCAGTTAATCCATGGTATTCTAAATATCTATGTTAGGATGAAAATGAAACGTCGCGGGTGATTAAGCATACATCAAACAATATGTACAATGTGTATATGTTGAAAATACGAAACTGATGTCGTCATAAACGTATCTAACAGACAGAGACAGAAACTGGAGAGACAAGCATGCATTGTGCGTGAATGGTGGTAGGCTTTATTTATGTGCATGAGCAATGTTTTTTGCAAATTGCAAAAGTATTGCCTTTGCGCATTGACATGCGCTAGACACTACATATACAACCATTCAGCCATGTTTTAAGTGATGCACAAGTGCAGTGCAATTGTAGATATCAGATAGTTTTGAGTTACAGCCTTTGAAGATGACGAGTATAGCACACAAAAAATGCGGGTTCCCGGGCGTTGAATGTGTGTCATACGTAATATGCTGTTCTAAGATATAGCGTGGATTAATAATAATACTAATACTAATAATACGGTATATATCTCTAGCGCTAATTCCCGCATAGCGGATCGATGCGCTGTACAAGCAATAAATAAATGTATATTAATATATTAAAAACTAAACACTGGTTTTAAGACATATAATACTAAAATTAAAATAATAAAGTCCGTCATAACGAAACAATTTAAATTAATTAAAATGTATAATAAAAAGATGAGTCTTTAAAGACTTCCTAAATGGTCTGAAAAGTGGCAAATGTTGTTCAATTTTGGGAAATGTAAATGCCTTCACACATGACATGGGAACGAATATGTAGAATATACAATGGGGAGAACTGTACTAAGTACTACTGTAACAGAAAAAGACTTAGGGCTGACAATTTGTGCTGACATGAAGGTTTCAGAGCAGTGTGGAATTGCAGCTTCAAAAGGAAATCAAATCCTTCGATTGATTAGGCGAAATATAGCATATAAAGAAAAAGAACTAATAATACCGCTGTACAAAACACAATAGTTAGGCCTCATTTAGAATATTGTATACAAGCGTGGAGGCCATACCGCAAGAAGGACATATATATGCTAGAAAGAGTACAGAGGAGAGCGACTAAAATGATACCAACACTGAGGGATCTTATTTATGAAAAACGCCTAAAAGAATGTGGTTTAACAACACTAGAGACCAGGAGATTGAGAGGAGATCTGATAGAAGTGTTTATAATATTGAATGGTTATGAAAATATTGATAGAAATATGTTTTTTCAGTTAAGAAAGATAGAAAGACTAGAGGACATGAAGTTACATTAGTAAAGGAGCAGTGTAAATTAGACGTAAGAAAGTTCTCATTTTCACAAAGAACTGTGAATAAATGGAACAGATTATCTGATGATTGTGTGGGTGCTAGTAGTGTGAATATGTTTACAAATAAAATCGACACATACCTCAGAAGGGCTGGATATATGTAGATAAAAGGGTTGGACTCTCGATAAGCCAAAGGGCTTCCTTGTCCATCTGCCATCTAGAGTTAATTCTCTGGATGGCAATCTTGTTAAACCTATTCAGTGTCCCTGATGCACGAATGTCCACTGGTAGTTCATTCCATAGTCGCGGCGCTGCTGCGCCAAATGCCGAGTCGCCGATGAATTTCTTCGTGATGCCTTGGTGCAGTGTTGGCGCATGGTCCTGGCGTAGGTGTCCATCACGATCTCGTGGCTGCACAAGTTCTGCCAGATAAGACGGCGCTAAACCATGAATACATTTGTAAGTCACAACCAACACCTTCAACACTTTTCAACTCGCAACTTTGCACTGTTGTTTTTCCACAACTAGTTTTTAATTATGTTAAGCTGCACCACACCCACGTTGTTCATAATCACCAGTATCATTCACATTGTGTATAACCTCTACAGTGCAACAATGTTGATTATGCACTTATATGGAAAAAGAAGAACAACAAGTATAACACCCTCATTCACGTCGACCACTGGAGTAAGATTCAGCTCTGTGTCCATATATATCTAGCCATCACTGTCATTTGCACAACAACAGACTCGAGTCCAGTATCTTCCCTTACACCATCAGTACGCTCTACCAGTAAGAGTTCGTCTCATCCGATGTAGGGTATTCAAACAAAAACGGTCGTGTTTCAAACATAGTGTCGGAACACTCGGTTAAAAGTTGAATATCTTAAGAAGTATTTTATGATCAAGAAAATCATGATATATTATTATTACCATTGGGGACTAAAAGCTATCAGTTTTAAACATGAATATTGTAGTGTTCTGAAGCATGGTTGAAATCACTCTAAAGTGTTTTATTGAAGGTTCAAAATAGAACTGTAGTATTTTCAAGGGTGACTGTTTTGCATTCTCCACACCAGTTTCTTTTTTATGCCCTTGTTGTCACATTTAATGGTCTTAGTTGCCATTTCACCAGCATGTGCCCAGGAAATCTCAGCTATCCCTCGAGTTTGTCGTCATAACTCTATCCATACCTCAGCAACTCTGTTCTTTCCTGTGAATGTTAAACGCGCTTCGCAGTATTCCTGCGTGACGTCGGCGTAGTTTTTGCGTGGGACGACTGGTATGGGTGGCTCTCTCGTAAATTGGACACACAATCCACTAAGTGGACATTATTGGAAATTAGGATACTAAAAAATCCATCTCAAATGTCATATCCACCGGTTCTGTCTCGTAAAGTAGAAGAAAAAGTTATCAAACTACGCATTCCCTAAAGACAATAGCGTAATTAAACACCATTGCATGCGTGTTTTGTTGCCATGTGATTGGACAACGAAGGCGTGACGTTAATAGCTGATGGAATAAAAGCCAATATCTGGTAAACATTTCCACACTAACTTCGATCATCTGAAACTCCCGTTGTAGAGGTAAGGTAAATTTGAGATAATCTATACTAAATCATTTGCGGACATTGTTCGTAGAAGCTCGTTGATGCAATATTCCGTGTTCACGAATAAGTATTGTTCGAATTTCGCTAATCAAACCCCACGAACAGGATCACGTTGCAAATTCACTTCTTCTATATGTGAGACATAATTTATCTTGGGAAACCAGACGGTGTAGAAAGCGTTATGCTTTTGGCTGTTTTATTTGCGAAGTCGAAAAACAAAGTGACGACACAAACATGTATGTGTGTTGGGTTTAATTAGTGCATGAAGATAATGCAGTAGCAAGTAACCTTTGCGCAGGAAGTGTAACGGAGTTGGTGTTCAAATAAATAAGACTTCCATCGGGTGAAGTCCCTTCTACCTGGTGGTTGTGCTAGTAGTCAGGAACAATATGTAGCTTTTTGACGTTAGCAATTTATTTAGCTGTACCCTGTATTACATCAAAACGTTATCTTGGCATTTTTTAGGTTTAAAATGGCTGCCACAATCAGAATGCTGGACTACGTCATATAAAATAGTTATTTTAGTGGCTAGACCCGCATATTTGGGACATGGTATCTGACTATTACACAATTTACTTGCTACATTTACGACGGTCATCTTCGATTTCAACATGGTAGCCATAGTACTTCAAACTTGTAATGGTAATAGGTAAGTTCGTATATAGCGTTTAAAGTACTTTACATTTTATTCCCTGCCAGTCCTAATCAATTGAATAATGACCTTTATGGAAAGTATTCAGCCACGCTACAAGTAATGCACAAAGTATATTCGTATAGGTACTCATCCATATAGCTAAGTGAACTGGGGTAACGTATAGTAAATGAACAGTCCCAAGGTTCGAAACGGCAGCACAGGGTTCGAAAGCGGGTTCTCTCGATTCAGAGTCCGATGCTCTACCACAGCGCCACTGCGCTCCACTTGATCTCATAAATATCCTTATAGACCACATAACAAACTGATTGTTCTGGCTAGTCCCACATATTTGTGAACAAGGAATTTGACTGTGACAAAATATAAAAACCGATTTGGGCGCTACGTTAACTACTGCCTAAACAATTTACTTTAATAATGGTGTTAGCACCATGAACACGTTTCAACACCAAATTATTATTATTATTAAGTGTAGGTCTCATTTAGCAATCATAGGGACAATATACCGAACTATAATAAGAACATAGTTACCTCATTGCCATTATAAGCATTGCATCAAGCATAACATTCCCAGCGTTTTGGAACCAATTATGCACACGTAATGGTGAACTGGTGATGTGCCCACAATTTCGTTGTTATTATTTCAGCGACAAGGACCCACCATGAGGCTATTGATCGTCCTGGCTGTGTTCGCCGTCATCTTGGCGTGCTGTTTTGCTGCTGGCCCGCCAAGGCGACGTGACCCCCCTAGGCGACGTGACCCCCCTAGGCGTCGTCCTCCTACGACCAGGCGTCCTGATCCACCTAAGCGTATGAATCACTTTCTTCTCTTCACACCATAGTTTCTATCATAAGTAAATAGAACATATGATTACGAAACGACACTAATGTGTTGATTGAAATCGAGACATGTATGGCAATATATATCCTCTGTCGATACAGTCATGGTAACAAAGAACCATCACCAAATATTTAATAATACTAATAATAAAAACTCAACCGTACAAATAGTTAACGTTATTAAACGTCACCGAGTATTTAATAATAATAATAGTACTAATAATAATAACAACAATGAATGACACCGTACAAGACCACACAAATAGTTAACGTTATTAAATATGTAGAAAGGAATTAAACATCAATCAGCATTTTTATATTACCGCCATACTTTGAAATATAATGCCATTATATTTTTTATTCGTGCGTTCAGGATGCATGGAATCGTGCGAGCGAAAGCGAGATGGCCTCTACCAAGCCATGTGTACTTACGACTGTCGCAATTACGTGGAATGTGTGAATGGGAAAGCATTCCGTCGTCGTTGTCGCAACGGGATGTTCTTTGACAACGAAAAGCGACGATGTGATCGAGGTAATTGTAGTTTTGACATGCAACACTTTGTCCTACAATCCAGGGATATCCCGGGTGATACTTTTGTGTGTGTTTGTGTGCGTACGTGTGTGCATGCGCGAATGCCTATATTCCTGTGTAGGCACAACGTATTTAGGTTTCCCTACTGATTTACAAAGATAAGTCTTGATCGATAACTTGATGATCATAACTATCTCTTAATTATTCATTTGGTTTAAAGCTGTGAACAAATATATGAACACTGAAGTAGCTGTCATGAAACTCGTCTAGTATCCTGGTGTCTTTGTTGTCATTCTAGGGTATATGCATGGTCCCGCAACCATGTAAATGGACATCTACACAATGGTCACGAATAATTGTGTCCAAAAAATGAAGTACATGAAAAAATATATATATTGTTTTACTTATGGTATCTGAAACTATATGCATGGTACGTGAGACAACGTTACATGGTTGACTTCCAGCTACTGCTGGGTTTTAATCAACATGACTTTGTCCGCCTTTAGGTTGCCCGACCGGAAGTAACGGTATCATCGACTGCTACACCCGCCCGGACGGCCATTGGCAGCACTGCTGCTACTGCGACTTGTACGCATCTTGTGCCAACAGTGGCCTGTTCTTCCACCGCCGCTGTGAGGTCGGAGGCACGGTCTGGGACGACGTGGAACACAAATGTCTTGGCAAATCGTCCACTTGCCGTAGAGAGCACAGGTTCTACCCGCTGGAGACCATCATGAAGCCTTAATACGGATGACTTTACGGAATCTTTTTAGGTAAAACCGTTCATGATAAGATATTGTAAAACCAAGACACACACACATACACTCACTCACACACACTCACTCACTCACTCACTCACTCACTCACTCACTCACTCACTCACACACACACAAGCACGCACACACACACACACATATACAAACACACACATACGCGCGCACGCATGCACGCAGATACGCGTACACACGTACGCACGCACATAATGACACTCATACTCACTCACTCGCACCCACACCCACAAGCACGCACGCACGCACACACACATAGACACACTGAACTAATACTTACATTCACAATTACTCACTAACTCTCTCTCTCTCTCTCACGCGCGCACAAGCACACCCACACGCACACATGTTGAACTAATTGTGAAGAGGATTATTTGCCGTGGTGTGGTTCTTGCAGTATTGATGATATCCTGGAAACTGTAAAACTACCAGATATATACATATATACCGACGTACTGTATTCTTACCCTGAAGATCGGTTGTTTGTTGCAGTTCGTTCCTCGGTTCCAAAGTGAAACGATGAGGAATGCGAATACGAACTACGCCAAGAATGTTGATCGTAAACATCATGCATTTGCTTTATATTCAATAACAGTGCGCTTATGACATGATTTCGCTGAATATCACTGAAGCTATCAGTGACTGTATTTCAACGGATCCTTTGTAAGACGTCAATTCAATAAAGTATCAGACAAAATATTGTTATTATCTTTGTTCACCTACCGTTTCTAAAACACAACTATATGTTGTAATTCCCGGCATAAGCTTCAATGAGGTTGGATATAATGTTCTGTTAGATTGACGTATACAACTAGCTCTTTTGGTCCGACCCGACCAGATCAGACTCTCTCCGACTGCAGTATATCAACTACATCGACTGACACCGACTGTGCTGTACTCTAAGCCGACATGACGTCATACTGTCATAGTCACGTAAACTTGAAAACATTCGATTACGTCGGATCTAGTCGGTGTCAGGCTTTGGTGACCTTCAGAATTCCAGTGGTTCACGGACTTGAAACTAAATTAAAATGATAATGGTCTACATCAGAGTACTGCAATCAAGTAATGCGCGTAGTGAAAATCATTAATTCATTTATTTAGGTGGGGTGGTGCTACAAGATGAACGGTGTTCACATAATGTTGAAAGTGATGATGTGACGGGAGTTCATGATTAGTTTTTCACGTAGGTTCTAATTGGTTATTATTATTGCATAAAATGAGTATGCATATGTATTTACGTGTTTGTGTTTGTATCTATTAGTTGGGATCTTTTTACTAGTGCGGTTGCATGCAACAATAACATATTGTGGCAGAATAATGTTCGGGAGATTATGTTTTACTTTATAGAAGACAAAACGTTTCATTCAGATTCAGCATAGGACATGTGTGGCCTTAATTTCTCACAATTTGTGATGCTATACATGTATATATAAAAACTGTAGTACCGGCAAAGAGTAATATATGATCAACCATAATATGGCGCTTTAGACCATCAAAGAGCGCTGTTCAGTTGATGCTATATCAAAGAATCCTCACGGACCCAAGTAGTATATGTATGCAAAGTGTCAGAGTTATATATAGAAGTGCACAATGTGTGTGAGTATCCGCATAAATGTTCGCTAGGTGGCACATTAGCAAAACATTCTTTAAACAATATATAACATATTCTGTGGGATTTTTGCGGATATTTTTATAGACTCTTCTCTGTTGTAAACTTCTATGTAATTCCAGGTCAGTCTGTATGTGCAAATCTGTATCAAACTAAAAAGGCCACCAAAAGGAGACAGATGCGGGAGACAATGAGAAGGAAAGAAAGGGATACAGAGACACAGACAGACAGAGAGATAGCGAGATAGACAGAGCGTACGACAGACAGACAGACAGACAGGGATATTGAGACAGGAAGAGAGGGAGACAGTAAGATAACATAACCTACACACCTACACCCACCCACACGCATACGCTAGCACACTCACACGGACACCTACATGCACACGCACAAACACACGCACACGCACACGCACACGCACACGCACACGCACACGCACACGCACACGCACACGCACACGCACACGCAGGCACGCACATACACACAAACATACTGGTGTTCTTGTGAAATCCTTGTCCACATTTCGGATAGTATCCAGTACGCTACATATGTGGGTCGATGTAATCCGAAATGCATACCACCATATATATCGCAAAAACAGACTGTGCGTGGGATTCTGTTTTAACGCAGGCAACAGGGACTAGTAGCCAATAATGCTATATAATGTTTCACCACCGATAAATATAATTTCCTGTCACATCATTAAAAGGCGGCTAGTTATATTAAACAATGAATTATCGTATATTTTTTCTTCAGAAATATATTACTCATTGTATGTGCTTGAGGAATGGCTGAACTTGAAACAATACAGATATCATGTATGACATCACGTAAAAAGGGGGAGATTCATGGACATTGATAGGTCAGAAATAATATGATCAGTGTTCTCAGTCGGCCAATTTTGTTTGATTTTTTATTCAACATAAAGTCATGGATCGGATCATAGGAGTTGGATTGATGCTTAGAATCACACCTCCGAACTAATTACTGTGTTGACGCTGGTAACATGAAAACAGAATTTACAATTATCACAGACACGCACACGCACACGCACACACCCACTACGCTGCATTGGAATACCAATAATGATCAATTCAGTTTTATTTTCATTTAATTTCAACTTGCTGTCAGTCATCCAGTGGAAGATATCTTGAAGGCAATCACTAAGCTAGTTAAGGGAGCGATTTGTATCCGGGGTAGCCAACGAAATGTAGATCTGAGTATCATCAGCATAAAGATGATGATCCAAGTTATGTCTTTGTATTACAGAGCTTAGTGGCGTGGTGTAAAGGCCCGAGAACAGAACCCTCGGGAACACCAAATAAAGCAGGCAGTGCAGCTGAAAAGCAGTTCCCAATCTTTATAGTTTGGTATCTATCAGTTAGAAATGAAGAAAACCAGCGTAGAGCTGTGCCAGATATGCCGTACAACTTTAATAGGCGTTCAATGAGAATGATGTGATCAATCGTGTCAAAACGGGCAGAGAGATCAAGTAAGGTAAGTGCAGTCATTTTACCATTATTAATGTTCAAGTTAATGTCATTATGAACGTTTCAGAGGTCAGTCTCTGTTGAATGAAACTGGCTATATGCCTATTGTGACACATTAGCTAAGACGATTTCCTACAACCTTTTCAAGTATTTTGGAAATAAAGCTGACGTTAGAAATAGGTATATAACTGTTTAGGTCTTGTTTAGGCAGATATGACTTCTTAAGAAGTGGTGTGACATGGGCGTATTTGAAATCATCAGGAAAACAGCCATAACAAAGTGATGCATTTATAATATTTATTATAGGTCCAATTAGTGTATCGTGTCATGCTTTTAGTAGTATTGTTGGAAATGGATCAAATGCACAACATTTATTTGAGGAGGACATACTTATTTTCTTAACTTCATCAACTGTTGCAGGTTCCAATGACATACGTTGAGAATTTACTTTTGGAAAGTCCACACTGACATTACATTGTGGAAAGCAAAACGAATAATACTGATTTTATCCTTAAAGTGACTAGAGAACGAATCACATAGAGACTTAATTGACACATGATCAGGTAGCGATGGAGTAGGCCGTCTGTGTAGAATGTTATTTATGCAGTTCCATAATAACTGACGCGGGTTATCAGACTTATTTAAGACCATATTTGTAAAATTATCTGATTTAGTATTGGTCATTTGTCTGTTACAGAGGTGATATTGCTTAGAATAGCGCGACCTATCTAATGGTGAGCGCAATTTCCGCCATACACGCTATAAATAACGACTATGCCTTTTAGATGGTATAATTTCGGAAGTCATCCATGGGGCCGGTGGCCTTTCTGACACACATTTGGATTTTATAGGTGCATGCTTGTTAAGTAATGCATTGAGTACTTGACAGTACTGTTTATATAAGTCAGATAGATGTTTTGTTGATCTGTGATAAGGTCGGATATAAGGATATCAGCTATAAAAGCTGTAATGCCAATCCTATGAATGGCTCTGTAAGACATATTGTGTTTCGACTCTAATGGGATTACAGAGACGTTAACATTAGCAATTAGAATGGTCTGATAACACATATGAAACAGTAGGTGCCTGGATATTATTACACGTTGAACGGGTTATCAGGAGGTCAAGCTAATGGCCAAGTATATGTGTCGAAAAGGTAACGTGTTGTTTCAAATCAAATGATGCCAGAATATCTTCAAACGTAGTTGTAGTTGTACTTGTAGAAGGTATATCCAAATGTCATGTTAAAATCACAAAGAATGTAAAATCCTGAATGAATAACTGCCAGATTTTCCAACATATCCTGAAAGTATGCGGATAAAAAAAGAATCTGAAATGTCAACACAGATAGACTCAAAACTGGGGTATTCAGGGTTAGAATGTAATTTAACTTTGAACTGCTGTGATATAAGAAAGCCAACACCACCTCCACGGCCGACTAAACGTGGTCGATGGTGAAAGGTGTAACCAGAAGGGGAAACGTCAGCAATGCATGCATGTGTATCATGTGGTCTAAGCCAGGTCTCAGCTACAGCTACATTTTTTATATGTATTAAAATTAATTTAGCCGTAGCCTTAGATAGGCAGAAACTGACTGCAGTATCAATCACTCAATGGCAAAGCCTTATTGTTCACAACTTAACTGCACCATGATTCCGTTTTAAATACCATTTTATCGTAATAATATAAAATGCCAATAATAATCTAAAAGGTCAATAGAAAAACCCACAGGCAGCATGTTTTGTAACTTACTCATTTAACAGTGTAATAGTTACAAAGGATAACATTTCAAAAAACTAATCGTTGCCGACCGGCGAAAGTGAGCGATAACAGCTTTAATACCGGTTATATTGAATTGAATATGACAGGACCAAACTTGTTAAAATATGCATATAATTTAAATATACTTAGCTTAAGGTTGAATTATTGGTTCTGTAGCGCTTTACAAGTTACATAATTTTAAAAATAATCTATTCAAAATAATGAGTATATTATAATTGATCATTAGACGAAGGAAACATTTTGAAAGTAAACATTATGCTACGCCCCCTAGCGATCAAAATTTTAATATTATTATAAAACAACAATATTAACTCTCAGTTTTTCTCTTACTTGTTTTGATACATTATGTTTTTCTAGAGGATGTAAGTAAACATGTATTATCATTATATTATTATCATTATTATTATTTTATTATAGGACACGAATGTGAAGAGGTCAAAAATCGAAAGGTCACGAAAATTCTGGTGAACTTTTGTTGTGATTTCTAGAATACAACGCTAGTTGGCAAGTGACATTTGACCAAGACAGCCATTGTTTTCGGGTATAACCACAATAACACCGCGCACACATTTTCGGTTTCGAAATATTAACGAGTCAGGAAACGAACTGCGTGACTCAAACCAGCTTTGACAAAGGAGCAGTGCATATTGGATATAAGAAGGTTTTCGTATCACAGAGGATGATATACGAGCGGAACCAATTAGCAGCTGATGATGGAACAATGTGTATACATTAATTTTACAACTAATTGGTTGATTGAATTGGGGGAGTCACAGTGTTGAACCGTCAGTTGTTTCCATGTCCTCTTGCGCCCTGGAGTATTTGCTTTGGCTGTCATTCGTGTTACAACCCGTGACTACTACATAAATGTGACGTAGCAGTCTGTCTTGCACTGCGTCTCTATCTCATCGCAGAGGTCCTTGCAACGTTCTACGGCTGCAGGGCACTCGCCAGATGATATACACATCGCGCGACACCGGTTGAAGTGGTCCTGACACTTCCTGATGCACTTCCGAAATTTCCAGTTGCTCCACGACGACGGGTATTTTGGCGCAGATATCACGCCGTAATACTTAACACACCAAGCGACGACGATGGTGAATATCGCCGCGGCCACAACCTGTAGAGTGAAGCATCACCGAGTCTTTACCGTACGTAGAGGTGTAACAATGCATGTTAAATTGAACTATCGAAAGATAGTTCAATTCGACGGCGTGACGTAAACTAGGGTTTGGGATTGCTTTTCCTCGCTGTTCGCTATTTTACTACACAATCGCAACACTATCGGAATGGACTCTTTCATTTATGTACGCAGTTCTTCTTAGCAGTTCGTCTTTGGAGGAAACGATATAACGTCACATGAGACTATAGAAATATCGTGGCTGGAGCGCCCTCGAATTCAAAAAGTAACTCGATTTTACCCGTACATTTATTAAATAAAAGGGAATAAGCAGAACCAAACGGAACAACCCGATTTCCCCACATGCACGGGTAATGGTGACACCAGCGCTGTTACATAAAGCGTCTGGCTGTCACTCCAAGCATACCTTAACTGGCAAGGTTGAAGATTTGTGCGCTATACCAATAACTAAGCGTCGTGGAAAAGAGATATTGTTAAATAAGAAAGGAGGTGCCAAAATAACACAATTATTTATTGACGACTAGAAATGTAAAAACAATTTACCAGGGCACATGCATATTTAAGTGTCGTAAGTTCATCGCTCAACAAAGATAAGTAGTCGGGAAATGGAGATTTTGTAAAGGGGAAATATGCTGAAATCAGGAGATTTCATATCAAATGCTAGATACATGCTACCATCTATCGCTTCTCAACTGTCCCACAACCTTTGAATGTAGCGTGGCAGCCATCTTGAAACTGCGAATGTAGAATCGATCGATCCACTGAAAGAAATCGCAAAAAAATATTAGCAAAACATGTTTTCTGACATAACCAGGCCCCCTATTTCTTAGAATAAAAACATTGTCTTTATATAACACGACACTGTTTCATATATAAAGAGGGTATAATACACGGTGCGTTGATGCTATAAGATGTTAGCGCAGAATCACAGTTGCGATAACCCCTTAGTGAAGTGGCAGCTAACAGTACGGCAACTAACACTCTAGTAACGTCCACACACCCTGTGTTATTTCCGTTATATAACAGTAAATTAATTGTGTATACTTGTGAATGTCTATTTGCTTATCTTTATAAACAATCAGATCTTATACCACAACAAGATGTTTGCAATTCGCTTTAACTGTCAGGAGCCGCACACGAACGTTTCTAAAAGAATGCGTAACTTTAAACGGTTATTCGCAACGAAACCTTGTTTTCTATACTTAGGGAAATCGTCCGCTGATCAGTTAAAAACGGTTTGCGTAACTTGCATAACTCGCAATTTGATTGTTTGTGGAAACGGCCATAGGCCTGGTGAGGTGCGTTTTAAGAAACCATAGTATTACAAATCCTTCGTGAGGTCGTAGATGTCAGCTGGCCCAACCCACGAACATACTTGTTGCTATGTCATCACCGAATGTTGTGCAATCTCCTCCAGAAATAATGATTGTTCATTGTCAATCCACGAATAACGCACTATCTTCCCAACCTACTGAACTCGTTCTGTGATCCTGCGTTAACTGTTCTTTTTATAACGTCAAGAGAAAACAGCCGTTATAAAACACAATGTGCAGCTGTATATAACTAGTTTCGTGATATAGGCCTATCAAGTACGTGTCTTGTTATGACAAGATAAGGTTCATTGTTATATTAAGAATAGAGTTACCGAACTTATTGGGGTCGCTGCATTGTGGTTAGAGCGCGGATTCTCAATCGTCGAGAGATTCCGGGTTCGAATTATATCACTGCCCTTTCTAACCGTGTCCACTCAGTTCATCCAACAGTATTAACGAGTACCTGGCTATAGACAGTGGTAGATATATGTGTACGAGTAATTGTCGACAAGTATTCTTCCTGTAAAAGTCAATATGCAGCTCAGTGGAACAGGTCTGCCTGAGAGTAAAATGCAAAGAGTCTTTAACATTCGTATATTGGATACTGCGATGTTTAAGTCTGTTATATAAATACGCATGTTACCACGCAAATATATTTTGCACTATGCCTATTGTCCTTCATGTACGCTTCCGTACAAAATGTCATGACGACACAGGCCTACATGAATTGGGGTATATCATTGAGGATGCGTTGTCATGCCGATCGATTGTGAGCTACGCTGACAAAACCAGTGACGTCCACCAAGAAACAATGAAAATTCAACTGATTACATAACATAGTCTATCTAAATTAAGGAATAGAAGTAACACTGATCATCTTCCGACGTTATTCTACGAGTCTTAGCTACTGTGTAGTCGGTGTACTTACACCGTACACTGGAAGCGTCTATAAACCTATATATGAACAGAGCATTATCATCGATATCAGTTATTGTCACTTGCGTCATAGTTCATACAGTATGACTTACAGTAGGTATGTATAATGTATAAGAACAGTCGTACTGTGACAGTTCTAGAATTCCTCTCTTGGTCAGGAAAACGTGTCCATCACTTGCTCGCAGTTTGGACAACAGTCACACGAATTTTATGGCGTTTACAAGTGTTTGTAAATAGTTTTCTCACTGCTCGGACAAGTTATGATTCAGCGATTGTATCAACACTCAAACAAAGTCCGTTACACTCGTATATACTTGTTAAATACACGCACGCCTTTTTGTCTATAATAGTTAAGTAATATATATATATATATATACGCATACACACATACACACGCACGCGCACACACACACACACACACACACACACACACACACGTGTGTGTGTATGAGTATATGGGGACATATTAGCTTAGCCAGTGTTTCTAAAGTGGCCGGATCAGACTTTAAGTTTTGGGAGCATTAAGTTCGTCTCAACGAAATTGAAATTGAGACAGCCGTATATGCCTTGCCTAACTGATGCTGACACCTGGCGACCTAATTGCCAGCACACATGGTCCTACCAAATACTGTATTTGCGAACACAACATGCTGCCATAAAATGGAACAACGCAACATTTCACAAGCAGCCTTCAATTCTCTGCCCTCTAAGATTTATAAATCGTTCTTTGGGTTGGTACTTGATTAAGCTGGCAACCTTTGTTTTAATGGATAAAAATCTATTTTTAGTCTAGGAATATGTTTATAAGTGGATGAAAACATTTTATTTTCACATTTATAATTACATTTATAATCGGAATCGGAAGGGTTTGTTTGACTCACATATAAAACGGCACAATTTTTTAAACATAAATATATACAGCACAATTATGAAATGTTATGTGTTGAAACATAGCAGATACTACATACATGTATTTTTAGATAAAATGTATAACATAAAAATAGAACAATAATGAATTAATGTACGGAATAACGAATTGACAATATCCTAACCACGGACTGTCATGTCGCTGTAGATAGGCAAAAAGTGGTCATGGAGACTGCTATTAGTTGGTCGCTCTCTTAGCTGCCACCCCAAAATTGTACTTTTCAACAAGTTACATTTGGCTCACTTAAACAGTTTCGAAAAATATTAACAACCCAAGTGCATAGTTTCCAATGCAGTAAGGGTTTGACAAGTATTTCAATTGTGTTACCAATAATTGATGACAAAATTTCAAAGAATAAATGAGTTCACTTAATTTAGATTCTAGCAAATAATGACAATTACATATGACATAGTAATTACAGTACTAATTACAGACGTAAGGAAATTAAAACACAATATGATTATTTATTGATTATTAAAAACGTCTACATAAAAAATAACAATTTGGCAAAGAACACTGTTCTCTGTAATTTCGTAGAAAACTTCAAAAAAAGTTAGAATTGTGTTCATGTTGTTTATTTGTAAGGGTATATCATACTGAATGTACCGTTTGGCAAAGTCATGTTTAGCCCTATTTGTATGGACGTTATCATGTATTCGTGTATTTATGTTGTGAACATTTATATTAAAAATAAAGGTACGTTTTGCAAATATACTGGTAATGTCATGTGCACATATTTATAATAAAATATGAATTGATGTAATTGCAATAAGCCCGAATACATCGCTGACATGATTGTTGAATACACCCCGTGCCGCCAGATTCGCACCGCCGGAAGCAGTCTCCTGAGAGTACCCCGCCACAATTTAGAAATATATGGTCGGCATGGTTTTTCAGTGACGGCACCGCGCCTGTGGAATGATCTGTCGGACTGCTTACGCCTGATATACTCTCTTGAACTGTTTAAGTAACATTTAACAAGATTTAACTAGATTACAACCCAGAGAATTAACTCTAAATGGCAGGTGGCAGGTGGCAGGTGGCAGGTGGCAGGTGGCAGGTGGAAGGTGGAAGGTGGCAGGTGGCAGGTGGCAGGTGGCAGGTGGCAGGTGGCAGGTGGCAGGTGGCAGGTGGCAGGTGGCAGGTTGCAGGTGGCAGGTGGCAGGTGGCAGGTGGCAGGTGGCAGGTGGCAGGTGGCAGGTTGCAGGTGGCAGGTGGCAGGTGGCATGTGGCAGGTGGCAGGTGGCAGGTGGCAGGTGGCAGGTGGCAGGTGGCAGGTGGCAGGTTGCAGGTGGCAGGTGGCAGGTGGCAGGTAGCAGGTGGACAAGGAAGCCCTTTGGCTTATCGAGAGTCCTACCCTTAAAACTATGTGTATCCCGCCCTTCTGAGGTATGTGACGATTTTATACTTAAACATATTCACGCTACTAGCACCCACACAATCAACAGATAAGTTGTTCCATTCATTTACAGTCTTTTGTGAAAATGAGAACTTTCTTACATATAATCTACACTACTCTTTTGCTAATGTAACTTCATGTCCTCTAGTCCGTCTTCATGGTTTACAAAAGGATTAGTAAATGCATGTAAAAAGAAAAACATTCTCTACAAATAATATCTTGCATGTAAATCAAAAAGCACAGAGGAAAGATACAAAAGATATAAAAATAAGTTAATTACTGTAATATTCCAAGACAAGCCTAAAAATATCACTATTGTAAATTATTGTTAAAAAATCAACCTGATATTAAAGGAACTTGGACAGTATTAAATTCAATAATCAAAAAGGGAAACAACTATAAATCTATTCCAGATTCCTTTGTCTGCGACAATAAAATCCTTACTGATAAATCAGAAATAGCCAATGGCTTTAACGATTTCTTCGTAAATGTTGGACCTCGGCTCGCCAGGAAAATCAAAACACCATTAAATGCAACCAGTAATTACGAGGATGTACAAGCCAGAACGAAAGCCTCTATGTTTCTCCGTGCTACGGATGAACAAAATGTACTAAGTGTTGTTAACGATTTTAAAGGGAAATATTCTAATGATTATGATAATATTGACATGTATATCATAAACAGGTTATTTCTCATATTGTAAAACCATTAACTCAGATCTGTAATATATCTTTCAAACCCGGCATATTTCCGGATAAAATTAAAGTGGCAAAAGTCATTCCATTATTCAAAACTGGAGATAAAAGAGTGTTTTCCAACTATAGGCCTGTGTCATTATTACCTCAGTTCTCCAAAATTCTACAAAAAACTCTGACTTCAGGTTAGATAATTTTATAGAACTTAATGATATACTGAATGAAAGTGTTGTTGGAGTTAACTGAGGAAATAGCAAATGCAATTGATAAGAATAAATCGTCAGTAGGCGTGTTTATAGACTTGAAAAAAGCTTTCGACACTGTAAACCACAATCTGCTGTTAAAAAATGGAGTTGAGTGGTATACATGGGGTTGTAAATAATTGGTTGAGCAGTTACCTTGAAAAGAGGAAACAATTTGTATGTATTGATAATGTAAAATCTAATGTGTTAAACATAGTATGTGGAGTACCGCAAGGATCAATACTTTGACCAAAATTATTTTGTATTTATATCAATGACTTATGCAAAGTTTTTGATATAGTAAAATTCATTTTATTTGCAGATGACACTAACATATTCTATTGTGCTGATGATCCAAATATGCTTAGCGCAGTAGTCAACCAGGAGTTGGTGAAATTAAAAAATGTGTTCGAATTAAACAAACTATCCCTTAATGTCAATAAAACCAGCTTCATGATATTTAAAAAAAAAGAAATGCTTCTGGCATTAATATAACCTTAAATCATAAAAACATAGAAAGAGTGTACCAAACCAAATTCCTGGGTGTAATCATTGATGAGAAGCTATCCTAGAATACACAAATTCAATTGGTTAAATCTAAATTAGCTAAAATAACATCAATAATTTACAAAGCACGAAGCTTATTAAATTTCAAGTCATTATCCTTGTTATACTTTTCACTTGTTATGCCGTATACTGACTACTGCTCTGAGATTTGGGGCAACACGTATCGTTCTAACCTATGGCCAATATTTGTTTTGCAAACAATACTGGTACGTAGTATACATGGAGCAAAAGCTCAATACCATACAAACAACTTGTTTGTTGATCTTAAAGTTATGAAGTTTTTTTTATTAAATTGAGTATAAAAAGCCTATCACAATGTGCAAGGTGACATATAATTTACTTCCGAAAAACATTCTACGCTGTTTTCACTTGAATAACGAATATCGGTATGTAACAAGACAGAGAGATATATTTAAACAATTGAACGTTCGTACAACTTTGAAGGCTTGTGGAATAGTTTGCCTGAAGATTTAAGAAAGTGTCATCATATCTGTATGTTTAAAAAAAGTACAAATCATCTATAGTTGAGATATATACAGCAGTAATGTAATCGTGGTACTATGTGGAGTAATGAAGACCCATAAGAATATCATCAATGTCAAAAACCAAAATAAATATAAACTTATTATGTTGTAGGCACCGTGTACAATCATTTATGATTGGTAATTTATACTTAATAAAAACATATTGTATTTACTATGCCAGCACCTAAAATGGTCGGGGGTGAACCATTGATAAGTAATGTACTTCAGTTCACCCCCTTTCAACATACAACATTGTGTTTGTTATATTGTGAAGTGTAATGTAAAATATTGTTGGAAAAAAATTATTTACTTCCTTACTTACTTCTATCTTTCTTAACTGAGAAAAACAATATTTCTATCAATATTTTTATAATCATTCATTATTTTAAACACTTCTTTCTGATCTCCTCTCAATCTCCTTGTCTCTAGTGTTGTTAAACCACATTCTTATAGAAGAATTTCTTAACTAAGTTCCCTCAGTTTTTGTATCGTTTTAGTTGGTGTACTCTTTCTAGCATATCTATGTCCATTTTGCGATATGGCCTCCACGCTTGTATACAGTATTATAAAAGAGGCCTCACTATCGTTTTGTACAGCGGTATTATTAGTTCTTTTTCCTGATACGCTATATTCCCCTAATTAATCCAAGGATTTGATTTCCCTTTGAAACTGCAATTCCGCACTGCTCTGAAACCTTCATATGAGCACTAATGGTTAACACAAAGACCTTTTCTTTTACAGTAGCACTTAGTACAATACCCCCATTGTATATTCTACATCTTCGTTCCCATGTCCTGTGTGGAGGCATTTACATTTCCCAAAATTGAACAGCATTTGCCACTTTTCAAACCATTTGATCAACCTGTCAAGATCATCTTGTACATTTTGTCTATCTCCATCACTTTTAATCCTTCTAAACACGTTTGTATCATCCGCAAATTTTAACACCTTGCTTGTTATATTATCATCCAAATCATTGATATATATTAATAATAATATACCGATTTCCAGTTTGAAGCCCCCCCACCAACTACTACACGTTGTCGTCTGTCAATCAGCCATTTTTTATCCAGTTTATTATACCATTTCCTAAGTCTTGGGCCTTTAGTTTAAGCAATAATCTTTAAAAGCTTTTTGAAAATATCAGTAGACGATATCTACTGGTGATCCTTCGCCTACTCACTTAGTGATGTCTTCCAATAAACATAACATATTTGGTAAGTTGGTAATGTTGATATGGGTTTTCCAAGTTATGTTTAACAAGAAAATCCACAATGTGATCTTTAATTAATCTTTCTAATAATTTGCAAATCACTGATGTTAAACGCACTGGTCTATAGTTCTTTGACTTGAACCGTTTTTAAATAACGGTATAACGTTTGCCTCTTTCTATTATAAAGGAACCACCCCCTCTTCTAATGACAAATTGAACACTGTTGCAAGCGGTACGCTAATTTGTTCTACAATTTCCAATAGTAATTTGGGCGGAATCCTATCCACTCCAGGTGATTTATTATCCTTCATAGCCCTTATTTTCTTAGCTACCATTTCCGGGGATACAATTAACTGTCCTAAATAGTCTGAATTTGTCCCCTTGAACATAGCCTCTGGTACTGGCAGTGAACTAAAATCTTCCCTGGTAAACACTGAACTAAAATACTCATTCAGGTCTTCTGCCATTAAGAATCCCTCTGATATTATATTTCCAACACTATCGTCTAGAGGACCGACCTTATCTTGAACATTCTGTTTGCTTCGAACATACGCATAAAAACTCTTGCTGTCATGTTTTATATTACTTGCTAATTGTTGTTCATAGCTTCTCTTTGAATTTCTAATTTCAATTGTAGTTTGGTTAAGTGCTTCTTAATAAATGTTGTAGTCTTCATAATTTCCAGTACATTTATATGACTTCCACATCATTTGTTTATACTTAATTAATCTAATGGCTTCTTTTGATAAGTGTTTCTTTTTGAACAGTTCTGCTGTGCTTATATTTGGACTTTGATAAACTATCCCAACGGTTAACGTTGAGTTTCCTGTAACTATTGTACACCAATCTGGTGTAAAATAGTTACAGCTTAAAAATGTAATCTCTACTCACGGATCAACCATGCCGTACCCTGAATTCCGGATACTTTAATGAGATAAGTCATTCATTAAATATCAATTCTGTCTGTCCGCTTGAGCCCTCGTTCAGACGTCTATCACAGCGGACCGGCTAAGAAAGTCTCCTCCCAAATTTCCCTTTCCTGGAATCGGTAGGGTTGAAGTTTCATGGCCCATTTCATAGACTGGAATTGGATAATCGGGACGCACGAAGAAAGGCCAGCGGCTGATGATCCGTTTGGAGTACAAACGATCGGCCGTACGAGAAGCTTGTGAACATCTAGAGAGCCCACATGATAGCTACACACTCTCGCTCGATCTCAGCATAGGCCATCTGAGCTGCGGACAACTTCTCCTTAGCATATGCCACCGGGAAGTATCTCCCCTCATACTCCTGGGGCAATAGAGCTCCCACTCCGGTATCGGATGCATCCGTACGAAGTATAAAGGGGAGATCGAAATCGGGCAGCTTCAGGATAGGAGCATTGCACATCTTGGCTTTCATTTCCTTGAAGTCACGGTCAGCATTAGGTGACTCGGGTGGGCTTACCCTTCTTGGTAAGATTACTCAAAGGGGCAGCTACCGTTGAGTAATTGGGTATGAATTTACGATAATACCCTGTCGGCCCAAGAAAGGAACGAACTTGGGAGACGGTTCGCGGTACGGAAGCATCCCGTATTCGCTCAACTTTATTTTCTTGCGTCATGAGTTTACCTTCCCCTATTTGGTGACCCACGAAGTCAAACGTGGGGTAACCAAAGCAACACTTCGACGGTTTGATCGTGATTTCTGCCTTTCGGAGTCGAGTGAACACCTCGCGGATTGCAATCAGGTGATCTGGCCAGGTCTGGGTATGGATCACGATGTCATCTACATAATTATCTACCCCCCTTAATGCCCCACAGCAGCTTCCTCATCATTCGACCATACGCTGCGCTTGCATTGACTAAAACAGAGGGCATACGCTTGAACTGAAACAGCCCCGAAGGGGTTGAAAATGGTGTCTTCTCTGTATCATCGGCGTTTATGACTATATGCTCGTACCTTTTGAACAGTCTAGTTTACTGAAGATACATATATATACGAGACATACGAGATATGCTCAACGTACGTTTACACCGCCTATGATCGGTCGTCTATTTCTACCAATTTTATTTTATTTTTAATCGTTACGTTTGGTAATATACGTTTGTACACCGCACCTGGATTTCGCCGGGAAGATACATCGTACGTGTGGTGAACCTGTGTGAGTGACTTTAATGATTTTGCTTTTCAACTGAACATACAAACCCATTATCGCCCAACCAATGACCAACAGGTGTCTACCAGTTGAAAACTACAACAACAACCTACATTTGTGGCTACCTGTAGCAGACCCGTGTTGCGTGTGCCCGTGCCACCATGACACCCACAAGGTACACTATTGCGTCATGGCGAGTGTTACAACCAACAAGCCAATGAGCAGAGCGAGCGGGGCGACTAACAACACAACGACCAATGAACCAAGCCTCGCATCTATCGCTGCTGACACCAAGTCGTTTAGGGACATCATTGAAAATAGATTCTCAACTTTCGAGAAAACACTATCTAAACTAATTGCGGATATGATCGAAGATCTGATGAAAGCATTCCGTGACGACATTAACACACGAACAGCAGCTATAGAAGAAAGGATACTAAATCTCGAACAAAGATATGCCTGTGTAGATACGGACGAGAACCTGGAGGGCCGACTTACAGCTTTGGAGAACAGGGTTCCCTCGGACGCAGACATAGTGGATGCACACGACGATCGCGCTCTGAACAATGTCGTTCTTAACCTACCCGAATCGGAGAACGAAAACGTAGTGGAAAAAATCAACCAACTACTGAGAGACGGGCTCAAGCTCACAAATGTAAAATGTTAAAAAGCTGTACTCAAAACATCCAGGAGAAACGGCTATCCTGGCGTCGTAATAACGACGTTTAAAACCGCTAATGATAAAGCGAAAGTAATGAAAACAAAAAAGACTTAAGACAAAGTGCAAAATATCATGACATGATAATAGTCCACGACAAGCCAAAAGAACAACGTGTAATCGAATCGAACTTCAGAATCCTCGTGAAAGCTCTTGACAACAACAACCTGGAACTACGCGGTTCCAGAATCACGAGATGTGACCCGGATCTCGTAACGCCAACAACCGCGCTCACAATTCTCCATCAACCACCAGGAACAATGATCAAGGAAGCAGTCGTGGTCGAAACCCAAGAAATCTAGGGACACGTCGGGAGCACGGCAATAAATCAGATGTGCGCGGTCGTGGCTAGGTGTCCGTGGGATGTTGGAATGTTAAAGGGTGGAAGCTAAACAAAAACACCGACAACTACCAGAAACTTTGAATATTCTTCATATGTGGCGATTTCAATGGCCGTTGTGGCAGTGAGCCTGATTACATTCCTGAGAGAAAAGTGATTGATTTTAAAGTGAATTCACATGGACAATACCTCATCGACCTTGTAATATCGTCAAGCTATTGCATGCTGAACGGTCGCGGTTCGTCGATAAACGACTTCACATCTGTTTCAACCAAAGGTTTGGCTGTCGTTGATTATTGCCTTGTATTGTATGAGCGTTTGGCGTCGTTTACCGACTTTAAAGTAACTTCGGCACAAAAGACATTTAATGACTTAATAGTGTGTATAAACTATTGACCCACGCAAGACCATCCCAGACCACTCAGTATTGACATGGGATTTACTCCTGGATTGCATGGAATGCCACGATAATACAGATCCGAACCCAACAATCCCATGTACAACGAGATACAAATCAGAAGGCATTGACCTTTCATTTCTCGGTGACGACACAACACAAGAACATTGTGCTACTCTCATGCAGTTCATTCAAAGATCTAATTTAACACAACAAAATCTTAACAATGTAAGTTTCTGAGAACATGTTAAAACGGTGATGGAAGATAAACTTCAAAAAGTGGTCCATGTAAACCACTCAGTGCTCAGTATTAAGCGCAGACGGATCAAAAAGCAGTGGTGGACAAGTGAACTTACTCAACTATGGAATAACCTCACAACAAGTGAACAATTGTGGATTAAGGGCGACGAACAAAATAAACCGCACCTGAAAGCGGAAATGAAGGTTGTCCGGAAACTGTTTGATAGGCACGTTGCTGCCAAACGCAAATTCTGGCGTCAACAACAAGAACAACTGCTTGATCTGCCGTCATATGTTCCAAATGCCATCTGGAAGCATATTGGATAATTAGAGATAAAACAAGAACGCATCCATGATATACCAATGATGCTAGAGGACGGCTCCACATCCACTGATCAAGGCGAGATATTACATAAATGGAGAACTGACTTTCACACTTTGCTGAACCCGGTCAATTACGAACAAACAATTGACTCTCAACCGCCGATAGAGACCCACTCACTGGGTTACAATGAACACCTTGATGGGCCTATCTCTAAGGAGGACATTCGCCTGGCCTTACACAAGGCCAAGAAACACAAAGCGTTGGGTGATTATAAAATCCCAGTCAAAACGCTGGTCAATAAAAATGCCATAGACTTCCTTTACGAACTATTTAATCAATGTCTTAACAACAACATGGTTCTTGAAGCATGGCGTCGGGGCATCGTAACCCCGATACACAAGTATTGTACGTCTGATCCACAAGTGCCATTGAACTATAGGGGAATTACGCTTAGTTCGCATGTGTATAAAATATACTGCTCTATCTTAAATGATCGTCTTATATCGTGGGTAGAGGACAACAACCTTTCGTGTGATGAGCAAAATGGGTTTAGACCAGGTCGCAGTTGTCTCGACCACCTATCTACCATTACATACATAATCAATACTAGAAAGAAATGCCGACCGCAAACGTTTGCATGTTTCGTAGATTTTAGTAAAGATTATGACCGTATCAATAGAAGTTTCCTCTGGAAAAACATTAGGAACTTTAGCATACAAGGGAAAATGCCTGAGGCTTTGAAATCACTATATGTTGATTACAAATGTTGTGTTTGGGTCAACAACTTAAAGTCTGATTGGTTCAATGTTAAATGCGGGCTTAAGCAGGGATGTGTTCTATCCCCTATTATGTTCAATATGTTTATAAACGATTTATCAGCTGAATTGAAAGGTACGGGTAAAGGAGTTAAGATCGAAGACGAAATTGTTATAATGTTAGCATACGCAGATGACATTGTGTTGCTGGCCGAATCAGCAGAAGAACTGCAGACACTGCTAAGTGTTATCTGGAAATGGTGCAATGACTGGGGCATGTGTATTAACAGAGACAAAACTCAAATTGTATATACTCTTACAAATATAGAGACCAAGTTAATGTAAAGGCTATAATAGAACACAGGAACAGCAATGGCTTCATATTATAAATAGAGAAGAGGGTAGAAATGGTAATAGAAATAAACTAAGAACTTATAAAAAGTTCAAAACAAAATTGTTACTAAGCATTATGTTAAGAAAATTATGACTAGAAGTAATCGATCAGCACGTTTTTAGCACACAAAATTTCGATGTGGCGTGGCACCAACCAGAGTTGAAACTGGACGTTTTGATCGAAATTACCCCCCACCTGAAGCTAGGACGTGTTATAATTGCACGAATGATGGGTTCCGCATCGAAAGTGGTAGCACAATTGAAGTTGCGGAAGTCATCTTTCTTTCGAATCAGCAGCAGTGGGGAACAATATGGTGATCTGGAAGTTTCAATCATCACCACGAGGTGCAGCATCTTATCTAGTTCTGCAACAACAACGGACACCTTAGCGTTTGGTAACGGATACGGTTTCACCCGAATGGGTTTGATAGTGTCCAACTTTCTGGAATGTTCTACTAAGCTAGTACACCGGGGCTTATCCGTGAATATCTCCTCAAACTCCTTAATCATGTTCTGTATCTGACCTATTTGCAAGTAGTAAGTTCTGGTGCTAGTGACATATCTTCCTAATTCTCTGCCCGTTTTCCCAGCAGGGTTGAACCTCCAGAGAGGGATCATCCTCTGGATCAAGGATAGCGGCAGACGCCCCTATATCCTCAGCCCTGGCCACATATTCCTTTAGTATGTTAACGTGGAATAGTCGTAGGTTGTTTTCCAGTCAGATCTGATAGTCGTTAACCGCTACCTTCTTAGTTACTCCGTAAGGGCCTTTCCACTGCATCAACAACTTCTTGTGTTCGGTCGGTAGTAGAACCAGCACTCGGTGTCCTACCTCAATGGTTCGTACTTTTGACTTATTATCAAAATGTTTCTTATATCGTAACTGGGAGGACGATAAGTGGTCCCTGGCCATCTTGCAAGTATCCTCGATACGATTTCTCAGTTCAAGCACACACTGGTACGTCAGACTCGTCTCCTTGTCCGTAGTGTCATTCGCCCACGACGCTTTCAGGATTGCCATCGGCCACCTGATTGTCCAATCATAAAGGAGTTCAAACGGCGAGAAACGGGTACTCTTTTTAGGAGTTTCTTGATAGGCGAAGAGCAACGGTTCGATGACCGGTCCCAAATTCTGGTTCACTCGTTGCACATTCTAACCAACATCTTCTTTAACGTCCCATTGAATCTTTCAACTAGACCGTTAGCCATGGGATGGTACTGGTTGATTGCATTTGATGCATTGACATCAGGCGGGCTACTCCTTTCATTACACCCGACACAAATTGCGGCCCGTTTTCACTTAAGATTTCACGAGGGAAACCTACCCGTGAGAATATCGATAGTAATGCCTCCGCTACTGCCTCCGTCGTGGTGGAAGTTAGGGTTACTGCCTCCGTCGTGGTGGAAGTTAGGGGTACTGCCTCCGTCTTGGTGGACGTTAGGGGTACTGCCTCTGTCGTGGTGGAAGTTAGGGGTACTGCCTCCGTCGTGGTGGAAGTTAGGGGTACTGCCTCCGAATACCGCTTGGCACAGTCAACTAACGTTAACACCCATCTAGGGTGTTTTTCCGTCGGGCCTACCAGGTCGATAGCTACATCTCAAAGGGAACCCCTTCTAATGGCATAATTCCACTAGGCCAACCTTTTACCTTACTCTTGTTGACCGTCCTCTGGCCAATGTCGCAAGACTAACAAAACCGGGTTACGTCACCGAAGATTCCTGGCCAAAAGAAGTTTCTAAGGATCCGATCGGATGTTCTCTTGACACCAGGTGTCCGGTTAATATTGCTTCGGGACCTAAGCGAAGGATCTGATTACGGTACTCTGAAGGGACTACTACCTGGTTCCACTCTTCCGGTTCCTCCAGACTTTACAAATGTATGTGTAACAGATCCCCTTTATAAAGTAGATCTTGAATTTTCATCTCGAGGACACTTAACTTTGGCAAAAGCATGCCTTAAAGATGGGATCCTCCTAATCGGCCAGACGAAACGACACCGTCGAAACATTAATTGCCTCCGCCTCGGGAACGCAAAGAGGGCGGCGATCTTTATTTCGTTGCAAAGCCTGATTACATGTCTCTACCGCACCTACTACATCCGCTTCAGGGACAATCTGAGCTGTCGTCTTTACCTTGGCGACCTTGCTGGGTACATCGACGGTTATCCCTGGGCCCATTTGGTCAGGACATACTTAAACTTCTCCGTGGATACTGGCGTGTACTCCTATCACATTGCCAATGATCACATCGCAAATGGGATTGTCAACATAGAGTACCTCATTTTCACCGGGAAACACCGGTGACTCTATTCAGCACCGAACTACTGGCACTGATATGATCGAACAGTCCAACATAACAAGGATCTTCTTCTGGTCAGTAAACTGATCTGGATGAACTAAATATCTCCTAACTACAATCCCGCTACGTCCAGTGTCTCTAAGAACAACTACTGGCTTCTCATTTAGGTGACTCTGCATCACCGGTAAGTGAGGGTAGGAGTGACTACACAAGCATCCTACCACTGAGAATTTACACCCACACTTCATAATCGATTTATCGCTACAAAGGTGGTTAACTCTCTCGACTGCAATACAGTAGTTTTCATCCTCGTGCCTGTGGCTCCACGGCTTCCTTGGGGAGAAGTGGCAGGGTTTTCCCTTGGGACAATTTACAGCTTCGTGACCCGGCTGCGAGCACAAGAAGCATTTCATAGACTCACGGGGGAAGGAACGGGACATTAGGTCTCCTATATCCGGAGTTTCTATCGGGGCGAAACAACGACTTTCCCTTTTCCTTCAGAGCTAGATTAGGATGGGAATTATCCTGCCTTTCCCGCGGCCGAACGAGACGCAGCATATACATCTGCGGGTTTTTACACGGTATCCATGTTAAAGGGAGAACGCTCCCTAATGAACACGGCTAAGTCACGAGGACACGAATGCAAAAACTGCTCGCGCAAAATTAGCTTCATTAACTCCCCATAGGTTTCGCCAATACCCGCTAAGTTTATACATGCACTGCCTCAAATTATGATCTAATCTACCTAGATACTGGGCTGTGGTCTCATCTACCCCTTGTTTACTCTTAAAAAACTTTCGCCGGTAATCCTCGGCGGTTAGCAGAAATTAATCTGAGCTTAAGTTTGGGATAATCTTGCATGTTCCCCTAAAGGGAGACGGGAATACACTTCCAACGCTCGACCCGTTAGAAGAATGCTTAGTCCTAAGGCATAATCCCTTTACTCCATCCCGTGTTTTCCCCATATAATTCAAACCGAGTCAAATAGTCAAAGTCATCTATACTATATTCTGCTTCCATAAACTCGGGGAGCTTGGGCATCGTTATTCTTAATCGGGAATTATCTAAACTTGGTGTAGACTTAACCACCCCCTCAGCCTTAGCTCTCTCGGCTTCTAGGTCTAATGTTGCCATTTCCTTCTCATGCAACATTTCTTTTAGCCTCATCTTCCTATCCATCTCCTCCTTGGCACGCTGGCGCACAAGCGCTCTCTCCTCGCGCTCAATAGCGGCTTTCTCCTTAGCCTGGTTTTGCTCCTGTTCATGATGATCAAAATGTGGGAGCTCAGTTCCTTCCAGTCCTTCTCGCCTATCTCTATAAGCTGTTGAAAATCCAAAAATCAGTGTATTCCTATTACTAGCTATCTACGTAATATTTATGGAAACACTGTAGATGAACATATCTGACCACTGCTCACAAACAACTTGGTCAACACCAAGGACCTCCTAGTTATGCATCTGTCCTAAAATGCTGGCTGCATGTAAATATCCACTTCATGTGCCCGACGGGGACCCTCTCTAAACATACATAAACTTGGTCGACACGGGACAGAATACTAGGATCCAAAAAGACCTCCAATTGATGCATCTACTCTAACAGGTTGGCTGCAAGGAAATTTACAATGCATGAGGCCGACGGGGGAACACTTCAAACCAACACACCTCGGCTAGGGACCGTACATTAGTCGACTACTGGACTAACTCTGGGACCGCGCGCTCATACCTTAACTGTGTGCATTCCAGACGATAACTAATAACTGCCAGAACGATCGTCATCGTATTCAGTTTATTTACTGTCAGTCGTCGTAGCAAATGAATCTCTTACTTCATTTAACCCAATAAGTAATTATTCATTCACAAAGTTAATAACTTCTTGATCAATTAAATGAGACTTAATACTGCTTAATTTTCTTTAAAGCGATAGAGTTAGAGGGGAACCTTTCATTACTAGCTTAGCATTGCCTTGTCCCTGAACTAATATCTCAAACAAATATTATACGGCATACAGTCTGTCATACTCATGTTCGGCCAACCTTGTGCACCAAAATCACCGCCTTACTCACCCCCCCCCCCCCCCCCCCCGCCGAACGAAGCCCTCAAATTGATTGTGATAAATTTGGCTCATGGACTGGAGGCACCAAATGCGACGTACTCGTGACAAAGGTCCACAAGGTTGGGTACAACAGGAATATGACACAACACAGAGGGGTTTAATGTGGGAATCCAAGTGGAATACCCATTTAATTACTATAATAAACCAGATAAACGGTACAAATATACAGCTGGCCAAATAGTAAATGATTTCCTCTTTACAACGTAATGTATCACGTTTACAGGTAGATACACATATAAACGTATGTTATAAGAAGTAAATAACAAAGTATTATTGCTCACCCACAAAGAGAGTCGAGAAGTCCGGTATAAATAGTAATCGGGATAACGAACATTTGCACACCCCTATTGCAGGGGTATGCCGGGGGATGCAACACTCAACCCCGGCATTTCCGACGAATATAAACTGAGAGGCGCAACTGCCTACTATGAACACAAGGGTAAAATACATCCGCATTTCGGCAACGTGGGCGTCGATAGGCGTCAACTGCGAGAAACTCACTCACGGTATGTGCGAGACGACCCGAATCTGCTCTATCGGCAGCAACAACCAATCTTGTCGATGAGTGATAATTAAAGAACCGGTGCTGTCGATTCAATCTTGTTGTGCCATGACGGTTGTCACTGGAAATTCTTCCAAGTAACCAAACGCAACCATAATACAAGGTTGTCTGCATTTACAATATTGAAGAAGTTACAATTTCAAGACATGGGCGAAAAAACACGTCGATATCAATATAACAAGATAATACACGCTCACAGCAATGCAACTACGGTCATTTGATTTTAAAATGGCCGTAATTCTCTTAAATACTCTAATGGCGACCAAGGGCCGGAAGTCTAACTAGCCAATAGCAAAACGTAACACAAACTACAACATCCCAGAAACTGCGCTCTCGAATCTCTGGACCCTCGGTCAGACTCTATTCAACTTTTTGTGTTTAAAATAAATATTATTGCATAATAGATACACAATCGTCAATTGTTGAAAATCCTCAAATTACCCCAGTTACATATAAATGTAATATCATCAGAACCCCTGAATCGAGACGGTAATTACGATGATAATAACATATCTTAACGTTCACAATTTAATGCATTAGTTTAGTAAAACAAATATTCTGTTCACACATGAGGTGTGACACATTAATTCGCACCTGCGCGGCGCGATAAACAACATTCCTAATTCACGCTACTAACTTCTTCTGACCTCACTAAGAGTGACTTACAATAATACCACGTTATCAGTTAGGTTAAACCCGTTCTACTCATAAAAAATTTGACGTTCCTAGTCATTTAATTAATATAACAATTAATCAAATAAAATGTGTTAGAAAACCGATAATATTACAGTACTTGCGCTTTGGTCGCAAGATGGTCCTAGTGTAACATTTTACATTCCAGCACCCGAGGGATGGCAGCACCATACCATGTAATTCCTGCCTAGTTTATTTATTAACCCTTTAATTTTGAGCCAGACTAATTCTACTGAAACCACGTTGTAACGATTATAATTGCTTTTTTTCTGTAGTTTGATGAGTCTGTTAGATTTAAAACATCATATCATTAGGCCACAATTTATATATGGTAACATTAATGAGTTATACAAAATAATTTTTATATTTAATGGAAACAATCGTTTCAATTTATTGAATGTTCTAAATTGATTTTAAAATATTTTAATATGAATGTCCCAGCTAAGTTTTTCTAGCAATGTTACACCTATAAGATTAAAGTTTTGAACATTTTCGAATATGGTTTCATCTATCTTTAGTAGAAAAGGATGTCCTTGTTTGTTTGCCAGTTTGTGTATTATACATTTGGATTTATTAATATTTAAAGACAGTTTATTTATTTCAAGCCATTCGTTTCCTTATTTAATTCTGTATTTAGACGTTGTTCGACATCTTTAGGACACATTTTTAAAGATTGGATGGTAGTAAATACAGTTGTATCATCTGCATACATTACATATTTAAATATCTCACTCGACTTTGGTAAGTCATTAATGTATATTAGAAACAGAAATGGACCTAGTATAGAGCCTTGTGGCACACCTATCGTAATAGGCAGGGTTTCAGAAATAGTATCATTATAAATAACGTAATGTTTTCTATTTTTTCAAATAACTTTCCATTAGCTTTAGAGTGATGTCGCATATTCCATGTATATGTAGTTGGCTTAATAGAATTGGGTGATCTAAAGTACCAAACGCTTTTGATAAATCTAAAATATATTGATAGGTATTACATTTGCATCCAGTGCGGTTATTGTTCGGTCGATAACTTACATAATGGTGTATTCGGTAGAATGACCAGATGTGAAGTCGTCCTGGTTAGCATTAAAAAGGTGGTGTTTTGTAAAATATGAAAATATCTGAGTGAGCATGACTTAAGAATAACTTTAGATGTTACTGGTACAAGATACCGGTCTGCAGGTACAAAACAGTACTTCGTCATCATTTTTAAAGATAGGGATAACTTTCGCAATTGTCATCCTATCTCGGAAGATTCCAGTATTTAATATTTTATTAAGAATTAAGGTTAAGGGTTTAATTAAAATAAATATTTAATATTTTAATTGTTTCAGTTTAATACCATCATGACCTCTACTCGTTTTTGCAGGGAAATAGTAAATTATGTTGATTACTGATTCTTCATTTATTTCTTGGAATTGGAAACGCACTTCAAACTTTCCTAGATAGAAACTGTGTTTTTATTACTGATGCATTTGATTTTGTTTGCAAGATGTTTTACTATGTTTGTAAAAAATAAATTAAGTGTATTTGCAATGTCTACACTATCAGTTATTGTGCAGTCTCCTTCTCTAAAATATATAGATAATGACATATTTAGTTGGATCTGTTCAAAATTTCATTAATAGTTCTCTACGTTTTCCTTGTGTCATTTTTATATTTGTTAAACAGTTGTTCATGATATATATGGTTTTCTGCCCTGCTGCTTTTTAAAGATACAATTATATGTTTTTTAAGTTGTCTTTTTGATGAAAATAATCAATCTATGTAGGATTTGGCAGCTTTAGCTGTTTATGTAGGTTGTCCCTGTATTCAATAGATTTAAATACAATACAATACGAATGTATTGTCCAATAATAATAGATACATCGGATAATTGTCTTCTACTTGCTGAGCATAAAGAGAATACAATATATTGTTAGTAAACATATTTAAACATAGTGCATATAAGAAATAAGTTTATAGTAGTAATACAAACGTAAGAGTGGTTAGTGCATAATTTATATATTTTAAATAACGTATTGCATATGGTGGTTTGTTAACTCAACGTTTGTTTAGGTAACTTATGGCCTGGGGAACGAAGCTGTTTTTGAACCTGTTTTTTGTACATCTTGGACATCTGTATCGTCTTTGAGACGGAAGAAGGTCAAACTCTGTATACAGTGGGTGGGCAGGGTCATTGGCAACTGCACATGCTTTTCTGATCAACGTGCGTTCACACAGCTGAGAGACAGGCAGCGTGGGAATGGCTGTGATCTTTGAAGCAATTTTGCAGATGCGAAGAAGCATGTTTTTGTTTGAGACAGAAAAAGCAGGCAAGAAACACCGTTTCCGATTTCATACTCACGCACGCATGCACGCATACGCAGTCATATACGCACATGCACTCGCGATCGTGCACCCACTTGCATACGCACATGCATTAGCACATATGCACGCACACACGCACATACGCAACCCTAACCAACACCACTGATTCTGCAACGATGCTGAACTCGTGTCCTAAATAATTGCTTTTCACCACCCACGATCCACACCTGGGTGATCGCGTGTCCTGGGACACCAAAGCAAAAAGGTCAATTTCGGAGAGTGGTATTTTGCTATTGAAACTTCAAGTGGGCATCATCAAAACGTCCTTCGCCTCAGCTGTACAAAGATTCAGCCCAGCATGAATATTACGTCATCGGGAATTATGCAATTGGTTTGTCTCGGAATTTCTATTAATACAAGGCAGACTGCTGAGTTACTTTTTGGTAGTAGTCACGGGATGTATCAAGAAAGACAGCCAAAGCAAATACTCCAGAGCGCAAGAGGGCATGGAAACAACTGACGGTTCAAAACTGTGACTCACCCAATTCAATCAATCAGTTAGTTGTAAAATTAATGTATACACATTGTTCCATAATCAGCTGCTAATTGGTTCCGCTCGTATATCGTCCTCTGTGATACGAATATCTTCTCATATCCAATATGTACTGCTCCTTTGTCAAAGCTAGTTTGAGTCACGCAGTTCATTTCCTGACTCGTTAATATTTCCAAACCCAAAATGTGTGTGTGGTGTTATTGCGGTTATACCCGAAAACAGTGGCTGTCTTGGTCAAATGTCACTTACCAACTAGCGTTGTATTCAAGAAATTACACCAACAGTACACCAGAATTTTCGTGACGTTTCTATTTCTGACCTCTTCACATTCGTGTCCTATGATAAAATAATAATAATGATAATAATAATATCATTATAGTATAATGATAATACATGTTTATTTAGCACAATAAAAATAGCAGTTGCACAGCCGTAACGGTTATTTCAGTAATTAAACTGTTAATATCATCATGACACACTATATGTGTTCTTCTAGGAAAGATACCTTTGCAATCGTGGACGATCGTATATAAAAATCGCCATTTGTATATTATCTTAATACGTTAATTTGAGGCACTTTGACTGTATCTCCTTCCAGGCACCGGAGTACACTCGTCTCTTTTGTGCTCATTCGCGTCCTTAACTCATTGGCCTCTCATCAACCATTTCCGATGGGTTGAAACACATCAAGATATTTACTTACAGTGATTAACGTTTTTGTCAGTGGATACATTGAATGGTCAGCCAGTCTCCAGAAGGCGTCACGTGATCGATTTGTCGGGAAATTGTTATGTATCTGCTTAAATCAAAGCCGTAATTGGCAACAGTGGTGGTAATTGCTCCGCCAAGTCTGTTGCATCGTGGGTGGGTATAAACGAGTATGAATACATTCTATATATCAACAGGAGGCTGCGTGTGTCTGTGTGAAATGCAGTGCAAAACAAGAATTTTCGGGTTAGGTTGATCAGTTCGGACACTGCTAACGAAGCATGCTGAAACAAACCGGGTAAGCCAAGTCAACGATCTAAACAAAGATGTAAGAATTAACTTCGTGGTAGAAACATAGTTAATAATGACGTCTGACTTAGCTTTTAGGGGAATTCAGAGCAAACTAATATCATGTTTATTTTGTTTTATCTCTGCGGGATATATACCCACAAAATTAGTTATGGTTCACGAAAGATAAGCATTATATTCCATAATAATGAACGGCATGTGTTCGTATTTGCCTCATCCCTTCAGTGTGGAACCAATGTACGAACTGCAACGAAATATACCACCAATGTATTCGTCTTTTAATTGTATTAATAATTGAATTATGTGTGCTATTAGTCAGTTGAACTGAGTAATATCAAATGTTTAGTTACATGTTGGTCAAGTGTATGTACAATCGTTGGGGCCGATTTCACGCGCGCATGTGCGTGTGCATGTGTGCGCGAACACTGCCCTTCTGTAATAATTGTAATTTTTTGTTACGTTACCAGAGTCAACCCAGTAATTAGTTCGGAGGTGTGGGTCTAAGCGTAACTCCAACTCCTATGATCCGATCCGTGACATTATGTTGAACAAAAAATCAAACAAAAAACGGCCGATTGCTAATATTATTTATGACCTATTAAAGTCCATGAATCTCCCTCTTTTTATGTGACGTCATAAGATAAGATAAGATAAGTTTATTTCAGACTCAGTCCTTAATATAAGGAAAATTCCATAGTCATACATGTAATAACACCAACAAGAGAATAAGGAAGAAAAAAAGACACAGACATCATACATGATACCTGTATTGTTTCAAGTTCAGCCCTTCCTCAAGCACATACAATGAGTAATATATTTCTGAAGAAAAAATATACCGAAAAACGAAGCGGAACGATAACTTCATTGTTTAATATAACTAGCCGCCTTTTAATGACGTGACAGGAAATGATATTTATCGGTGGTGAAACATTATATAGCATTATTGGCCACTAATCCCTGTTGCCTGCGTTAAAACAAAATCCCATACATCTGTTTTTGCGATAGATAAGAACGTATACATTTCCTCGGAAGACATCGACTCAAATGTGGCGTACTGGACACCATTCGAAGTTTGGACAAGGATTTCGCAAAATCACCAGTGTGTTTGTGTGTATGTGCGTGCCTGCATGTGCACGTGCGTGTGCGTGTGTGTGTGCGTCTGCGTGTGTTTGTGCATCTGCATGTGCGTGTAGGTGTCCATGTGAGTGTGCGCGCTTATGCGTATGCGTGTGGGTGTCTATGCTTATCTTAATGTCCTCCTCTCTTCCTGTCTCCATGTCCCTGTTTGTCTGTCTGTCTGTCTGTCTGTCTGTCTGTCTGTCTGTCTGTCTGTCTGTCTGTCTGTCTGTCAGTCTGTATGTCTGTATGTCTGTCGGTCTGCTTGTCTGTCTGCTTGTCTGTCTGTCTGTATGTATGTCTCTCTGTCTGGTTTTCTGTATATCTGTCTTTTTGCATATCTGTCAGTATGTCTGTCTGTCTGCTTGTCTGTCTGTCTGTATGTCTGTCTGTCTGTCTGTTTTTCTGTATATCTGTCTTTTGTATATCTGTCTGTATGTTTGTCTGTCTGTTTGTCTGTCTCTGTATGTCTGTCTGTCTGTCTGTCTGTGTCTGTCTGTCTGTCTGTATATATGTATATCTGTCTCTCTTTCCGTCCGTCTGTCCGTCCGTCCCTCTGTCCGTCCGCCTGTCCGCCTGTCCGCCTGTCCGCCTGTCCGCCTGTCCGCCTGTCCGTCTGTCTGTATCCCTTTCTTTCCTTCTCGTTGTCTCTCGCATCTGTCTCCTTTTTGTGGCCATTTCTGTTTGATATAGATTTTTACATACAGACTGACCTGGAATTACATAGCATTCTACAGTAGAGAAGAGTCTATAGAAAATTGTCCGCAAAAATCCCACAGAATATGTTATATATTGTCTAAAGAATGGTTTGCTAATGTGCCACCTAGCGAACATTGATGCGGATACTCACACACATTGTGCACTTCTATATATAACTCTGACACTTTGCATACATATACTACTTGGGTCCGTGAGGATTCTTTGATATAGCATCAACTGAACAGCGCTCTTTGATGGTCTAAAGCGCCATATTATGGTTGACCATATATTACTCTTTGCCGGTACTACAGTTTTTATATATAGCATCACCAATTGTGTGAAATTAAGGCCACAAATGTCCTATGCTGAATCTCACCAACTGTTTGTCTTCTACAATATAAAACATAATCTTCCGAATATTATTCTGCCACAATATCTTATTGTTGCATGCAACCGCACTCGAAAAAAGTTCCCAACAAATACATACAAACACAAACACATAAATACATATGCATACTCATTTTATCCCATCATAATAACCAATTGGAACCCACGCCCTCATAACTAATCATGAACTCCCGTCACTTTATCACTTTCGACAAGGTGTGAACACCGTTCATCTTGTAGCACCACCCCACCTAAATAAATGTATTAATGATTTTCCCTACGCGCATTACTTGATTGCAGTACTCTGATGTAGACCATTATCATTTTAATTTATTTTCATGTCCGTGCACCCACTGGAATCACCACCGCACCGTCACTCCTATGTTAGCTCCTGAAGGTCACCAAAGCCTTCCAACTGTTTGGTACATCAGACTGAAACCGACTAGTTCCTACGTAATCGAATGTTTTCAAGTTTACGTGACTATGACGTCACGTCGGCTTATAGCGCAGTCGGTGTCAGTCGATATAGTTGATCAACTGCAGTCGGAAAGAGTCTGGTTTGGTCGGGTCGGGTCGGGTCGGACCAAAACAGCCAGTTATAGACGTCAATCTAACAGTACATTATACCCAACCTCATTGAAGCTAATGTCGGGAATTACAACATATATTTGTGTTCTAGAAAAGGTAGGTGAACAAAGATAATAGAAATATGTGTGTATGATACTTTATTGAATTGGCGTCTTACAAAGGTCCGTTGAAATACAGTCACTGATAGCTTCATGGTAAATGGTGTCATAAGCGCACTGTTATTGAATTTAAAGCAAATGCTTGATGTTTCCGATCAACCTTCTTGTAGGTGTTCGTATTCGTATTCCTCATCGTTTCAGTTTGGAACTGAGGAACGAACTACAAAAAAAGAATACAGGACGTCGGTATATATGTATATATATGGTGGTTTACAGTTTCCAGGATATCACCAACACTGCAAGAACCACACCACGGCAACGAATCCTCGTCACAATTAGTACAACATGTGCTGTGTGTCTGTCTTTCACACATGACTCATGCGTTTACCTCTCAACAAGGAGACATAATAAGTATTTACCATGATAAGTGTAATTGGCTTTGTTAATGACACAAACACAAACATGGAAATAATAAAGTGGTTCTCATGCAAATGTTTATGGCGTGTAGCTTTGCAAAAGCGAACGTGTTTTTTTGCACCATCGTTATTGATATGAAATTCAACATGTAATAAAGATAACACGATTACACTACATTTAGACGTGTTGGAATTGCAGAAGAGTCTATAAAAAATATCCGCAAAAATCCCACATAATATATTATATATTGTTTAAAGAATGGTTTGCTAATGTGCCACCTAGCGAACATTTATGCGGATACTCACACACATTGTGCACTTCTATATATAACTCTGACACTTTGCATACATATACTACTTGGGTCAGTGAGGATTCTTTGATATAGCATCAACTGAACAGCGCTCTTTGATGGTCTAAAGCGCCATATTGTGGTTGATCATATATTACTCTTTGCCGGTACTACAGTTTATATATATACATGTATAGCATCACAAATTGTGAGAAATTAAGGCCACACATGTCCTATGCTGAATCTGAATGAAACGTTTTGTCTTCTATAAAGTAAAACATAATCTCCCAAACATTATTCTTCCACAATATGTTATTGTTGCATGCAACCGCACTAGTAAAAAGATCCCAACTAATACATACAAACACAAACACGTAAATACATATGCATACTCATGTTATGCAATAATAATAACCAATTAGAACCTACGTGAAAAACTAATCATGAACTACCGTCACATCATAATTTTCAACATTATGTGAACACCGTTCATCTTGTAGCACCACCCCACCTAAATAAATGAATTAATGATTTTCACTACGCGCATTACTTGATTGCAGTACTCTGATGTAGACCATTATCATTTTAATTTAGTTTCAAGTCCGTGAACCACTGGAATTCTGAAGGTCACCAAAGCCTGACACCGACTAGATCCGACGTAATCGAATGTTTTCAAGTTTACGTGACTATGACAGTATGACGTCATGTCGGCTTAGAGTACAGCACAGTCGGTGTCAGTCGATGTAGTTGATATACTGCAGTCGGAGAGAGTCTGATCTGGTCGGGTCGGACCAAAAGAGCTAGTTGTATACGTCAATCTAACAGAACATTATATCCAACCTCATTGAAGCTTATGCCGGGAATTACAACATATATTTGTGTTTTAGAAACGGTAGGTGAACAAAGATCGGGTGGGACCAAAAGAGCTAGTTGTATACGTCAATCTAACAGTACATTATATCCAACCTCATTGAAGCTTATGCCGGGAATTACAACATATATTTGTGTTTTAGAAACGGTAGGTGAACAAAGATAATAACAATATTTTGTCTGATACTTTATTGAATTGACGTCTTACAAAGGTTCCGTTGAAATACAGTCACTGATAGCTTCAGTGATATTCAGCGAAATCATGTCATAAGCGCACTGTTATAGAATTTAAAGCAAATGCATGAAGTTTACGATCAACCTTCTTATCGATGTTCGTATTCCTCATCGTTACAGTTTGTAACCGAGGAACGAACTGCAACAAACAATCGATCTCCAGGGTAAGAATACAGTACGTCGGTATATATGTATATATCTGGTGTTTTACAGTTTCCAGGATATCATCAACACTGCAAGAACCACACCACGGCAAAGAATCCTCTTCATAATTAGTTCAACATGTGTGCGTGTGCGCGCGTATGAGAGAGAGAGTGAGTGAGTAATGGTGAGTGTAACTATTAGTTCAGTGTGTTTATTTGTGTGTGCGTGCGTGCGTGCTTGTGGGTGCGAGTGAGTGAGTGTGAGTGTCATTGTGTGCGTGCGTACGTGTGTATGCGTATGTGCGTGCATGCGTGCGCGCGTATGTGTGTGTTTGTGTATGTGTGTGGATGTGTGTGTGTGTGTTTGTGTGTGTGGATGTTTGTGTGTGTGTATGTGTGTGCGTGCGTGCTTGTGTGTGTGAGTGAGTGAGTGTGTGAGTGAGTGAATGTGTGTGTGTCTTGGTTTTACAATATATTATCATGAACGGTTTTACCTAAAAAGATTCCGTAAAGTCATCCGTATTAAGGCTTCATGATGGTCTCCAGCGGGTAGAACCTGTGCTCTCTACGGCAAGTGGACGATTTGCCAAGACATTTGTGTTCCACGTCGTCCCAGACCGTGCCCCCGACCTCACAGCGGCGGTGGAAGAACATGCCACCGTTGGCACAAGATGCGTACAAGTCGCAGTAGCAGCAGTGCTGCCAATGGCCGTCGGGGCGGGAGTAGCAGTCGATGATACCGTTACTTCCGGTCGGGCAACCTAAAGGTGGACACAGACATGTTGATGAAAACCCGGGAGTAGCAGGAAGTCTCTCATGTAAGGTTGTCTCACATACCATACTTGTATTTTCAGATACCAAAAAATAAAATATATATATATATTCCTGCATTTAGTTTGTTGGACACAATTGTTCGTGACCATTGTGTAGATGTCCGTTTACATAGAAATGTCATGGTTGCGGCAACATGCTTATACTCTTGAATGACAACAAAGACACCAGGATACTAGAAGAGTTTCATGATAGCTACGTCAGTGTTTATTTATTTGTTTACAGCTTTACACCAAATGAATAGTTAATAGATAGTATTGATCATCAAGTTATCGAACAAGACTTATCTTTGTAAATCAGTAGGGAAACCTAAATATGTTGTGCCTGCGCAGGAATATAGGCATTCGCGCATGCACACATGCACGCACACAAAGACACAACCAAACACACACAAAGGTATCACCCGGGATATCCCTGTATTGCAGGACAAAGTTTTGGAAGTCAAAACTACAATTACCTCGATCACATCGCCGCTTTTCGTTGTCAAAGAACATCCCGTTGCGACAACGACGACGGAATGCTTTCCCACGCACACATTCCACGTAATTGCGACAGTCGAAAGTACACATGGCTTGGTAGGAGCCATCTCGCTTTCGCTCGCACGATTCCTTGCATCCTGAACGCAAGAATAGAAAATATAATTCGTTATGTTTATGCTACTTTAGTGACTGATGGCGTTATATTTCAAAGTATGGCAGTAATATGAAAATGCGGACTGATGTTTAATTCCTTTCTAAACATTTAATAACGTTAACTATTTGTGTGTTCTTGTACGGTGTCATTCATTGTTATTATTATTATTAGTACTATTATTATTATTATTATTAAATACTCGGTGACGTTTAATAACGTTAACTATTTGTACTTTCATGTACGGTTTCATTATTATTATTACTATTAATATTATTATTATTAAATACTCAGTGTTGGTTCTTTGATATCATGACTGTATTGAGAGAGGATGTATGTTGCCAACAAATTATCGATTGCCATCAACACATTAGTCGTTTGATAATCATATGTTTTAAGTATTTATAATAGAAAAGAGAAGAAAGTGATTCATACGCTTAGGTGGATCAGGACGCCTAGTCGTAGGAGGACGACGCGTAGGGGGGTTATGTCGCCTAGGGGGGTCACGTCGCCTTGAGGGGGCAGATGCAAAACAGCACGCCAAGATGACGGCGAACACAGCCAAAACGATCAGTAGCCTCATGGTGGGTCCTTGTCGCTGAAATAGTATCAAATAAATTCTGGGCACATCATCAGTTCACCATTACGTATGCCTAGTTGGTTCCAAAACGCTGGGAATGTTATGGTTGAAGCAATGCTTATAATGGCAGTGAGCTAACTATGTTCTTATTATAGTTCGGTATATTGTCGCTATATTGCTAAATGAGACCTACACTTAATAAGAATAATAATAATGCCAACTTAAATTTTATAATAGCTGCTAAAATAATGAAAGAAATATATAAAAGTAGGAAGTACTATCGGCCATCTTGCTAACTAAGCTGGTGGCCATAAAGCAAGTTTTATTTTGCTACAGTAAAATTCCTTGTTCACAAATATGTGGGACTAACTACAACAATCAGGTTGTGATGTCGTCTAGAAGGCGATTTGTGAGATCAAGAGGAGCGCAGTGGCGCAGTGCTAGAGCATCACACTCTCAATGGAGGGAACCCGCTTTCGAACCATGTGCTGCCGTTTTGAACCTTGGGCAAGTTCGTTTACTATACGTTGCTCCAGTTCACTCAGCTATATGAATGACTACCTGGCTAAAGACAATGGTGTATGTTTGTATACGAATAGTCTTTGTGCATCAATAGCAGCGTGGCTGAATATTGTTCATAGAAGTCAGTGTTCAATTTATCAGGATTGGCAGGGAATAAAATGTAAAGTGCTTTGAACAGTCCTAAGGACGGGATACTGCGCTATATACGAACTTACCGTTTACCTCTAGAACGTAGGAAGTACCATGGCTACCATGTTGAAATCTAAGATGGCCGCCGTAAATGTAGCAAGGTAATTGTGTAATAGTTAGATGCCATGTCCCAAATATGTGGGGTTTAGCTACTAAAATCACTATTCTACATGACATAGTCCACCATTCTGATTGTAGCAGTCATTTTAAACTTCCAAAAGATTCCAAGATCGCGCTTTGATCTAATACAGGGTATAGCAAAATAAATTGCTAACGTCAAAAAGCTACATATTGTTCCTGACTACTAGCATAGCCACCAGGTAGAAAGAACTTCACCCGATGGCAATCCTATTTATTTGAACACCAACTCGATTTCTCTGTGAATCGTCCAACTGCGTTAGAATTCCTGCGCAAAGATGACTTACTACTGCATTGTCTTCATGCACTGATTAAACCCAACACATTTACATGTTTGTGCCGCCGCTTTCTGTTTTGGCATCGCAAATAGAACAGCGAACAGCATAATGCTTTCTACACCATCTGCTTTCCCAAGACAGATTATATCTCACATATAAAAGAAGTGAATGTGCAACGTGATCCTGTTTAGGGATTTGTTTAGCGAAATTCGAACAATACTCGTTCGTGAACACGGAAATGATTTAGTAAAGATTATCTGAAATTACCTCACTTTTCCAACAGGAGTTTCAGACGATCGAAATTGATGTGAAAATGTTTGCCAGATCCGTGGCTTTGATACCATCAGCTATTAACGTCACACCTTCCTTGTCCAATCACATAATAACAAAACACGCATGCAATCGTGTTTGATTACGCTATTGTCTTTAGGGAATGTATAGTTTGATAACTTTTTCTTCTACTTTATGAAACAGAACCGATGGATATGACATTTGAGATGGATTTCTTAGTATCTGAACTTCCCATAATGTCCACTTAGTGGATTGTGTGTCCAATTTACGAGAGAGCCACCATTACCAGTCGTCCCACGCAAAAATTACCCCGACGTCACGCAGGAACACTGTGAAGCGCGTTTAAGATTCACAGGAAAGAACACTTGACTAAGACTGAGTTGCTGAGATATGGATAGAGTTACTGACGAAAAACACGAGGGATAGCTGACATTTGCTGGGCACATGCTAATGAAATGGCAATTAAGACCATTAAATGTGACAACAAGCGCATACAAAAATGGTGTAGTAAACACAAAACAGTCACCTTTGAAAATGTCTACAGTTCTATTTTGAACCTTCAACAAAATAATTTAGAGTGATTTCAACCGTGTTTCAGAACACTACAATATTCATGTTTAAAACTGATAGCTTTTAGTCCCCAATAATAATAATAATAATTATAATATTAGATCATGATTCTCTTCATCATAAAATAACTTCTTAAGATATTCTACTTTTAACCGAGTATTCCGACACTAGATTCGAAACACGACCGTTTTTCTTTGAATACCCTAAATCGGGTGAGACGAACTGTTACTCGTAGAGCTTGCTGATGGTGTAAGGGAAGCTGCTGGACTCGAGTCTGTTGTGGTGCAAACGACAGTGATGGCCAGATATATATGGAGAGAGAGAGTTGAATCTTACTCCACTGGTCGACGTGAATGAGGGAGTTTTACTTGTTCTTCTTCTTTTTCCATATAAGTGCATAATCACTCTCTGGAACATTGTCGCACTGTTGACACTATACACAATGTGGATGATGTTTGTGACTATGACCAACATGGGTGTGGTGCAGCTTAACATAATTAAACACTAGTTCTGGATAAAACAACAGTGCAAAGTGCCTAAACGTCCAGACTGGCCAACCTTCCGTTGAAGGTGTCTAAGATTGCGGATGTGACTATGCACTCAGACAGCTGGTTCCAGTGGCGCATATCAGCTAGGAAGAAGGAGGGAATTTAGCAGACAAATAGCCGTTACTCAAAATAACAAAGACTAGTAACACGCACCAGCAGATATGACCACATAACACCAGTGTTAAAGAAACTGCATTGGCTGCCGATTGCGAGTCGAATTTTGTTCAAGGTGTTGATTGTGACTTACAAATGTATTCATGGTTTAGCGCCCTCTTATTTTGCAGAACTTGTGCAGCCACGAGAGCGTGATGGACGCATACGCCAGGACCATGCGCCAACACTGCACCAAGGCATCACGAAGAAATACTTCGGTGACTCGGCATTTGGCGCTGCGGCACCGCGACTATGGAATGAACTACCAGTGGACATTCGTGCATCAGGGTCACAGAATAGGTTTAGGAAGTCTTTAGAGACTCGTCTTTTTATTAGACATTTTAATTAATTTAAATTGTTTCGTCGTGACGGACTTTATTTTATAATTGTAGTATTATTTGTCTTAAAATTAGTGTTTCTATTTTAATATTCAGTATTATATGTTTTAAAACCAGTGTTTAGTTTTTAATATATTAATATGCATTTATTTATTGCTTGTACAGAGCATCGATCCGCTATGCGGGAATTAACGCTAACGAAATACCGTATTATTATTATTATTATTAATTCACGCTATATCATAGAACAGCATATTACGCATGCACACAGTCAACGCCCGGGAACCCGCATGTTTTGCTATACACGTCATCTTCAAAGGCTGTATCTCAAAATCTACTGGACCATCTAAGCAGTATGAGTGTACTACATATATACAATTGCACTGCACTTGTCCATCACTTAAAACATGGCCGAATGGTTGTATGTGTAGTGTCTAGCGCATGTCAATGTGCAAAGACAATAATTTTGCAATTTGCAAAACAATCATAGCCCATACACATAAATAAAACCTACCACCATTCACGCACAATGCATGCACCACTAACATTATAATAATCACATTTCAATATAGTGATTTCGTTTGATGTTGTTATGTAGTAAAATTGACATTTCGATTAATATAATGCAACTTAATATTTTGTCACAGTCAAATTGCTTGTTCACAAATATGTGGGACTAGCCACAACAATCAGCTTGTTATGTGGTCTAGAAGGAGATTTATGAGATCAAGTGGAGCGCAGTGGCGCAGTGCTAGAGCATCAGACTCTCAATCGAGAGAGCCCGGTTTCGAACCCTATGCTGTCGTTTCGAACCTTGGGAAAGTTCGTTTACTCTACGTTGCTCCAGTTCACTCAGGTATATGAATGAGTACCTAGCTACAGTCAATGGTGTATATTCGTATACGGATAGTCTTTTCGAATAAATTGCAGCATGGCTGAATACTTTCCATAGAAGTCGAGACAGTGTTCGATTGATCAGGACTGGCAGAGAGTAACGTGTAAATTGTTTTACAGTCCAAAGGACGGGATACTGCGCTATATAAGAACTTACCTTTTACCATTAAAAGTATGAAGTGTTATGGCTACCATGTTGAAATCTACGATGTCAGTCGTAAATGTAGCAAGGTAATTGTGTAATAGGCTGATGACGTGTCCCAAATATGTGGAGGTCTAGCCATTAAAATCGCTATTCTACTTGACGTAGTCCAGCATTCTGATTGTGACAGCCATTTTAAAATTTAAAAGGTTGCCTAGATAGCTTTTTGATATAATATAACAAAACAAATTGCTAACGTAAAAAAACTACATATTGTCCCTGACTACTAGCGTAGCCACCAGGTAGAAGGAACTTCACCCGATGGAAGTCCTATTTATTTGAACACCAACTCAACTTCTTTGATAATCAACCAACAAGGTTACGATTCCTGCGAAAGATTGCTTACTATTGTATTATCGTCATGCAATGATTAAACCCAAAACATATACATGTTTGTGCCGCCGCTTTGTGTTTTGGTAGCACGAATAGAACAATCAACAGCATAACGCTTTCTACACCATCTGCTTTCCAAACACAGATTATATCTCACATATGGAAGAAGTGAATTTGCAACGTGATCCTGTTCATGGGGTTTGATTAGCGAAATTCGAACAATACTCGTTCGCGAACATGGAATAGTTCATCGACGAGCTTCTACGTACAATGTACGCAAATGATTTAGTAAAGATTATCTGAAATGTACCTTACCTTTCCAACGGGAGTTTCAGACGATCGAAGTTGGTGGAAAATGTTTGGCAGATCCGTGGCTTTTATACCATCTGCTATTAACATCACACCTCCTTGTCCAATCACATGGCAACAAAAACACGCATACAATCGTGTTTGATTACGCTATTGTCTTTAGGGAATGCATTGTTTGATAATTTTTTCTTTCACTTTAAGAAACAGAACAGGTGGATGTGACATTTGATATTGATTTATTGGTATCCTAGTTTTAAACAATGTCCACCTAGTGGATTGTGTGTTCAATTTACCAGAGAACCACCCTTACCAGTCGTCCCACGCAAAAAGTACGCCGACGTCACGCAGGAATACTGCGAACCGCGTGTAAAATTTATAGGACACAACACTTAACTAAGAAGGTGTCTAGGGTTGTGGATGTGTCTGTGCAATAAGGCAGCTGGTTCCAGGGGGGGATCCCAGCTAGGAAGATGGAGTGAATTGAATGAAAGCAGATAAACCGCCGTTATTCAAATTAATCTATGAAATATGATAGAACAGCATGTTACGTATGACACACAGCCAGCGCCTGGGAACCCACATTTTTCGGTATATTCCTGATCTGCAAAGGTTGTATTTCAAAACCTACTGGACCGTCTAAGGAGTATGAGTACACTACATATCTACACTTGCACTACACTTGTCCGTCACTTAAAATATGGCTGTACGGTTATGTGTGTAGTGTCTAGCGCATATCAAAGTAAAAAGAAAATAATTTAGTAATTTGCATAACAAAATTACCCAAATCTCTCTCTCTCTCTCTCTCTCTCTCTCTATATATATATATACATATATATATATATATATATATATATATATGTCTGTCTGTCTGTCTGTCTGTCTGTCTGTCTGTCTCTCTCTCTCTCTCTCTCTCTCTCTCTCTCTCTCTCTCTCTCTCTCTCTCTCTCTCTCTCTCTCTCTCTCTCTCTCTCTCTCTCTCTCTCTCTCTCTCTCTCTCTCTCTCTCTCTCTCTCTCTCTCTCTCTCTCTCTCTCTCTCTCTGTATATATATATATATTAGTTAATCCATTGTATTCTAATTATCTAATATATATATATATATATATATATATATATATATATATATATTAGATATTTAGAATACAATGGATTAACTGCTCCCTACTTCCGGCGCTACAATTCATACTGTGCAGATTTTTGCGCCGTTAGGCGTGAAACATTTCAGGTTAGACGTGGATATTAAACAATAGCACATCAGCATAATAGTTCATTTGTGAGCGGTGTCAAATGAAGAATAGTGGCCAACTATTTCACAGTGATCGTGCAAGGCAAAGAACAAGGAAAAAGATGGGCACACAACGAGTAGGCAACAAAACAGTCTAATCAGCCGTGCTGTCACGACAAGGTCGAGATCGAGTTTCGAAGCCGACTGACAAGTTGCTACGATCACTTTGGACTGATCAAAAGAAAATGTAACGAAACGCCTGTCAGTTGTATACTAGGACTGGTACGCCTATGGTAAGCGCCTTGCCCTAGGCTACGGTAGGCATTATGCCAATAATAGTTACCCATTTGGGTTCCTGCTTATAATTCCTGGAACGTTTTGAGATCTCATTTAAACTCCTATTCATGTAAAACTTATTTTAGACACACCAGTGGCTATATATACCCAAGTAATCTACTACACGTGTTAACTAGTGTATAATTGTGTGTATTTGTGTGCAAAGAATGATAAAATAAATATGTACCTATGTATTAATGAACTAAACCACCACTAACATTATACTAATCACATTTCAATATAATGATTTCATTTGATGTTGTTATGTAGTAGAATTGACATTTCGATTGACTTATTTAATTATTGTATTTATTTAACTTATTGCGTTTAATGTGTTTAATTGTCTTTGGACACATTTTATTTTTAACTGTGCTAACTGTATAAAAATGTAGGCCTACTTAGTTTTATAAAGTTAATGCCTATGAGCAGTTTTTTTATTTCATCTATATTATATGGTACATTACAAATGCAGACTACTAATAAAACCGTAATCCTCGATAAGCACAAGTTTATGCAGCTACAGTTGTGACACTAAATCATAGAAGTAAACATAGTACATTGTTTTGTTTGTTAGTTCTTTGACAACCGTTTTCATTCCAAATACGTGTTCTTGTGGGAAATGCTAGTAAACTGCTTGGAACATTTTCACGGGAAAGGGTGCAAAACTCTCAAATATTCAACAAATTATACACCGTTATGCCGGGAAACATGTTAATGAATTTACAAGTACACATATATACACTACACAATGTAAGACATGCATGAGTTGAAGCTGAAACAGAAATATGTTTTGCACATTTTTTGTTATGGCCGATTTTAATTGATCACACCGAGCTGAGAAGTCAAATGAATGATATATATACTATTTTATATATGTGTGTATGCTGAACAGGATTTAACGAGATTTAAGAAGTTTGTCATTCAAACCAAAAAACAAAAGATGACAAGTGGACAAGAAGGCCGTTGGCTTATCTCAATAAGACGAATGGTTCCTTGTCCACTTGCCATCTGGGATTAATTATCCGGGTGACAATCTTGTTAAATTGTATTAAATCAACTTGCCTACACCAATCCATGGCCCATTAAAGGCAGCATATTTCAGCAGTACATTATTTGGATCTTGTCATACTCGTTGACGCAATGGTGGCCTCTGGGCTGAGAGTACTTTCAGGTGGGGGTAAGGCCTTCTAGAAAATCGTAGCATATCAAGAAACATTTAGTCGCTAAACAAAAACTAAACGCTAAACACTATAGGGAGATTTTACCGGTAATTTTTAAAAAGGAATGCTTATCGAAAGCCATCTAAACTGAAACACACACATACCAACAAAACATAAAACATAAAACAATGTAGATGTATAGTACAAAACATGAACAATTAGACAAACAATAGACTGTGATCGCCATGCAATCGTAATTTTATTGCTTCTGCAACATGGTGTTGTAAAGGTCAGTCGCCTTTCCAACCGACTCCAGCAAACCGAGCGACATCTGCAACTGGTAGCATGCAGAGGAAACATTGATTTTGCACGCCAACAAGGCACTCAAGGAATTCTGCCTTAGCGACGGCAGAAACTTGGTGTCAATCTTCTCCATCATGCTGAATACCCTTTCCACCGCAGCCTGGTCGTAGGGGATGATGAGGAGCGTTTGGACGAGGCGACCTAGGCACTTGAAGCGCAGCTGCTCGCCAGGCCGCGTCATCTTTAAGACGGACGCCCACAACAGGTCGATGTGGTCGTCTGTGAAGGAAGGCAGGTCCTGGGCAACCTGGAAGACCTGCAACTCCTCCAGCAGTTCGGGGGCGTACCCAGCGGAGTTTTTGGTTGTCCGGAAACCCCTCCAAATGTCTGCACTGCTGTATGATCTAAATTATGGCAATGTACGTGAGCACACGAAAGGATGACGGTAATACCCATAGGCGCGGGAACAGCTAGGGTTAGGGTTACAACTTGGTTTTGAACAGCACTGCCCCCCACGGAGCGACGGCGAACATTTTTCAGTGGTGCTGAAGCTCCGGTAGTCCCCAGTATGAATTTCGTTCCCGCACCACTGGTAATACCAGTTTAGAAACCCCCCAGCATCTCAATCCTGGGTACGCCTCTGCAGCTCATCCGACTCCTCACGGACAGTGACTGGAAGGTGTTCGCGATCTTCAGAACTGAAAATACACTACCACTGAGTTAATAACCATGCATTAGTCGCATGATGAAACCAGCAACTTTGTGACATAGCTGGCCATGACACATTCAGATTTCACATATGAAATATATATAATCAGATTGAAGCAGAACACACAGCCACCTAAAAATGCAATCAAAACTAGCAACAACTAAACACGAACTTGTTTTTACAGACATGACATGTATAGGCAACCATACTGTTGTATAACATTACAAAAGTTAAAGCAAAAAATACAACCAGCTAACACTATACCTTGTCGTTCGGAGAACAGCAGCGTGTTGTTCACATCGAGGAGAGGCACAGCCTTGAGGACCTCACTCTCAAATGAAAATGTCCTCAGTAGTTTCTCCACTACTGCAGTGAAGCCAGCCCGGACAACCCTTAAATGTCATTTGGCTAAATTTAAAATATAAACAGCAATACTTGGTGAATACTTTACTGTTTTAATGACATAAATCTAACTATTTATTGTTTTAATGACATAAATCTATCTACAATCTTACGTGGTGAATATGTTTACTGTTTTAATGACATAAATGTAACTACAATCTTACTTGGTGAAAAGAGGGCGCTGCAGTGCAATTTTTTTAAGTTTTCGAATAAAATGTGGATATTTGTATTATAATTCGAGAGAATGGGACATTTTCTAGATTCTGTCAAAATTCGAGAGATCTCCCGCCACATCTGGATATTTGGAAGCTCTGATTATATCTGTATCATGTTCTTGTGCAGCTCTCCTTCGTGCGCACACACAATGACGATTGCGGTTTTGTAAGAAAAAAGATACTGGAATACGATAATAAAAAGGATACTTCATTGTTTAATGCCTCCTTAATGTCGTGATACGAAACGATATTGGGTGGTGACGAAATACTATATAGCATTGTTGCCTAATTGTTTTTGCACTTTGTATACGAACACACGCATTTCCTCAGATTATTTCAGCACAGAAATGTAGAGTATCATTCGAGGTAGGAAAGTTTGGCAAGATAACGCTTGTGTATGTGCGTGTGTGTATGTGTGGGTGTGTGCATGTGTGTGTGTGTGTGTGTGTGTGTGTGTGTGTGTGTGTGTGTGTGTGTGTGTGTGTTTGTGTGTGTGGGGGGGGTGCGTATGTGCGTATGTGCGTGTGTGTGTGTATGCGCGCGTACGTGCTTGCGTGTGTGTGTATTGGTGGGTGGTTGGATGTGTGGTTAGGTGAATGGGTTTTGGTGTGAGTGTATGTTTGTGTAAGTAAGTGTGTGAATAAGTGTGTGTACGTTAACACCAGTAACAGACAAGCCATGTTACCTCGTTGACAACTACGGCATCCTGCAGACAGAGACTGATAAGTTATCACTGTTGAGTATCTAAATTACTGCATAATATACCATAGGCGTGGGAACTTTGTGAACATTGTGGGCTGAGGCTGATCAATTGCGTTCGGAAAGGGGGGTGGCTATAGGAAGGTGCTGTTGGAAATGTTTTGAAGGTGGTAGTATTTGATATATTTGCGGTGTAGGAGGTGGGAGATTGTATTAGAGGTTTTTCGTGGTGTCGATCGTCGTAAATGTCGAACGAGGCATAATCAACTTTGAGGCTCATAAAAAACCCAACAGCACCACTTGTCGAAATAATCGGGGGAGAGCGAATCTATATTATGGGGGATTATCATCCATAAGACCGCCCAATTCCGACGCCAATGATAGGCGGTAATCTGTCAGATCAGGTTACAGAATATGTACATCTACACTGAACAACATTTGTGCCGATACTGGCTAAGATTCGCCGCAGCTTCCGCCAGGTTTATGCTTGAGTAAATGCCGGGATGCACTGGCACTTTCCACTACGTCGGCAGTAATCGGGGTTAGTCGGTGTCGGTCTGACGTGGTTTTGGTCTGGTCTGGTCCAGGTCGGGCGAAAAGCGCCAGTGTATCCAGGCCTTTGTGTTTCTCACTTTTATGGGTTGCTGGCGCGGAGAAATCACTATATATAATTACTATGAGATATAAATTGATTACAAGCGAATTAGAACATTATCGCCTATTATAGTACATTTATGTGTGTATATTGTACGACGTACATCTCACTGCTCTATAGACAAGCCGCCCAGTAATTTCAGTATATATTCAAATGTCAAATCGTAGCCCCTTATTACGTAGGCCATATATATCTAATTAATAAAAAATAAAATATTATTTTTGTTCGCAGCCATACTTTTGTAATATTATATGGATTTGTTGTCATTTTACAACTTGTACGACCACAATTATTAATGATATTTCGTACTAATATATAATACGTTTAGTTATGTACATCTGGCAAAACAGAATGAAAACTGTAGGGTCTTGCTTTCTCCAAGCACAGGAGTGGGGTTGCAACCATTATAATCTCGTCGATACCACCCGGCAATCGTTGCCTGAAAGTGATTAGCAAGGTCCTTCAAACTTGTTTTTGTGGTTTGTTTATATCTATCACATCCCGCGGCCTTCTTCGGCAGACTGAAGTTAAGGGTATGTCACATGACCTATGTATGTGACACGAGCCGGAGCAGGCCTGGTGGGAACTCCTGACCAACAACTCTGTTCAGTGAAGGCTTCCGTCTGAAATATACAGACCACAAAACAAGATTCTTGAGAGGTAACTAGATATACTACAAACAACCAAGACAAATCCATTAAAATATTTTAAAATGTTGTCACCCGGAGGTTTAGTTCCACATGCATGTCAACTTGTTTGTTCGCTTTCCTATTTGGGCATTAAAGTCTCCCATCACTATCGTGAAGTGGGTTGGCTTTTCTAAAGTCTCATTCACGTCGTTGTAAGAGTTGTTTGTGTCTTCTTCTGAGTATAATGTTGTTGGTGCGTATACCTGTACTATCTTCAGTTTGTCGCGCTTTGTTATGCAAATAACAAGTTCTGCTACTCTGGGACTGATGCTGTTAAACCTCACTATATTGTCTTTCCATTTCTTGTTTATGAGAAAGACATCTCCTAATGGCCGTTGTTCGCCGTGGAATGGTATAGTAGGTGGCCCCTTTGTAAGGTAGTGAAGCATTCATTACAAAAAAATGAGTTCTCCGATCCCGATCCCGATCACATCCCATACCAACCTGGTTTCCCTAAGTTCTTCCTCTAGGTCTTGCAACTGTCCATCTCTTAGTAGTGTTCTTACGTGATATGTTGTTATCTTCAGTCTACTTACCTTCTCTCGGCGGCTCTTCTTGGCCCAGAGATTCTTAACACCCACTGCACGTAGCCAAATTGTCCAAGTTTCGACATGGCGGCCGAACCAGTACCGAACCACCGTCGGTACTGATTCGAAACCCTGTCCCTCCGGTCAACAGTCCGGCACTCTAATCACTCGGCCACTGAGCTCTTGGGTACATATTATTCCCTTTTATATCATAATTGGTGTGTCTTTTCTCAGGTAGCAGGTTATTTAATTTGTGTGTGCTAATTTTCATCTTTTTGAACTATTTTTCACACAGACAGTTTCGTCTGTCTTTCAAAGTCTGTACACAAACATAAGTAAGTATTTCAGCGTAACTTGTACCAGGGAAAAAGCATTTAGTGCTCTTTTCTTTATCATTTCAATATTGTCTGACAAGTATTAATGTAAATTAGTAAGCCACACGAGGCATGCATATTCAAGTCTCACAACGCTGACATATACAGACACCTGGCTAATGCCAGCTGGTCTTATTGTATGTATAATCGTTTCCCAGCCTTTTACACAATGTACTCCACATGTTTATTCCATGTAAGATTATGTGAAATTGTAACACATAGAAGTTTGGCATGGTCTACTTGATCTACATCGATTCAATTGATCTTTATTTTTGGGATGGTATTTCGAAAATTACCATCTTGTCCAAAACTGATGATCATCTCTTTTGATTTTCCTAAATTATGTTTAATGTCATTCTGTTCTGTCCACCTGGCGGCAATGTCAACCGTTGCTTGCGTAGCAGATGCACCTTTTCTATTGCATACTTCGAACAAGACACATGTCCGACAGTCTATATGACTAGCTCACACGTAAACCTACACATGCACTCGCACGCACGCACGCACGCGCACACGCGCGCACACGCGCACACGCGCACACACGCACACACGCACACACGCACACACGCACACACGCACACACGCACACACGCACACACGCACACACGCACACACGCACACACGCACACACGCACACACGCACACACGCACACACGCACACACGCACACACGCACGCACACACGCACGCACGCATCCCTACCCATACTCCGTTGTTTGTTCAACGGTGCGGAACAGTTGTACTAAATAACTCCTTTTGATTTCAGATTGTACTGTTTTGCCACCAGGGAGAACATACTCACAAAACACTAAAATCTCCAAATCTGGAGCCAGTATAATTGCGAGGTATGTAGCGGCCTGACAGGACGTAGTTTCTTATCTTAATACACTTCCTTCGCGGCTGTCATAACGGAGTGATGATACTTTGACCGATGTACGGCGTACCATTATTCGTCGTAAACTTACGTTTGGTGATATTTATTACTGCAATGATTGTTACCAACAAGACAATGTGTTCATCGAAGATAGTTTGTATTACTAAGTTACACATGTTTGCAAGAAAAGCAAAATTCCAGTGGCGCCACCTATTGACTGACGCAAGAGTCTTACATTAAAATTAATCATCTCGTACCCGTATGAATCGCTTCGTATATACACAGTATCGACTAGACTATTGATAGATAATATTACACTAATAGCACTAGTTTGTAGTTTGTTTACGTTGGGAGGGCCGAGCATAATTCTATTTGAATACATTAGTTTGATAGACGTCGGAACGTGATGAATGTGGATGGGGTGGGGGCTGAAGTTCATCGAAAACCTTCAACTGCACCCCATGAGACTCCCCAAAAACACCAACTGCATCCGCCTTGAGGCTCACTGAAAACCTCCTACTGCAACCTCCCTTGCTAAAATATTGATAGGCTATTCCTAGCTCCAGCCCCCACCAAAATATTGGGGAGTCTCAGGTTGCGATGCCTATTACTTTTGAGTTGCGATTCCCATCGGACCCGAGACCAAGTCTGACAATGCTTCACCCTGCCACCTAAATAAATCTCCTCCCGATAACTTAGACAGATAGAAGGACAGATAGACAGCCATTGCGCATTTAATCCTCTTCGCTCTGAGTAGAGCACACAGCCGAAACGCGCTACTTCGACGCACTCTGTTGTTTGTTGTCTGCTTTATTTAATTCCTGGTGGGTCCATGCGTCTTTAGTTCCTTGGCTATGGATCTCCTCCAGGTGTTTATTTCATTCCTGGTGGTTCCATGCGTCTTTAGTTCCTTGGCTATGGATCTCCTCCAGGTGTTTATTGAATTCCTGGTGGTTCCATGCGTCTTTAGTTCCTTGGCTATGGATCTCCTCCAGGTGTTTATTTAATTCCTGGTGGTTCCATGCGTCTTTAGTTCCATGGCTATGGATCTCATCCAGGTGTTTATTTCATTCCTGGTGGGTCCATGCGTCTTTAGTTCCTTGGCTATGTATCTCCTCCAGGTGTTTATTTCATTCCTGGTGGTTCCATACGTCTTTAGTTCCATGGCTATGGATCTCCTCCAAATGTTTATTTAATTCCTGGTGGTTCCATGCGTCTTTAGTTCCTTTGATATGGATCTCTTCCAGGTGTTTATTTCATTCCTGGTGGGTCCATGCGTCTTTAGTTCCATGGCTATGGATCTCCTCCAGGTGTTTATTTCATTCCTGGTGGGTCCATGCGTCTTTAGTTCCTTGGCTATGGATCTCCTCCAGGTGTTTATTTCATTCCTGGTGGTTCCATACGTCTTTAGTTCCTTGGTTATGGATCTCCTCCAGGTGTTTATTTCATTCCTGGTGGTTCCATGCGTCTTTAGTTCCATGGTTATGGATCTCCTCCATGTGTTTATTTCATTCCTGGTGGGTCCATGCGTCTTTAGTTCCTTGGTTATGGATCTCCTCCAGGTGTTTATTTCATTCCTGGTGGTTCCATGCGTCTTTAATTCCTTGGCTATGGATCTTCTCCAGGTGTTTATTTCATTCCTGGTGGTTCCATGCGTCTTTAGTTCCTTGGCTATGGATCTCTTATTAGTTTTTGTTTCATTCCTGGTGGTTCCATGCGTCTTTAGTTCCTTGGCTATGGATCTCCTCCAGGTGTTTATTTCATTCCTGGAGGTTCCATACGTCTTTAGTTCCTTGGCTATGGATCTCCTCCATATGTTTATTTAATTCCAGATGGTTCCATACATGCTCTGTTGATTTCGGGGTGTGCTATTTTGGCATTGAAAGCTTCAAGTGGGCATCATCAAAACGTCGTTCGCGTCAGCTGTACAAAGAGTCTGCCCGGCATGAATATTACGTCGTCGGAGATTACACAACCACCGCACACAGCGCGTCGAGCATGCACCCTTGGTGCATATCACAACAATAGGTCAAATCTTTTTTTACAAAAAAACGTACTTTTTTACCATAGAAAGCATCAAGTAAAAATTCGTTGAAAAGTGCAAGTCATAAGTGGTACTCTTGGGATATAACAGCCTACACCGCCAACTCGGAGGGAGTACCGGATTTGGCTCTGCGTGATCCTGAATGAATGACGTTATTTGGTGAAATCAATTATATGTTTTGAAAGTTTGTGTTTTAGACAGTGTGAGTATGACGTTAATAGCTGACGGTCGCTGGATCTTGTCATTCGATACCCGTCGGAACGCTTCAACATCTGTCCGAGGAAAGGTAAGAGATCATTTAACTGATCTTGTTCAAATCATGCTCAAACGCGCACCTTGTCAATGCATATATCAGTAGAGCTAGAATTGCTATCCGACTATTCACGAGGATTCGATCAAGTAAAATATGTTATTTTAAATCGGGATGAATATATTCTGTTTCAACAATATTGCGATCGAGTTACGGTCACGATGATAATACTATGGTGTCATTCTATATCGCTAAGTAACGTGTATTTTTCGTGGCACAACCATTTACAAGTGCTCAACCGTATACATATACAAAGCCGACTACAGCTCCACATATCATCCAGATTCAGAATGGATGGTATGGAATTATCTCCTGTGTCCTGTGTATTCTTATGCGCCGCAAAAGAGTAAGGCGTCCGCCGGTTTGAAGCGATAAATAACAGGTTCCCATAGACAAGATGTTCTGTAAACGGATCTGTATTTTTCACAAGAACAACGAGAGGCTGTTCTCATAAAACAGTACGAAATTACAGAAATAAACATAAACAGTAATGACTGTTACGATGCATAATGCATATGAGGGACTAGTGCTAATATCTATGTCGTAGTGTCGAAACATGTCGGTCGTCAATCACACACAATACTGTTGTTATGCGTTGTCGCGAGAGACGATGTTTTGTAATAAATTGGCAAAACATCGCCCGCATACACAGACGTTTTGTACGTCTAGCACGCGTGTGCAACTACAAAGATGTTGGTAATTTGGGTATTCTTGTTTTCGTCTTTCAGCGACGAACTTACAACATGAATAAGCTGCTTGTCTCGTTGCTGTTGGGCGCAACAATCGCTGCGTGTTCGCATCGTGTAAGTAAACCTTCCTAATATGGAATGTGCGGTGGCGTTGTTGATAGAACATCCCATTCTCAATCCTTAGAACACGGGATCGAATCCTACCTTTCGAACCTTGGACAATTCCGTTCATTCCGCGTTTCTCTATTTCATCCAGTTGAACAAAAATGAGTACCTAACTATATATACTGTGGGTGATGTATGTTCATGAATAGTCTTCGCGCAGGCATGGTAACGTGGCTTAATGGTTTCCATACAGGGGAGACGATTTTCGCATGAGTACATTGATATAGACAGTGGTGGATATTTGTCATCGAGTCTTTGCTTAATTCTTCCCAGAGAAGTCGAGATGATGTTCAATTCAACAGGTCTGGCAGGGAATAAAATGTTAAGTGCTTTGAGCAGTCCTAAGGATTGGATATTGTGCTATGTAAAAACTTACCTTTACTTAGTTTTACTTTTTATATACCAGTACTGCGCTTGTTCCGAACGAGAGAACACCTAAGTAGAATAACATTATATCAAACACATATGTCAAACGTTTCGGGGTGGAATGAGATTAAACTAAAACACCATACCCCCTTACAACATTTGCCTTTAATGATAATATAAAACTATTTAAATTCGGTTTATTTTGTATAACAGTTGGAATTGTATTTCAGATCACCGGACCTTTACATAGCAAACTGTTCGAAGATCTTTGAGTAGAACTGATGATAGGACGTATATTACAGGTTTGTCTTGTTTTATAAAAGTGAATGTCATAGGTAAATGTAAAAATATCCGAAAATGAATGTGGCAGACTCCCATGGACATAATTATGCATACATTTTCCAACTTCAATTTCATAAATATCATGCAATTTTATTAAATTTAAACAAGTATAGAGGGGATGTGAATGTTCCCAATAGTTTGTTTTAAAAATGGAACGAACTATTTTTTTGGCATAATGAATACTTTTTCGATATGTGTGTTTTGTATGTGGATCCCCACAAAATTATTCAGTATATCAAGTAAGGGTAAACTAAAGTGTAATAAATTGGTTTAAGTGCAGCTACTGGAAGGTAGCGGTTAACTTTATTAATTATGTATAAAGCACTAGTTAGCTTGTTTTTGCATGCATTTATATGTTCATACCAATCAAGTATGTCGTCTATATGAAGGCATAGAAATGGGATACATTTTGTTTGTTGAATTATGTTATTAGCTATCGCTAATAATAATTCTTCGTTCTGAGCAGGACGAGATCTAGAAAATAACATGCAGTTTGTCTTAGAAATGTTTAAAGATAGTTTATTGGCACGAAACCAGTCAGCTAATATTTCAAGTTCGTTATTCATATCTTTATATATTTAATTAATTTGTTTTTCAGTTTTGTATGTAGTAGTGTCATCAGCAAACAATATTGTTTTGCACATATTTATACAGAGTGGAAGGTCAATAATATATAATATAAACAAAAGCGGACCGAGGATAGACCCATGTGGGACACCGTGTGTGACATCCTGCTGAAGTGAATCACTAGAACTGTAATTAACATACTGTTTCTTGTTTGAAAGGTAACTCTTAAACCATTTGTGTGGAGTATCCCTTATACCGTAATATTCAAGTTTGTGTAATAGGATTTGGTGGTTGATAGTATCAAATGCTTTACTTAGATCCAGAAAAACAGCAAGGACCGAGTATTTTTTTCTAGTGCATTAATAACGTCACTAGTAAAAGCGGTAATAGCATTGGTTGTTGAATGTTTCTCACGAAAACCATATTGGTTATTGTTCAATATATTGTTTTTCTGTATAAAATCATGAGTTCTTCTATGTACAACTTTTCCCAGTATTTTAGAAATTGAAGGTAACAAAGATATTGGTCTATAATTAGTAAAGTCATCAGTAGCTTTAGACTTATAAACAGGTATAATTTTTGCTATTTTTTTTTCTTCAGGCACTATTCCCTCTCCCATTGATTTATTTATTAAAATAGTTATTGGTAAGGTTATTTGCTCATCAAATAATTTCATGAGACGGGGACTAAAATGGTCATATCCAGAACTGGTCTTAGGTTGGAGAGACATTACAATTTGCCTGATTTCATTTACATCGGTCGGACGCATGACGAGACTTCAGGATTTTGTTTAGGACAATTCTGAAGATATTTAGTAAATTGCTCGTTAGGTTGAGGGATTGCATATGCGTGGTTTGAACCAACATTAATGAAAACATTACAGAATATATTCTAAATTTGATGAGGGTCGTTAATCATATCGTTATTATATTTAAAGTGTAACGAAATGCTTGCTTTATTGTTGTTTTTCCAATCATGATTCTAAGTAATGTATGATTTATACAATTCCAAATAAAACCTACTACTACTTGTTTGTTACTCGAAATGTGCGTGTGCGTGTGTGTGTGCGTGTGCATGCGTACGTGCGTATGTTTGTGTGTGCGCGCGCGTGTGTCTGTCTTCCATATATGACTCTTGCGTTTACCTCACAGCAAGGAGACATAATAACTATTTATCATGATAAGTGTAATTGGCTTTGCTAATGACACAAGCACAAACATGGAAATAATAAAGTGGTTCTCATGCAAATGTTTATGGCGTGTAGCTTTGCAAAAGCGAACGTGTTTTTTGCACCATCGTTATTGACATGTCATTCAAGATGTAATAAAGATAACATGAATACACTACATTCAGACGTGTCGGGCTTACCTGTGGTTTATATTGTGATTGAGAAATGCTTGTCATTTAAAATGTATTCCCTACACTGCGGGCAAGGGGTTTGATGCGTTGTTTTTATTGTATTTTCCAAACACCGACATTTATTAACTTAGCCTTAACGTTATTGCTTTACAGTGTTCGGTGTTGTTCGTAATATTTCATGGTGTATTTATGTTTCAGTATATTACATATTGTTTTGCGTTCGGCGGAACTTTGAACGAATAACTTAAACACGATCGTCTAATTGCAACGCTTACGGTCAATGTTTAACATCCCGTGGATTCGAAAGAACATGTCATGAATGCTTATTAGTAACGTCATCGTTGTTTCCCCTTGAAGGATGCCCGACCGGAAGCCGCGGAATCATCGACTGTTACTCTCGTCCCGACGGCCACTGGCAGAATTGCTGCTATTGCGACTTGTACGCGTCCTGCGCCAACGGCGGCATGTTCTTCCACCGCCGCTGTGAGGTCATAGGCAGGGTTTGGGACGACGTAGAACACAAGTGTCTTGGCAAATCGTGCACTTGTCGTAGAGAGCACAGGTTCTACCCACTGGAGACCATCATGATGCCGTAAACTCCGCGAGTTCTACATTAAAGAATAAAATGAAGTTCTTTGAGATGCTGATTTGGTTATTTCTTTCAGTAGGCGATGTTATTAGACACGTGTCCATTAAGAGAACGACAGTTCTACTAAGCTCGCACTTTCAATGGCTAAGCGTCTAATACACAAGATGGCAGAACTAGTGCATCACAAATAAAGCAAGTTAACGATGGAGATTAAAACACACATTAAATTTCACTTTTTAACCGCACGCAATTACTTATAATATTCCTTACAGAAAATATATGAGACGAAAATGATAGGCTACACTGAATCTGAGTAACCAATGAAATTGAGTGTTAATCTTTCTCGTCAAATTAAAGTAACGTGTTGTTAAGTTTACGAAGAATTTGAACCAAGTTTAAACTTCGGTAATATTGACACAAGTAACACTAAATTAAAACGGACTTGCAAACAATAACGTTTACGTGGCGCATACAGGCCCCATAATAGAACATTTTTCCTATACTATCTTTGAGATGCTGTCATTTTTTGTATATCTAACAGAAACGTAAACCTATTTGTATTTCCCAAAAAAACTTGTTACACACTATACATCGAAAAGAAGTGATGCCATTTGACGGTAACAATGGAACCATATTTCAGCCACTAGACTCTCTTCCGTGGCCGACGAGAGTCGGCTAAACGAGACAGTTGTCTCGAGTAACAGTCAGTCTTGTTGATTTGAGTCGGAAGGACACGACTCGAGTCCGACTCAAGTCGCACATGTCAGTGACTTGCGACTCGACTCGGACTCGACTGCGAAATGACTCATACTCGACTCGAGCCAGTGACACGTGCCTACGTCAATATGTGACGGGTATATGTGTGTATGCTAAATGAGTGCTGTGCCAAAAGTTATCTCGATAATCAGGTTACGTGTATCATTCAATCAATCAATAAGTTTATTTTCCTACACATATAATACAGATTATCGTAACAGAGACAGTTTAGTGTTAGAAAAAGGGGTATGGTTCTTATTTAAAAAATGTATCTGCACTAAGTAAACATAGTTATCGTTGTATAATCACAACTGTCTTAACTTAGAATACTTACGTATCTTATCTGTACGACTACGATTGAGTGACTGAAAACAGTTACGACAATAGATTTGAAATTCCGAAATATGACTCGAGTTGCAAGTCAACATTTTCAGCGGTGACTCGAGACGCGACTCGGACTCGATAGCAAAATCACTCGAGACTCGACTCTGACTCGATAGCGAAATCACTCGAGACTCTACTCACCAACAAGTCTGGTAACAGTATCATTACACAAACGAGTATGGCATTATTCGAGTAAGAATCATTCGGTAGGGGTCGCCACCAACAAAAGCAATTGAATTCATGGGTTTAACCGTAAGTCTATCTCAGCGGGTTAACGGTTATTGTGTGATTGCAGCTAAGTTCACCGGCAGTAAATTTATTCTTGTAATATATGAAAACTCTAATAATATGAATAGTTAAACACAAGGGTTAATTAATTAATAATTTACAAAAATACGATAACACAGAAAGCGTCACTGTGAAACGACAGAAAACTGATAATTATACACTTTTTCGAGTTGTACTGATAGGCGAATTTGAAGCATTGACAAGTGTCACTAATGCAATTAATGAGAATCAATTGCATTATTATTTATTTAAAAAAATATAAGGGATAATGAAATGGGTTGTGATGATATAGTGCTCACAGTGCCAGGTATGAACATTCTAAAGATCGTCTCATATAACCCTTATGGTAACGTTCGTGGCACATTAATAAAGGTAATAAAGATATGAACACTTGGAAGAATGATCTTTGACATTACTACCAAACATCCCCATCCACGGTTCGCGCTAAATACATACGCGTTAATGCCACTTATGTAAAACGCACACACATATGTATGTATACATACACACATTCGCAAGCAGAATTCGAGTTAGATGTTAATACGCTTCCTGCTACTAGGACTACAGTTTTAAAAAGAACTTACCAACAATCTGATGAGGATTAACATCTTCACTAATTAACTATTCATTTCAGCGGCATCTCTTGACCATGGTATATTAGATTTTTCCAAGAGTATTGTTTCGTGAGTAGCGTAGGAATGCAGCTAACCCAGGCATTTGAAATACACCAGGAAAGTCTAGATATTGTAGGAACTTCCCTAAAAAACAGTCATTTCCGGCTGACTCATCGTAGCTTTTGAGTTCTGATCTTAAAAGAAGACGGAGCCGTTAATGAACCAAGTTAAACCGTTCTGGTGATGGTTGTGTGTTGCTAGTGGCTGATAGTCGACCTAGAGGTGGATGAGAGACGATAACATTCAACGACACGTCTAAGTGGGACACAGAAGGGACCACAATGCATCTGCCAATCGCATTATTGCCAGAGTAAATGTATTGGGATTTTTTGTAGTATTTTAAACTTTTGTTATCAGTGTGTGTCAATTTTTGAACTTGAAAGACTAGTGTTGTCAATAATGTATCACAGTATATCCTGAATAGGTTACGTTAAAATTAAGGTGCTGAAGGATTTACGATGACTGTAATCTGTGAATACACTTCTTTCGCCATTGACACATGTGGTAAATCAAACATCCTCCTTCCCTCGAAAGGTGTTTTGAGTTTGGGTGACCCGCTTGCAGAATCCTTCCACAGATTACTCAAAATGTTCAATTGGCAGTTATTTTAGTCGGATTGTGTTGTTATTTAATTTAAATAACTTACTGATTGCCGATGGTGTCATTATCATCATTCGATGTACCATTTTGTGGAAATCATTTAACTGATAACCAAATAATTAACCGTTATGACTGTTTGTTTCACGCTGTTGATGAGCGTTCAAAACAGTTATGGAAAATAGAAACGAACGGAGTTAATGACGTTGCTAGGGTTGCTTCCTTGGTCAATATATTGACTGTCCCAACAGCTCCCGAAATTATGTTGCCTGGTTGGCGGCACTTTTGGCACCCCTCGCCTGGAGGAATATAGCACTTTGAAATGTTAACGGTAGCTTCAGTTTACCACGAATCGAGGTAGACATCACGATTGGTTCACGGGCTAACGATAAAATATAAAATAAAATAAAACTAAATTTAACTTATATTGAAACAAGTCACACCACAAAATAAACCTAAATTTAAGTTATACAAAATTATTTGCTCTATCATATCACCCGCTTAGTAACTAGAGCTAAATTAACGGCAGCATGGGATTCGAACTCTGGTTCTCACAATTGAGAGTCGAGTCCTATGGTCTAGTCGCCGCGCAATTGCTCAACTGCGCTCCATTGGAGCTCCATTGACTACCATTGGACTATTGGCCGCTGATCTACCAAATAACGATGCATTAAAAACAAAGGGAGTTATTTGGAGCGAGTTACTTATTTACCTTTTCGCCATGTTTAGTTTTAAAGGTCCTTTCGCCATAAGGCAAGAGAACACCTGGTGCATAACTCAGATTACCCGGACGATGTGAGGTGGCGTCACCTGTGTTGCTTTCACAACTCCTGCAAGTGAGTTCACGATGGCGAGAGAATGTCTCACGCGTGAGACTTTGGTCTTGTGTTTGCACTACTCACTGTCGCTGTAATTGATGACATCATAAGTTATGTAGTTAGCGGGAATTATTTGTAGATCAAATTAAAGTAATGGTGATAACTACAACCAATCGTGTGTTGCTCCTTTATTATTATAGATTCTCGTATGAGTTCATATTGTAAGACGACACATGCAATAACTCCAAGCAAGCTGTCACAAACATACACGCTCGCAGGCACACACGCACGCACGCACGCACGCACGCAAGCGCACACGCGCACACGCGCACACGCGCACACGCACACACGCACACACGCACACACGCACACACACGCACACACGCACACACGCACACACGCACACACGCACACACGCACACACGCACACACGCACACACGCACACACGCACACACGCACACACGCACACACGCACACACGCACACACGCACACACGCACACACGCACACACGTACAGCGCCCACATGCACATACGCACATGCACACACGCACGCACGCACGCGAGCGCGCACACACACACACATTTTTAGCAGTACCATCTTTATGCTGATAACAGTCAACTTGATGTGAGTTTGAGTGGAACGGTACGGATGCGGAATAAATTACCATAATAGGACTAACTGCACGTAGGCCTACTTCTCAAATGTCAGAGATAGTCTTTGAATAAATATACAAATAAAGTACTGTCACATGATGATGAATTTTCAACAGTCAGCTGTATAGATGAGTAATTGTTTTTTTGACATAAGTAGATATAATAAGTGATTGAGTATCTTCGCGTAATAATTGCAGCGTGGCTGAATGCGTTCCAGGGAAGTCGAGATGGTGTTCGAATGAATAGATTTGCCAGGGGATGAAAATCCTAATTTTTTGGAAAAGTCCAAAGGCCTGGATATTGTGCTACATAAGCCTTTATATATTGTACTTGCTTTAAATCCAAATATTGATCTTTATAATAATTAAAAGTGAAATTTAATTTATAGTACTGGTTACAAATGACGTGGCTAGTCCAAGGTTATAATGGAAGATGATTAGTAATACCGATCAAAAACTTTCATTTTTCATATCCAAATATCGTTTCAAGTTGACTTTTTCAGTACCGAATACGCTGAATGACGTGTGCGATGAAATATTTAAAAGGTAACTGATTGCACGCAGCTATAAGGAAACCATATCCAAATATTGTCTTTAGCCAGATACTCATTCACATAGCTGAGTGAACTGGAGCAACCTCGAGCTAACGAACTTACCCAAGGTTCGAAACGGCAGCAAGAAGAACACATTTAATCCGAGTGTTGGCAGTGAGAGTTTATATTGCATTTACGCATTGCAGATATGCAAATATAGAACAAAGATAACACATATGGGAAACATAGGAAACATACGTTGTTTTTTAGTACAGGTTGGGTATGTCCCAAGAAAGAGAGAGTGACGACTCGTTGTTATATTAACTGACGTTTCCGGTCGACTGGCGAATGTATTCTTGACGTTCACGATTGAATGAACTTCGTGTCGTTGTCGTCCTTGTTACGGCGAGCAAACAGAATATACGACTATAAACGTTAGGACAAATACATGACGAACGAGTGGCTAATAATATTAGTTATGATATATGTAAGTATGTATGTAAGTACGTATGTAAGTATGTATGTATGTATGTATGTATGTATGTATGTATGTATGTATGTATGTATGTATGTATGCATGTATAAATGTATGCTTGCATGTATGCATGTATGCATGTATGTAAGTACGCATGTATGCATGGATGCATGTATGCATGGATGCATACATGCATACATATATTATATATATATATATATATATATACGAGACAGGAGGTTGGAGACGACAGTGATATTGGAACGGTGAAAGAAGGAGAAAAGAGGAAAACATATCGAGGACCAAGAGTGATTTCAGCCTCATTCCAGACTTCAGTGACAAACAAAAACCGTCACCCATCACGTGATTTGTTGCCTGCCAAAAGGTATGTCAAACTATCAGACAATGGAAGTCGAACACGTGGAGGGTTCGAAGATTTTGTCGTGTACTTTAATCAAACTCTTGCCAAAAACGTTTTTAGTTATGAAAAATCGCAAACACAATGTTTAATGTGACAACTGTATGTGGGAATGTTTGAAGATAGATAGAGTTGGAGAGAGAGAGAGAGAGAGAGAGAGAGAGAGAGAGAGAGAGAGAGAGAGAGAGAGAGAGAGAGAGAGAGAGAGAGAGAGAGAGAGAGAGAGAGAGAGAGAGAGAGAGAGAGAGAGAGAGAGAGAGAGAGAGAGAGAGAGAGAGAGAGAGAGAGAGAGAGAGAGAGAGAGAGAGAGAGAGAGAGAGAGAGAGAGAGAAAAGAGGGAGATAGGAAGATAGGGAGATAGGGAGATAGAGGGAGATAGAGGGAGATAGAGGGAGATAGAGGGAGATAGAGGGAGATAGAGGGAGATAGAGGGAGATAGAGGGAGGTAGAGGGAGATAGAGGCAGATAGAGGGAGATAGAGGCAGATAGAGGGAGATAGAGGAAGATAGGGAGATAGGGAGATAGGAAGATAGAGATATAGGGAGATAGGAAGATAGGGAGATAGGGAGATAAGGAGATAGGGAGATGGGGAGATAGGGAGATAGGCAGAGAGGGAGAAAGGGAAAGTTGGAGAGTGGAAGACAAGGAGAGAGCGGGATAAAGAGAGCGATAGAGGGTCGAAAGACGAGAGTGAGAGAGGAACATGAATTAGAGGGTAGAGAGAGAAAAGGAGGATGAAACAGGGAGAAGAAAGGGCGGATAAGGAGAGGGATAGACCCAATTAGTCGCACCATACATACCCTCTCTATCGGACACCTCTACAACACTTGCCGATAACAAAACCACGCCTTCATTGAGACACCACTATATGGATTCGTCAACCAATAACCAATTAATGACCACAACAATTAAAGTCGATCCGTCTCACCTGGCGTCGTTGGCGTAGAACATATGTTTTTCACAAGTGGTCGAAGACACTTGTGAGCGTAGTCGTCCCAGACTAGACCTCCGACCCCGCAGCGACTGTGGAAGAACAAGCCGTAGTTGGCGCACGTGGCGTACAGGTCGCAGTAGCAACAGTGCTGCCAGAGCCCGTCCTTCTGGTCGTCGCAGTCTACGACTCCTCTAGGTCCGGTCGGGCAACCTGGTTGTGTGGAAACAGTAACGACACACAATTACTGAACACTTGCTTACACTGGACTATGAAACAACAAACCAAACATATCACTATTGCATTATTTTAATCCGAAACGCGTTGCGGGTGATGGTTTTTAAATTCCTGATTTAGAACGTGTGCACGAAACCACAGCGGCGGCCTCTGAAGAGTGGCTCACCACTCAATTCGTCAAATGTTTCCAGCTTTCTCCGATAGGTAGAAAGGTATGCCGGGTACACGTAAGTAAATTATTTTAATAACTTATATTTGGTGGTTCCGCCATAGGCCCATGCGGATATTTTAGGAATCTCCTTATTTGCACTACATTCCTATTTTCTATCTGTATCACTTTTTCTTGTATCTTTGGAACTTAAATAAGTTTATTATTATTATTACGTACATCGTCCATTGGAAGATCAAAACCAATGGTCGAAGGAAGCAAAAACATGGAAAGAGGCGAGTAGACATCGGTATCTGGTTGTAGATACTGCCAAACTGTTCATACAGTCAGCGGCTTAATAATACACATTCTTCAAAATATTTGGTTGAATCTATGTCTTCTTAATACGTCCAACGTTAATTATATACCGTTTAGAATATAGCAAAACCAAAACAGTCTTTCGAAAAGAGAGGATGCTCAGTTGATCAGAATCAACACGCGAGGCCTGTCTGCCACGATTTAATAAACGTGTGTTTCAACATAACTTATAGTGTACCTTTCTTCGGAATGAAACATTACATAAAAAGGCGATCGATCCAAGGCGATTCAGGATATTAGGCCTACTCAATTACGAAAGACACTCAACGAACAAGTATTTCATCTCTATAATCTTATAGATACTTATGTTACCTGACAATAATTATATATGCATAGATATACAATTACTACTGTTTGCGATGAAAACCGTGGCATCATATGATATAATTTGCACATTCATTTATTCATAACAAACATTATCGCTCAATTATTAATTGCATATTTATTTTGTTTGTTTACGACAATATGCAGACAGTGTACAACGAACAGTTACTGCGTGTAAACTTTAAATATTTCGTTATATGTGAGAAACGTGTTTGTGTTGCAAATCGTAAATTGACTATTTAGATATTTACCTGTAAGAATCACGCCCGGAACTAAATGGGACTTCTAGTATGCGTACCTTCGACACACTTCCTCGCATCGACATCGAAGTAGTGTTTCGGGCGACATTTCATCCTAAACGAGAACTCGACGAAGCAGATGACGTAGTGGCGACAGTCAAGGGTGCAACTGGAGGCGTACATTCCGTCTGGCATGCCTGCACACGACTCCTCGCACTCTGGAAGACAGAGTTACAACGAAAGGGGCGATGACTTTATTTTACGCGTCGTATCTAATAATAATTGTCAGAATAATAACGTGATGTGTACAGAGGCCCGTAGACCAAGACGCTGCCGAGACGCATCTTCGATGGGTCTTGACCGCGGCTCGAGCATCTCGGCGCGAAACGTATACTGCGAGTCTACAGTCAGTCCCGAGGTGATGTGCTCGCACACCAAGGAGACGAGAATACATCTCGAGGCAAGACGGGTCGATGCGCGCGCTCGTGTGGACACATGGCGAATGCAAAAAGAAAATGGCAGGTTTATACTTGCCATTAGAAGAAGACGGAGAAAAACGCGGTCCCATACACGGTTCTGTAATTGTACAGACACTTCATCTGTGCCCCCAAAAAATAACTTAAGGCAATCCTTTGGTAATGCTAATTTCTTTATGATGTACACACTTATTCATTTATCCAGTTAATATGAATAATTCATGTAATTATATGCATTTAGTTTATTAGAATTATGTTCTGTTAATCATAAATTACCAGGACAATATATTGCTTTAATAACTCCGCGTAAGGGTAGTTTCCAGTTCGCGTCAGCATCCACGATCCACACAAAACATGCTCATGTATATTTGGTACTGTCCTTCATACTTCCGTTACCTCCGCTGAGTAGGGGTAGTTTCCAGTTAGCGTCAGCATCCACGATCCACACAAAACATGCTCATGTATATTTGGTACTGTCCTTCATACTTCCGTTACCTCCGCTGAGTCTTATGGGGCCAGAAAAACGTCCAGCTGCTGTTTGTGTTAAGGATTCATCAACGAAAATAAGAAAATGGGAAAGGGACAATCTATGGATTAAACGAAGAATGAATATAGCGACAGAAGGAGGAATACAGCAAGGAAGTCATCAGGGTGGAACGATGGGAAGGCAGGATAATTGCAGTGTTGATGTTAGTTGGAGGAGAGATGATGTGCATACTATCGGGCTACGCATCACAGTCTGGGAGAACTCAAGAAGACAAGGATGCATTACAAAACAATCTGGAAGAAATTATTGGGCATGTGGAGCCAAAGACAATGTTGTTTGTGGCAAGTGATCTAAATGCACATGTAGTAAAGAGACAGAACAGTGGAACGAGAAACAGATAGGGACAAGATCTGGTCGATATGCTAGGGAGAAATCAGCTAGTGGTGGTAAACTCCATCATTCAGAAGAAGATCACATAGAGTAGTGGAAACAACAGAACAGAGATAGATCTGCTGATTGTTAGAAGCAGCCAGGTGTACAAGGTTAGGGACTGCAAAGTTCTGGCAGGAGAGCTCATACGCACAAAATCGGAGAGAATCAGCTGGGATTTAGGAAAGGGAGAGGAAGAGATGATGGATTGTTTTCCATTAGACAAATTATCGAGAAGAAGAGAGATTTAAAAAAGGATATAGCATTCGGTTTTTTAGATCTGGAAAAGGCATTTGACACCGTGCCGAGAGAACTCGCATTTGCAGTCATGAGATGGATGGAGGATGGAGAAGCAGAAGCCAGAATGGTGGATGAAATGTACAAGGAGACAACAGCGGTAGTGAGAGTCGAAGGAGAAACATCGGAATAATTTGGAGTGGAAGTAGGACTCATAGAGGGAAGTGCCTTGAGTCCCCTTCTTTTCATTATGGTGATGAATATGATCAGTAGAAAGATATCGGAGCAGGAAGAACTTAAGAAGATACTGTATGCAGGCGACCTAGCAGTGGTGGCTGATAACAAAGAGGAACTACATAAAGCATTGCATGAATTGAGTGACACCTTCAGAAAACACGGCCTCCGAATGAATCTGGAGAAGACTGAAGTAATGTGGATAGGTGAACAGGAGGTAGATCTGCATGTAGTTGTTGACGGAAAGACCATTAAACAAGTGAATAGCTTTGTATACCTGGGCGGTACAGTGTGTGAGGATGGAAGGTGTATTAAAAAATACAGTGGAGGGTGCAAACAGGACCAGCAGCATGGAAGAGGGTAGAAGGCATTGTGTGGGACAGAAAACTGAAGAAACAACTGAAAGGAAAAGTGTTGGAAGCTCGCGTTGTACCAGCCTGTATATATGGGTTGGGAACACTGCCACTAACAAAGAGACAGGAGGAGAAACTACAGGTAGCAGAAACCAACTGGGTCAGAAGAATATGTAGAGTAATGCGAGAGGATAGAAGGAAGATGGAAGAATTGAGAGAGGAGATTGGAATGAAAAAACACCTAAAGAGGAAAGTAACCGGTAACAGAATGAGATGGACGGGACATGTACATAGAATGGATGAAGACAGACTGGCGAAAAGAGCATGGAAATTAGAAGAGGGTGGCAGACGAAAGATAAGAAGACCAAGGCTGAGATGGAACGACAGCATAAAAAGAGACCTGGGGAGGGCTGGCTTGAACAGCCATGAATGGACGGCCATTGCGGATGAGAGAGAGAGGTGGAAAGAACTGATAAGAAAAGTAGAAGAAGCTACCATGTGACGTGGACCCCACTCCGCAAGGGAGCAAGGGGAAGAAGAAGAAGTAGTTTTGAACATTCGTCGTTTCATGGTGACCTTGTTTAACATTCACTCCAAACCTACCGCACCACTTGACAGCTCCCCGCTGTATTCCATATTTGCGGGGAGACAGTTGGCTTTCTAACGGTATACGACATTTCCATCAGTTAATAGGTAACATAGATATAGGTAATCATTTAAATATTGCATAATGTTTGCGGGATGACACTATTTCGAACATTTATCACCTGACGGTGACTCTGTTTGATCGTTGCTCCAGACCTACTCCATCAATTGACAGCTCCATGTCATGTCTCATTTTGAACAGGATAAATTGTTCTTTCACACAATATACGTGCATCTAAATGACGTATTTTTTATGCTCATAATTGTAACGTTAAGCCTTTCGTGGCATTACAAAAAACATTTAATATTCATCATTTCACGGTGTCCTTGTTTGACCTTAGCTCGACTCGTACCCTATCAGGTAACACCTCCATGTCGTACGGCACTGTGACGGGACGACAATACGGTTTCCAAAAAGATATGACTTGGCTATCTTATTATTAAGTAGAGTAGATATGCGATCATTGTAACGCTCGCCTATTAGACGTACATCTCTAATTAATGCTACCAATCTTGACTCATAAGTCTTGCCTTACAGTACGCTTACTACAATAACGGATTACTTACACTAAATCAATAAATCACAATTTAGAAAGACGGAAGTCATTAATCATCTGTTGATCAAGGTATATGTGAATGCAAATTTTAAGATAACTAACAATTTGTAATAACTACACTTGCTGTTGGGCTGATCACAAAACAGCTGTGCTCATGGATGGAATGACGTGTTTGTAGTTGGTACAGTCCGACCTAATTTAATATGGGGTTAAATAAACATATTGTTCTTGTTCTTCAAACACACATTTTAGGACCTGTGATAGACAGAGTGGCATTCCTCTTTCGTACTTGAGACAACTTTCTCATTTACTGTTGTCGTTAATCGCTTAAAATCATAGATATTTAGAATACCATGGATTAACCACTCCCATACTTCCGGCGCTACAACACGTACTGCGCAGATTGTTACGCCTTTATGCATCAGACATTTCCGGTTAGATATGGATAGACGTATCCAATAACAAATACGCATAATAATTAGTTTGTGAGCCGCGTCAATTGAAGAATAGTAATCAACTATTTCACAGTTATCGTGCAGCATGTTGACCAAGGAACAAAATGGGCCCACGATGAGTGGAAACTTCGGATATTAGCTACGAAACAGTTTAATCAGCCAGGCTGTCACGACCCGGTCGAGACCGAGTTTCGAATCCGTCTAACAAGTTGAAGTGTCAGTGGCGATGAAATACGAACTCATATTGTTTCAAATATTACGCCGTAGAGAAAAGGAGTGTACAACCAACGTCACGAGATCGTGAGTGTGTGTGTGCCTGCTTGTGAGCGTGCATGTGTGTATGTGTGCTTGCGTGTGTTCGTCCGTGCGCGCGTGTGTGCGTGCGTGCGTGCGTGCGTGCGCGCGCGTATGGCATGTGCGCGTGTTGGTATGCACGTGTGTGAGTGTTCGCGTGTGTGCGTGCACAATATTATTGTGTTTCCAGCCTGTCGTGTGTTACTCACCGATCAAATCTTATTTGCATGTTAGTTATCCATCCTCTGATTAGCTAACAATTACTTGTTACGGGGAAATCGTTAAAATGATGCAAATTTAGAAACTCTCCGAACCGTAACCACATGATCTCTGATTTCGAGATGATGTACGTGACCTAGTTTTTATGTTTACCGAAACGGCTGTCTCTCCATCATCCGTTCTCAGTTGACGGCCCTATAGTGTAGTATTTGAAAATGTTAAATTACATCAATTAATCAACCCACAAACGCTCCAGGCATACAGTTTCATTTGATATGATCGAGAAGACTTCACGGCTACGCTGCCACACCCTGGTATGATAGATGTACTTACTCTCGTCAGCGGAATAGCACAGCAGGATGACGGCGAACAACGCCAAGGTGAAGTACAGTTGCTTGCCCATGGTTGCAGCCTGTCAATGGCAACAGACAATGAGATGTGAATGTAATAATAGAAGAAAAAAAAATTGTTTAGCCTTAATTTAAAAAAGCAGGTACTGTGTTCCTTTTGTGATGTATTAATTAATATAATGTTTTTAAGACGATACTAACTATACTTAAGGTATACATCGCGCCAAATTATGCTTAGTAAGCCCGTATCAACGTTCGCAATTTGGAAGATACGCCCCAGGAGCATGTTCAAATGGTAAACAAAACATCCAGTTTCAAAACAAGCTTTATTGGCAATAATGCAGAGGCCTACTGAGTGAACGGAAATATACTTTTATGTTCAACACTTTCCTATTTCCCTACATTCAATAATATAATTTACTAAGCTGGCTAATTCAGCGTAGAGGAACATACTGCCTTCCTTTATTAATGTCTACGCGCGCAATACATTACGTGATTACTAATATTACTCGAAATAAACTGCAGACATACAATGTTGAACACCGTGTAGAGGTATTCCTAGTTTATCACCACAAGTAAATATAATTAAAAGGAACCAAAATTATAGTCGCAGTAAACACGACCATTTGCGTCCTTTGATGTTAGTAAACATGACTTTTCACTTCAAATCATGATGCAAGTTGTGTCGTAAAATTCAAGATGGCCACCGTCGGCCTTCTTGGAAAACTTAACCGCCTCATAGGCCATGAACCGTATGTCATAGAAACTATTATAATACATGTTTTCCAGTTAATTTGAGGTTCCTAAACTCAGTTCTGGCATCGACGTTTTAGTTTGTAATGTATTTATAGGTCAAATCCTGGAAATAGTATACAAAATAAAAGTTGATATTTTTATAAAGTTTATGAAAACAGAATTTAGAGTTATTTTGATAACATTTAAGGGACAGGAATTTAAACATGTCCACTAATGATGGAAACTCAAAAATAACCTCTGAAATGGCATTCTTATGCTGAATTTAGTTGAAAATGAGTCATCGCATTCTCAAGCTATGACATGAGGATATAGAAACACTATGGAATTTTTTTCGCCGCTGCAAATTCAGTTTATACGCTGTCTCTGCTGTGAACTCATGACATTCGAACATGGCGGGACAGTGTTGTTGGAAATATTGTTTATGTCACGCCGCAAACACCTTTTACATTCGAAAAAAGTACACATTAATAGTCTCATCATTTTTTTATTTCCATCCGCCATTGATGCTCGCCAAAAACAAACATCCACGGTCACATTTAATTGGGGCAGAACCATAAGTATGTCCCCCCGGAGAAATTACAGGTGGGCAGACCCTGATACTCCTGTTCCCGCGTCCATGACTCCATATCTCTCTTGTGATTAAGTGGGCAACACGAAAGAGCTGCGGGAGGCCGCCACTCTTGGCTTCGATAAGAAAGTCAATGACTGTGTTCCATTGTTAGGTCACAAAGGTATGTTGACAACACTTTTTACTGGTGACATGATCGCTATTAATGCCCTTGATGAGATTGCACATGCATCTTGATGGATCAGGTTTTGATCAGCCAGCTCCTGGATCTGAGAAGTCCAAGGTTGCAAAATCCATCGGGCAGCAGATCATCTTTAATTCTGTTGGGCGCATATCCACGAAACCTGGGAATGTTCCTCGTCACATCAGGGAGAAGAAAACACCAGCTTCGCTGTATATGGCTATGAAAGTATATCTTCAAACTGGCCGTGAATCTCTAATCGATGTTATGCATCAAAGAGGAATGTGCATCTCATACGACCGTTTGGGAGTCTTGAACACAGACATTGACAATTCTGAGATTGGCGATTGTGACCAGGTCGGTGTGGTAGTGCATCGCTGGCTGTCAAGTCGTGTTCACCACAGGCGAGTTTGACAACATCGACCACAACCCATCCTCTACGATGGCAAAATCAGCCCCCCATGGAACATGTAACAGTATTCACCAGTACTTCTCTTAGACAAACAAGACATCGAGAATGTCATCGACATACTCAATTCAGCTGAGATGGGAAGAAGGCCTGTAAGGTCCTAGTCAACTATGTACACGACTATGGATCCAGATTTTTCGCTGCCAAATGAAGAAGTGCTGCACGTTCCGGCTCTGAGGACCAAAAGTCATCCTTATTCAGCTTCGCGTTCTCTCTACAGCATCCTTGAAGAAGTCTACAAACCCTCGAAGCTGGTGAATGGACCTTATGGTCCGGTATTATGCCAGCATCACGGAACCTTCTGCTACTCCCGCAACTAAGTCATATATATTACCTCCGTTCAAAGAGTCTTCCAACAGCCCTATGATTGTTTGGCATGGCATGAAAGTCATCCGCCCGGCAATTATGTACTTCAATCCAGGACAGACACCAGTCATGATAGTAAATTCCTCTTCACGCTGGCCAAGAAACTTCAGTGGACGTTTCCCATTTCAGAGCATGGCGATGACTGCATTCTGGTGACATTGGATGCAAAGATGCTTTGGAGTTTGTCTGGTTACTGGTTGGATAGCAGCACTCATCAACACCGGTATCTCAACCAGTGGCAAAGCTTAATCCTTCATTGGTGTCCATCGCATCTGCAGAACTCAATACATTCACCAGATGCTCTCTGTGTGCTAATGAAGAAGGCTTATGATCATTGTGTTGATAAGGCAACGAATAATGATAATGTTGGTGTCTCTGCTGATACGGAGTCAAATGACTTTATCGCACTGCCCTTTGACGAATGGATCAAGCAACAGTGTGCTTAACAGCCCCAAGCAGATTATTAGTTCAAGTCCATGCAGCTAGATCTTCTCATTCTTCACTTTGTAAAGTCATGTCGCACAGCTTACTTCTCGCTCTACATGGAGACTCTTGATTGTCGTACGCCGTGGGTCTTCGCACTGGATTATATCCACTACGCTCGGAACCTGCCCATCCATCTCCTGCCCTAACCCCAGCCTGCAGATGATCAAGACTCACACACCCATGTTCGAGATATTCGTCATGCACCTATATGGTGTCTCTGATGAGGGCATCATAACCGTGGATGCTGCTAGACCCTCCCTCTTCTTCCACAAAGGAAGATACTTCGAACACATGCCTCCAAGCAGCGACGCTCTGCATCAGCACCTCCTCAGAGTAGCCTATCTAGTGGATACTTGTGGGGTAATATGCTCATCAAAGCTCCAGATCCAATCCCTCCAATGAAATTAGGATGCCAGCAAGAGTCCCCAAACTCTGTGCCAATTCCAGTCTACAACAGAACTCCCAACGCGATTTGTCAGAGCTTGTTATTTGCCAATGCAAGAAACACTGCAAGACTCCTTGTAAGTGCTGCATGCAGGGACAGCTATGCATGTTTCTCTGCACATGTAAACGTTTATGCTTTATTTAACATGAACGAGGTACAGATCGAAGATATATCAGGTTATTCCTGAATGAAGGGAGTACTATTTAGATACCACTAAGAACAAACTTATCACCTGAAGTTTGGTATATCATGAAACATTCAGAGAGAGACTATTGGAAGAACTAGTTATCTATGAAGCTGAAGCTATCAAACTTATATAAAATACCTGGACGTACTATTCAGTACCAAACCTGAACGTATGTATGTGGAAACCAATAAATATTACTATTACAAAACTCCTAAATTTAGCATTCAATCCATCCTCTAAATTCTGCTTCCATCAACGTTCTCAAAATATATGCTTTGTGCATTTCCCCCAGATTTGAACTTCAAGTGCATTCCAAATGCTAAATCGATGCCAGGAATTAGCTGGAAAACATGTATCATAATAGTTTCTATGATATATGGTTCCTAAGCTATGAATCAGCCACGTTATCCAAGATGCCCAACAGTGGCCATCTTGGATTTTAAGATACAGCTTTTTTCTTTGGATAATTTATTTTCTATGGTCCTGGGGAGCTTCTATGCCAAATGGAACCTTTGCATCATGAATTGAAGTCAAACCCTATTTGCTTGCACTGAACATGTCTACTATGTTGCAAAATGACGATATTTAGTTGGTCGAAGGGGTTTGTGGTGACCCACGTTGAGCTTGCACTCAAAGTTAATTATTCGGGGTCTGTGCAAAAATCCACTTTTCGTTTATGACTCCTTGCGATACAATGCGTTCTGACGACAATAATTAAAACGTAATTTTCCGTCCACTGAGAGATTCCCAAATGATGTCTCTACCTTCGCTAATGAAGCTATCAATTGCTAACAGTGTTGCCTGGATAACTGTAATCGATACAATGACTATGATGTATCTCGTCGAGTGATGTCATCCATGGAAAGTCGCGTCCAATTAATACGACAGCTAATCAGGATGTGCAATTATAGGCAATGTGTCAGCTTGCGGTAATTGGTTTGTACATTTGTTAGGAGACCTGGGCTTTAAGTCATGGATGGAGCGGCATGTTTTAAAAAATTACAACGTTCGAGTTATTGTGCATTTCCTCGGCACTGCTGATAATGTCGATGCTATTGCTTTCAAAGTAAGGGAGAGAAGAGAGAGTGAGGAGGGAGGGGCGGAGAGATAGAGAGAGAGAGAAAGAGAGAGAAAGAGAGAGAAAGAGAGAGAAAGAGAGAGAAAGAGAGAGAAAGAGAGAGAAAGAGAGAGAGAAAGAGAGAGAGAAAGAGAGAGAAAGAGAGAGAAAAAGAGAGAAAAAGAGAGAAAAAGAGAGAAAGACCGCCACAATATCATATCCACTTATGGCATGCAGTGCAAGAACCTGTGAAATGATACCGGATTGCTTCTTCACAGTTGCTGGGATGTAAATGCATGATCGGCCATGGATGGGAGACTGCAGGTTTTGGGCTACAAAATTGGGGAGAATTAGCGCAAACAAATCCGTGTCGTCAGCAACAACGGAGAGGCATGCTTGTTGATCCTGGACAATGAAAATAGCTACATGGTCATGATGATGTCGGCCTCCTGATGTTTTGAAGCCAGCTGCAAATAAGGTTGCATATTCTCCGATCCCCACAAGGCCATGGTCCTGTGTGGCATTTTTGAGGAAATTGTTGTTGTTCAGGAGGTGTCCACATTGCAAGTGGTCGAACTGCACCTTGTTGCGCATACATTTCAGCACTGAATCAAAGGCTGTATGTGGTGACTTAAGGCTGAGTTTGTGGATTGTTGAAGACATCGTGGCTCGAGCTACTTGGGTGCTGCTCTTGGTTGTGTAATCTAGCTACCTGTCAAACACCAGGTATACGTCGCTTTCAAAGGGTTTGGAGGTCAAATAGACTTTGAAGCCTTGACCATACGTCTGGACTGCAGGCCAATCAATTGACCAGAGAGCAGCGGAGGCATCAATGACCACAGCAGTCGGAGTGGCTCAAGCCCTCAATGTGACATCCACTGCAAAATTTTTCTTGAGCGTTGATTTGACGGTCGCCACTCTCATGCTCTCTCATGTTCCTGGGTGGAACATGGAGGATGGGTAGGCTGCCAGCTCGGTTGAGAATACTTGCGGTAAGTCGAGATCTATGTTACTGACTAGAAGACCTATGACTCTGGCGAAGATTGCCTCCTGGTCCAACATTTCATGCCCTCCAATAGAAAGAAAAACCGTTATTGTGTGAGCTGTGTGTCAATACTAACTTGTGGATAACGGTATTGAAAATAGTCTCGAACAAATCTAATTCATATCTTAGCCTTTTTAAAATTAAAAAAATTTGAAATCTAGCAACAGTCATCTATAGCATATACACTAAACTAACGGAAACGTATGATATTAATATGGATGCCGCGTAATTCATGCGCTTACACGTGCATTTTCAAAAAGGACTGTCAACTCAGACAGCCTGTTTTGGTCTACTAGGCATAGAAGATTACCCCTTATGGAAACATATATTTGACGAAATGGCACATTACACTGTAAGATACATGTTTACATTGCGCAATAAAAAATAATGTTGTGTCTTATGAAATAAAACTGTTATGAACATTCTTATACCTCGTAGAGCAATTGATGGTTTAAACGTATAATGATTCAAGTGCAGAGTGGGCTGTATTACGTATACATTATTTTGAATGTCGTGTTTATGATAGTATCAAAGATTCATGGAATGCAACAAGGTGACGAGATTGGGAAAAGTGCAGCAAAGTGTAAAGTCAGAGATCACACAGTTTGACCTATTAAAGGTCAAATGGCATACGCATATATTAACGGAAGTCGAGCATACGGAAGTGAATCGTTTGAAAGCTGTCCGCTTTTTAAAAGTGCGTATTCTACTAGATGGTGCGACACTTTGTGTAGAAAATTTCCTAAACCGCGTGAATGGCGTGGCCACATATAGTGTTTGTCAACGGAAAGATGGCCACTTCATGTACATGTGTTTTCTACAAGATGGTGTTATACCTCATACTTCAAATTTCAGAAAGATACGAAAGCCATGTCCATCAATTCGTTGTTTTACTGGAAATGAAGCCTCGAACAGTCGACTACCTCTTTGAATGGAGTCATGTCACGTGATTTTCCTTAAATGTTAAGGGCATATTAGTTTTTTTTTAATTTACTTAGTCAAATCGAACACCACCCACACTGATATATTAACAAAAGAATTGTTTTTACTGAAATTAGAAGAATAGCTAAAACAATATAATTAATTCAGTGAAACGTTACACAATAGTAATACAATCATCTTTTTTGCCATTTAATGTTGATTGCCTGTTATATAACGCACATGGTATTAATAAGTTACGGTATATGTTCGTCCGGATTGTTGGCAATGGGTACATATTCATCATCATCGTCGTCATCATTGTGTAGCCGTAGTGTCCCGTGGTTCAACGAATGCCTCAGCAAGTTGTTTCCAAATCTGCCTGTCTTGCGCTATCCTCCACCAGATGGTAACCTTCCAGTAATCGATTAGTTCGTTTCTCCACCGTCTCGCCGTTCGTAAAGTCTCCAGTTTGTAATACGCGATGTCCGTCGGTTAACTCATAGTCTGAGTATGTGCCCTGCCCATGTCCACTTCTATCTTCTGATTTGTTGTTTCACGTCTATGTCCTTTGTCTTCTCTCTTACAGACATGTTTTTTCTCCTAATATGTGATGGTTAACATACTTCTTTCCATCTTTGTTTGTGAGGCTGCTTGCTTGTTCTTTGCGTGGATGGTTAGTGCCCATGTTTTCGCGTCGTATGTCATCGCTAGAAATACAATACCCGTGAGTTGTAGACTTGTCTCTTCAAGCAGGTTCCAAAGTTACCCTTGAATATATCGCGGTGTTTGGCGAATGCTGTCCAGGCGGCGGTGATTCTTCTTTGAATCTCCTTGTCTTGTTTTTGTCTCTGATACCGCTTTCCCAGATAGACGTAGCTTTCAACGTTCTCTATCTGCGTGGTGCTGACATATATTGCTGTGTCATTTTCTAGCATCACTTTTGTCTTCAAAGTGTCCATCTTTGCTTTTCACTTTCATAACCTAACTCCTGCAGCATTTTGGGTAGTTCTTGCAGTGTATTAGCGCATATGAGTATTTCGTCGGCGAAGCGAAGATGATTGAGATATTATCCGTCTTTCCATAAGCCTCTGATTTTCTGGTCAGTTTTCCGAATATGCTTTCGGGTGTTGCCCTAAACAGCGTCGATGATATGTCGTACTCCTCTCTTGATGTTGAACTTAATACTAATTTTGGGTAAGTGGACTGTCACCGAGCTGTTGGTATAGATGTCTTTCAGGAGTTCGATGTGCACGTCTAATATCCCCTGTTCTTAAAGGTAGGTAAAAATTTCTTGAGTTTACACCGAGTCAAAAGCCTTCTCGTAGTCGACGAAAGCGAAGCAGAGCGGAATATTCTATTCTATGCACTTCTCTTTCAAGTGGTTTACGACGTGTATGTGGACTGTCGTAGAGTATCTGCCGATGAATCCTATTGCTCTCGTGGTGGGTTTCGTCGAGTGTCTTCTCTAACCTATTTGTTAGTATCTTTGTGAATATTTTGTAGATATTTGACAACAGACATATCGGTCTGTAGTACTTTAAATCTTTTTTATTTCCCTTCTTGAAGATTGTCACGATTTTTGCGATCTCCAAGCGGTGTATATTCTACAAGAAGCGCATGTGTGTCGTCGTCAGTGGTCAGCTGTGTTGCGAGAGACAGGGATACGTGAACTGTGATGAGCATTTCTGTGTGCGAATGTGGTTCCATCTAGCAGAAAACATATATACACGAAATAGCCATATTTTCGGCAACACATTTCCTTATTTATAAACACCGCATGTGACCATTCCATTCACGGGGATTAGGGAATTTCCTACACAAAATGTCGTGCCAACCATACTATTAGGGAGCGGTCACCTTCCAAACTAGCCACTACCGGTTGCAAGAATCCGTTAATTTTAACACTGTGGGCATATATGAGTGATATATTACTTACGGCGCCTCCAAGCGGATACCGATTTAACTACTGATAGAAATGCCATCTACCGTCTATTCGGATCTGTATTCGGTGACACACCTGCGGGAACCGATGTAGATGCATAAGACAACACTTCAGTATCTCTAACAGTAGCCATTCTGCGGTGCATTATTCAAAAATGAACGCGGATAAACAACGAATACCCAACTTTACAGGCGCATCATCTTGTGTTGGATACACTTCTGTCTATGGAGTTGTGGTCGTCGGCACCCTGGTGGGGCCGGCACGAGGCGTCCTGCGAGTTATTGACTTACCAAGAAAAGACTAGTGGCATTAAATGTCAGTTAGTGGCGAACAGTTCATATAGGTAACATTCAAAAAAGGCCATTATCGAAAACTGACCATGGCCAAAACAGCTAAAGAAATTCACTTCCAATATCTACAAATAGCGGGAGTGAACAGACGTGATATTTACTTCTCGACATTATGGTTTGCATTGTTATTGTAAGGGTCTGTAAGGGTAAATTTGGCATCCCCTGAACCAAGAAGTGCGTTAAAGTCTCCTACAACCAGCAACATGTTGTCCACTTGTACCGATGCAATCGCCCTTCTTAAGTCGTTGTAGTGGTCGTCTATGCTATCTACTTCAGCAGAGTTGGTCGGACAATACGTGACAATATCAGTTACAGCAGGATTACCGCTGAAGTTGGCAATCATAATTCGATTACTGTGTGTTGTAATGTTCTATAGAGCTCCCATGACCCTTGTGTTGTAATGTTCTCTAGGACTCCCATGACCCTTGTGTTGTAATGTTCTTTTGAACTCCCATGTCCCTTGTGTTGTAATGTTCTCTAGGGCTCCCATTCCCCATGTGTTGTAATGTTCTCTAGGCCTCCCATGCCCCTTGTGTTGTAATGTTCTCTAGGACTCCCATGCCCCTTATGGTGTAATGTTCTCTAGGACTCCCATGCCCCTTGTGTTGTAATGTTCTCTTGGACTCCCATGCCCCTTGTGTTGTAATGTTCTCTTGGACTCCCATGCCCCTTGTGTTGTAATGTTCTCTTGGACTCCCATGCCCCTTATGTTGTAATGTTCTCTAGGACGCCCATGCGCCTTGTGTTGTAATGTTCTCTAGGACTCCCATTCCCCATGTGTTGTAATGTTCTCTAGGACTCCCATGCCCCTTATGTTGTAATGTTCTCTAGGACTCCCATGCGCCTTGTGTTGTAATGTTCTCTAGGACTCCCATTCCCCATGTGTTGTAATGTTCTCTAGGACTCCCATGCCCCTTGTGTTGTAATGTTCTCTAGGGCTCCAGTGACCCTTGTGTTGTAATGTTCTCTAGGACTCCCATGCCCCTTGTGTTGAGCAGAATGCCTACTCCTCCCTCTGCTGTGTGTTGTAATGTTCTCTAGGACTCCCATGTCCCTTGTGTTGTAATGTTCTCTAGGGCTCCCATGACCCTTGTGTTGAGCAGAATGCCTACTTCTCCCTCTGCTGTGTGTTGTAATGTTCTCTAGGGCTCCCATGCCCCTTGTGTTGTAATGTTCTCTAGGACTCCCATGCCCCTTGTGTTGAGCATAATGCCTACTACTCCCTCTGCTGCTCTAGACGCATTCCTCAAGCTGTGGTTGTGATCAATGTTTTACCTTGGATCTGCTCGTTTTGTACTTGTTCGTCACGTAATATACGGTGATCTTGATTGCCAAATACTTCAATTCCCTATTTATTCATTTTCTTCACTAGTTCTTCACTGATGCTGGGTGATCACATGGTTCTAACATTCAAGGTTGATATTTTTATGTTTTTTTGGGATATTACTAGTTTTCCCCTTTACATCCACTGTTTTCAAACTTACAACGTCCTTGTGGCTTTAGTCGTAAGTCGTCATGTGACCCTCTTCGAGAATCAGCGGTCGTTCCAGAAGACAAGTCAGCAGGGACTTTAACCCTGATCTCGTATGTTGTAGCCGAAATGTTTTCTTTAGCTCTAGCTGTTGTGGGCGCCACTCCTGTCACCGCGGTGTTACTTCGGAGTATCCTTCTCCTAGACCACTCGCCTACCAAGGCTTATGAGCGTGGTCTACCCGTTGCTATTTGTCCATAGCTGGAAGTTGGATTAGTGAGCGTCGAGACGTGTCCACACACAGGTGGGCCCAGAACATTGCACCTAAGGGCTCCAACCTGCTCACGGATCCCCAGCACATCATCCTGGGGCCGCCAGGTAACCAGTATCACCGGCAGTAAATTGATTCTTGTAATATATGAAAACTCTAATAATTTGAATAGTTAAACACCAGGGCTAGTCTAATTAATAATTTATTTAAAAAAAACAATACCACATAAGTCATCACCGTGAAAGGATGACATACTGATAATTATACACCTTTTCGAGTTGTACTGATAGGCGAATTTGAGCATTGAAAAGTGTCACTAATGCAATTAATGAGAATCAATTGCATTACTATGTCTTAGGAAAGACCGGGGATAATGATATTGGCTGTGATGACATAGTGTTCACAGTGCCAGGAATGAACATTCTAAAGATGTTGTCAGATACAGATATGAACATAATGGTAGAATGATCTTTGAAATTACTAGCAAAAATGCCCATCCACGATTCACACTAAATACATACGCGTTAATGCAACTTATGTAAAACGTCTTCAACTGATCGACGGTCCCCATGGAATCAATCGCAGAAACTATGCGCCATGCTATGAAGTATTCATTTACGTATGTATAATATTCGATACGAAGCCTAAGTCCGTTAAGAAGCCTAAGTCCGTTAAGAAGCCTAAGTCCGTTAAGAACCCTTAGCCACCAGGGAATTTCGAAAACAATAAAAGCGTTGCGTTTAATCCTAAGATTCGGTGGCGGCGGTAATGAGAACTATGATCTTCACTGCTATCGTAGATTAATCCCTGAACATTTGGCGCCAGAGGCGGAAACTGTCTATGAGGGAAAAGTTACCATATCCCGCACACACACATGTATGCATACATATATACATTCGCTAGCTCAATTAGAGTTAGATGTCAATACGTCTCCTGCTACTAGGACTAACTACGCTTTGTTTTAAAGAACTTGACAACAATCAATACAGGATTAACATCTTCATTAACTAACTGTTCATTTCCAAGAGTATTGTGTCGTGAGTAGCGTGAGAATGTAACTAGCCAAGACATTTGAAATACACCAGGGAAAGCGGTATATTGAGTAACTTCCCTTTTGGCATTGAGATACGTTGGCTTGTTTAGTAATCACTGTAGTGTTATGTGTTTACAGGGCTTGTCATAAGATCAAGCAACGCACCTAGAAAAAACAGTCATTTCCAGCTGACTCATCGTAGCTTGATTTCTGATCGTACCATGAAGACGAAGCCGTTAATGAACCAAGTCAGACCATTCTGATGATGGTTGTATGTTGCCAATGGTTACTAGTCGAGCTAGAGTTGGATGAGAGACGATAGCATTCAACTCCACCTCTAAGAGAGGCACAGAAGGGGGGGGCCACAATGCATACGTCAATCGCTTTATTGCCAGAGTAAATACATTAAGATGTCTTCTAACGTTTAAACTTTCATTGTCACTGTGTGTCAATGTTTGATCTCAAAAGACTAGTGTTGTCGATAACGTATCACATTGTATCCTGAATATGATACTGTTAACATATCCATGATTTTGTTATGTGTAATGCATGTCTGTTTGAGAATAGGCGATTTCAATTTTTAATCATGTGATATGATGTTCAAATGTGTTTTATAAGCAGCCCATCTACTACGTCGGGGATGAAAGCTGCGACCTTTAGCGCTAGCCATTATGTAATGTATATTTAAAGAAATTAGGCAACGGCCTACAGTTTGATGAAGTTGGACAACTAAACATACGTTTTCTTTACCATAGCTGTATAAATTGTGTCTAAATAACATATATGTTGCCATATCCTTGAATTATTGTTTTACCGTTAGTTTTGTTTACTGTGACATTTAACCTCTGTGTTATTTCACACGTAGTGACTCTTATTCCCCATATTACGACATTTAACGTTGATATCCTCTGCTGGAATTTCATCAATAACCTTCAAATGCACCCGATGAGAATCGACAAAAACTATGCATCCGCCTTGAGGCTCACTGAAAACCCCCTACTGCACGCTCCCCTGCTAAAATATTGAAACTTCATGCCTATGCCTATTCCTTTTCAGTTGCGATTCCCATCGGACCCGAGGCCAAGTCTAACAATGCGTCACCGTGCCAGCAAAATAAATCTCCTCCCGATAACTTAGACAGATAGACGGACAGATAGACATACATTACGCACATAATCATCTTCGCTCTCAGTAGAACACAGAGCCGAAACGCGCTACTTCGACGCACTCTGTTGTTTGAGATCTGCTTTATTTAATTCCTGGACGTTCCATGCGTCTTTAGTTCCTTGGCTGTGGATCTCCTCCAGGTGTTTATTCCATTCCTGTTGGTACCATACGCCGTCAGTTCCTTGGCTATAGATCTCCTCCAGGTGTTTATTTCATTCCTGGTGGTTCCATACGCTTCAGTCCCTTGGCTATGGATCTCCTCCAGGTGTTTATGTAATTCCTTTTCACAGCCCACGATCCACACCAGGGTGATCGCGTGTACCAAAGCAACAGAAGTAAATTGCTCTGTTGATTTCGGAGTGAGCAATTTTGCTATTGAAAGCTTCAAGTGGGCGTCAACAAAACGTCCTTCGCCTCAGCTGTACAAAGAGTCAGCCCAGCAATAATATTACGTTGTCGGGAATTTCACAACCACCGCACACCGCGCTTCGAGCATGCACCCTTTATGTATATCACAGCAATACGTCAAATTTTGTTACTGAAAAAACGTATCATATCAAGCGGAAATTCGTTAAAAAGCACAAATCAAAAGTTGTATTCTTGGGATATAATAGACTACACCGCCAACTCGGCGGGAGTACCGGATATGGCTCAGCGTGATACTGAATGAATGACGTTATTTGCTGTAATCAATTATATGATTAATAACTGAAGGTTTAAATGTTGGGGAGTAGCTCGATCTTGTCATTCGATACCTGTCGGTATGCTCCAACATCTGTCCGAGGTAAGGTAACAGAACATCTAAATGATCTTCTTCAAATCATGCTTAAAGGCGGATCCTGTTAATGCATGTATCAGTAGAGCTAGGATTGTTATTCGACTTCCACAACGATGATATAAAGTAAAATATGCTATTTTAAATCGGAATAAATATATTCTGTTTCACCAATGTTGCGGTAGAGTTATGTTTGCGATCAAGACTGTTTTATGAAAGTTTTTTCGTGGCACAACCATTTACAAGTGCACGACCGTATACATACACAAAGCCGACTGCAGCTCCACATATCAACCAGACCTAGAATGGATGGTACGGAACTATTTCCTATGCCCTGTGTATGCTTATACGCCGCAAACGAGTGAGGCGTCCGCCCGGTTGAAACGAGAAATAACATGTTCTCATAGACAAGACAGAACAACGAGAGGCTGCTCTCGTAAAACGGTACGAAATTACAGATATATACATAAAAAGTAATGATCGTTACAACACATATTGCATATGAGTGACTAGTGCTAATATCTATGTCGTAGTGTCGAAACATGTCGGTCGTCAATCGCACACAATGTTGTTGCATTGTCGCGAGAGACGATATTTTGTAATAAATTGGCAAAACATCGCACGCATACACAGGCGTTTTGTACGTCTAGCACGCGTGTGCAACTACAAAGATGTTGGTAATTTAGGTATTCTTGTTTTCTTATTTCAGCGAAGAAGTTACATCAGGAATAAGCTGCTCGTCTCGTTGCTGTTGTGCGCAACAATCGTTGCATATTCCGCATCATGTAAGTAAACCTTCCTAACATGGAATGTGCGGTGGCGTGGTTGTAGAACTTCAGACTCTCAATCCTAAGGACACGGGATCGAATCATACTGTTACCATTTCAAACCTTGGACAATTCCGTTCATTCCGCGTTTCTCTGGTTCACCAATATGAACAAAAATTAGTACCTAACTATACAGAAAGTGGTGGATGTACGTTCATGGATAGTCTTCGCGTAGGAATGGTAACGTGGCTTATTGGTTTCCATACAGGGAGACGGTTTTCGAATAAACTCGTCTGCCTGTGAATAAAGTGAAAAGCGCGCTGACAAATTCTAAAGACAGTATTCTACATAAAAAGTTGTTTGTAGTTTTAACATATCACTATAATCGAATCGTTCATGTTGTTTCATATTTGCATTTTTAACCAATATTAGTAATCAAACGATGTTGTTAACAGTAACGATATTGATGACATGTCACAATATGACTTCTATAATTATTGACATGTTGTCTGAAAGCATTGTGATATGGTAAGTTATAAATTAGTAGTTATTCGGCAGACTTTACTGATCAAATGTGGTATTTATATACAAAATAACTGTTATGCGGGAACCTCACTTGTAGAAATATGTTAAATACGTTACTGTAATTTACTCGAATTCAGAGGAGAACAATTATTGAGTTTTGGCACCTGCTCGAAAGTGTTGTGCACATTAAGCGCAATCTTCGTAGTAGACCGTAATAGGACAGAGCTAGATCATCGGACTCTCAACCGAGAGAAGCCGATTTCAAATCCTATGCTGCGGTGTCGGAACCTTGGACAAGTTCGTTCACTCTATGTTGTTCCTGTTCACTCAGCTGTATGGATGAGTACATTGATATAGACAGTGGTGGATATGTGTGTACGAGTCTTCGTTTAATTATTCCCAGAAAAGTCGAGATGATGTTCAGTTCAACAGGTCTGCTAGGGAATAAAGTGTTACGCAGTCCTAAGGATTGGATATTGTGCTATATAAGAACTTACCTTTACCGTTTTACTTTTTACATACCATTACTGCGCTTGTTTGCAACGAGAAAACTAACAATAAGATTGTATGGCTGTCAGAATGCCAGCGGTGACTGAACATGTTTACTTGAAGGTGAATAATTAGATGACAAATTAGCATTGGGGCGTACACTTTGATGTGTTGGTTTGTTGAAAACATCATGCAAACTAAAATTGGAAACAATGATCGAGTGTGCGTTTGCAAGCAAGATAAAATCCCGGACATTTTGTAGACACTATGGAAGCATTACTTCCGCTACATGGCGTCAACGCAAACGCAGCTGCTTATTCGCATTTATTCAGCGTGTATGGACTCGTGCGATAGCAGACGAGATGGCGACTACCCGTGCTTATGCACGTATGACTGTCGCTACTATCTTCAATGTCGACGTGGGCGAGGTCACGTCCGCCGATGTCGCAACGGAATGTTCTTTGACAAGGACAGGAGACATTGTGTCAAAGGTAACTGCGTGCGTGTGCGTGCGTGTGCGTGCGTGTGCGTGCGTGTGCGTGCGTGCGCGTGCGTGTGCGTGCGTGTGCGTGTGCGTGTGCGTGCGTGTGCATGCGTGTGCGTGCGTCTTCAAAATGTCCATCTTCTGAAATTGCTTTTCAATTTCATAACCTGTAGATATTTGATAACAGACATATCGGTCTGTAGTACTTGAAATCTTTCTTATTTCCCTTCTTGAAGATTATCACGATCTTTGCGATCTCCAAACGGTTATTTTCTACAAGAAGCGCATGTGTGTCGTCGTCTGTGGTCAGCTATGGTGCAAGAGACACGGATACTTGAACTGTGATGAGCATTTCTGTGTGCGAATGTGGTGCCATCTAGCAGACAACATATATACACGAAATAACCATCTTTCCGGCAACACATTTCCATGGTGTTTACAAACACCGCATGTGACCATTCCATTCACGGGGATTAGGGTATTTCCTACACGAAATTTTGTGCCATCCATACTATTAGGGAGCGGTCACCTTCCAAACTAGTCACTACCCGTTGCACGAATCCGTTAATTATAACACTGTGCGCATATATGAGTGATAGATTACTTACGGCGCCTCCCAACGGATACCGATTTAGCTACTGATAGTAATGCCATCTACCGTCTATTCGGATCTCTATTCGGTGACACACCTGCGGGAACCGAAGTAGATGCCTAAGACAACACGTCAGTATCTCTAACAGTAGCTCTTCTGCGCTGCATTATTCAAAAATGAACGCGGATAAACAACGAATACCCAACTTCACAGGCGCATCATCTTGTGTTGGATACACTTCTGTCTATGGAGTTGTGGTTGTCGGCACCGTGGTGGGGCCGGCACGAGGCGTCCTGCGAGTTATTGACTTACCAAGAAACGCCACCTAGTGGCATTACATGTCAGTTAGTGACGAACAGTTCATATAGGTAACATTAAAAAAAGGCCATTATCGAAAAATTACCATGGCCAAAATAGCTAAAGAAATTCACTTCCAATATTTACAAATAGCGGGAGCGAACTGACGTGATATTTACTTCTAGACACTATGGTTTCTATTGTTATTGTAAGGGTCTGTGTGGGTCAATTTGGAATCCCCTGAACCAAGAAGTGCGTTAAAGTCTTCTACAACCAGCAAAATGTTGTCCACTTGTACCGATGCAATCGCCCTTCTTAAGTCGTTGTAGTGGTCCTCTATGCTATCTACTTCAGCAGAGTTGGTCGGACAATACGTGACGATAACAGTAGTAGCAGGATCCCGGTGAAGTTGGCAATTACCGTGCCCCTTGTGTTGTAATGTTCTCTAGGACTCCCATGCCCTTGTGCTTTAATGTTCTCTAGGACTCCCATGCCCCTTGTGTTGTAATGTTCTCTAGGGCTCCCATTCCCCTTGTGTTGTAATGTTCTCTAGGGCTCCCATGCCCTTTGTGTTGTAATATTCTCTAGGACTCCCATGCCCCTTGTTTTGTAATGTTCTCTAGGACTCCCATGCCCCTTGTGTTGTAATGTTCTCTAGGACTCCCATGTCCCTTGTGTTGTAATGTTCTCTAAGACTCCCATGCGCCTTGTGTTGTAATGTTCTCTAGGACTCCCATGCACCTTGTATTGTAATGTTCTCTAGGGCTCCCATGCCCCTTGTGTAGTAATGTTCTCTAGGGCACCCATGCCCCTTGTGTTGTAATATTTTATAGGGCTTCCATGCCCCTTGTGTTGGGCAGACTGCCTACTCGTCCCTCTGCTGTGTGTTGTAATGTTCTCTAGGGCTCCCATGCCCCTTGTGTTGTAATGTTCTCTAGGGCACCCATGCCCCTTGTGTTGTAATGTTCTCTAGGACTCCCATGCCCCTTGTGTTGTAATGTTCTCTAGGACTCCCATGCCCTTGTGCTTTAATGTTCTCTAGGACTCCCATGCCCCTTGAGTTGTAATGTTCTCTAGGGCTCCCATTCCCCTTGTGTTGTAATGTTCTCTAGGGCTCCCATGCCCTTTGTGTTGTAATATTCTCTAGGACTCCCATGCCCCTTGTTTTGTAATGTTCTCTAGGACTCCCATGCCCCTTGTGTTGTAATGTTCTCTAGGACTCCCATGTCCCTTGTGTTGTAATGTTCTCTAAGACTCCCATGCGCCTTGTGTTGTAATGTTCTCTAGGACTCCCATGCACCTTGTATTGTAATGTTCTCTAGGGCTCCCATGCCCCTTGTGTTGTAATGTTCTCTAGGGCACCCATGCCCCTTGTGTTGTAATATTTTCTAGGGCTTCCATGCCCCTTGTGTTGGGCAGACTGCCTACTCGTCCCTCTGCTGTGAATTGTAATGTTCTCTAAGGCTCCCATGCCCCTTGTGTTGAGCAGAATGCCTACTCCTCCCTGCTGTATGTTGTAATGTTCTCTAGGGCTCCCATGTCCCTTGTGTTGTAATGTTCTCTAGGACTCCCATGCACCTTGTGTTGAGCAGAATGCCTACTCCTCCCTCTGCTGCTCTAGTCGCATTCCTCAAGCTGTGGTTGTGATCAATGTTTTACCTTGGATCTGCTCGTTTTGTACTTGTTCGTCACGTAATATACGGTGATCTTGAATGCCAAATACTTCAATTCCCTATTTATTCATTTTCTTCACTAGTTCTTCACTGATGCTGGGTGATCACATGGTTCTAACATTCAAGGTTGATATTTTTTTGTTTTTGTTGTTGCATATTACTAGTTTTCCCCTTTACATCCACAGTTATCAAACTTACAACGTCCTTGTGGCTTTAGGCGTAAGTCGTCATGTGACCCTCTTCGAGAATCAGTGGTCGTTCCAGAAGACAAGTCAGCAGGGACTTTAACCCTGATCTCGTATGTTGTAGCCGAAATATTGTTCTTTAGCTCTAGCTGTTGTGGGCGCCACTCCTGTCACCGCGGTGTTACTTCGGAGTATCCTTCTCGTAGACCACTCGCCTATCAAGGCTTATGTGCGTGGTCTACCCATTGCTATTTGTCCATAGCTGGAAGTTGGATTAGTGAGCGTCGAGACGTATCCACACACAGGTGGGCCCAGCACATTGCACCTAAGGGCTCCAACCTGCTCACGGATCCCCAGCACATCAACCTGGGGCCGCAAGGTAACCAGTATCACCGGCAGTAAATTGATTCTTGTAATATATGAAAACCCTAATAATATGAATAGTTAAACACCAGGGCTAGTCTAATTAATAATTTATTTTAAAAACCCAATACCACAGAAGGCATCACCGTGAAAGGATGACATTCTGATAATTATACACTTTTTCGAGTTGTACTGATAGGCGAATTTGAGCATTGAAAAGTGTCACTAATGCAATTAATGAGAATCAATTGCATTACTATTTCTTAGGAAAGACCGGAAGTAATGATATGGGCTGTGGTGACATAGTGTTCACAGTGGCAGGAATGAACATTGTAAAGATCTTGTCAGATACAGATATGAACATAATGGAAGAATGATCATTGAAATTACTAGCAAAAATGTCCATCCACGATTCACACTAAATACATACGCGTTAATGCAACTTATGTAAAACGTCTTCAACTGATCGACGGTCCACGTGGAATCAATCGCAGAAACTACGCGCCATGCTATGAAGTATTCATTTACGTATGTCTAAAATTCGATACGAACCCTATGTCCTTCAAGAAGCCAAAGTCCGTTAAAAAGCCTAAGTCCGTTAAGAACCTTTAGCCAACAGGGAATTTTGAAAACAATAAAAGCGTTGCGCTTAATCCTAAGAGTCGGTGGCGGCGGTACTGAGAACTATGATCTTCACTGCTGTCGTAGATTAACCCCTGAACATTTGGCGCCAGAGGCGGAAACTGTCTATGAGGGAAAAGTTACCATATCCCGCACACACACATGTATGCATACATATATACATTCGCTAGCTCAATTAGAGTTAGATGTCAATACGTCTCCTGCTACTAGGACTAACTACACTTTTTTAAAGAACTTGGCAATAATCAACAGAGGATTAACATCTTTACTAATAAACTATTCATTTCCAAGAGTATTGTTTCGTGAGTAGCGTGAGAATGTAGCTAACCAAGACATTTGAAATACACCAGGGAAAGCGGTATATTGGAGTAACTTCCCTTTTGTTATTGAGATACGTAGGCTTGTTTAGTAATCACTGTAGTGTTTTGTGGTTACAGTGCTTGTCATAAGATCACGCAACGCAGCTAAAAAACAGTCATTTCCAGCTGACTCATCGTAGTTTGATTTCTGATCGTACCATGAAGACGGAGCCGTTAATGAACCTAGTCAGCCCATTCTGATGATAGTCGTATGTTGCCAATGGTTAAGAGTCGAGCTAGAGGTGGATGAGAGACGATAGCATTCAACTCCACCTCTAAGAGAGATACATTAAGGTGTCTTCTAATGTTAAAATTTTCATTGTCACTGTGTGTCAATGTTTGATCTCAAAAGACTAGTGTTGTCAATAACAGAATATGATACTGTTAACATGTACATGGTCTTATTTTGTGTAATGCATGTCTGCTTGAGAATAGGCGATTTCAATTTTTAATCATGTGATGTGATGTTCAAATGTGTTTTATATGCAGCGTATCTACTACGTCGGGGATGAAAGCTGCGACGTTTAGACCCAGCCATGATCTAATAGATATTTAAACAATTAGGCAACGGCCTACAGTTTGATGAAGTTGGACAACTAGACATACATTTTCTTTACCATAGCCGTATAAAGTGTGTGTGTAAATAACATATATGTTGTCAAATCCTTGAATTATTTTTTACAGTTAGTTAGTTTTTACTGTGACATTTATACCCAGAGTTATTTCACACGTAGTGACTCTTATTCCCCATATTATGACATTTAACGTTGACATCCTCTGGTGCAGTTCATCAAAAACCTTCAACTGCACCCCATGAGACTAACCAAAAACTGTGGATCCGCCTTGAGGCTCACTGAAAGCTCCCTATTGCATCCTCCCTTGCTAAATTATTGAAACTTTATTCCTAGCTCCAGCCCGCACTAAACATTGGAGAGGCTCAGGCTGCGATGCCTATTACTTTTCAGTTGCGATTCCCATCGGACCCGAGGCCAAGTCTGACAATGCTTCACCCTGCCACCTAAATAAATCTCCTCCCGATAACTTAGACAGATAGAAGGACAGATAGACAGCCATTGCGCACTTAATCCTCGTCGCTCTGAGTAGAGCACACATTCCTGGTGGTTCCATACGTCTTTAGTTCCTTGGCTATAGATCTCCTCCAGGTGTTTATTTCATTCCAGGTGGTTCCATACGTCTTTAGTTCCTTGGCTATGGATCTCTTCCAGGTGTTTATTCCATTCCTGGTGGTTCCATACGTCTTTAGTTCCTTGGCTATGGATCTCTTCCAGGTGTTTATTCCATTCCTGGTGGTTCCATACGTCTTTAGTTCCTTGGCTATGGATCTCTTCCAGGTGTTTATTCCATTCCTGGTGGTTCCATGCGTCTTTAGTTCCTTGGCTATGGATCTCTTCCAGGTGTTTATTCCATTCCTGGTGGTTCCATACGTCTTTAGTTCCTTGGCTATGGATCTCTTCCAGGTGTTTATTTCATTCCTGGCGGTTCCATGCGTCTTTAGTTCCTTGGCTATGAATCTCTTCCAGGTGTTTATTTCATTCCTGGCGGTTCCATGCGCCTTTAGTTCCTTGGCTATGGATCTCTTCCAGGTGTTTATTCCATTCCTGGTGGTTCCATGCGTCTTTAGTTCCTTGGCTATGCATCTCTTCCAGGTGTTTATTTCATTCCTGGTGGTTCCATACGTCTTTAGTTCCTTGGCTATGGATCTCATCCAGGTGTTTATTCCATTCCTGGTGGTTCCATGCGTCATTAGTTCTTTGGCTATGGATCTCTTCCAGGTGTTTATTTCATTCCTGGTGGTTCCATACGTCTTTAGTTCCTTGGCTATGGATCTCATCCAGGTGTTTATTCCATTCCTGGTGGTTCCATACGTCTTTAGTTCCTTGGCTATGGATCTCTTCCAGGTGTTTATTTCATTCCTGGTGGTTCCATACGTCTTTAGTTCCTTGGCTATGGATCTCTTCCAGGAGTTTATTTCATTCCTGGTGGGTCAATGCGTCTTTAGTTCCTTGGCTATGGATCTCTTCCAGGTGTTTATTTCATTCCTGGTGGTTCCATACGTCTTTAGTTCCTTGGCTATGGATCTCTTCCAGGTGTTTATTCCATTCCTGGTGGTTACATACGTCTTTAGTTCCTTGGCTATGGATCTCCTCCAGGTGTTTATTTAATTCCTGGTGGTTCCATACGTCTTTAGTTCCTTGGCTATGGATCTCTTCCAGGTGTTTATTTCATTCCTGGTGGTTCCATACGTCTTTAGTTCCTTGGCTATGGATCTCCTCCCGGTGTTTATTTCATTCCTGGAGGTTCCATACGTCTTTAGTTCCTTAGCTATGGATCTCCTCCAGGTATTTTATCTTTCTTCCTCTTTTTTCTCTTTCCGATTTCATACTCACGCACGAATGCACGCATACGCAATCATATACGGACATGCAGTCGCGGTAGCGCGCCCATACGCACATGCACATGCACAAGCACACATGCACGCACGTACGCCTGCCTATCCAACACCACTGATTCTGCAACGATGCTAAATCATTCCTTTTCACAGCCCACGATCCACACCAGGGTGATCGCGTGTACGAAAGCAAAAAGTAAATTGCTCTGTTGATTTCGGAGTGAGCTATTTTGCTATTGAAAGCATCAAGTGGGCATCATCAAAACGTCCTTCGCCTCAGCTGTACAAAGAGTCTGCTCAGCTTGAATATTACGTCGTCAGGAATTACACAACCACCGCACAACGCGCTTCGAGCTTGTACCCTTTATTTATATCACAGCAACACGTCAAATCTTTTTAGTGAAAAAACTAACTTTTTTACCATTGAATGCATCAATTGAAAATCCGTTGAAAAGCACATGTCAAAAGTGGTACTCTTGGGATATAATAGACTACATCGCCAACTCGGCGGGAGTACCGGATATGGCTGTACGTGATACTGAATGAATGACGTTATTTGGTGTAATCAATTATTATGTTTTGTAAGCGTATGTTTTAGACAGTGGAAGTAGGACGTTAATAACTGAAGGTTTAAATGTTGCGGAATCGCTGGATCTTGTCATTCGACACCCGTCGGTACGCTCCAACATCTGTCCGAGGAAAGGTAAGAGAACATCTAAATTATCTTCTTAAAATCATGCTCAAAGGCGGATCTTGTTAATGCATGTATCAGTTGAGCTAGAATTGTTATTCGACTTTCACGACGATGATGTCAAGTAAAATATGCTATTTTAAATCGGAATAAATATATTCTGTTTCAACAATATTGCGGTAGAGTTACGTTTACGATTTTAATACTAGCGTGTCATTCTACATCATACAGTAACGTTTATCCTAATGCTGAGATATGTGTTAATACAGCTGCGCGATCAAGACTGTTTTATGAGAGTTTTTCGTGGCACAACCATTTACAAGTGCACAACCGTATACATATACAAAGCCGACTTCAGCTCCACATATCAACCAGACTCAGAATGGATGGTACGGAACTATTTCCTATGTCCTGTATATGCTTATACGCAACAAAATAGTGAGGCGTTCGCCCGGTTGAAACGAGAGAAAACATGTTCCCATAGACAAGACAGAACAACGAGAGGCTGCTCTCGTAAAACGGTACGAAATTACAGAAATAGACTTAGACAGTAATGACCGTTACAACACATAATGCATATGAGTGACTAGTGCTAATATCTATGTTGTAGTATCGAAACATGTCGGTCGTCAATCACACACAATTTGTTGTTATGCATTGTCCCGCGAGACGATGTTTTGGAATAAATTGGCAAAGCATCGACGGCGTACACACGCGTTTTGTACGTTTAGCACGCTTGTGCATCTACAAAGAATTGGTAACTTAGGTGTTTTTGTTTTTTCTTTCAGCGACGAACGTCCACCATGAATAAGCTGCTCGTCTCGTTGCTGTTGTGCGCAACAATCGTTGCATATTCCGCATCATATAAGTAAACCTTCCTAACATGGAATGTGCGGTGGCGTAGTTGTAGAACTTTAGATTCTCAATCCTAAGAACACGGGATCGAATCATACTGTTACCATTTCGAACCTTGGACAATTCCGTTCATTCCGCGTTTCTCTGGTTCACCCATATTTAAAAAAAAACTATACAGAAAGTGGTGGATGTACGTTCATGGATAGTCTTCGCGTAGGAATGGTAACGTGGCTTATTTGTTTCCACACAGGGAGACAGTTTTCGAATAAACTCGTCTGCCTGTGAATCAAGTGAAAAGCGTGCTGAGCAATTCTAAAGACAGTATTCTACATAAAAACGTTTTTTGTAGTTTTAACATACCACTATAATCGAATCGTTCATGTTGTTTCATGTTTGCATTTTGTAACCAATATTAGTAATCAAACAATGTTGTTAACAGTAACGATATTGATGACATGTCACAATATGACTTCTATAATTATTGACATGTTGTCTGAAAACATTGTGATATGGTAAATTATAAATTAGTAGTTATTCGGCAGACTTTACTGACCAAATGTGGTACTTATATACAAAATAACTGTTATGCGGGAACATCACTTGTAGAAATACGTTAAATACGTTACTGTAATTTACTCGAATTCAGAGGAGAAAATTTTTTGTGTTTTAGCACTTGCTCAAAAGTGTTGTGCACATTAAACGCAATCTTCGTAGTAGACCGTAATGGGACAGAGCTAGATCATCGGACTCTCAACCGAGAGAAGCCGATTTCGAATCCTATGCTGCGGTGTCGAACCTTGGACAAGTTCGTTCACTCTACGTTTTTCCAGTTCACTCTGTTCAGCTGTATGGATGAGTAAATTTATATAGACAGTGGTGGTATATATTTGTGTACGAGTCTTCGTCTAATTATTCCCAGATTCAGTTCAACAGGTCTGCTAGGGAATAAAGTGTAACACGCTTTGAGCAGTCCTAATGATTAGATATTGTGCTATATAAGAACTTACCTTTACCGTTTAACTTTGTACATACCATTACTGCGCTTGTTCGGAACGAGAACACTAACCATAGACAGTATGACTGTCAGAATGCAAGCGGTGACTGAACATGTTTACTTGAAGGTGAATAATTAGATGACAAATTAACAATGATCTAGTGTGCGTTTGCAAGCAAGATGAAATCCCGGTCATTTTGTAGACACTATGGAAGCATTACTTCCGCTACATGGCGTCAATGCTAACGCAGCTGCTTATTCGCATTTATTCAGCGTGCATGGACTCGTGCGATCGCAGACGAGATGGCGACTACCCGGGCTTATGCACGTATGACTGTCGCTACTATCTGCAATGTCGACGTGGGCGAGGTCACGTCCGCCGATGTCGCAACGGAATGTTCTTTGACAAGGACAGAAGACATTGTGTCAAAGGTAACTGCCTTTGTTTTTTACTCAAAATGCGTGTGTGCGTGTGTGCGTGTGTGCGTGTGTGCGTGTGTGCGTGTGTGCGTGTGTGCGTGTGTGCGTGCGTGCGTGAGCGCGTGTGCGCGTGTGCGCTTGTGCGCGTGTTCGCGTGTGCCTGTGTGCCTGTGTGTCTGCGTACGTGTGTGTGCGTGTGAGTGCGTGTGCATGCATACGTGCGTGCGGGTGTGTGTGCTGCTGGCAAGGAATGCGATGGGTTGTTTTTATTGTATTTTCGAAACACAGACATATATTAACCTAGCCTTAACATTATTGCTTTATAGTGTTCGGTGTTATTCATAATATTTCATGGTATATTGATGTTTCAATATATTACATATTGTTTTATGTTCGGCAGAACGTTGAACGAATAGCTTAAACACGAACGTCAAATTGCAACGCTTACGGTCAATGTTTAACATCCCGTGGATTCGAAAGAAAATGTCATGAATGCTTATTAGTGACGTCATCGCTGTTTCCCTTTTGCAGGATGCCCGACCGGAAGCCGCGGAATCATCGACTGCTCCTCTCGTCCCGACGGACAATGGCAGCACTGCTGCTACTGCAACTTGTACGCATATTGCGCCAACGGTGGCATGTTCTTCCACCGCCGTTGTAAGGTCGGAGGCACGGTCTGGGACGACGTGGAGCACAAATGTCTTGGTAAATCGAGCACTTGTCTTATGAACCTCTTTGCCCGCTTTGGCGGGGGCGTCGTTGGTGGGGGCGGCTTTGGTGGGGGCGTCGTTGGTGGCTATGGTGGCTAAGAAGGATGACTTTACGGAATGTGTTAGTACCCGCTGGAGACCATCTTTATGCCGTAAGCTCCGCGAGTTCTACAGTAACAAATAAAATGAAGTCTTTGAGATTCTGGTTTGGTTCGTTCTTTGAATGAACGTTTATTCAGAACATTGATAACAATATATATACAAGACAAGACAACCAAACAAGTTTAACTATAATACAAGTGAGAATTTACAATGTTTGAAGGGGGTAAATCCTTTTCACAGCCCACGATCCACACCAGGGTGATCGCGTGTACCAAAGCAAAAAGTAAATTGCTCTGTTGATTTCGGAGTGAGCTATTTTGCTATTGAAAGCTTCAAGTGGGCATCATCAAAACGTCCTTCGCCTCAGCTGTACAAAGAGTCTGCTCAGCTTGAATATTACGTCGTCAGGAATTACACAACCACCGCACAACGCGCTTCGAGCATGCACCCTTTATGTATATCACAGCAATACTTCAAATCTTTTTACTGAAAAAACTTACTTTTTTACCATTGAAAAAGTGAAAATCCGTTGAAAAGCACATGTCAAAAGTGGTACTCTTGGGATATAATAGCCTACATCGCCAACTCGGCGGGAGTACCGGATATGGCTCTACGTGATACTGAATGAATGACGTTATTTGGTGTAATCAATTATAATGTTTTGTAAACATTTCTTTTCATTTTTATAGCAACGGTTATTTAAAGTAATGTTATTGTTACTGGCTCAATTCAAAAGCCTGTGTTTTCATATAATCAAACTGTATCTCTAATTAACAACTATAAATATTTAGTAACGCAATTGTTGATGTTGTTAATATTATCCCCTACCCTCCACTACTAAAATCTATATTTTAGATATCGGTAAGAATTATTGTTAGCAAAATGATGTGCCCCACAAATTGGCCCGCCCCCAAATCTTCAACACTGAACACTAAAATTCGCCCTCTGTCCAACCATGTGCGGTAGACCTCTAATAACGTCGACGCTAGCACACAATTAATGATGATATCATTACAAGCAAGGAGTCTCTATTGATATACAGTCTTTGATTACAAGTTTCCGTATTTTCCACCTGACAACTATTTAATGATGTCGATGGTTGTGTTTCTTGTCTCTCCTGTCGCTCAATGGCAAAGCGAACGGATTGTTTGCGAACTTCGACGGAAAGAGACGAGACATCCGATGTTCAGATTGACGAAGTTGCGGCTTACAGTGAACGCATTGACAGTAGGCTAATACGTAACTGTTTGACGTTAAAATTAACGTGCTGAAGGATTTACGATGACTGTAATCTGTGAATACACTTTTTTCGCCATTGACACATATGGTAAATTAAACACCCTCCTTCCATCGAAAGGTGTTTTGTGTTTGGGTGACCGGCTTGCAGAATCCTTCCACAGATTACTCACCATCTTCAACTGGCAGTTATTATAGTCGGGTAGTGTTGTTATTTAATCTAAATGACTTACTGATTGCCGATGGTGTCATTATCACGACATATGTATTATCAATTGAGCGTTCAAAGCACCCATGGATAATAGAAAAGAACGGAGTTAATGGCGTTGCTAGGGTTGCTTCCTTGGTCAATATATTGACTGTCCCAACTGTTCCCGAAATGCTCCGCGAAGAAGCTCCTGTTGCCTGGATGACGGCACTTTTTGGCACCTAGAGGAAGATGGCACTTTGAAATAGTAACGGTAGCTTCAGTTTACCACTGATCGAGGTAGAAAACATGATTGGCTCACGGGCTAACGATAAAATATAAAATAAAACTAAATTGAATACTTATATTGAAACAAGTCACACAACAAAATAAACCACAATTTAAATGATGCAAAATTACTATCATATCACCCGCTTAGTGACTAAATGGCGCGTTATACAGTGAATACGTTTCTCGGTCGACATATGTACAAACAACTAAACATTACACTAAATAAACTGAATACAAATACAAACTAAGAAATAATTCAACTGTACGACGAGCAATTGATGGTAAGCTCGACGATTGACCCGACAATTGATGTATGTAGCCGCTCAAATACAGCCGATTAAAAATGATGTACGTCGTCGAGTGGTTAAGGCTTGGACTTTCGAAATACTGAAATTTTTGTTCACTATTCGAATACCTTCAGAGTAATAAAAAATTTCAAGTTTTTTACGTGAAGATACGGTTTATTTTGTGTAGTGCTATTTTAAACTTAACTTCGTTACTAAACATTCATAACATAAAACATTAATAATAATTTTATGCATATATGAATTAATTAAAAATAATGATGGCATCTAATGCGATTTCAAATTTGCGAGTTAACACTCAAAATGCCTGTTATGGGTCAGCCCCTCTTCTTGGCGAGTTCACGCATTCAGCGAGAGCCGAATAAGCGAGACAAAAAAATCAGTTGTTTGATCCGGATGATGATGAATTGAACGATGGTGCCTGCTATTATTAGAAGTAATCTACGATAAAGGTAAAAGTAAGTTATTGTATAGCGCAATATCCAGTCATTACAACTGCTCAACGCCATTTACACTTTACTCCCTGGCAGACATTTTCAATCGAACACCATCTCGACTTCTCCGGGGAGCATCCCGCCACGCTGCAATTAACTCGCGAAAACTCTTCGTACACAAATATTCACAACTATCTATAGCCAAGTACTCATTCATTCAACTGATTGAACTGGAGCATCGTAGAATGAACGAACTTGTCCAACAATCGACACGGCAGCACGGGATTCGAACTCTGGTTCTCACGATTGAGAGTCGAGTCTGTTGGTCTAGTCACGGCGCAATTGCTCCACTGCGCTCCACTGGAGCTCCATTGGCTACTGTTGGACTAACTGGCCGCCAATCTACCAAATAACGATGCATTAAAAGCAAAGGGAGTTATTTGGAAAGAGTTATTTGTTTACCTTTTCGCCACATTTAGTTTTATAGGTCCGTTCTCCATAGGGCGAGAAAAGGCCTGGTGTATAACTCAGATTAACCTGGCGTTGTGAGGTGGCGCCACCTTTGTCGCCCTCACAACTCTTGTCAGTGAGTTCACGATGGCGAGAGAGTGTCGGACGAGTGAGACTTTGGTCTTGTGTTCGCACTACTCACTGTCGCTGTAACTGATGACATGATCAGCTATATAGTTAGCGAGAGTTATATGTAGATCAACTGCACGTAGGCCTACTTCTCAAATGTCAGAGATAGTCTTTGAATAAATATTCAAATAAAGTACTTTCACATGATGATGAATTTTCAACAGTCAGCTGTATAGATGAGTAATTGTTTTTTGACATAAGTGGATATAATAAGTGATCGAGTATCTTCGCGCATTAAGTGCAGCGTGGCTGAATGCGTCCCAGGGAAGTCGAGATGGTGTTCGAATGAACAGATTTGCCAGGGGATGAAATGCAAAATGCTTTGAAAAGTCTAAAGGCCTGGATATTGCACTACATAAGCCTTTATGTATTTTAGTTGCTCTAAAGCAAAATTTTGATCTTTATAATAATTAAAAGTGAAACTGAATTCTCTAGTACTGGTTACTAATGACGTGGTGAGTCCAAGGTTATAATGGAAGATTACGATGATGTCATTCAGTGTCATGGGTACTGAAGAAGTCAATACACTTTGGATATGAAAAATAAAAAATGTTGATCTGAAAGAACAATCCTCAAGAATGTTCAGTAAGATTAATAGTATCGTTTTGGAGAGTGCTTAACATGTATACGTTTTTCGCAGGTAGCGTTTCCTCTAAGAATTACGCCACCAAACCGCCCTAAATGAATATACAATGTTGGCAGCGAGAGTTTACAGGTTATATATCCAAATATAGAACAGAAACAACACATATGGGATGCATAGGTTTTAGTACAGGACCCAAGAAAGAGAGAGTGACGACTCGTTCTTATATTAACTGACGTTTCCGGTCGACTGGCGAATGTCTTATTGACGTTCACGATTGAATGAACGTGGTTATGTTGTTTTCGTCCTTGTCACGGAGAGGCAATCTTCAAACATAATATACGACTATAAACGTTAGGACAAATACATGACGAACGAGTGGCTGATAATATTATATATGATATATCCATGTATGTATGCATGTGAGTATATATGTATGTATGTATGTATGTATGTATGTATGTATGTATGTATGTATGTATGTATGTAAGTATGTATGTATGTATGTATGTATGTATGCATGTACGCATGTATGCATGTATGCAGGTATGCATGTATGTATGCATGCATGTATGCATGTATGTATGTATGTATGTACGTATGTGTGTACGTATATATCTACATATATATATACATACGTACATACAAACATGTATTCATGCATACGTATATTATATATAAAGAGAGAGAGAGAGAGGGGGGAGAGAGGGAGAGAGGGAGAGAGGGAGAGAGGGAGAGAGGGAGAGAGGAAGAGAGGGAGAGAGGGAGAGAAGGAGAGAGGGAGAGAGGGAGAGAGGGAGAGAGAGAGAGGGAGAGAGAGGGTGAGAGGGAGAGAGGGAGAGAGGGAGAGAGGGAGAGAGGGAGAGAGGGAGAGAGGGAGAGTGGGAGAGTGGGAGAGAGGGAAAGAGGGAGAGAGGGAGAGAGGGAGAGAGGGAGATAGGGACAGAGATAGAGAGGGAGAAAGGGAGAGATGGAGAGAGGGATAAAGAGACGATAGAGGGTAAGAAGACGAGAGAGAGAGACAGAGTGAGATGGAGAGAACGGTAGAGAGGGACATTGAGAAGTGATAGAGGGAGACAGGAACATGAATTAGAGGGTAGAGAGAGAAAAGGAGGATGAAACAGGGAGAAGAAAGGGCGGAGAAGGAGAGAGAGATAGACCCATTTAAGCGCACCACACATACCCTCTCTAACCTCTACAACACTTGTTGATAACAAAACCACGCCTTCCTTGTGATTCCACTATATGGATTCGTCAACCAATAACCAATTAATTACCACAACAATGAAAGTCCATACGTCTCACCTGGCGTCGTTCGCATAGAACATATGTTTTTCACAAGTGGTCGAATTCCAAAGACACTTGTGAGCGTCGTCGTCCCAGACTAGACCTCCGACCCCGTACCGACTGTGGAAGAACAAGCCGTAGTTGGCGCACGTGGCGTACAGGTCGCAGTAGCAACAGTGCTGCCAGAGCCCGTCCTTCTGGTCGTCGCAGTCTACGACTCCACGAGATCCGGTCGGGCAACCTGGTTGTGTGGAAAAAGTAACGACACACAACTACTGAACACTTGCTTACACCGGACCATGAAACAACAAACCAAACATATCACTATTACATTATTTTGATCTCAAACGCGTTGCCGCTAATGGTTTTTTTAAATTACTGATTGAGAACGTGGGCACGAAGTTACAGTGGCGCCCTCTGAAGAGTGGCTCACCACTCAATTCGTCAAATGTTTCCAGCTTTCTCCGATAGGTAGAAAGGTATGTCGAGAACACGTAAATAAATTATTTTAATAACTACCTTTTGGTGGATCCGTTATAAGCCCTTGCGGGTATCTTAGGAATCTTCATAGTTGCACTACATTCCTATTTTTTACCTGTATCAGTTGTTCTTGTATCTTTGCAACTTAAATAAATTTATTATTATTATTATTACGTACATCGTCCAATGTAAGATCCAAAACGACTTGTCGAAGGAAACAAACGCACAGAAAGAGGCGAGTAAACATCCGTACCTAGTTGTAGATACATCCAGACTGTTCATACAGTCAGCGTATTAATATTACACATTCTTCAAAATATTTTGTTGAATCTATATCTTCTTAATACGTCCAACGATCAATTATCTACCGTTTAGAATACACCATTTATAGCAGAACCAAAACAGTCTTTCGAAAAGAGTGGATTTGGTAAGTATTGCACAATAACATGTGTACATAGTATGCTCAGTTGATCAGAATCAACACGCGAGGCCTGTGAGCCACGATCTAATAAACGTATGTGTTTCAACATAACATATAGTGTACCTTTCTTCGGAATGAAACATTACATAAAAAGGCGATCGATCCAAGGCGATACATAACATTAGGCCTACTCAATTACGAAACACATTCAACGAACAAGTATTTCATATCTATAATCATTCTTATAAATACTTAAGTTACCTGACATTAATTAACCATGCATAGCTATACAATTATTACTATGTGCGATGAAAACCGTGGCATCATATTATGTCATTTGCACATTCTTTTATTCATAACAAACATTATCGCTCAATTATTAACTGCATATTTATGTTGCTTGTTTACGACAATATGCAGACGGTATACAACCAACAATTTATGCGTGTAAACTTTAAATCTTTCGTGACATGTGCGACACACGTTTGTGTTGCAAATTGTAAATTGACTATTTAAATATTTACCGTAAGAATCACGCCCGGAACTAAATTGGTCTTCTAGTATGTGTACCTTCGACACACTTCCTCGCATCGACATCGAAGTAGTATTTCGGGCGACATTTCATCTTAAACGAGAACCCGAAGAAGCAGATGACGTAGTGGCGACAGTCACGGGTGTAGCAGGAGGCGTACATTCCGTCTGGCATACCTGCACACGACCTCTCGCATTCTGGAAGACAGAGTTACGAGAAAGGGCCAATGACTTTCTTTTAGGCGTCGCATCTAATTATAATCGTCAGATTAATAATGTGATGTGTGCAGAGGCCCGTAGACCAAGACGGGGTCGAGACGCATCTTCGATGAGTCTTGACCGCGGTTCGAGCATATCGGCGCGAAGCGTCTCCTGCGAGTCTACAGCCAGTCCCGATGTGATGTGATCGCACACCAAGGAGACGAGAATGCATCTCGAGGCAAGACGGGTCGATGCGCGCGCTCGTGTGGACACATGGCGAATGCAAACACAAAATGGCAGATTTGTACTTGGCAAAAAAATTAACTTAAGGTAATTCTTTGATAATGCTAATCTCTTTATGATGTACAACTTATTCATTAATCCAGTTAATATGAATAATTCATGTAATTATATGCATTTATTTTATTAGAATTATGTTCAGTTAATCACAAATTACCAGGACAATATATTGATTTAATAACTCCGCGTAAGCGGAGTTTCCAGTTCGCGTCAGCATCCACGATCCACACAAAACATGCTCATGTATATTTGGTACTGTCCTTCATACTCCCGTTACCTCCGCTGAGTAGGGATAGTTTCCAGTTCGCGCCAGCATCCACGATCCACATAAAACATGCTCATGTATATTTGGTACTGTCCTTCATACTTCCGTTACCTCCGCTGAGTCTTATGGGGCCAGAAAACGTCCAGCTGTTGTTTATGTCACGGATTCATCAACGAAAAGAAGAAAATGGGAAATGGATTGGTTTAAAAGCGTGCTTTATTGAGCATACGTGCAGACTTATTTTACCCATGTACAAGCAAAAGTGGTTCACGTTAAACGTTTACTGCTTCACAATTTGACAAATATTACGCGAATAATATTGTTTATCTGCCACGACCGCATATACCGTAGCGTGTACGGATATTGTGTATCGTGAACCACGCCGGATATTGCATATTGCAATAGTCCGGAATACCGGTATAGTATTCCAGCCTTCGAAAATTCAACTTTTGACGGTGACCTTGTTTTACCTGCACTCCGCAGTTAGTGCACCAAGAAACAACTCCATGCCATACCTCATTTTGAAGGGGATACAATGCGCTTCCAAACGGCATGTAATATGGCCTAGTCTTTTCATGGTGGCCTGCACGTCAGCGATCTCGTAGGTCTTAGTGCAGGTCTCCATAGATCAATCATCATGTATACTTATAATAATGTATAAACTGTATTATGATGTACATAATTCATCTGAAATAAAAAATGTATCTATCTATGTAGATGTATGTAATGTAGAACGTTTATGGAGTGACGTAGTTTTAAACATTCGTCGTTTCGTGGTGACCTTGTTTAACCTTCACTCCACACCTACCGCACACTTGACAGCTCCCCGCCGTATTCCATATTTCCGGGGAGACAGTTGGCTTTCTAACGGTGTACGACATTGCCATCAGTTAATAGGTAACGTAGATATAGGTAACCATTTATATTGCATGATGTTTGCGGGATGACACTATTTCGAACATTTATCACTTGACGGTGACTCTGTTTGATCGTTGCTCCAGACCTACTCCATCAACTGACAGCTCCATGTCATGTCTCGTTTTGAACGGGAGAAATGGTTCTTTCATACAATATATGATACGTGCATCTAAATGGCGTATTTTATGGTCATTGTAACGTTATGCCTTTCGCTGCATTACAAAAAACATTTAATATTCATTATTTCACGGTGACCTTGTTTGACCTTAGCTCGACTCGTACCCTATCAGGTAACACCTCCATGTCGTACGGCACTGTGACGGGACGACAATACGGTTTCCAAAACGATATGACTTGGCTATCTTATTATTAAGTAAAATAGATATGCGATCATTGTAATGAAATTCATCAGGCTTCGTTGTGACGGGGACATGTTGAACTGTCAAATGGTATAACATTATGTATGGGGGGGCATTTAAATCGGTGCGATAGGTGGTTCTACCGCTCGCCTATTAGACGTACATCTCTAATTAATGCTACCAATATTGACTCATAAGTCTTGCCTTACAGTACGCTTAATACAATAACGGATTACTTACACTAAATCAATAAATCACAATTTAGAAAGACGGAAGTCATTAATCATCTGTTGATCATCGTATATGTGAATGCAACTTTTAAAATAACTAACCATTTGTAATAACTATACTTGCTTTTGGGCTGAAACAAAACAGTTGTGCTCACGTAATGGAATGACGTATTTGTATTTGGTACAGTCCGACCTAATTTAATATGGGGTCAAATAAACATATTGTTCTTGTTCTTCAAACACACATGGAGGAGCTGTGATTGACAGAGTGGCATTCCTCTTTCGAACTTCAGACAACTTTCTCATTTACCGCTGTCGTTAATCGCTTAAAATCATAGATATTTAGAATACCATGGATTAACCACTCACATACTTCCGGCGCTACAACACGTACTGCGCAGATTGTTACGCCTTTATGCATCAGACATTTCCGGTTAGATATGGATAGACGTATCCAATAACAAATACGCATAATAATTAGTTTATGAACCGCGTCAATTGAAGAACTGTACTAAACTATTTCACAGTTATCGTGCAGCATGCTGACCAAGGAACAAAATGGGGCCACGATGAGTGGAAACTTCGGATATTGGCTACGAAACAGTCTAATCAGCCGGGCTGTGACGACCCGGTCGAGACCGAGTTTCGAATCCGACTAACACGTTGAAGTGTCAGTGGCGATGAAATACGAACTCATATTGTTTCAAATATTACGCCGTAGAGAAAAGGAGTGTACAACCAACGTCACGAGATCGTGAGTGTGTGTGTGCCTGCTTGTGAGCGTGCATGTGTGTATGTGTGCTTGCGTGCGTGCGTTCGTCTGTTCGTGCGTGCGCGCGCGCATGCGTGGTGCGCGCGCGTATGGCATGTGCGCGTGTTGGTATGCACGTGTGTGAGTGTTCGCGTGTGTGCGTGCAGAATATTATTATTGTGTTTCCAGCCTGTCGTGTGTTACTCACCGATCAAATCTTATTTGCACGTTAGTTATCCATCCTCTGATTAGCTAACACTTATTTGTTACGGGGAAATCGTTAATGTGATGCAAATTTAGAAACTCTCCGAACCGTAACCACATGATTTCTGATTTCGAGATGATGTACGTGACCTAGTTTTTATGTTTATCGAAACGGCTGTCTCTCCATCATCCTGACGGCCCTATAGTGTAGTATTTGAAAATGTTAAATTACCTCAATTAATCAACCCACAAACGCACCAGGCATACATATACTAATAAATATATATATATATATGTATATATATATATATATATATACACATATAAATATATATATATATATATATATATATGTGTGTGTGTATATATATATATATATATATATACACATATCAATATATATATATATATATATATATATTATATATGTGATAGACATAACAGCTCATCGATGTTGTATGCATTTTATATTGCTTGTTCTCCAACAATTCGGTCGTGTTGTTCGGGAAGCTACGTATTAAAGTTTAATTAACATAACATGTGTTGCAACTGTACCACGTGAAATATTAGTAACAGGTTATATTTGAACATCAACTGTCCATTCGTTGTTGTATTAATTTTAAGTCCGTTGCGTGCGGCTGTTCTTGTGCCTTTAACGGAGTAGATTGGATCCTGATTACCCTGTTTTATTATATTTATTATTGGATAATAATAATAATTATATTGTGGATGAATGTATACATAAGACAATGGCTGCAACATGACAGTTTCCATAATGTGTTCTAATAATAATCGCTCATATCAAAAACGTAAAAAAGCGGCTCTTGCATGACTTCTGGAATAAAATTGTAAATTGTAAGCGCGTTACTGATCGTTTGCAGGAGCGATTGTTTATCCAATTTGTTGGACTATACAGTGTCGCACGATAGAGCGGTGCGAGAGTCGGTCGCACAGTGTGAATGATGGGCAAACGGAGTGAAACAAAAGCCACACGTCAAAACGACAATAACAAGAGTTTCAGTTGATTTGATTGAGAAGACTTCACGGCAACGCTGCCACACCCTGGTATGATAGATGTACTTACTCTCGTCAGCGGAATAGCACAGCAGGATGACGGCGAACAACGCCAAGGTGAAGTACAGTTGCTTGCACATGGTTGCAGCCTGTCACTGACAACTGACAATGAGATGTGAATGTAATAATTGATTAGCATTAATTTTAAAAAGAAAGGTAGTTTTTTGATGTATTAATTAATATAATGTTTTTAAGACGATACTAACTATATTTAAGGTATACAGCGCACCAAATTATGCTTAGTAAGTCGGTATCAACGTTCGCAATTTGGAAGATACCCCCCAGGAGCATGTTCAAATGGTAAACAAAACATCCAGTTTCAAAACAAGCTTTATTGGCAATAATGCAGAGGCCTACTGAGTTAACGGAAATATACTTTGATGTTCAACACTTTCCTATTTCCCTACATTCAATATGGCAGACTTCCTGTTATAATTTACTATGCTGGCTAATTCAGCGTAGAGGAACAGACTGCCTTCCTTTATTAATGTCTACGCGTGAAATACATTACGTGATTACTAATATTACTCGAACTAAACTGCAGACATACAATGTTGAACACAGTGTAGAGGTATTCCTAGTTTATCACCACAAGTAAATATAATTAAATTGAACCAAAATTATAGTCGCAGTAAATACGATCCTAGCTCGTGCACGATCATGTGCGTCCTTTGATGTTAGTAGACATAACTTTTCACTTCAAATCATGATGCAAAGGTCCCGTTTAATATGGACGTTCCTTTGGGTCATAGGAAGAAAATTAGACACAAGTTGTATCGTAAAAGTCAAGATGGCCACCGTCGGCCTTCTTGGAAAACCTAACCGCCTCATAGACCATGAACCGTATGTCATAGAAACTATTATGATACATGTTTTCCAGCTAATCTGAGGTTCCTAAACTCAGTTCTGGCATCGACGTTTTAATTTGTAATGCATTTATGGGTCAAATCCGGGAAATATTATACAAAATAAAAGTTTATATTCTTATACAGTTTATGAAAACAGAATTTAGAGGCATTTTGATAACATTTATGGGACAGGAATCTAAACATGTCCACTAATTATGAAAAGTCCAAAATAACCTCTGAAATGGCTTTCTTATGCTGAATTTAGTTGAAAATAAGTCATCGCATTCTCAAGCTCTGATATGAGGATATAGAAACACTAGGGAAATTTTTTTCGCCGCTGCAACTTCAGTTTCTCCGCTGTCTCGGCTGTGAACTCATGTCATCCGAACATGGGGAGACAGTGCTGTTGAAAATATTGTTTATGTCACGCCGCACACACGTTTTACATTCGAAAAAAATACACATTAATCGTCTCATAATATTTTTATTTCCAACCGCCATTGATGCTCGCCAAAAACAAACATCCACGATCACATTTAATTGGGGCAGAACCATAAGTCTGTCCCCCGGAGAAATTTCAGGGTGGCAGACCCTGACCCTCCTGTTCCCCCGTCTATGACTCCATGTCTCTCTTTTGATTAAGTGGGCAACACGAAAGAGCTGCGGGAGGCCGCCACTCTTGGCTTGGATAAGAAAGTCAATGACTGTGCTCCATTGTTAGGTCACAAAGGTATGTTGTCAAAACTTTCAGCTGGTGACACGATCGCTATTGATGCCTTTTATCAGATTGCGTGCCTGACACGGCTCTACAGGAGAGCAGAGACGGTCGGATGTGACATGCCTGAGAGTCAAAACACTCAGATGATGCGAGCATATGTTCTCAACGAGTTACTGGACTTCGTTGAAGTAAACCTTGATTCAAGGTCATCACTGGCAATGGCTGACTTGACGTCCCTGTATGACAAGCGCCGCGCTGCTCTCGGTTTTCCCTACTTTAAATGCAATACAACACGCCTTAGAGAGGATATTGAGCGCATGATTCCTGACATCAAGCCGGTACACATGAATCTTTGCTGGTCTCTTGTATTCGACGATGACCTAAGCAAAGCTGTACTTGATTATTTTATATGAAAGGCAATATATTAGCTGAAGTCTCCATCCTCCACAAAGCAGATCCTCCGGCAAGAATATCTTCACATGAGGCAGGCTTTCATTGGTTCATTGTCTACTTCATGTGAAGCTGAATCCATTACACCTACGTTGAGATCATTCTTGCACATGTTTCTCGATGGATCAGGTATTGATCAGCCACCTCCTGGATCTGAGAAGTCCAACGTTACAACATCCATCGGGCAGCAGATCATCTTTAATTCTGTTGGGCGCAGATCCACGAAACCTGGGAATATTCCTCGTCACATCAGGGAGAAGTAAACACCAGCTTTGCTGTATATGGCTATGAAAGTATATCTTAAAACAGGCCGTGAATCTCTAATCGATGTTATGCATCAACGAGGACTGCGCATCTCATACGACCGTTTGGGAGTGTTGAACACAGTAACTGGAAATTCAGAGATTGGCGATTGTGAGCAGGTCGGTGTGGTGGTGTCATCTCAGGCTGTCAAGACGTGTTCACCACAGGCGAGTTTGACAACATCGACCACAACCCATCCTCTACGATGGCAAAATACAAGCACCACTCGATAAGCCAATGGGCTTTCCTGTCCACCTGCCATCTAGAGTTAATTATCTGGATGACAACCTTGTTAAATAACGTTAAGTGTCCAGAAATCAACGCTATAGCGGAACTATACGGACCGATGCACTGCTCTAGCCCTTTTACCAGAAAAAAAGATAAATTATTTAACAAAATCTCACCAGTATCCATTCTTTAGGATTACTCGAAGCACCTTACACGAACATGTGGTTCAGCGTACTTAAATATGTAATCCTACACGTCATTAAATGTGTAATTCTACACGAGAACTAGCGCAGGTTTGGTGAAATTGTACGTTTTGTTTGCTGACTACACTCGAGTAGGTTGTTAGTTGTATGTTCGAGACAACGCGCAAAAGCTGTCAAGCAGCTTCATATAAACAACCTGATTCGATGTGTGTCTGTCAAGTTTCACGTCGTCAAATTAAATCAAGAATCGGCCTCTTCGGTAACGAGTGGCGTCAGAATGTTTCATGCAACATGGGATGACACCGGGTTTAGTTGAAGAGTTGATCTGCTGCATCTCATAACGTCATTATTTGTTATCACGTCGCTCCAGTGAACATTTGTACAATTCCCAACAATTCTAATTAAAAAAAAATTGCCACCCAATCTGGATGACAGGTGGACAAAGAAGCCTTTTGGCTTATCGAAAGTTCACCCATTTTTATGTATGTGTATCCCGCCCTTCTGAGGTATATGTACATTGTTTGTTAAACACATTCACGCGGCTTTCACCCACACAATCAACAAATGACTGTTCCATTCATATTTAAGTTATTCACTTAAAACCGATTGAATTTCAATTATATTTGGTTTGCTTTTGGTCAGGTATCATATTCATAAAGCAATGTTCTTTAGAGAGTTGCCCAGAAATATTCTTCTCTTGGAAACGTTCTTACTTTGCATTTCCATACATGTCAGTGAGGTTGACATTTGCTCGCCCTGCTAGGCCAATTCGTTGACAAACGACTTTGCCTTTTTGTAAATTTACACTTTATGTTTAATTACATCAAAACGAATAGTGCCGCCCACTATTAGATATATTTCATGGTCAACATTTCGTTTAACGCCAGTCTTTCATCAAAGTAAGCAGAACGTCTCCACAGGCTGGTGAGATCTTTCAAGTATCGTACGTAACTCTGCAAGACACAAAAACAACTCTAACATCTAAAGCAATTGACATATTTCACACGGGGGTCTCTTTTTGTCAATGCCGCCTAGCTGTCCGTCAAAACGCCTTCTACGTCACCTGTAAGCGAAAATGTTCTCATAATGTGAGTGGTCGTATTTGTTGTCGTTATTTACCAACGAAGCAGTAATTTCACCTAGAACAGTTATCTCGGTCTGCGTCTTTATTTGTGTATTTCTATTAAAATGGATTTAAGTTGTATGTTAATAACTGGCTGGCAGCAGCAGATGAACCGGTTGTGATCTCTCATAACGAATTTCAATATCCAGCAATGTCAACAGCGAAACGTTCGAGCGATAAAATGAAGCTGCTGTTTGAGTTAGACTACATGAGGCGCTACAATGCCCGTAACGTTTGCATTGCATTACGAGTATCGAGTATGTAGTAACGCTAACATATAGGTCGAATTGTCGGCTTTGGTCAAAGCGTAATAAATATTTTGGGAGGCACTGTTGTTATTTTATATAACACCAGTGTCTCCCAAAATATTTACTGTTTCTCGACTGAATGTGTTTTATTGAACCAAGTTAGCACAAGCTATTAAGCGGAGACATAATTCAGTTAATGTCAAATACTAAAGTAAGTTTCTCATCGATATATGTTTGTGGAGATGTTCGAAAGAATTGTAAACATATAGATCTATTAATTGTTAATTTTAAAATAAATATAAGAGAGTACACCTCAAACGTATTTTCTGTCTTAGTCATCCCTCTGTATGTCTTCGTCCAACTTTTGCTCGCGTTCCGACCACCTGAAAGAGACAATAGGACTAATATCATGGCGGTTAACTAATTATTATATTGTGTGTGTGTGTGTGTGTGTGTGTCTGTGTGTGTGTGTGTGTGTGTGTGTGTGTGTGTGTGTGTGTGTGTGTGTGTGTGTGTGTGTGTGTGTGTGTGTGTGTGTGTGTGTGTGTGTGTGTGTGTGTGTGTGTGTGTGTGTCTGTGTGTGTGTGTGTGTGTGTGTGTGTGTGTGTGTGTGTGTGTGTGTGTGTGTGTGTGTGTGTGTGTGTGTGTGTGTGTGTGTGTGTGTGTGTGTGTGTGTATGTGTGTGTGTGTGTCTGTGTGTCTGTGTGTGTGTATGTGTGTGTGTGTGTGTGTGTGTGTGTGTGTGTGTGTGTGTGTGTGTGTGTGTGTGTGTGTGTGTGTGTGTGTGTGTGTGTGTGTGTGTGTGTGTGTGTGTGTGTGTGTGTGTGTGTGTGTCTGTGTGTCTGTGTGTGTGTGTGTGTGTGTGTGTGTGTGTGTGTGTGTGTGTGTGTGTGTGTGTGTGAGAGAGAGAGAGAGAGAGAGAGAGAGAGAGAGAGAGAGAGAGAGAGAGAGAGAGAGAGAGAGAGAGAGAGAGAGAGAGGAGGAGAGAGAGAGAGAGACAGAGACAGAGAGTGCGTGTGTGTCCGCGTGTGTGTGTGTGTTTGTGTGTGTGGGTGTCTGTGTGTGTTTTCTGCGTGTGTGTGCGTGTGTGTATGTGTGTGTCTGTGTGTGTGTGTGAGCGTGTGCGTGTGCGTGTGTGTGTGAGTGTGTGAGTATGTGAGTGTGTGAGTGAGTGCGTTTGTGAGTGCGTGAGTGCGTGAGTGTGTGAGTGTGTGAGTGTGTGTGTGTGTGAGTGTGTGAGTGTGTGAGTGTGTGAGTGTGTGAGTGTGTGAGTGTGTGAATGTTTGAGTGTGTGAGTGTATGAGTATCAATGTGTTTGTTGCAGTTTAAGAACAAGTAAAAAACGAACCTATTTTGGTGACATTTGTGAGCATTTTGGCATAATGTTGCTTATTTTGCAAACGGGCATGTTGTCAAGGTGAGAGGGTAAGACGTCACAACAGAACTATGATAACAGTACGTCATATGTTACGTATGCTGTCTAATTATCATACTAAATGTAGCGCAACCAGCGAGCATGAACAAATATGCCATTTCAATTCGGCAACAACTGGGTTTATTTTAATTCTTTATTTCACATGCATAAAATATACCCAGAGCTATATGGGATGTAGTTGTAGAAACTATTCCGTTGCGTCATGACGCGTTCATTGCTTTCAAAATTCAGTTGTCTTCAACATAACAGCATCTAACTTGTTTGTGGATTCAGTTACGTTCATCGTTTTGGAAATGTGGTAAATTACCTTTCTGAATTGCTCAAACGCCTCTCAATGCCTTCGAAAGCGTTGAACTGATTCACTTCTCGGTTGTCATGTGACGTTGTTGGTGTTCATCACATGACAACACAAGAAAATCGCTGGAACATTACAGGCGTTGTCTGTGTTGAGAGTTGGCGCCTCTATCTCGGTTACCATACCAACTACTTCACCAATCTTTCTTCGCCAGAAGTGAATCAGTTCAACGCACCGAGGCATTGAGAGGACGGTGTAGAAAAACATTTAATCAGCCCTGAATGATTACGTGTGTTGTGACGTCATCTTCTCTTTCAATTATGTTTCTATGCAATTTATAAAGGTGCAATTACCAAAATGAATTGGTAGATGTGTGTCTTTTTTATTTTGCTTATTCATTATGTTTAATAGCATGAACATATGTAATGCCTCCCGTCGCTGGCTACACATAGCTGCCAACACTTCTTTCAAAGCACGTCGTTCGTTATAATAAGAAAAACATCTGCAAGTCATTTGATTCCCACCTAATGTATCGGAATTGTGTTGGTTACAAAAACACAAACACACCTAATGCAACTGATACATCATTTCATTTGATGGATTTTTCGTACAAGTTTAGGAATCATTTATGTAGAATCCATCAAGAAAAGGGAATATTTCGAATTACTCTGAAAGAAACACATTACCTGAGGAACATAATTTCCAAACGCCAAACAGGACGTCACGTCTACTGGTCGAGGACAGAAATATGCGATGATATATGTGTGCGACATCCATAATGCAAGATGATCGAAATAGAATAAGATGCAAACGTCGGTGATGAAGAAAACGGTGGAGAAGATGGTACTAGAAGAGGAAGAAGAATAACGAGAAGAACCAGTAGGAGCAAATATACCAAGGTAGAAAAAGACAAAGCAGAATAAAGACGAAGGAGCGCATATCATAGAAGACGGAAGAACAAGATGGAGAAGTAGGCAAACTAGAAGAAGAACACAAATCTTAAATGAAGGTAGAAGACGAACAATAACAATAGAAGAAGAAGAACAGAAGACGAAGAAAAAGAAGAAAACGAACAACTATAAAAATGTAGAGGAGAACTTGATAAAGATGACAACGAAGAAGGAAGACGTGTCGCACAGCTTACTTTTCGCTCTACATGAAGACTATTGATTCTCGTACGCCGTGGGTCTTCGCACTGGATGATATCCACGATGCTCGGAACCTGTCCATCCATCTCTTGCCCTAACCCCAGCCTGCAGATGATCAAGACTCACACACGCATGTTCGAGATATTCGTCATGCAGCTACATGGTATCTCTGACGAGGGCGTCATAACCGTGGATGCTGCTAGACTCTCCCTCTTCTTCCACAAAGGAAGATACTTCGAACACATGCCTCCAAGCAGCGACGCTCTGCATCAGCACCTCCTCAGAGTAGCCTATCTAGTGGATACTTGTGGGGTAATATGCTCATCAAAGCTGCATATCCAGTCCCTCCAATGAAATTAAGATGCCAGCAAGAGTCTCAAACTCTGTTCCAACTCCAGTCTACAACATAACTCCCACCATTTCGCGCGATTTGTCTGAGCTTGTCATTTCCCAATGTAAGAAAGACTGCAAGGCTCATTGTAAGTGTTGCATGCAGGGACAGCTATACATGTTTCTCTGTACATGTAAACGTTTATTTAACACGAACGAGGTACAGATCGAAGATATATCAGGTTAGTCCCGAATGAAGGGAATACTATTTAGAAACCACTAAGAACAATCTTATTACCTGAAGTTTGGTCTATCAAGAAACATTCAGAGAGAGACTAATGGAAGGACTATTTATCTATGAAGCTGAAACTATCAAACTTACATAAAATACCTGGACGTACTATTCAGTACCAAACCTGAACGTATGTATGTGGAAACCAATCAATATTATTATTACAAAACGTCTAAATTTAACATTCAATCATAATCCATCCTCTAAATTCTGCTTTCATAAACGTTCTGAAAATATCAGCTTGTGCATTTCCCCCCAGATTTGAATTTCAAATGCATTCCAGATGCTAAATCGATGCCAAGAATGAGTTCAAGAACCTCAAATTAGCTGGAAAACATGTATCATGATAGTTTCTATGATATGTGGTTCCTGAGCTATGAGTCTGCCACGTTATCCAAGATGCCCAACAGTGGCCATCTTGGATGTTAAGATACAACTTTTGTCTTTGGATAATTTATTTTCTATGGTCCTGGGGAGCTTCTATGCCAAAGGGGACCTTTACATCATGAATTAAAGTCAAACCCTATTTGTTTGCACTGAACATGTCTACTATGTTGCAAAATGACGATATTTAGTTGGTCGAAGGTGTTGTGGTGACCCACGTTGAGCCAGCACTCAAAATTAATTATTCGGGGTCTGTGCAACAATCCACGTTTCGTTTATGACTCCTTGCGATACAATGCGTTTTGACGACAACAACTAAAACGTAACTTACCGTCCACTGACAGATTCCCAAATGATGTATCTACCTTTGCGAATGAAGCTATCAATTGCTAACAGCGTTGCCTGCATAACTGTCATCCATTATATGACCATGACGTATATCGTCGTGTGATGTCACCCATGGAAAGCCGACTCCAAATAATACCACAGCTAATAAGATAGTGCAATGATAGGTAATTTATGAGGTCGCGGAAAATGCGTTGTACATTTGTTATGAGACCTGGGCTTTAAGTCTTGGGCGTGATTTAAAAAAATCACACCGGTCACTGTTAATAATGTCGTCGCTGTTGTTGCAGTCAAATTAAGGCAAAGGAGAGAGAGAGGGAAGGGAGAGGGGGAGAGGGGGAGAGGGGGAGAGGGGGAGAGGGGGAGAGGGGGAGAGGGGGAGAGGGGGAGAGGGGGAGAGGGGGAAAGGGGGAGAGGGGGAGAGGGGGAGAGGGGGAGAGGCGGAGAGGCGGAGAGGGGGAGAGGGGGAGAGGGGGAGAGCGGAAGAGAGCGGAGAGACGGAGAGAGGGAGAGAGGGAGAGAGGGAGAGAGGGATAGAGGGAGAGAAGGAGAGAGAGATAGGGAGAGAGGTAGAGAGGGAGAGAGAGGGAGAGAGGGAGAGAGGGAGAGAGGGAGAGGGGGAGAGAGGGAGAGAGGGAGAGAGGGAGAGAGGGAGATAGGGAGAGAGGGAGAGAGAGAGATAGGGATAGAGGGAGAGAGGGAGAGAGGGAGAGAGGGGAGAGGAGAGGGGGAGAGAGGGAGATAGGGAGAGAGGGAGATATATGGATAGATGGAGAGAGGGAGAGAGGGAGAGAGGGAGAGAGGGAGAGAGGGAGAGAGGGAAAGAGGGAGAGAGGGAGAGAGGGAGAGAGGGAGAGAGGGAGAGAGGGAGAGAGGGAGAGAGAAAGAGAGGGGGAGAGAGAGGGGGGAGACACTGGTGTTATATAGAATAACAACATGACACTGTTTCTCGACTGAATGTGTTTTATTGAACCAAGTTAGCACAAGCTATTAAGCGGAAACATAATTCAGTTAATGTCAAATACTAAAGTAAGTTTCTCATCGATATATGTGTGTGGAGATGTTCGAAAGAATTGTAAACATATAGATCTATTAATTGTTAATATTAAAATAAATATCAGAGAGTACACCTCAAACGTATTTTCTGTCTTAGTCATCCCTCTGTATGTCTTCTTCCAACTTTTGCTCGCGTTCCGACCACCTGAAAGAGACAGTACGTCTAATATCATGGCGGTTAACTAATTATTATATTGTCTGTGTGTCTGTGTGTCTGTGTGTCTGTGTGTCTGTGTGTCTGTGTGTCTGTGTGTCTGTGTGTCTGTGTGTCTGTGTGTCTGTGTGTCTGTGTGTCTGTGTGTCTGTGTGTCTGTGTGTCTGTGTGTCTGTGTGTCTGTGTGTCAGTGTGTCTGTGTGTCTGTGTGTCTGTCTGTCTGTGTGTCTGTGTGTCTTTGTGTCTGTGTGTCTGTGTGTCTGTGTGTCTGTGTGTCTGTGTGTCTGTGTGTCTGTGTGTCTGTGTGTATGTGTGTCTGTGTGTCTGTGTGTCTGTGTGTCTGTGTGTCTGTGTGTCTGTGTGTCTGTGTGTCTGTGTGTATGTGTGTATGTGTCTGTGTGTGTGTGTGTGTGTGTGTGTGTGTGTGTGTGTGTGTGTGTGTGTGTGTGTGTGTGTGTGTGTGTGTGTGTGTGTGTGTGTGTGTGTGTGTGTGTGTGTGTGTGTGTGTGTGTGTGTGTGTGTGTGTGTCCGTGTGTGCTTGTGTTTGTGTGTCTGGGTGTCTGTGTGTGTTTCTGCGTGTGTGTGCGTGTGTGTCTGTGAATGTCTGTGTGTGTCTGTGTGTGTCTGTGTGTGTCTGTGTGTGTCTGTGTGTGTCTGTGTGTGTGTCTGTGTGAGCGTGTGCGTATGTATGTGTGTGTGTGTGTGTGTGTGTGTGTGTGTGTGTGTGTGTGTGTGTGTGTGTGTGTGTGTGTGTGTGTGTGTGTGTGTGTGTGTGTGTGTGTGTGTGTGTGTGTGTGTGCGATTGTGTGAGTGTGTGAGTGAGTGCGTTTGTGAGTGTGTGAGTGTGTGAGTGTGTGAGTGTTTGAGTGTGTGAGTGTGTGAGTGTGTGAATGTTTGAGTGTGTGAGTGTATGAGTATCAATGTGTTTGTTGCAGTTTAAGAACAAGTAAAAAACGAAACTATTTTGGTGACATTTGTGAGCATTTTGGCATAATGTTGCTTATTTTGTAAGCGGGCATGTTGTCAAGGTGAGAGGGTAAGACGTCACAACAGAACTATGATAACAGTACGTCATATGTTACGTATGCTGTCTAATTATCATACTAAATGTAGCGCAACCAGCGAGCATGAACAAATATGCCATTTCAATTCGGCAACAACTGGGTTTATTTTAATTCTTTATTTCACATGCATAAAATACACCCAGAGCTATATGGGATGTAGTTGTAGAAACTATTCCGTTGCGTCTTGACGCGTTCATTGCTTTCAAAATTCAATTGTCTGCAACATAACAGCATCTAAGTTGTTTGTGGATTCAGTTACGTTCATCGTTTTGGAAATGTGGTAAATTACCTTTCTGAATTGCTCAAACGGAGCTTTCGTCATCCTCTCAATGCCTTCGAAAGCGTTGAACTGAGTCACTTCTCGGTTGTCATGTGACGTTGTTGGTGTTCATCACATGACAACACAAGAAAATCGCGGGAACATTATAGGCGTTGTCTGTGTTTCTTCGCCAGAAGTGAATCAGTTCAACGTACCGAGGCATTGAGAGGACGGTGTAGAAAAACATTTAATCAGCCCTGAATGATTACGTGTGTTGTGACGTCATCTTCTCTTTCAATTATGTTTCTATGCAATTTATAAAGGTGCAATTACCAAAATGAATTGGTAGATGTGTGTCTTTTTTTTTTGCTTATTCATTATGTTTAATAGCATGAACATATGTAATGCCTCCCGTCGCTGGCTACACATAGCTGCCAACACTTCTTTCAAAGCACGTCGTTCGTTATAATAAGAAAAACATCTGCAAGTCATTTGATTCCCACCTAATGTATCGGAATTGTGTTGGTTACAAAAACACAAACACACCTAATGCAACTGATACATTTCATTTGATGGAGATTTCGTACAAGTTTAGGAATCACTTATGTAGAATCCATCAAGAAAGGGAATATTTCGAATTACTCTGAAAGAAACACATTATGTGAGGAACAGGATTTCCACCCCAAAACGCCAAACAGGACGTCACGTCTACTGGTCGAGGACAGAAATATGCGATGATATATGTGTGCGACATCCATAATGCAAGATGATCGAAATAGAATAAGATGCAAACGTCGGTGATGAAGAAAACGGTGGAGAAGATGGTACTAGAAGAGGAAGAAGAATAACGAGAAGAACCAGTAGGAGCAAATATACCAAGGTAGAAAAAGACAATGCAGAATAAAGACGAAGGAGCGCATATCATAGAAGACGGAAGAACAAGATGGAGAAGTAGGCAAACTAGAAAAAGAACACAAATCTTAGATGAAGGTAGAAGACGAACAATAACAATAGAAGAAGAAGAACAGAAGACGAAGAAAAAGAAGAAAACGAACAACTATAAAATGTAGAGGAGAACTTGATAAAGATGACAACGAAGAAGGAAGACGTGTGTTTCCTCACCTGGTCAGTTAGGCATAGTAGCGGTGCACTCCGGGACAAGTCTGCGACGTCCAGAGACATTTGTGATGGTCATCGTGCCAGACCGGGCCGCCCGGCTCACAGCGGCGGTGGAAGAACATGCCGCCGCTGGCACACGTGGCGTACAAGTCGCAATAGCAGCAGTGCTGCCAGTGGCCGTCCGGGCGGTCGTAGCAGTCAAGAATTCCGCGACTTCCGGTCGGACATCCTGAGGTTGTAGACAGAGTAACGTCGTGCAGTTTAAAGACATGCTTTTCTTTCATGGAAGTCAAGAATGCATAACTGTATATGTATTGGTGCGCGCGCGCGTGTGGGTGCGTGTCTGTATGCGTGGACGTGTGTGGTATTTGCGTGTGTGCGTGTGTGCGTGTGTGCGTGTGTGCGGTGTGTGCGTGTGTGCGTGTGTGCGTGTGTGCGTGTGTGCGTGTGTGCGTGTGTGCGTGTGTGCGTGTGTGCGTGTGTGCGTGTGTGCGTGTGTGCGTGTGTGCGTGTGTGCGTGTGTGCAAGTGCGTGTGTGCGTGCGTTCGTGTGTGGGGTGTGTGCGTGCGAGCGTGTGTGTGTGTTGAGAGAGAGAAAGAAGAGAGAGAGAGAGAGAGAGGAGAGAGAGAGAGAGAGAGAGAGAGAGAGAGAGAGAGAGAGAGAGAGAGAGAGAGAGAGAGAGAGAGAGAGAGAGAGAGAGAGAGAGAGAGAGAGAGAGAGAGAAGAGAGAGAGAGAGAGAGAGAGAGAGAGAGAGAGAGAGAGAGAGAGAGAGAGAGAGAGGAGAGAGGGGGAGGAGAAAGAGAATTGGGAGAGAGAGAGATAGGGGGAGGAACAGAGATAGATCGACAGACAGACAGACAGACAGACAGACAGACAGACAGACAGACACACAAACAGAGTCAGACAGAGAGGAAAGGATGGAAAGAAAAGTATAACTATAGAAGGATAGATTGCGAATTAAATCATCGGAATAATAAAGGTTTGCAAAGTGTTTGCAATACATTTCTTCCCAAAAGCGTATCTTTAAATATGAATACGATGCGGTCATTTGCCCTATTATATAATTTCAAATATCTAACATTTAGGCCAATAGTTGAATAAATAGTACGTTTTGGCATATTGATTAGTGAAATGTCACGCTTTTATAGATTTCCATATCCCTACATACAACTCGTGTTTGATGGCACCTAATTGGCATAGGTGAAATGTTGGCTCTGCGTTAAGTAGGAGAGATTACCTTTGACACAAAGTTTCACGTCGATGTCGAAGAAATGTTCTGGGCGACACGTCAGCATAAACGAGAAGCCGAACACGCACTTCTTGTACTGGCGACAGTCATACGAGCAGGAGGCGGCGTATTCACCGTCTGGCAGTCCATCACACGTCTCCACGCACGCTGCATAACAACGAAGTGGCATGTATAGATAATAATTTGTATTATTATTTACGTTATCTGAAAATGAATACCATGTAAGCAGTCAAGTTTGTGATAGTTAATTGTTAAAAGAATAACACAAAAGACCATAAAGACCAACTATATACTGTATATTGAAATCATGCATGTTGCATACTGTAATTATTTGCTTCTAGTTATTATTGTTTTGTAATTGGGCTAGTGTTATAAGTGACACCCTTCGTCTTGCCCTTTTCGACATTAATAATCTGGTTTATAAGTGTTTGCTTGGCATGTTTATGTTGTAAATGTTGTTGCTATTTTTGTTTTTGTTGTTGTGTTTATTGTTGTTTTTGTGGTTGTGGTTGTTGTAGTTGTTGTTGTTATTGTTGGTTTTGTTGTTATGTTTGTTGTGGTTATTGTTGTTTTTGTTATTGTGATTGTTTTGGTTGTTGTTATTATTATTGCTGTTTTTGTTGTTGCTGTTTTGTTGTTGTTGTTTTTGATATGTTTGTTTATATTGTTGGTGTTCTAGTTGTTTTAGTTGTTGTGATTTTTTTGGTTGTTGTTGTTATTATTGCTGTTGTTGTTGTTGTTGTTAATATTGTTGTTTATGTTGTTGTTGTTGTTGTTTATGTTGTTGTAGTTGTTGTTATTGTTTTTGTTGTTGTGATAGTTATTTTTATTGTTGTTTTTGTTATTATGGTTGTTGTTGTTAAAATTAAAAACTACAAACGTTTCCTCGTTCATGTGCACACTTTAATATATTGTATATATATATATATATATGTGTGTGTGTGTGTGTGTGTGTGTGTGTGTGTGTGTGTGTGTGTGTGTGTGTGTGTGTGTGTGTGTGTGTGTGTGTGTGTGTGTGTGTGTGTGTGTGTGTGTGTGTGTGTGTGTGTGTGTGTGTGTGTGTGTGTGTGTGTGTGTGTGTGTGTGTGTGTGTGTGTGTGTGTGTGTGTATTGAGTATTTGACATCGACGTTTTTAAATGGTACTAAACGAACCACTCATATGTGAATAATTGCTCACGACTAAATAATCTCACCTAATATCTAAAACACGGAAGTAAATAGCACTATATAACTATCGTTCTGTTTTCTGAAATGAAATGAAATCGCAATGCTCATAGGAAATGAGTGTAAACAATGAGATGAGTGGACCTCGGTGCTTCTGTGGTTAGCATATTACTAGACAGATTATGTTTGATCAACCATGCATAGGTAAAGGATGTGTTAAGGTCGTTTCACGGTTGTTTCTCTCGTCTGATGGATATCCAACTCTTTCCATTTTTAATACGAGGTCTAAACGGACAATAAAGTTATTGAATTTGGAATCTTTATTGATGAACTTACGTTTTTTTTTAGCGGAGGTACAACTAGCCAATACAACGACGATTATTGCCACCAACGGGAGGACCTGTTTCTGCATGATGTCACTGTCTTCCTGGAAAAGAGAACAATTTGTAATTACGCAAGTACAAAAATGAAAATAAATTGTGCCTAGTTGCTAAATGTGTGTTTATATGCCGCTCTAATATAATATAAATAGTCTAGTTGCGTTACTTGAAAGCAAACGATGTTAACACACCATAAATTGTGTAATGATTCTTGTACATTTTGGCAGATTTCATCATCAGTATGTTTAAGATATATGTAATCTTCGAAGTATAACAGTCATAATAATAATAATATATTGACTCGTAGAAATTTTTTTAATCAGCTTGGAGAAATGTGAATGATTTATAATTTTGTAATTCACAAAAATATGGATAGGCTTACAGAGACGATGTAAAATGGGCATCATGTGTTGAGCACGACAAATACAACTTGTCTTCACTATGACAATATCAGGTCGTTCAAGACATACAGCGACATAAAAATGTCAACATTCCTACCTCATAAAAACAAATTGGTTAACCTCCTGTTCAACAGCAGCCATTTCGCTTAGAATACCAGCTACTGAATCATGTTTTATTGTGA